>OX439037.1:45578579-46778579 GCA_949317995.1 Acholoe squamosa
CTAGGAGTAAGGGCCTACCTTCTATTAAATGCACCTGGACTAATTAGCGCACCCCTTGCCTTTTGGGCTGTAAGCACACACCCCTGGTGTCAAATCATGCTGTAGAAGTAAAGTTTTTTTTAGAGCAAAAACAATGGTATTTAGACTTTAGGGGTGTGCCTTTTGGAAATGATTTTTGTATTAAGGTTTCGACCATCTAATGATTAATTTTTAGCACCGGTGCAGTTATTAGAATGAATATGTATTCACAGTCCCCGCACAATTCCTATATAAGGAGGGCTAAAATGGATATTGGGCCTACATGGTGTCGACTATAGTCGATGCTAGACCCACCACGGTGTTGACTATAGTCAATGCTAATCATTAAAAGGTTAAAGTAATACTCCCATGAATTATAGCTAAAAGAGAGGTATAATTATATGTATCACACAATGTATAGCCATGGTTTTGGCATTTATGTTAGATAAAAGAACATTCATGGATGATCGTTATTGGGGGGGGGGCGCTTTATTTTCAACCTATTCTTGAGGGGGGGCCATTTATTTTCAACCTATTCTTGAGGGGGGGCCAAAAATTTTGGATGTATTCTTTAGGGGGGGCCTTTTATTTTTGACCTATTCTCTTTCGCCAAATGCTCACCCCCACCCCCGCCATAAATAATGAATGCTCCCTTAGCTGTTTTAAAATATCATTTTTAGACCTTTATGAGTTCTTTGTAAGGTGTGGCACATTTTATCATTTTTACAGATACTGTCTTTTCAGAACTGTCTAAATATTGTCAATGCCACCAAAGTAGGAAATCTTTAATGCTTTAACAAGTGCCACATATCATAATAAAGCTTGAACAATATCCTAATAAGATATGCGAACACTACCAATGTATGTGCCATGGCCTTTTTGCAAGACCACCATGAAGGATGCATCATGGGCGTGGAAAGCAGGGGGGACAAGGGGGACGTTCCCCCACTTTTGGCCAACTCCTCAAAAGGTCAAAACTAAAAGGTCAAGCAAAGGGAGGTCAAAAATTGCAGAAAACCCCCCTAGTCCCACCCACTCTCTGAAACTGCTTTCCACGCCCCTGTGCATTAAAATATATCTATTAAGACAGCATGGGACAAAAACTGGAACTGCCTGAAAACAGTCTCCTAGAAACCCTCCATTGTGGTCATAAAGTGAAGACCCACCATAATATAATAGTATTGGTTGGTTAGAGAAAATGTGTAGCTCTCTGGCAAGGGGTCTGCCAGCTCTGTGTCTTAAAGGGGCCCTGGCATGGTAATGCATGCCAGCATTAAAAAGTCACGTGACCACCCCTTGACCAATCAGAGTGCCGCGATTTTTCTTCTGCTTGTTCCCGCGTTTTTATGATCACTCTTTGAACCGGTACCCATGTTGTTAGTTTGCAGTGCTAGCCCCCCTTTAAGTAGTTTGCCCTCCAGAGCCTTGGAGAGATACCAAATTTTTTGCAAAGTAACGGAATTTTCCGCGGCAATGCTACTTAGCCTACTATAATAGGGTCTGAATTTTGAACTTGAAGGCTTACCGGTAGTACTGTTCTAGCTTCTATCGTAAAGCCTAAGGGAGCGTTCATTATTTATGGCAGGGGGGGATGACCAAATGAAGGGGGGGTCATTTTTTTTGGAGGTATTCAAAGGGGGGGTCATTTTTTTCAACCTATTCTTAGAGGGGGGGGTCGCTTTTTTCAACCTATTCTTAGAGGGGGGTCATTTTTTTTCAACCCATTCCCGAGGGCCAGGTAGTTTCCTGTTGGAGAGTATTTGCCAATGTGATGCAAATTTTATGACAAAGGAACAAAAATTTTCACGACACATCGCAAATTTTAACTATTTGGTTTTCAGTAATAATTCTAGATATAATTCTGCCCAACATTTTGTTACCAGCTACCTCTAATTCATATCCATTTGATTATGTTATATGATCAGAGTCTTACTCCTTTGTGTGTCAAAGGGCTGTTAGTATGGATAAGATGTACCTGTACCTGTGTTACCAACTCACATGACCACTCTTTGACCAAGCGGGGAATCGGAATTTTTCCGCTGGTTCCCATATTAAAATTGACATGATAAGCCCCCTTTAAAACATGGATGAGGCCACTCACTACCACTATGGTATATGTATACAGTTTTCCCTGGGGTGTAACACTGTTCAGCTCTTGAGATTGAAGTATTTGGCCCAATTTGTGACACAATGTTCCTTGTTCTTTTGCTCGCCCTGCTGATTGTTTCAAAAGATGTTATCATGAAAACAAGTACTTTCCTTTAAAGGGGTATTGGGAAGGGTATGGTACACCACAAACAGCACTTTGTGGTGCTACACCATACACCTCACGAGAGTGAACAGGGCACCAACAAAGTTGTCAGTAGTAAAAAATGTTACATGCTAAAATCACCGCAACTCGCAATCAGATCTTTCCAGATTTAACTCTTGTTTTCACCCATTGATGGAATCAACTCTGACAAGAATTATGTCTATAACACCCTTCAAATTGATATAAAAACTGAGATTACAATGAAATCTAAATAGAAAGACAAGCTACAAAAGTTTATTTCTGTACCGTATACAAAATTTTTGAAAAAGAAACCAGAACGAAGTCCCTCAATCAGAACAATTTTTCTATTGGTCAGGAGTAGGTCACATGGAATATTTTACTAAGACATACCTATTTTAGCTGCATCAGTAGTAGCCCATGCTAGCTGGCCCTGAAAGGGGGGCTAGCACGGGAAAAAACAATATGGGTACCTGCTCAAAGATCGTTCACAAATTCACAGAAACCAGCTAAAAAAATGCGACGCTCTGATTGGTCAAGGGGTAGTCACGTGCTAGCCTTCAAATTGATATTTTACCTAGAGGTAAATCAATCAACAGCAGTGTATTCACAATTTGACTGCTCAAAAGATGGCACATAACTGAAATGGTTCAAAAGCTGCTAATATCACCTTGTATAATGAATGGGCCTGATGTAGCCTCTGTTGAACGTAGTTAAATGTGGTGGGAGTCATTTTCTTTCAATTTATTCTGAGGTGGGGGGGGGGGGTCATTTTTTTTTAACCCATTCCTAGGGGGGGTCATTTTTTTTCAACCCATTCCGAAAGGGGGGGGGGTCATTTTTTTCAACCCATTCTGAAGGGGGGGTCAGTTTTTTCTGACTTATTCATTCTGACAGATTGTCGTCCCCCCTGCCATAAATAATGAACGCTCCCTAAAGGTACCCTGCCTGTAACTGTAAGACGCACCCAGAGTTTGGGATGATTCTATAAAATAGGTGCAGGAAGCCTCAGATCCACAGAAGTTTACAAGATGCGCCTTTAAGGTGTCACGGTAGTAATAGGGCCAAGGACGTTCTGATTCCCCCCCCCCATCTTCCACCATTAAACTGGCGTCAATCGGGTTCTAATTTGATGGCGTTCATAAATAAAGGCTTAAATTAAAGCTGAAGTCATTCTTGATTTTTTTAAGCATGGTCAACCATAGGTTTCCATGGTGACCAAAATTTTTTTGCAACTTTTTCCCCCCAAATCGTTACCTTTCTTCTGGTACCAAAATTATTAATCTGCGATAAAAATAAGGTCCCCTGGCACTGATTATACCAAGCAAAACACTGTTTTTAGTTGGGACTATTTACCAGGGCAGGGCGGATTACTACCGTGACACCTTAATTAACATAGCCGGAAGACAAGACTCACACAAGTGACAGCTATTCAACTCAACACTACACTGCTCAAACTGACAGTGTCAGTGTGACAGTGACACAGCCGAGCCTGAGCGATAATTGATGTATACCATATGACTTTATCATTTTCTCTTCAATTATCAGTGACAAAAAAAAAAAGGAATAGAGGGAAATATCATACACATCACCTGCTCACTCAATGATGCATCTACTGTTGTTGATTGACTATTTAGAAGGCAAAAGAAACTGTCAGTGGAAGGTCACAAAGATCCGTCGGCAAAGGGCGCAGCCATCTTGAAATGCCCGGATAATAATAACAAACACGGCCACGCCATCTAGGGAGGACAGCAAATACTAAAGGGCTGTCAGCACAACTTTGGACGCTGGTACAAAGATTTCGGTTCAGTTATTGTTCGGAAAAGCAGCTTTACATGTTGGATAATGTGTCTGAACGCCCCTAACTCATACAGCAACAAGACACCACCTGTCATGGCTACATAAGGTAAGTTATGACATATCATACAAGTGTTTGCACAACCAGTCGTGGGAGTGGGCGTGGCGATAATAGGGAGGTGTACACCTGAAAACGAAATGAAAGTGGAATCCCCTTTCTAAATTTAGGCAGTGTGTTGGGTTTGCTGGTCTGTATGATAAGCACTTCAACAAAAAAATTAAACCGAATACTGTAAGATTTCTGTGGTCACATGCGTTAGAGCTCATTGAGATATTTCAAATTCTTTTTGAATTAGGTTTTTATCTTGTCTTGAACCAGAGTCAGAGATACATAGTTGGATCGGCGCCAAACTCACATACTTGTTGTCCTAGAACGTAGTGGCATTAGGGGCTCAAACTGTGACTAGAGATACAGGGCAAATAGTGTCCAAAATATTAAGGCAAGTAGCACTATAGGAATGGTAGGAAAGGTGTTATAATATCTGTGATGTGAGTTTAGCTGTATGGTGGGCCCAGTGTGTGGTAGCATGCACAGGTGCCATTTTTTTTCAGTTTCCACTTGATATCTAAGGACCCAGAAAGCAATGTTTTAGTGGTCCCATCTACACAAAAGTTAGTTTTCTAGAATATTTAGGATCATAGTTTTGATAGGAAATCTATGTTTAGTTCCCAAGTTAAATCTGAGAAGGGATAAAATACTAATAAAAAATCGTAACATTGTGGCAATGTTAAGAGAAATTTCTTTTCAATGTTTCATATTTTGGTCCTCTTAAAAGTATCAGTGGGCAAAATCGTACATAGATGAAAATTCATATCCTAGTAGATTAGTATGCCCTTAAGCTGTGTCTGGTGTTATTTTTTTGGTGTCTCCATTGGTTAATGTATTTTTCAAAGCTTCAATATCACCTTCATATTCAAGTTACTGTAAAATAATTATTGCTTGGAATTTTTTCTCCCTGATTTCGCTGGTGGTTAGCTTTATATCTAACCATCAAGAATAACTAGCGATACATATTGAAAACAATCTAATAAGGCCCCAAATCGGCAATATCGGTAAGGTCATGAATATTGGCCACACTCCCACCTGGTAGAAAGTGCCAATCTAGCCTGCCAGCTTTTCTCAGCCCCTAGAGTGGCGATGTCAAAGTACCTATGTATGATTGGTTTGCAATAATTTGATGCGCGATGTAGCCAAGCAGAATATCATATGTCATGTTGGGTGCAGGTGCTATGGGAACACTTAGTTTATAGTCAAGGGTAAATGGTCTCTGACTGAAACTTACTCCATAGACACTCTCAGAGACCAAGTGTGTCTGTTGTAGTCTGTTTGGTCAGCCAATCTGGCAGAGTGGCTATTTCTCACAGAAGTACTTACTGTTCAGGTCCAATGCTTCCACCAATACTTCCCTCAATGTATATCCAAAGATTCACAATACACAAAGCACTTGAAATACTTGTGATAATTAATAATCCAGGTGATTTTCAAATCTCCCTCCCTAACTCCAAATCATTGTCGGCCATCTTGAAGCCAGGTGTAGCCACCTAGTGCCAAAAAGACTTACACTATTCTTGGTTGGTTAGCCCTATGTTTCAAGAGCAGTCTAACACCAGGTAGCACCCCAGCATGTTGATAATGGAGGCCATTGAGGTAGTGATATCTAAGCTCAAGATCAACATGTCAGATTTATTGGATATATCTCATGTTTCAGTCAATATAAGCGGATGTACATGAAAACTACATGTTTGTGAATAGGAGGGACAATTTCCAGGAACTGAAAGTGAGTACTTAGTTCAGACTAGCCATGTGTTTGTGCCACTATAGACTTGTATATATCTTGGATCCTACCTGTGAGCAGGCAGGTATTTCGGCCTTCTGAAACTGTGATCTGGGACTTGCAATGGTGTCTGCCAGCCCCGGGGGGGGGGAGCACTCCCTATATGAGCTATAGTAACCATGTGCGTACAAAACTACAGGGAAAGGGGTACTTTTTGGGGTTTGGGAGCAGATCCTGCAGGATCCTTTGATAGGGGTACATTTTTGGGCATTTTGGGCAAATAGGGGTAGTTTTTTAGGCCCAAAATGTAAACCTATCTTTCCAAAACTTTAAAGGGGCCCTGGCACCGTAATGCATGCCCGCATTAAAATATCACGTGACCACTCCTTGACCAATCAGGGCGCCGCGATTTTTCCGCTGGTTCCCGCGATTTTATGATCGCTGTTTGAATCGGTACCCATGTTGTTAATGTGCGGTGCCAGGGCCCCTTTAAGTGAAAAGGGGGTATTTTTTGGTCTTTTTTCCCAGCTTCTATCCATCTTTTCCCCAAATTTATTCAGCCCTAACATGCCAAAAGGGGTACCGATTTTGTTACTTAGAGGGTGTCCTGACAAAAGAGGTTGGATTTCTTGCAATTTCCGGGAGGTAAATCCCGGGGTAAATCCGCCCAAAGGGGGTGCTTTTGAGAAATTATGCCCCGCTAAAAGGGGTACCACAGCCAAGGTGATGTACGCACATGGTATCCATCGATTAGAGAGTGGCCCCCTGGGCTGCCAGCAGTCTTGACTAGTCAATTTACATCGCCTGTACCTAGTGTGTATGGTACAGTCGATAACAGTGTCCTATACAATCACTGGGGGCTAGGGAAGTCACTGAGTTTGAGGCATAAACATCGTAGTCTTGACCAGTAAGGTGGGCTGATATGTAAAGTAATGTCTTATTTTGTTTGTGTGTACCTCTCATAGACTATCATATACTATCATAATCCTGGATCCAAGTTGGCCATCTTTAGACTGCGTGGTGTGCTGTGGTGCATATTTGTTTGCATTTCTCACCACTTTGGCCAGATGGAGACACCTGATTCACACTAGTAGTGACCTCTAGGTAAGGGAGTTGAACTTGTTTGCCCACTGCTAACCACCCTATCTCACGGTCAGTGAAGTGTGAAGGCAGTACTAGACCAGTCTGAGGCAGTACTACCTCCCTCTGTAGGGAAAGGGGTAAGGCTAGCTGGATCTCAGCTCCACAGAGTGAAACCACAACAAAGTGACAGAGGATAGGTTGTGACCAGGGAACAATTTACAAATGGATATGTACCAGAGTTTCATTCAACTGACAGGCAACAATGTAAGTGAATTTACAAAGTAAAGTTTATATTTGAACATAGGACATTACTTTAACCTCCTAGTTCCTCATACTGCCTAAAACGATGACTTGTTTTTCAACCCCACTGAATTGAGTGGGATCTGTTACCAGCAAAGTCATACCCACTAGACTTGGCTGGCCTGCTAGCTACAGTCTGACTAGTTCACTGAAGGCTGACTAATAACAACTAGGCCTTCACACTACAGGTAATATTGTAGAGGGTTGTTGCCCACAAAGGCCTCTGAATAGATTCAATCATGGATGACTGCGCTGTCCTATATGACCTGTGTAATACTATTAATAGAATCAATCAAGCTGCACCTAACTAGACCCATATCCAGAAGACTATACTTTGCTAGACAGACACTTATGTCTAGTATGCATCTTGAAAGTATATATGGAAGTGGTTTACAACCACTAGTAAACTCTGTGAACATACACTACTGATATAGACCTTTCAAACAGACTACTCTTCCAAATGCCACCCTTCAAGGTTTTTGCAATGAAGATCTCACAAGTTAGCTAAGTTTAGTCAAGTATTGGAAATGATAAACTTGCCTCAAGCAGAGGCTTATTGATGAATAGTAAGGGCATATATAACAAATAGAGTTGCACTAGGTGATTCTATGGGCAGATAAGAAGCACGAGGCCGTAGGCCGAGTGCCTTCTTATCTAGCCCATAGAATCACTGTGTGCAACTCTATTTGTTATTTATGGCGTTTATACCATGGTTTCAACCATTAAATTAATTATTTTACCTTATAAAGCCATGAAACTCAATGTTATTTGTTGCGAGTCGACGTAATCCGTCCTCCGCCATCTTGGTTTCTCAGTGAGACGACCACAATGCCTGGACGCAAAATATTACGTCAAAGTGTGTCTGAGGGGCATTTTCATAGTAGAACCCCTGGTAAGCAGTGCGTGCGACAGCCAGAATACCCTTAGAGCATATGCCAACGTGACAACTTGTCTCTCGCCGCTGTAAACAATCTGTCCGCTACGCAGTCAGCATGACGGCGAAAATTTCGCTCAATTAAATTTTTCTATCTTCAATCCTGTTACATATACATTTCAAATCATGGCAAATTAAAGGTAGGTGCTAGAATATAATGTCTACTTTCATCCTCTATACGCATTAAGGTCTTATTGCTATAGTTTTTTTAATATTGAATTAAAATCTTTGATGTCAACTTGCTGTCATGTCGTCTCAATCCAAGTGTCAACATGGGTTCATTTAGCGCATACTATTCGAACTTCATTATCCGCTCCAGGCATCGTAAAATCATTCAAGAATGTGATAACCATGGTATAAGAGGTTCATAAATGGGCCCTTGTGGAACTACATAGTACTGGGGAGTGAGCACCTGCAGAATCCCCTGCTCACACTTTTTACTACGCTGGGCAATTGGGGCGACCCTAACGGTCGCTCCCCTCTCTAGCTTAGGGGTGGGGGGTGTAAAAAAGCCTCCCCCATATCTCAGAGTCAATCTCATAATATCAAAAGTCATATCTACCAAGGCACCACCACTTACAACTACTGTAAATCCCCGGTCATAAGCCGGCCCCGGTCATAAGCCAGGGGGTGAGTTCAGGGAAATCCTATAAGCCGATTTTGGTGTCAAATTTTTCCCATTTTCTCTTTATTCTATAGTAAAAAAAACCCGGTCATAAGCCGGGGGGGGGGGACTTTGGGAAAAATTTAGAAGCCGGTTTGGGCCCAAAATAGAAAAAAAAAAATCCGGCTTATAACC
The DNA here is from genome assembly GCA_949317995.1 of Acholoe squamosa. NCBI lineage: Eukaryota > Metazoa > Annelida > Polychaeta > Phyllodocida > Polynoidae > Acholoe > Acholoe squamosa. The sequence goes on from OX439037.1 coordinate 45,587,615, forward strand.
GGGGATTTACGGTAGCAATCAATAACTCCTCATCCACCAAATACCATAGATTACTATAGCCTAGGCCTACTACATTCTACGATGTCTAAATAGTCATAGCCATAGAGATGATACCTGGGTACCGGTACTTGATGATAGGCATACAGGTATAGCATGTCACTGGAGGAACATTCATAGTAAAACATGCTTAGGAATTCATAGGAATAAAAACCCACTACTATAAAAAGGGAGTGGTCATTACCGGGTATCTAACAAAAAAAAAGGGGGGGGGGTATCGATTAGTGGATTAGAAGAGGGGAGGGGGGATTCACCCAATTTTAGTGGAAAGGCTAGTGCGCTAGGCACCTCCAAAAAGAAGCGTTTATTTTCTCATCACCACTTGCCTTAGAAAAGAGGTCACTTGAGATTTTTTTAAAGTCTTTATTGTGGATTTTCTGACAAAAATATACTACTAGTACTATATGAAATGTTAGTCAATTGCGGTATCAAGTTAAAAGTACCGATATATCGTTCTAGATAGGCAGTATGCAGCTGGCTAGCAATAATAACCATTTCCACACACTCAAATGATCACTGTTAGCGTCATCATCAAAAATGGAGGGGGGGGGGTTCATATCCCTCGGATGGGGGAGGGGGGTGACCCTCCCTATCAATGTTCGAAAATCGAGGTGGTTACTGCTTTATGTCATGGCTGATACGATCGTTACTATAGAACAGTACTGGACACACCATATTCAATAGGGGGGGGGGATGGAATACAATGTAGCTGTATTCAATGGCTGACAGTCACGTGACCTGCTGCAATGAACACAGCTAAATTTTGTTGAGTTTCTTTATTTAAAAGCTTTCAAACCAGTGTAGCCATGACATGAATGCAAATGTCCACTCACATGGGACATTTTTGCATCGTATTCCCCTCGGTGGTTCCGCCCGTATTCCTCTGGGAATACGATGCAAAAATATCCCATGCTCTTGGACATTTGCTTATGTATGCACTGATAGATGTAGGACTGTGATATAAAGATATGGGTAAAATTTCACCCCACACCAAGGACACTAGCCAGCCAAGCCTAACGCTACGTCCTCCTGTGACCCGCCCGAGCTATCTTCTGCTTTGCTGCCGCCAGGCACGAACTGACTACAATGAACCATACTCTACGGCCCTAATACATTGTACTATATAGGATAAACTCTAATTTTGGACAATACTCTACCTTATAATATAGGTCATATGACCCAATGAGCGCACATACCCTAATATGCGCATACCCCTCATTTTGCTCACATTGTAGACGAGAAATAGCCGGATATTTTCGGCTTTTGGATCCAATTGAAGTATTAGATATACATTTTGGATATTTCTTAAAGCGCACTGCGTGTGTGCTAATTGCGCTGAATAGAGTAACACTAAACTCTGGTGCAAAACCATGCATACATTGTGGATATTTTTATAAGTACATTGTGTGCTAATTGATATGATTTCACCCAGCATGTTGAAACAAGATTTCACCCCCCATGATAAAAGAACTAGAACTACACATGCCAGGTCCTTTCATTTTACCTGGCATTACCATTTATTTTCCGACCTGTTATCCTGTATAATATCCTAGGCAGGTACGCCTGACCTAGTTCTGCCTCACTCCTCCTTGTAGGTCTCATGGTACAGTATATTTACTTAGTTAACTCTACTTTTTGTTTAATGTTCACTTACAACTGGAAATAACCTATCAATACATATGTATAAATATCTGTTCAAACAGAAAAGAAAGGACTGAATACATGTATACCACAGTCTCTCTGCTAAATTTTAATTACAAATAGCGGAGGTAAATGAACCAAGCCAAACCTCAGCCGATATTTAGTTCCTGTGGCCGTTCCTGTACCAGTTCTGCATGCATGGGACAGTTAGGATCTAAAACAACTACCGTAATCTCCCGCGTATAAGGCGCGTCTTATACGGGGGGTTTTAGTTCTCATTGGATCCACAAGGGGGACACCAAGACCTTTCTTTTGATATCTTACATGCCCCCTTGGTCAAAATAGGACAAAATGGGGCCCAGGAGGGCCCAAGGTGGCCCAAGCTACCCATTGGTTTTTGAATTTTGAAAATTCATTCAGTAGAACCAAAGTTATGAATTTTTCATTTTTTTGAGAATTTTCCAAAACTCTAGGTGCGCCTTATATGCGGGCTGCGCCTTATACGCGGGAGATTACGGTATCGGGTAAATAGATTTTGCAAATTTAAGGAACAACACAGTATCAATGCAAACGTTCTCCTGGCGTTGGCAAAGAATGTTTACATGTAAGCTTAAGTTGAATGTTACCTGGAAGCAAACAGGTAGGTAGACCTGAGGAAGGCATCTGCATCTCTAGCATTGGTGATACAGAATGGCCTAATATTTTCAGAATAAAAAGAAAAGAAAAAAATAAACATAAGGTATTTCTTTTTTAGACAGTGTTTACATATGATGTAGATTGGCACGACCCTGTATTAAAGACTTCCATATCAGAGAGAGAAACAGTGGGTATTACTGTAGACTGAGATGAATTTAGCTCTTGTATCAGAGAGAGAAGCAGTGGGTATTACTGTAGACTGAGATGGATTTAGCTCTTGTATCAGAGAGAGAAGCAGTGGGTATTACTGTAGACTGAGATGAATTTAGCTCTTGTATCAGAGAGAGAAGCAGTGGGTATTACTGTAGACTGAGATGAATTTAGCTCTTGTATCAGAGAGAGAAGCAGTGGGTATTACTGTAGACTGAGATGAATTTAGCTCTTGTATCAGAAAGAGATGCAGTGGGTATTACTGTAGACTGAGATGAATTTAGCTCTTGTATCAGAGAGAGAAGCAGTGGGTATTACTGTAGACTGAGATGAATTTAGCTCTTGTATCAGAAAGAGATGCAGTGGGTATTACTGTAGACTGAGATGAATTTAGCTCTTGTATCAGAGAGAGAAGCAGTGGGTATTACTGTAGACTGAGATGAATTTAGCTCTTGTATCAGAGAGAGAAGCAGTGGGTATTACTGTAGACTGAGATGAATTTAGCTCTTGTATCAGAGAGAGAAGCAGTGGGTATTACTGTAGACTGAGATGAATTTAGCTCTTGTATCAGAAAGAGATGCAGTGGGTATTACTGTAGACTGAGATGAATTTAGCTCTTGTATCAGAGAGAGAAGCAGTGGGTATTACTGTAGACTGAGATGAATTTAGCTCTTGTATCAGAGAGAGAAACAGTGGGTATTACTGTAGACTGAGATGAATTTAGCTCTTGTATCAGAAAGAGATGCAGTGGGTATTACTGTAGACTGAGATGAATTTAGCTCTTGCCCGTCACACGGCCTCTGGGCATAACACCCATTTGTTACTTTAAGGTCTTTGTGTTTCTCTTCTTTTTGAAGGGCTTTGAGAATCTTTACTTTTGGGGACAAAGTCTAAGCTCTTGTGTAAAGAGGAGAATTATCTATATGGTAGTGGTGTGTTGGAATGTGGGTATGGATACAAAACAGATGTGCTGTGGAATCTAGGTCCCCATTCTACCCTCACTGATCATCACCTATATGGGCTTCCCTAGCCCACTTAAAAGGGTCTACTTCTCATCTTTCCTATCCCCTCAGGATGTGTGTGGTGCACATATGCGCGGGTACTGACACATTCCTCTGTGAAATTGTGTAATGTCGTTCTCGCCATGAATATGACCTTAGCTGTCGAAATGGCGTTAAACATCTATTACTCACTCACTCACTCATTGCCTATATCTGGACTGAGTCTCCTGCCACAGGGAGAAGTTTCTGTTGCCTCTTGTCAACGTAGGCCCTTCAAGTTAGAATTGATATCATATAAATTTTATTCATTGAGACAAAAACTTCTGCATATATATTTAAGAATAGATATGAAGAGAAAGGAGGAATGAGAGAGTAGCTATTTCCATTTTCTATCATTTCATTACAGTGTGTTTAATTTAATACACTTCACGTTTATGAGTCCTGTGGGTTCCTCTTTAGAACAGTACAGAAAATGACAGTGACCTCAACAGGTCACATATTAATCACCATCGTAAGCTTTTCCAATGTGGCCTTTTCGTTCTTCTGGATCCCCAAGTGCCCCATATAGTGGGGGCTGTTATGGATCACAGGGGAATTTGCTGGACAAAACTCTGAAAGTTTGCATACATGTTCATTTTTAGTCTCTCTTCGAAACTGGATGGGGAGACACTGCGAAATTCCATTGGAACACCCTAAAATCCAAGATGGCCACCACACAGGCCAAATTTCAGATGGAAACCCCTTATTTTGCCCTCGAAATCTTAATTCATTGATGTATATGGTCGTTTAATGGCTCAAAATGAAGGTCTTTCTAAGGAAAATCATACCCAAGGAGAAATATTAATTTTCAGGTCCTGTGGTCACCATGGCAACAGAGAATCCATGTACCTGGGGCCAGATTTCTGATAAAAACACATTATTTCGCCCTCAAAATCTTAATTTATTGATGTATATGGTCATGTAATGGCTCAAAATAAAGGTCTTTCTAAGGAAAATCATACCCAAGGGGAAATATTGATTTTCAGGTCATGTGGTTATCATGGCAACAGAGAATCCATGTACCTGGGGCCAATAAAAACCCTTATTTTGCCATTGAAATCTTAATTTATCCTTGAACATGGCCATGTAATGGCTCAAAATTAATGTCTTTGTAAGGATAAATCATACATACAGGGAAATATTGATTTTCAGGTCCTGTGGTTACCATGGCAACAGAGAATTCATGCACCTAGGGCCAATAAAAACCATTATTTTGCAATTTAAATCTCAATTTACCCATGAACATGGTCATGTAATGGCTCAAAATGAAGGTCTTTGTAAGGGAAATCATACACATAGGGAAATATTGATTTTCAGGTCCTGTGGTTACCATGGCAACAGAGAATTCATGTAAAAGTGGCCAGATTTCTGATAGAAACCCTTTATTTTGCCCTCAAAATCTCAATTTATCCAGAAATATCATCATGTAATGGCTTAAAAGGTCTCTGTGAGGGAACACTATGTGAAAGTTTGATTTTCGGATATTGTGGTTACCATGGCAAGAGAGAATTCATGTACCAGGGCACAAATTTTCAATAAAATCCCCTTATTTTGCCAATGAAATCTCAATGTATCCATAAACATGGTTGTGTAATGGCTCATAATGAAGGTCTTAGAGGGAAAAATTGAGCATAATGGAAAATATTGATGTTTGGGTACACTGGTTACCATTGCAACAAAGAATTCATGTACCTGAGGCCAAATTTCCAAGAAAAGCCCCTTATTTTGCCTTCAAGACACCTTATTTCCTTTCAAAAAAATTTGATTACTCTATGCATGTGCTTATGTAATTTTATAAGGTATATTAATTGGTTACCAAGGCATAGCTTGTATTGGGTTTTCAATTAAAAAAAAAGACCCTTAATTTGCCATTTAGATCTCAACTTATCAAAGAACACAGTCATAATATTATAATGGCTAAAAACAATGGTCTTCGGGGCCATCAAGTACTGGGTAAAAATTAAGGTTTTTGATTCAAGAGAAATCATATAAAGTAAGAAATATTGAATTTTGGGTTTTTGTAGTTACTATTACCTTTGATTACTATAGCAACAAAGGTCTGTTTTCAATTGTCCCGGGAAATGCTATTATGTTATGGCTCAATATGATGATTATGACAAGGATGTAAAATGCCTATTTATTGAATCCCCCTTTTTTGTCATTGAAATGCTCAATACTTTCTCACCGATTGTATCATCTGTATTTTATAATCAACCATGGTATCATTTGTGAACAAATCTGGGAGATCATCACCCTTACTCAACTTCCCCCCTCCCTGCAGGCATACTCCCATCCACACACATACAGATACTGTCAAACCTCCTTCGGTCATGGTATGAAGGGCTCGGTATCTAACAACTGAGGGGAGGGGAAAATTTTCACGCATATTCATAGAGATCTTTCAGACCATCCTTGAAGGGCTGAGTTCTCTTGCATATCTATCATGCAGTGAGATAGAGTGAGGTGGGAAGTAGTCAGTGAGGTAAAGGTCAATATTTCTGGCTGCACATGGTCTTCTTGGTAAAGGTCATCCTTCTGTGTGTATGAGGCCTGTCCGCGGACCCCTAGATATTCCATGGTCGTGGACATTTGCTTATATATCTATTTGATGATTGGTAATTTCCAGTGGTGGATCCAGCATTTTGAAAAGGAGGGGTTGCACCCTTCATTTTAGTTTTCAATTTGACTAAATTTGAGGAATAGAAGAGGCAAATAAACTATTAGGTACTGGTAAATCCGCCCCTGATTTCATGAGCAAAATAGATAATTTCAGAAATTGTGCCTCAGCTATACAAATTATATGGTCATGGTAACCACAGCACAAAAAAACAGGATTTTCATCAGGAATCTTGCCCCAGCTATCTAAATGATCTGTTGCCTCCCTCTAGTGTATGGATTGAGATTTCAATGGCAAAATAAGGGTTTTTAATGGCCCCAGGCACATAAATTCTGTGTTGCCATGGTAACCACAGGACCTGAAAGTCAATGTTTCCCATTGTGTAGATCTTTTGTATGATCTTTTGAGCCCTTACACCACAATGTCCATGGAACATTGAGATTTCATAAGGGTACTGATGACGTCATCAGTACCCTTATGCACACACTATCCTTAAGGGGGCACCACTCCTATTTTTATTATATATATATATATATATATATATATATATATATATATTTATATATATATATATATATATATATATATATATATATATATATATATATATAAAATTGATATCTTATCACACTGTCTCCTCATGTTATTTAAGTTTTGAATAAGCTCATTCTGTCATACATGTATTTGGCAATCTAATTTGTTGCCACCAGAAGATCCTGTGCGCCCCTATATTGACCTATATTGATATACATGTACTGGTGTGTGTATGAATCACTCCATAATCAGACCATATACACACCTGTAATGAAATCATTATCAACATTTTTTTTCTGTCTCATCAACTGAACTTCTGTATGTGGGCCTATACTCAGAGATGTCAGACCTTCAGAGGTCCATCTATTTTCAGAGGTTCAAACTTTCCTAAAGAATTATACATCTCAGAGGCTTATTCCATCTTGTGGTCATAATATGGATAGAGAGAATTACATTGATCATAGATACCCTTACAACATATCCTTTCTACTTCTAATGAGCCTAAGGCTGAGCATAATCATGCCTTGTGCTGCCCTCTAGCCTTTTCTAGACAAAAAAACCTTTCAGAGATCAGAGGATCTCTGAAATCTCATTTCAGAGGACATGAATCTTAGCTGGCTGCTGATTGGCTGAAATCATTATTTATTGTTTTTAATTGTATTTCTATGTTCATTCGTTCTAGGATGGTCTTTATAATTTTGAGTGAAGGGAACAGGTTGAAATGAAGAAGAGATGGGTGCTTTTAGCATAATATATTGGGGGAATGAGTGCTTTGCTAAGACCCAAAAATTTTCAGAGGTTGAGCCCATTACCAACTGACATCTATGTATACTGCACTGAGTTGGTCCGATAGATCTATAACGCACCTCCCCTCGTTGTTGTTGTGAAGCTATACTATATATCCACTCCATCAAACATTCATAGGTGTGTCTATTACCTCCCTCGTGACTGGGTCCTTGTGTACAGGTACCAACCAATATACATACATACACCTGCACCTAATGTGTACTGGGACACCTTATAACACTATAACTACTCACATTATGTAGGCCGACATCTTGTCCCCTAAATACAGCACCTGCCATCGTACTCACACACTCAGAATACCCTTAGTATACTGCCATGTTGCTCTATGCTAGTACCAATATCTTGTTCGTTTATAGCATTTTCTAATTGACAATTGATAAGATTCATACTTTCTGGATCATCAGATGTCACATGTGATTAGCTTTGGGTCTTATACAAGGGAATTTAAGCAACAGAGTAAGAATTCTTGTTGTAAATCTTGAAAATTAACGTAGGTGCCAGGAATGACGTCGGTGTTTTAATGGATACCACCCCGCTTTGTGCCAATGTGCTATGCAAGTAGCAGGTAACTTGGTCACGCAATTTCAGAATTACCACTAAAGCAGATTGAGTATTTTACAGTCTAGTTAGCATCCCGAACTGACTACGCATCCTATGGTATGAATATTCCTGATTATGTATCTGTTTTCGATCCTTCACCCAAGAGATTACCCGTTATGTCTGTTCGAGATGTCTGTTTTCTTTTTGTAAGGCCTCTCAAAAAATAAAACTGGTTTCTCATCACCGCGCGCATCATAAAATTGTGTTTTGATTTTATTATTTTTTTTACATAATTTTAGTCAATAATCATGGTAAAAATAGACAAACATGGGCATATTTGGTATTAAATTAAAGCTCACGATGTCAGCAATGCAGTGGACTAGAGATTGAGTGCATTTCACAACTTCTTAAACAGTAATAAAATCAAAATTTTCGGTCTCGCCCAATGCAGTTTTCGCCCCAATATGTCCAGGGTAAAAAAACAAGAAAAAAAACATGCATATTTATCAGGGGGTGGTGATGAGAAACCAGTTTTTTTGAGTGGCCTATTGTTCTCTACTACTTGAAAAACTGCTATCTAACTTTGGGATTATCCAGCCGTATATTATGAATTCTTGCATATAATTTGTATCTCACGTATCAGCCATGCCCAATCTCTGGAATCTGCCAACATGCCAGTTCTCATAACGTTGCTTCTCACAAAGTTAGTTTTCAGAGTCAGTCTTCACAAAGTCCATTGCGTCAAATATGGATATATATATCAACCATATCCACCTTCCTACCCTGAGGTATTTATACTTTACATCACACACACAACCATTACCAGACCTACCCAGTAATTGCCGCACCTGTCCTTTGAGGGTACCCAAAGAAGAGTCAGTAATGCCCCCAACTAAATCCCTCAAGAAGAATGGTGCTTCATACAGTACACAATGAAGATTGTTGCCATAGATTTCTCTACGCTACCTAAAAGTACTCCACATAGGGGGCGTTACAGGTCTACCTATTGGTTGACATGGTTGTCATAATCATGGGGGACTTCCTCCCCTAACGACCCCCAGCGCCCCTACTACTTCTACTCGATGCCCACTTACCAGTGCCTCCTTTCTCACTGCTATTGCCGGCTGCCTGCATGTCATTGATTTTTACTGCTGCTCTGAGGAGGGCTCAGCAGCAGTAGCATCAGCAACAGCAGCAGCAGCAGCAGCCTTATCCTGACGCAGCCCCAACCCATGCTGCCGCTGCTGCTTCATCCACCAGGCCTCCTTCAGCACTGGAAACTCTCCTCATTCAGTCAATTCCCACCGCTGCCCGCCCCAGTAGTCGTCCACCACCAGCACTGCTCTGCAACCATCCACTTCGGGCATCTCCCATTGCCTCAGCCTGCTTCTGCTGCTACCATTGGGCGGCCGGCTGGAGTTTTGCTGCAGTCCATAGGCACAGGAGGAACAACATACAATCTGGACACGTCCCCCTACTACCCACCACAGGTAGGTCACCACAGGAGGTCATTTTGGGTCACTACAAGGTGTATAGGGGCTCCTGAGGGCCATATTACCCCCACCATATGCCTGGGTTGCGGGGGTTTTGGGGCTACCAGCTGTAGCCGGGTGGTGGGTGGGGGAGGGGTGGGAGGGGCTCGATCCATTGCCTCCATACTCCGGTGGTGTAAGCCTGGTGCTGTTGCATTGCATGGTCATTGATGGAGGATGTAGGACACCTGGAGGTTGAGCTGCTCAGAGCTGTCTCCAGCACTGAGTGAGCTGCTCATTGTAAAATGTCTGAGCTAGAACCCTGTGCTGCTCATGCTAACTTAAACCCTCAAATAAGCACATCCTAGTGATATATACAGGTACAATTGTAGTATCTGAGACACACCAGTCTGCAGCCATTACACTGGTCACAGCATCAACATGTTAATGTCCATTAATCTATCAGGCTGCTTATTCTGTACCTGTTCGTCCATGCTTTTCTGCTCATATCTCTTCTGTCTCTTGGTGCCTCATTCTGTCTCTGTCACTGCCTGTCTCTGATTGCCCAATTCATATAATGTGGGCATTTGCTAATAGCCTCGTAGCAGCTTTCTTCTGAAAGCGTGACCTTCGGTATGCCTCCTTCCATTCTAAGATAGCAGGGAGAGAGTCTAGGTGAATGGTGGTACCTGTTAATTAATGTGTAGGTGTAATGGTTGGTGTGTGTAGATGTATCGTCATTTAAGGATAGTATAAGGCCTTGTGATTATTTTGAAACGCTTTTATTTTCACCTGGTTACATTATGATCAGTACAACGGTTCAACCATACACAAACCAGGAGGCAGAGAAAACCAGTATCAGCCAGCGTAATATTGTTGTTAGGATGTGACACAGAATACATAAAGAAATCTAGTGTTTTGCTGTGATAGAGGGGTCTATAGAATATAGCGTCATAAAGATTTATTATGATGCGTTCTGAAAGAATATTACATGTACCCTCAGTGAAACAGCATGAATAACTGAGTGAGTTATGCGGGGATGAGTGACAGAGGGTGTGTAGTCCGATTCCAATACATAGATACAGATGACTGACATATTATTTCTATGACACTGGAGAGTAGAGAGGACTGACACTGACTATCTCTTCTTGTAACTACCAGGTAAGTATTAATTAGGTCCCATTGGGCGACATCATACAAATTAAGACACCCAGTAACTTACACACAGCTCTACATGCTGCAGGCACAAGCCATATTGTACAATGATAATACTATCTTCTCTTTAATAGTCTACAGATATTGGACGATTACTAATGAGAGGAACTCTCTTTATGCACTGCAAAAAACGGATGGTTATCTCTATGAGGCTTCTTTTCACCCTGTGTGGTCCAGCGGATATCATCTAGGTCAAGCCAGTCACTGCTACCAAGGAAACTTAAAAGCGAAGAATCTTCTAGGAAAAATCCTGGAAAGAATTAGATCGGAACAACGTGCTACCTATGATAGACAAGGTCGTTGGGATAATACTGACGTAAATGAGTATCCAGACGAGGATATCTCTGAGAATGATGAGTATGGTGAGGAAGAAATTCCAGAGGGAGAAGGATCATATGATGAGCATGACCTGGAGGGTGAAAGGGACAGTACTGAAGATAGTTTACTCGCCACACCGGTCTAGGCCTTACCTCCCGAAGATAGACCCCTTGTTGAAATGTACTACCAAAGCCCATAGCACCCAAGCGCGTCCAAAGCAATCAAGTCGCTGTAGACTTATCATTGTGTTTGCTCCATTTTCGGCGCGGTAGGCGCCAATGGTTAATCTGTCTGGGTCAATTCTATTATTGTGAACAGCTGGTTCTCCTATATATATTAGAGCCTAGGGAAGGGACATCTTCTCTTTTGCACTTGCAGACCCTACAATTATCTAGCATGGGTGGCCATAGTAGCCGTATACCCAGGCTAAGAGGGTGGGATTGGGGTTTTTCTATTTCTATTTATATTTTTCTTATTTTAAATTTTTTTTGGTTATTTATAGCATCCCTTTATTCATACACTGCTATCAATCGCCCAAATGCATTTGATATTGACATGTTCTGCAAGCGTTCTCATGGATTTCAATCATAATGAATTTGCCTAACTTTAAAAAAGGGTTTTCGGTGGTACACCTTAATGCTAGAAGTATAAGAAATAAAATAGTTAATATTAAATCAGAATTAAGTGCTATAGATATAGACATTGTATTGCTGTCTGAAACCTGGTTGAACGATACTGATGATAGTTCATTGTACACTTTCCCTAGATATAATTTATTTCGCCAGGATAGAATAAGTATATATAGGGGAGGGGGTTTATGTGCATACGTCGACGAGGGGATCACATGTTCGATTTCTAAATTTAAAAACCTTAATAGGTGTAATCCCAATATAGAGGTTCAATGGTTGCTTTCTGCAAAGGATACTACAAAGCGTTCAATAGTTTGCAATGTATATAGACCGCCAAATGGCTCCTTACAGGAATTTTGTGATACTTTCAAAGCCCTATTTCTTCAAATAGAAAGCATTGAAAACTATGATTTGTTCATTTTAGGTGACTTTAATGTGAATACTCTGCAGAACTCTAATGAAAAAAACATGTTATATGAAACTATGGACCAATATCATCTTAAGCAGATAGTTAAGGGCGTCACAACAACTGCAGGAACTAACACCTGCATTGACCTGATCTTTACAAATTGTGATAACGTAGTATCTGCGGGTCCCATGAACATACATTTGAGTGACCATCTTCCGGTTCATATCTTAAAAAAGTGTCCTAAAATAAAGACAACATATAGAAAATTCTTTGGCAGGTCCTATCGAAATTTTGATATGAATAAATTATTGCTAGATTTTGAAAATTGTGATTGGTCATATTTTGACAATTGCCAGGACCCTCAAGAGTGTTGGGATACGTTTGAAAATCTGCTTAAGAGAATGCTTGATGTACAATGCCCTGTTAAGTGCTTTAAGGTTCAAGACAAACCATCCCCCTGGATGACTAATTATTTGCTAGAAAGAATTAATGATAAGAATCTGGCGCTGAAGGAGGCTAGACGTTCTTTGTCTATTATTAAGTGGCATGATGCTAGAGAAATTAAAAATGCTGTTAATATGGACGTAAATATTGCGAAACAAACATATTACAAGGACCTAGCTGACGCCAATGTAAAGGACTCTAGACAATTTTGGACGACCATTAAAGATATTTTACCTTCTAGCAGTGCTAAGTCTAACAGTATAAATTTGGTTAACGATAACGGAGATAGTATTTCTATAGAAAATACCTCTGATTTTATTAATACTTTCTATGCCGAAATAGGTCCTGGACTGGCTTCAGCTCATCATTTACCATATGCATTTCAAGGTGAAAGATGCATAGAGAATATGCCTGATTTTGATTTTTCGGATGATGATATTATGAAATGTGTCAAGGACATTGATACGTCTAAGTCCTCTGCTCTCCAATATCTGCCTACACATATTTTTAAATCAGCAGCTCTACATATGCCTACCAAATTTGTGAAAATTATTCGGCTTTGTGTTGACAATGGAGACATTCCAGACACATGGAAAATAGCTACGGTTACACCTTTACCCAAGGGAGGGGACCCCACCAACGTTTCAAACTACAGACCCATTAGTATTCTACCTGTTCCTGGAAAAATTCTTGAAAGATTAATACATACAGCCATTTCAAAGCATTTAGATTTACATTCAATTTTATCAAAAAATCAAGGTGGATATCAGAAGAAAAAATCTACTCTAGACTCAATCTCCAAACTTGTTGATGACATTCTTGAAAACAGAAATAAGGGCAATATCACCCTAGCAGCTTTTATTGACATTAAAAAGGCTTTTGACTCTGTAAATCATAATATACTCTTGGATAAAATTGAGCAATATGGGATCAGAAACAGAAATTTGACCCTGATTGAAAATTACCTATCTCGTCGCCAGCAATGCTCCATTGCCAACCATAACAAGTCTGCTAATTTGCCATTGGTCTGTGGAGTACCCCAAGGGTCAATTTTGGGTCCTCTTTTTTTCTTATTATATATAAATGATTGTATAAATCATGATGATGTTCACTCTACTATGCTCTATGCTGATGACTCTGTTCTTTATGTGTCTGGGAAGGCCATAGAAACAATTTCTACTACGTTAACAACTGCTTTGGAAGGTTTCTACCACTGGTCTTCAATAAACAAACTCACTATTAATGAATCAAAAACCAAAGTAATGCTTTTTGCCAGTAAGACTAAATTGAGAAATTTGAGGAAGCCCAAAATCAAATTGAATGGTGAGGTTCTAAAATATGTGGTCTCTTATAAATACTTGGGTGTACTCCTGGACCAAGAGCTAAATTTCAATATGTATGTTAGAAATATTATAAACAGGCTACGCCATAAGTCTTTTCTTTTATATAAAACCAGGAAATATATGTCAACAGGAGTCAGGTTAAAAATTTACAAAAGCTATATGTTACCTATAATCGACTACTGCGATATTCTATATATGGGATCCAGTGTTATGAATCTGGATGAGCTGCAAAGAATGCAGAACAAGTGTATTAAGACCTGTTTGTCTCTCCATATTTTGACTCCAACTGTACAGATACATAAAGAGGCCAGGCTACCTACACTTGAAAACAGGAGATTATTTCATATTAAGTCATTTGCCTACAAAAGATCTAAACTAGGACAATATGTCAAACCAGTAGTAAGACAAACCAGGCTAAACCAAGCACCTTTATTGAACTACCCAATCCCCAGGTGCACAGCATTTGAAAAATCCCCTATGGTACTCACTGCTTCCATTTGGAATAGTCTTAGCACTGAAGTAAGAAATATAGATACTTATGACATGTTTAAAAACAGGGCCAAATTGGATATGATAGCATCGATTCCTACCTAATATTTCTTAAATGACCAGTTGTATTATTTTATTACTATCAGTTTTGTTAATATTTTTTTCTTTTTTAAAGGGAGTCATGCTGATATAATTGTAAAATGATGGTTGCCTTTGCCTTTCTCAACGTTAATATGTTATTCTTGGCCTACTTGTTTCATCGATATCTTTTGATTATATTATTTCATGATAGCATACATAAAACAGTTTACTGACGATGCTATCATTAACTTTATTGACCAGTATAACCCTATATATCCCCAAAACATGGGTGAGTTATTCTGTGATTGTCCATTGTCAAATTAATTGTTTGGTCAAATAAAAGTTTAAATTGTTCAAAAAAAAAAAAACAAAAAAAAAACTAACAATATGAACAGTGTTATATTAAGCTATTAATCCATGTTATGAGACAGCCGTGTGGGTTTATGGGTTCGATATGCCACGACCCACGCAGCGGGGACATTTTGAAAGTGTATGCGATCCGCTTGCTTTGCCAAGCTGTTGTGGCCATGTTGTCACTCTGCCCGACATACCTCCACCTTTACACACATTTTTCGGGTAGAATCCAAGCATGCCTGCTCCTGTGCTTCAAATGCCAGCAAATATACGATCTCTAGTTGGTGTTCGCCTACATTTTGTCTCCATTTTCTTCTAAATAAATGAGAATCCAATGAATTTTCATAGCGATCCATTGTCACATGGCCATTCCGTCTTGTTGATGAAGCGGGTAGGTGCCCGGATGTAAACTGACATACTTTCGGCTGAAGAACTGGGTCAAATACGCGTCGAGCAAGGAATGGCCGGACAGGGCGGGTGCCGACACATATCGCTATGGAAAATCGTTGGATTCTTATTTATTTAGAATAATATGGCAAATTTAGGCATGGCATATTCATATAGGATATCTAAGGATGTTTCCCTGTTAATAACTTGACATGGCACCATTGGATTCTATGCTAAAGAGGTGTGCAAACATCAGGTATGTCGGACTGATTTTTCAAATACTTCATGTACATTGACTTCTAGTACCGTTCGGCTTGGTATAATGGACAACGAGTCTGTCTCTTGCCACAGCAGCCGGGGATTGATTCCCCATAGAACCCTGGACGGTTTTAACTGGAAATGTATGGCGAGGGTGACTTGGAACCTTCTCTAATTTTTATTAACATGTCCAGGTTGAAACCTGCACCTTCTTGAAGACGATTAAAAGGTCTCAGAGTGCGGTTATGGCAGGATAATGAACGCCGATTATCACGAAAAAAAGCTCTGTAGAGGCCAGAATCGTGAGATAACACACTTTAATATGAGAGGGGCATTGCATGACGACCAATTACTCAGATGACGATATAGACGGGAACATCCAACTACCAATGTACTTTATAAAGCCTCATCGAATATAGAATACACCCATTTCTGAAACCTATTACTTGTCCTCTTGAACCTCATATGTGGCGTTCCACATGCTACATCAATCATCTGCGTATTGCATGCGAAGACACAGTCTTCAAGACTTGGAGCTTATAGCCGCCCATGCATTCCTTCCCACATTCATTCTATTAGTCTGCAAGCCCCCTTGATATTTTCCATCCATGAAAAAGGAGACCAGGTATAATGTGCATACAGAGGTAGTAAGGACCTCCTGAAGGAATGTTTGTGTAATTACAAGCCTAACAGTGCTCCTCACCATATGGTGAAGAAATCTGCTGTTTTCCCATTAGCACAGAGAACTATCCCACAGGACATAATATATGAATAATCTATGTGAAGACACATGAAAGTATTGCCCTGGAATATACTATTCTGTGAAGAAAGAGCTTATCAAATTGATTTGATCTAAACATTGATACATACCGGCATTTGTGTGCGGGAATCTGTGTGTAAACAAAAGGACAGTTTTGTATTGATTTTTTTAAAGGACAGAATACATCGATTTTTGATCAGAGTGACCCGGGCCGTCACAATGAAAGGTGTGTGTGTGTGGGGGGGGGGGGGGGCAGGATGCCTGGGTCCTACAATCCCAGAGGACGAGGGCTTTTAAATATATGTGGGCCCCCAAACCCACCCATCTGTTCCCCAGAAGTGGTAAAGTCCCGTGTGCTCTCACTCCTTTCAAGGTTATATGTAAAGCACTCTCGTATTTTTTATATCAGAAGGATATTATGGTACCTAGGTAGACATTGACAGTCGTACTAATCTAACCTAATTTTAACATGGCCTTTTACAGCTGCCAACATGACTATACCCACAAGAATTATACTCAGCTGTTAGCCCAATCTTTTACCCCCCTCCCCTGGCTATGTTGTGATCTGTGTTGTCCATAGCCTGGTGGCCGCTGAGCCGTGAATCTTCAGTCATATTGATCTTACCTTGGTCACCAGCATCTAAGCTAAATTGGATCTATAGGCACTGCAGTGTCCTGGGTCAGCTGTAGCGTGCCGTAACAGTCAGTGTGTGCCGATCGCCATTTTGTCCTTGAAATCAGAGCTATTGGAGTATGCATTTGTGTGTTTTTGAATATAATTTTGTATACATTTTTGCAGACTGTGATTTCACTATCCAAAAACTATACCTTTGTATTTTGTTTTATTCATAGAGAGGGCTAGAGGCAAAAGGTGATTGTGAGGTTAAAATGCGCCTACTTGTAACGTGTGCGGCAACGTCTACCCCATACTCATGGCCCACACTTCGCCGTATAATAGTTGCAGACTTACACGTTTAACTACCATACACATCGTGATCTTAACCTCTCTAATATACCCCGTCCATATCTACTGAGCAGGGACTTCCAATGCCCAATATGTCATGTGTATAACATGTTGACCCCATACCAATCCATATCATAGTGGCTGTTGGGGACTACAGCGACATTTACACGACACCTGCCTGCCGCTCTACACAGAACCTGGGCCAATACCCCACTCCCATACACTACTCGCGGGTAGTGCGATTCTTTGTATCTACCTTTCCTCATGGGAGTCAAATCACCTGTAGTATACCGACAGCGGGACTGACAGCCCTTTTATACCACCGGGACCAAAGCTACATGTATAAGGCCACTACTTTATCCGCAAAAATGGACTGTTCACACTCTTAATACCGTGTGGCTGACAATGTGTACAGTCATACTTTCACATTCCCCAGAGATATGGCAATGAATAGATTTACATGTAATTGCTCCTACCAATGCGGACCAATTCTCTTAGGCATTGCTTTTTAGGACCACAATGAAAACGCAGTTCCGTTACATTAGACTGTGCCTTACAAGTATGCCATTTAATATGCTAGCTCTCTAAGATGATAAGATATTAACCCCCCCCCCCCCACGAATTCCTGTGCTTTCGGCGGTACACCAGGGTCTTGTTTCAATAACCTTGACGACAACATTGGTATCATAGCCCGAAGACACTATGTTTTCCTTAGGGATTTTGAAATAAGGGACTCTCCATTAATTACATATTTACATAAGCACCAAGGGGGTGGGGTCAAGGCCATGGTTCAACAAGGGGGTGGGAGTGTCACATTTTGGCCAGAAAATGCATACATAATAAATGGATGGTCCCTAAGTAATGCATTCGTATTACACTGATTGATATATATGCCTTAGGTATCGATCTAGATTATACCTATATGGTGGCACAGTCAATGGCTGTAGCCATGTCAGTATAGGCTGTCAATAATTGATGTGTTTAAACATGATGTATGGCTACTTACTACTGCCTCCGCCAAAGCCACACACGTTAAGGTCTTTGAGTACTTGGTTACTTTATAACCAGATTATACATAACACGGATGTAATCCCTTGTGACAACATGTATTGAAACAATTTACCGCTAAAGCATTGATAATCATCCATTGACAAAAGTGTTTTGCATTATTTGCTAGAGGACTGTGCATTTGCAGGTCTGTTCCTTTAACATACCTTTGCGGCGGGGAATCCCACTCCCTCTCTATTTATGTACTGTAGATTTCCCCCAGAACGTTAACTGATATCACAGGAATCCTTCGGCTTTAGTTAATAGCATCTCTTGACTGAAAGAGTTGTATTGGCATCGTCATCAAAAATAGGGTTATAGTTTTTCAAGTCTGTTTTAAAAAGACAGCTCAGAAACAAATCGACTAAGAAACTAAATGCCAGTATTATGTTTGAAAAATGCCAACACATCAGCCATTTGGTCACTCTACCAACATTTAAGTATCTGGACTCTCAGATGTACAATCAGATGCCTTGTTATTACCCTATATATAAAAAGGGGTTGCTTTGTCGCTGGTCCCCACCCCATTGAAATAGGCTTGAGTACTTGCCAGGAACAGATAAACCAAAACAGACTACCTAGATACATGTACTAAATCCAAAGTTAACTCGATTTTTTAATTCAAATTTTCCTAATTATATATTTTCAGTATCTGACATTGATATTTACTCATTCGAACGTCAGATATGTCTAGAATTAAACTGTATTAGAAAGGAATGACTATTTCTTCAAATTATAGCCTCAAAAATCATCAGTCACAAAGCTATGGCTGCCATCTTGGATCTCGATCCAAAGTGATCGGCATCTCTCTAACTTTTATTCACAGAGGGAACTGCTATATGAATAAATATCTGGATTGTACTCTCCGAGACCTACAATTTGATAGCTCATATGTTAAGATCTGATGATTACTTCCAGAGAAATGCACAGAAATGATCTCCGAGAGAATGTGCTAGGGGAGTGAGAAATTGTTTGGTGTCGCTAAGTTACATGCTGTTGCTACGTTATGCATTGTTGCTACATTGCACGCCACTAACGTATGCACAAGCATTGTAGAAAACTTTGGGCAGTGAGAGGGGTGAGGGGGCACTGAAGAGTAAAATATCACGTTGGTAAAACATGAACATACCCATTATCAAAGCCTTTGCCCCCACCATCTAGTGGCGAAGCCACTAGTAATGAGTATAAAGAGACTCATGTACCAAGTTCGATTATACTTAACAATTTGGAGTCTGCAAAGAGCTGGTGATGACAACTGCGCCACACAGGAGCACTTTGCCTAATTTATATTTACTATTCCCCATCTGGTAATCCATACTGTGAGATATCTAAGTATTCCACTGCCGACGGTCGAATTTTCGCTAATCTGACTGATTTTTTTTTCTATAGTTTGGATAAAAAAAAATCAGATTAGCGAAAATATATATATATATATATATATATATATATATATATATTCATATATATATATATACATATATATATATGTATATATATATATATACATATATATATATTATATAAGTGTATTAATAACTATTGCGACAGAGTGACTACGTTAAAAATGTATCGTCTGAGACATGGGAACTTGTCATATTACAGAAATAGGCCAGCAGCAAAGAAAAAGATGGGCAGTGTTGACAACATACACACATCCCTTACCTGAGATCAGCAGATTCACACCTCCACTAGGTACCTCCAGCAGGGCATCATACACCTCCCTGTCCTGCCTCATCCTATTCACTAGTATACTCTCCCATGTCGACACCATACGTCAAAGAAATAGTGTTAGAAGGCGGCTAGCATCTGCTGGGGAGGCTGGAAGTGGCCAAGGGCTAAATATAATTCCTTTATATGGACGGCCGAGTGTTTCAACGCAGTATGCCCTTTTCATATCATGGTCAGAGGGATATTAGTTCTCTGCTCTCAAAAGTTTTTTTTGGCTATGTGTAGGCCTATAGGCTGAGGATAGAACTGTAGGTTACATTACACAAGTACAATGGGCTTTTTTTTTCACTCACTATATTATATATTGCAGTTACTGGTTATAGTTATAGGCCATTCATGCTGTCATTGATGACACCGGGACTACATACTTGCTGACAACAGTTTGTAGGACACTCCGGATCTATAATTAAGTCCCCATATTGCATGTTTAAAGTGAAGAGTGATTGGAAAAATATTACTTAGGTCAATGGTTGTATAGCAACACTAATCTCAATTTCATGCAGAGCTATGGCAAAGACGGTTTTCGTGACCTTTGACCCCTAAAAGTAGGTCAATCACAAGCGCAAATGACCTAGTTATATGGTGCTAAACACATTTTGTATTGATTATCTAACATTTGTGAGTGATTGGTGGATCATTAGGAATTGTTTTCAATATTTAGAAAACGTCAATTTCCAGGCAATTTGGACAGGCTGTGACCATGCACCAAGACGAAGATTTTTTAAATCGGCATGATTTGTGTGTCTGGTTGGGACTTTCAAACCTTTTGGCCTGCTTCGGTACGCTCACCCCCCTTCATCTCTTGGACTAGTACACCCTGGTAATCGACTCCCGTGAATGGGCTCTTATTCTAATCAATGTATTGATGAGCTATCTACTTAAGTTAGTCTAGTGTCAGTTTATTTTCAATCGTTCAGTTTAGATCGAAACGTAAGGGATGAGATGAACTACCAATCGGTAAAAGTAGCTCACAGCAGGGAGCGTCAAATACACATGGCATCCTTTAAGGTTTCAAAAAGTATGTCATGTCAAAATGGGTGCAAGATGATTTGTGCACTCAATGCTTTTCTATGGAGGTGTGAGCTTAGGGTGTGAGCTCTGGGCACAATACATATGGAGTATGTTTCTTCTTGACAATGACAATGATTTTTGCCAAAATAGCCAAACCTATACTTTCCAAGTTACTTGCGAGTTCAATCGCTTCAACACTCGTTTCGGTTTCCGAGTTACCAGTCTTTCTATTTGGTTAACTGAATGGACCTGCGTAACATCGTATTCCCAGTCCCAATATAGCACGTGAAAGCAGAGATAGTGCTGGGTCTGTATGCAGTGGATCGGTTTACTGATTTATGGGAAAGACATTTGTGGTGAAGGCAGAGCGATCAAGCAGACCCCCTCTAGTGGCCGCCCTACTCTTCGCCAAATGCCTCCCGTGAAGACTGAGTGTTAACCCTCTAGGGGTGACATAGTGACTGTACATCTCAGTTTGGCACCTTGATTAATCAATACAAGGGCTTCCCTTGTCCATCTTAAAGGGGTCCTAATCTCATATAATCTGCCCTCTCCGTGTGTCTGATGCATATATGCACGGGTAGCAACACATTCATCCATCACTTAACGTTTGATTATTTTTCTCGTCATGAATTTGATCTTAGCTGTCGAAATAACATTAAACAACTACGCTCAGCACCAACGACTAACTTACCGTCACTCTGTTAGTACATCATTCCTACCTATCGTGTATCAGCCCTATACATATGGTGACCATCTGATGCATTTCTGTGCATGAATGCATCGGGACTGCATTCATTTGTCATGAACACAAAAGTACAGAATGCACTAAAGTACTCTATTGCACAAAAAGGGCTATTGCTCCATGGGCATGTCGTAATTCATTTTTGACACCCATTTATGGGTGTGCAGGTCTTACTATGGCACCTCAGGTGAGTTCATGAAATATTGCATAGGCCTTTGCATATGTAGAGTTTGTTGTCTAACTTAACTGGGGAATATATCGCAGGACTCATCTGTAATTTCATGAATAATGTCTCGTCTAATAAAGAGTTGCAGGTGGTCTTTATAGATTATCATTTTGGTGAAATCATGGACCCCAGACTTACGTATGCAACATCCGTAAGTATGACCTATTTTTAAGAATACTAAAACCTTGCTCTCAATAACCTTTACCCGAAGGATAAAAGTACCTGTTGGTGAGGAAAGGATTTCTTGGGTAAATTCTTATTTCAGAGTAATGCCAGGCGATAGACACTGGGGAAAATAAGAAGATACCCAATATGATTTAAATGCTTAATCATGAAATAAAGTGCCCAATCATTAACATGAATGTTACAATTCCAATAATGCTTGGCTAATGAAAGGTTCCATGATGTTATGATATATAATGTTATAATATATTAACACAGAACCACCCCATGATAATTCTAGATAGGCTAGCTGTATCCCTGTAGGTGGTTCTCCATGTAAATACTGTATACACTAACTGGTGTACAGGGAGCTGTGTCATGCAGTGGCGGTGTAGCCGTGGGAGATGGGGGGGGCGGTACTATCGATACTTATTTTCCCCAGTACTATAGATTATATGGAAATATCCCCCAATCCCACTGAGTGCTGATAGAGAGAGCCTGATAAGGAGTGCCACGCGGTATATAAAATACCCATTCACAGAGTGTGAGTGACACTGCATTGTTATGGTGGGATGAGTCTGCATGTCCTATATTGATTATGATTCCCAATATAGCACGTGAAAGCAGAGATAGTGCTGGGTCTGTATGCAGTGGATCGGTTTACTGATTTATGGGAAAGACATTTGTGGTGAAGGCAGAGCGATCAAGCAGACCCCCTCTAGTGGCCGCCCTACTCTTCGCCAAATGCCTCCCGTGAAGACTGAGTGTTAACCCTCTAGGGGTGACATAGTGACTGTACATCTCAGTTTGGCACCTTGATTAATCAATACAAGGGCTTCCCTTGTCCATCTTAAAGGGGTCCTAATCTCATATAATCTGCCCTCTCCGTGTGTCTGATGCATATATGCACGGGTAGCAACACATTCATCCATCACTTAACGTTTGATTATTTTTCTCGTCATGAATTTGATCTTAGCTGTCGAAATAACATTAAACAACTACGCTCAGCACCAACGACTAACTTACCGTCACTCTGTTAGTACATCATTCCTACCTATCGTGTATCAGCCCTATACATATGGTGACCATCTGATGCATTTCTGTGCATGAATGCATCGGGACTGCATTCATTTGTCATGAACACAAAAGTACAGAATGCACTAAAGTACTCTATTGCACAAAAAGGGCTATTGCTCCATGGGCATGTCGTAATTCATTTTTGACACCCATTTATGGGTGTGCAGGTCTTACTATGGCACCTCAGGTGAGTTCATGAAATATTGCATAGGCCTTTGCATATGTAGAGTTTGTTGTCTAACTTAACTGGGGAATATATCGCAGGACTCATCTGTAATTTCATGAATAATGTCTCGTCTAATAAAGAGTTGCAGGTGGTCTTTATAGATTATCATTTTGGTGAAATCATGGACCCCAGACTTACGTATGCAACATCCGTAAGTATGACCTATTTTTAAGAATACTAAAACCTTGCTCTCAATAACCTTTACCCGAAGGATAAAAGTACCTGTTGGTGAGGAAAGGATTTCTTGGGTAAATTCTTATTTCAGAGTAATGCCAGGCGATAGACACTGGGGAAAATAAGAAGATACCCAATATGATTTAAATGCTTAATCATGAAATAAAGTGCCCAATCATTAACATGAATGTTACAATTCCAATAATGCTTGGCTAATGAAAGGTTCCATGATGTTATGATATATAATGTTATAATATATTAACACAGAACCACCCCATGATAATTCTAGATAGGCTAGCTGTATCCCTGTAGGTGGTTCTCCATGTAAATACTGTATACACTAACTGGTGTACAGGGAGCTGTGTCATGCAGTGGCGGTGTAGCCGTGGGAGATGGGGGGGGCGGTACTATCGATACTTATTTTCCCCAGTACTATAGATTATATGGAAATATCCCCCAATCCCACTGAGTGCTGATAGAGAGAGCCTGATAAGGAGTGCCACGCGGTATATAAAATACCCATTCACAGAGTGTGAGTGACACTGCATTGTTATGGTGGGATGAGTCTGCATGTCCTATATTGATTATGATTCTAATTATAATCTTACTACACCTCCTTGGTCGCTGGTAAGAAATGTTCAATTTGTGACTGCTACAAATAAGAGTGCCCTTGGGGTACCACACGAAGCAACGTCACCTATAAGTAAAATGTCGCAACTGTGCGCATATTATACACTAGTATGAAGTAAAACTTGTAAGGGCTTGGTCAACCCAATTCTCATACACTGAGAGACCACTTTAGTGAAGTGAGAATAAAGAATATCAAAACTCAAAACTCAAACTTAGCAACCTCACCAGCACTGCTCATTTCAATATTTTTGACGTACAGGGGCCTCTTTCCTTTCCAAACGTAGGCCATATGGGAATCTGTAGGTCAAAACTTCCATTATTTATGCCTATGTTGCTCCCCACTATCTAGTGGCGACGCCACTACATGCACTGAAAACCTATGAATGAAAAAAGTCCTCTGTGCAGAGGATTTTGGTCCTCAATTTGAGGACTTTAGGTCCTCAAATTGATGGGTCCTGGGGGAGTACCCGATCCTCAAATTGATGACCTAAAGTCCTCATATTGATGACCCAAAGTACTCAAATTGATCACTTTTCATGGGAAGCAATGCAATCAATATGATGGGTATGGGTAGTCAATTTGATTAATTACTTGATTGACTAGATGTCAATCAAGTATTTACATCTATCTAAACCTTACCATATTTTGCTGATACAGTGTCTCCATGAGCATTGCAAAGCTGTTATTTTATAGGACAGGGACCCTGTATAAATCTATTGTGCTGACAAGGCATATTAAAAGGACTACCAGCAGATTATTTACACATGGGAATAGAGTATTGATGTTGTCACACCTCCGGGTAATCCTTAACCCTTTAACAGGCCACTTACATATATGTACAACCACACAAAGGCCTTATTACCCTAAGCCTGAGATAGGTATGATGCACTAACACTCTGTGTCCCTTGAGGTACTCAACTAGTTCTGCTCTAGCCAATCTGGAAACACCACTACAAGAGTGTTGTTCAGTCCCCACTGCCACTCTTACAGGCACTCTCAGACTCAGTCTGCCATAGACAGAGATACCCTGTCCTGGGGCTCCTCCCAAACAGAGTGATCTTGAGCAAACTACCATGCCTGCCCAGGCGGCTCTCTAAAGGGAACCTTTAAACCTTGCACACATGCATCACTGACTTTTAGCCCTTTAAAAACAGGATCACTTACACACTCTTATTATCTGATCGACTAGACGTTAATGTCTAACATTGCAGCCCTGGTGAGTTATGGCCATAGTACATGATAGTCAATCATACTTGTGCCTGTGGCACAGCCTTAGACATTTTGTAACTTTGTTTTTGATTTCCATTTATTTTGTTATAGTAAGTAGACTGATTTTAGAATTACCCCCCTCCCGATTGCCAGGCCTTTATTAGGGGTGTTGTCCATTTGCCAGGCCCAGTAAATACATGTGAACATCAGCTGACAGCCAATCCATGCACTTCTAATTTTGCCTTTAGACACACAAAAGGTGTGCAAGCATTCATACAGCGCACACCTTCCTCTAAATTACTTGAGTGAAATAGCCTGATACATGCCTTACCAACATACATATAAATAGCTATTGCAACATTTGCTGTGGATAGGTGTATCACTTATCAGTGAAATTACCTATAATGATGACCCCATCCTCAAATTGATGGCTTAGGCCTTAGGGCTTAGGCCTTAGGGTCATCATTTCTTAAAGAGGTCCTCTGCACAGAGGACTTTCTCAAAGGCTTAAGTTTTCAGTGTGTGGTAAGCTCTCTATCTCAGAAATATGCATGGGAGGACCCCCACGTATTCTGTGCATATATAAAAAGAATTCTCTACAGCACTGCTGTACCTATCTCAAAAGTTCTCAACGATTAGATTCTCAAGTAATCGTACAAAATCCTTAAAATTTAAATATATTAAAAATCTTAGATCCTCAAGCAAGCGCATCCTCGTACCATATGTGTATTTGTTATTCATCAATGGGGCCGTGGCTCATGTCAGTCCCAGACAGAGCATATATATTCCAGGATATTGAGTAGTGTTAATCCATGTGGGGGAAGAGGAGCGGGCGGGGGGGGGGGGGGGTAGACTGAGTATCGTCTGAGTCACGGGTAGGGCTACGATAGTGGCTGGGGGGGGGGGGTTATGTTGTACACGATTGTCATTAATGATGAACCTGCTGGCAAATGGGAGAAGGAAAGTCGGAGATGAATATTATTGATTCCCCCGAATTCATGTTTTGACTTCCGTGCCGTTTGGATAAAGTAGCAATATGTGTTTCATATGTGCAATTATTAATATTGCGTAGGATGTATGTTGGTAAACAGCCTTTAAAAAATTGCACAGGGTGTGTTCATGTCCAAGATTCATGTGGATATTCGTTTTAATTATGATACTCTTGGCAGTGCATTAGTCATCCGGTTAAAAGAGATGTGATTGGAATATACATATATATATATATATATATATATATTTATATATATATATATATACATATATATATATATATACATATATATGGGTCAGATTTTTGATTTCTACCCACTTTAGGGCACAGAGTCCAAACACGTAAAATTTAATATCAATGAAATGCACTTTATTATATTGGAAGACCAACATCTTGGGCCCCCAAAAAACATGATTCCAAAGTTGTACTCCTAAAATGTCAGTTTTGGTAAGCCATCAATGAAAATCATCTCTTTTCGTGTAACGATGGTCACATTTATAATCTATGTCCATAGCAGACCAGCTGAAAATGCTCATATCACCCTTAAATTTGGTATGCTTATACTTACAATAGTTACCAATGTACATGCCAAAAAGAAATATCCTCTCTCAAAAACTTCTAAATCTATGGATGATCTCAAATTTTTGAAATTTTGAAAATTTGTTGATTTCATCCCAACCTTTGTGCACTTTTCTATAACAACACTAAAATACCTTCTATTCGCCTGAATATCACTCTGAATTATATTTAGGGTTTGTACTATGTAAATCAAGTGCAATTGTACACTTATTGTACAGTATATCTCCTCTGTTGCCCCCCTAACTTTACTCATTCATCACGTATAAATGTGACCATCGTTACACGATGTATATGACATAGTAATAGCATGGATATAACCATTTTCCCTTGTCATAAGACCTTTACACTCACAACATTTGTAGTAAACAGGTTGGGAAACTGATTTAACCAGATATTTACATACTTTGAACCCCGAAAGGGTGAGCACCATGCGTTGAAACGCGGAAATGCTGGATTTTTCACCACTTTTTGCAAGTTCGGACGGACATTGGACCAGGACAAAATATAATTACCACACTCTATATACCTCTATTCAATGCCCAAAGTAGTCTATGAACAGCATAAACATCAATAGATACCATGCGATCACTCTATTTTCCATCGTAGGCCTTCTACTAGACACTACCCAAAGTATACATTTCAGTGCATAAATGTGACCATCGTTACACAATGTATATGACATAGTAATAGCATGGATATAACCATTTTCCCTCGCCATAACACCTTTACACCCACCACATTTATAGTAAACAGGTTGGAAAACTGATTTAACCAGATATTTACATACTTTGAACCCCGAAAGGGTGAGCACCATGCGTTGAAACGCGGAAATGCTGGATTTTTCACCACTTTTTGCAAGTTCGGACGGACATTGGACCAGGACAAAATATAATTACCACACTCTATATACCTCTATTCAATGCCCAAAGTAGTCTATGAACAGCATAAACATCAACAGATACCATGCGATCACTCTATTTTCCATGGTAGGCCTTCTACTAGACACTACCCAAAGTATACCTTTCAGTGCATAAATGTGACCATCGTTACACGATGTATATGACATAGTAATAGCATGGATATAACCATTTTCCCTTGTCATAAGACCTTTACACTCACAACATTTGTAGTAAACAGGTTGGAAAACTGATTAAACCAGATATTTACATACTTTGAACCCCGAAAGGTTGAGCACCATGCGTTGAAACGCGGAAATGCTGGATTTTTCACCACTTTTTGCAAGTTCGGACGGACATTGGACCAGGACAAAATATAATTACCACACTCTATATACCTCTATTCAATGCCCAAAGTAGTCTATGAACAGCATAAACATCAACAGATACCATGCGATCACTCTATTTTCCATGGTAGGCCTTCTACTAGACACTACCCAAAGTATACCTTTCAGTGCATAAATGTGACCATCGTTACACGATGTATATGACATAGTAATAGCATGGATATAACCATTTTCCCTTGTCATAAGACCTTTACACTCACAACATTTGTAGTAAACAGGTTGGGAAACTGATTTAACCAGATATTTACATACTTTGAACCCCGAAAGGGTGAGCACCATGCGTTGAAACGCGGAAATGCTGGATTTTTCACCACTTTTTGCAAGTTCGGACGGACGTTGGACCAGGACAAAATATAATTACCACACTCTATATACCTCTATTCAATGCCCAAAGTAGTCTATGAACATCATAAACATCAACAGATACCATGCGATCACTATATATTCCATGGTAGGCCTTCTACTAGACACTACCCAAAGTATACCTTTCAGTGCATAAATGTGACCATCGTTACACGATGTATATGACATAGTAATAGCATGGATATAACCATTTTCCCTCGCCATAACACCTTTACACCCACCACATTTATAGTAAACAGGTTGGAAAACTGATTTAACCACATATTTACATAATTTGAACCCTGAAAGGTTGAGCACCATGCGTTGAAACGCGGAAATGCTAGTTTTTTTACCACTTTTTGCAAGTTCGGAAGGACGTTGGACCAGGACAAAATATAATTACCACACTCTATACACCTCTATTCAATGCCCAACGATGTCTAGCATGTAAGTTAAATATAAAATATCCCTGACATACACATCAGAGTCTGTTATACTGTATCAACTATACATAAAATAAAAGTGACCATCGTTACCGTTAAAGCTATTTATATCTGTTGAAGGCCTCTTCTATGGCATCTAGGGTTTTTTGTGGTATCCGGACCGAGTTCTGCTTCCGCTTAGTTGTGCCCAATGCCTTGGGAGGGTTAATTTTACCCAGGATCTCCCAGTCCCGCATCCACAGCTCGTCCTTTATCCTCGGCCAAACAAATTCATTTGAGTCCTGTTTGCGGTTGAGAAAGCGCACCTCGTACTGCTTTTCCTCCCTTTGCAGCACCTGTCCCATGAACACTTCATTGTCGTACACACATGCCACATAAGATCCATTGGCATAGCGGGACAGCTTTCGGATCAAAGGCTGTGGGGGGTCAAGTGGTGCGACATTAGGACCTGGTACAGGGAGGTCGGCAGCCTGTGCAGCGCGCTCCGGTAGCTCCTCCTGCGCTACACCAGGACTTACAGGTGCTTCATCCCGTGCAGCGCGCTCCGGTAGCTCCTCCTGCGCTACTACGGGGTTGTCGGCAGCAGTCGGCTCCGTTGGTTCGTCCCGTGCAGCGTGCTCCGTTTGCTCCGCCTGCGCTACAACGGGGGGATTCTGTGAGCGAGTTGCTCGTGCAGCGTCGGCAGCAGGCTTCTTCTTGGGGAACTTTAGCTCATGCACCTTCCAACCCGAACACCCACGCTGCGATTCACAGTCCTTCCAGCAACACTCCTTGAAGCAGGATGTTTCACGGACAGCCAAGGAACGCCCTTTCTGAACTGGAACTGCAGCGTGCACCCCCAGTGTACCGTACAAGCTATCATCAGCTTTCACTTGATTAACGGTCTTACGGGCAAGGGCGACGTCTTCCAGGGGAATGCACTCATAGTACACCTTGTTGGGCTGGTCCCTGTTGACGAGGTTGTTCGGGTTGTTCCCGATGCGAGCAAAGTCTGCTGCGTCCTTGATCTTGTATTGACGCTGCACAGCCCAGTCGGCGTTTCGCTTGGCAGCGGCACCAATTCCGTCACACGGACCCTTCCCGTGGCCACTCTCGAAGTATGTCCAGGTTGCCCTGTACTTCTTGAGCAGCTCCTCATGTCGACACAAGATCGAGAATATCGATATGTTTCGATATTGGGAGCTCGGAGAGTCCGAAACATAGTGCAGCATCCCAACCCTCCCAGGTAGGTTCCTCTCAATGAACCGAACTATGGCCTGAAGGAAGGCAAGGATGGCACCTGCATCGTGCTTTCTGTCATCCGTCACCAATGCCAGCGAGCGGTGCTTAGTTTCACCTGTGTCCTGCTCCCTGTAGTGGATCACCACTGGATGCAGTGTCACAGGCTCCTTAGCATAGTAAGTACTCTGCGGGCTCTCGGGGTAAGTGACCATCCAATTTTCGGCGAAATCCATTTGGATGGAACACTCTTCGAATGACATAGTCGCACGTAGCTCCCGCACTACTCGATGCTGCGTTCGGGCCCTCTCAGAATGATCGAGGATCGTCGAAAACTCCTCCACCATGTCCGCGATGAACTTTTTCTTTGTTTTGGTTTCGGGAACAAGGCGGAGTTTCTTCGTGAACTTCTTATCCTTTGGGGGCCCGATCGGAACATCGATTAGCTTCCATGTCTCGCATACAACATCTTCCTGTACAACCGTGGTGTTCAACTTCAGTTTGAACTCATCCGCGGTACTCGCACGTACGACGGTATCAGGCAGTTGTTTGATACCGACCGCACGGAGCCTCAGCGCAAAGTTTTGATGTTTTTGGCAAAGGCATTCCGAGGTGCTAGTGAACGATACAGGTACAATGTACCTGTTAGCACGACGCACACAATTGAAGAAGGCCAAAGAGCAGGTGTGCGTCGGGTTCATCTCATTGTACCGCTCACGAAGCACGTACAGGAACTCATTGAGGACGACGGTTTGGTGCTTCACTCCTTTTATTGTCCGGGTCTGTTTTTTGCCGGCAAGCTTTGTTGAGTTCTCAGGGTCGAGGAGGAACTCCAACACTCGCTGCCGACGTTCAGTATCATAGGCAGAGTTTTTGCGTGGATTGGGAGGTGGTGATGTTAGAGACTTGCGGGTGATAGCAAGGTCTTCTGCTAATTTAGATGCCAAGCGTTGCTGCTTGAGATCATCCACCTTACCCAGCTGTTTGAAGGCCTTAACCCGTGCACGGAGTGGAAGGCTTTTGAATCCCTCCGTCAACAGTTTGTAGGCCTTCACTGTTACTTCATCAGCTGGAAGTACTGCTGGTGGATGTTCAGGTGCACCCTCAGGCGCTTCAGGAGGTTCAGCAGGTTCGTCTGGCACTCCAACACTTAAGTCAGCTACCTGCTGTTTGAGGGTTGCTAACTTGGCGTTGAGTAACCGGTTCTTGTAACGCAGCCGGTTCTTCCTCGGGGTGTGTGGACCAGCTTCGGGACTGTAAAGGAGAGGTTGATAGGGATTAGAACCAATGTAACATTTGTAGTAAAACTGCAAATTTGATTCACCAGAATGTAAATTTCAGAGTTAGATCAAATTCAAAAAGGAGAATTCAAGTAACCATAACCAGAAACTTTAAAGTAAACATTAAAGTAAGCACCTAGTAACTAAAGTAACCAGACAACCAAGGAAAGAAGCAATTAAGCAGCAACCCAACTAGGAACTATTTTACCACTACTATACAATTACATTTGTCACACTCATTTTTTGCTGAGCACGTTGCGGGCGGAACGAAGAGCCACATCACTGTAAATCATCATTCAAAAGTAAGAATAATTAAACATCAATCAAACAAGTTTATATACAATGTATGTGTTTGTTATTTAACAAATGCTATGGGTCATTCAAATAATGTTAAAGGGGGGAATATGTTCTAAATACTCACCGAAGGTCCTTGGCCATCTGCGGGGTAATGGGATCATCGCCCTTGATGCGCGGCGACTGCCTGGTACTGGGTTTGGCCTTAGCAGCTGCTTCTCTGCGAGGACGCTTGGGGGCCCGCTCCTCCCCGCTGTCCGATGACAGCAGCATCGGGTCGGCGGCGCTTCTCCCGGACCCTTTACCTTCCTCCTTGTCATCGGCACTGTCGGAAGACAGAACCATCGGATCTTGTGGGCTTGTCCCCGACGATGTTGCGAGCTGCTTCCTGCGCTTTTTGGGTGGGTGTGTAGAGCCACTGTGACTGGAGGAAGATGAAGAACCTGCCCTCTTTTGTTTCTTGGGCTGCAAAAAGGAATGCACAATATAATTTCTATTCATCAGTTGAATACATTTATTGAGGAAAATTATGTCAGATTGTGCAATGTATAGTTCTAGGTTTCAAACATTTTGTAAGCACATTGTATAATTAACTGGAATGAATTATAAAGTTAAAGTACTATGAAGAGATTACTTTATAATAACATGCTTACATTTGAAATATCAGCAATCGCCAGACGACGTCTCAGATCAGCTTGCCTTCCCTTCTCCCCGTCACTGTCAGAGTCAGAGGCATGTGCCTCTTGGTCATGAGGTAGCTGAGGTTCCTCCTGCTGGGTTACCACATCGGCCTCCCGGTCAGTTTGTTGGTCATGAGGTTGAATAGGCTGTTGAGTTGGCACATCTGTCTCCTCTGCATTCGGTTGATGACCCAAGTCAGAGGTCCTCCTCCGGGAGCGGCGTTTATTCTTGTTGGAGAACAGGAGTACTGGTAAAGCCGAGCGGCCAGTACGTCCTGTAGGTGTAGTCCTAGGTGTAGCAGCAGCATTGCCAGCTCTAGGTGTAGTCCTACGTGCAGCGGCAGCATTGCCAGCTGCAGGTGTGGCAGGAGTGCGAGGTACGGGAGGTGCTGCGGGAGGTGGAGGGGCCTGGGGTGCTGGCTCACCGGTCTTGTCCCTCTCCCTTAGGTTTGCAACCCGAACCCTGGTTTGCTCCCTTATAGTGTCCATCTTGTCATGGTCTCCAGATGCCCTGAGGCGGTCTCGCTGAGTCTGGCTCTCTGCCGCGCGTTCAGCCTTGAAGGCGGTATCTCCCAGCTGAGCACGTTTCTTGGCTCGGCTTGCTGCTTTGCGCTGCGCGGGTGTCAAAGCCTGCCCATCTGGCAGCTTCTTTCTCCCCATACTGCAAATGAAATAGAAATGAATCAACACATGAAATTGATATAATATTGTTTTTCGACATGTAACGATGGTCACACAAACTTTTGTAACGACGGTCACTTTTATTTTTGATATAACACTAAACCATGTACATGTTATAAGTGAAAATGTTGAATTAACTCCACCCTATTACCAAGTTGGAAATGAAGTATCTGGTATTAAATAAATGACTATTCCATGGGATGTCAGTACCATAGGGCCATCTTGTGTCCAAATATGGAGAGGTTGCACCAAGGCTTACTGTGTATTTTGACAGGAAAACTGGTTTTGTAACGATGGTCACATTTATAAATTCTGGCTATTGCTGGCCCCAGGAGGGTGCAGACTGTACCAAGACCACTCAAAATTGTACTTAGCATTGGTATATAACATATAAATGGAGTAGATTCACAACAGATATGATATGGGTAAGTATAGAAGAAGAATCAATAAAAATAATTAATCGTCGGTAACGATGGTCACATTTATATGGGTATCAGTAGAAATGGATTTAGTATGTATTAAACTACTATTCTACTACTTCCATTGCTCTGAATTGTTCAGGAGAAGGTACAGGCAGGTTTTAGAGGTTAAAAGGAGTGGGAGTAGAATATATTTCCCACGTTTGGAGGGGTCAGAAGAGAAATTTTCCAAAAAATTACAAGTATTTTTTTATATGAGCAGTTGGTAGAGTGTGACAAAAATGAAAATACCCCAATTAACTTAACCATGACATGTATTCATCTCTACCCTCCCCTATTAATGTGTTGGTAAATGCATTACAATCATCTGACAACGGATACAGGGTGTACAGAGAACCGAGGAATAAATGTGACCATCGTTACCGTAGTATGTGATGTCGGCTATGGACCTAGTTTCTGACCTCTCACTCGAATAGTAATGGCGGGAGCCGGCAAAACACAATGCCAAGCGACGTACGACGGTCACTTTTAACGTAAATAACTGTTTTCGATACACTATTTTTACACCAGAACGTTCCATGGACCTTCATATATGATAACATTTCATCGATTTTCTTCAATTCTTACCTTGAACTCGATTTTGGCGTATGTTTTGTAGAGGTAGATGGTCAAAATCGCCATCAAAATGTCAACAAAGTCCCTCTGCGTGATGCGCATGCGTCGCACTCCGCTCTACTTCCGGCCGGATAACGTACAGCGTGGAACACTTTCCCGCCTCTATTAGGCAAATAAAAGTGACCATCGTTACCGATCGGCTAGGTAGCCTCTGATAGGGGGGAAAGGATGTAACTACCAACGTAACACCTGGTCAATATTGTTCATTTTAGCCCTACATTTGAGTTTCCAAGACGGAATGAATTATTTTTGCCAAACTATGGACATGGGAGGGGGAAATTTACATGTAACGATGGTCACATTTATATTTGTGAAAAGTACATTAATGACTGTGGAGGGAAAACTATTTGCAGTGGAGCCAAAATTTTTGGCACACCATACAAGTCAAACATACCCTACAGGAAGGCGGTATAAGGTGAAATATATTCCCAGTGGTTCCATGGTCATTGAGGAGGTAATATAATAGTGACCATCGTTACATCGTTGATCTATTCCATTAAAAGGCATCAGGGATTGACAAAACCCACCTACCTGACCATCAACCAGAATTATTTTCTCAACTAACACCCAGAACGAAAAAATAAAATTTAAATAGTGATCATAGCATTACTTTTGGACTCCCTGCATGCATCCAAAGTTAGAAAAATGACCAAAAAAGTGGTTTAAAAGGGTGTTTTTCAACTTTGAGAGTCCATATCTCAGGAAATAATCATGCCAGGTGCAAAAAGTTATACTTTTCTGAAAGGTATACATGTCCTCTGTCAAATGACATAAAGAAAGCCAAGTTGGGACTAAGCTGATTTATACCAGGCCTGATAGAAACTGGTAAAACCATGAAAATGCCAATTGGGTAGAAATCAAAAATCTGACCCATATATATATATATATATATATATGTATATCTCTCTCTCTATCTCTCTCTCTCTCTCTCTCTCTCTCTCTCTCTCTCTCTATATATATATATATATATATATATATATATAGAGAGAGAGAGAGAGAGAGAGAGAGATAGAGACATAGAGACATAGAGACATAGAGACATAGAGACATAGAGACATAGAGACATAGAGAGAGGCGACTACGAAACTGCTGAAAACTGTTGCTATCATAATTAGACCAGACCTAATCTACATTCGAGCTGCTGTACACCCTTTGATTACACAATTTTTCTCAATGAGGTAGGTAGCATACATGTATTTCTTAACCAATGCTCGAATATAATTGATTGTATCTATTTCTCACTCATATTATCAGTTCTTATCCTTCCTATAAGGAGGAGAGAATTGTACAAGACATGTGGAAAATCCGGGAGATACAATCTATTTCTATCAGTTCATGTTTTATGTTGGCTACATTGTATATAAAAAGGCATTAGTTCATTTCTACCTTAAAAAAATAGAAATAATCATGGGGATTCTTTCAATTTGATATAATCATGGGAATTCTTTCAATTTGAGACTTCCTCATTAGGATTTACCGTGTCATTATAATGAATCATGTTTTATAAACGGAAGCTATCTTTTGCGGGTTATAGCAGTTTGAAGAGTGTCAGGTGCATGGGGACGGGGGACTTTAATGTTAAGTCATGATAAGATTCTCTTGTACTGAGGAGATATGAAGGACTAAAGATTTACCCATGGAGATATTTGCTCGTGTACTTCCTTTGTAGATTAGCTTACAAACGAATTCATATGTATACAGGGGCCTGCCTCTGTTGCACTGTTTGCATGGAGTATGGTCTGTAAAAGAACCCTTGCCCCAGTATTTAAACCTGGAACTCGGGATTTCAACTTTAAAGTTCTCCCTATAGATTCGATCATTTTCACCGCTCAGAAAAAAGCAACTGCTGTTCCCTGAATGGCACTTAGAACCCTGTTCAACAAATAACCATGTATTGATTGGTGTCGTTTATGAAACCAGCATGCGAACATAATCAGTTCATTGTAGAAGTAGTACGCGGGCTAGTGTAGTGCAATAATAGGCCTAGTCGATTGGGGGAAAAAAGAAGAAAAAAGCAACAAACAAAACAAAACAAGACTGCATGTGTTCACGGATGGAAGTACCTGCAGTACCTGACCATAGGACGTGATTAGATGCAGTGTGTACTGAACTCTTTAACATTTTCTTTATGGGAAACACTAGGGAAGATAACGGATCACTGCTGCGTGATGTCATCCTTTAGTTCTTCGTGTATAGATACCAAACCAGCACACGACTTTAAATTTGGTAGACCACAGTCTTATATCGTAACAAAGGATTCTGCTCTATACAAGGCAACCCCATCCTCTAAGCACAGGAGGTTATATATAGCTAGTGGATAAAGTGAGAATAGTAGATGATAAAGGACCAGGTAGTAGCCAGGTGACATGAGTGAAGTTGCATACAGGATGGATTAAAGGTATAGGGCTGCCTAAGGCTATACAACGTACAGCTGAGTCCTGGAAATATTGGATGGGCTGATTGTTTTATGATATAAGGGTGTTCATAATTATTCACTTCATATTCACCTGTATCACGTATGTAACATTCAGGGCTGGGCATAGTGAAAAACTCTGGAGCCAACACAGGAGCAGCTGTAGCCGGTCACCGGAGAAGTAGTGATGGGGCACATTTTAGGGCTGGATGGATCAACAATTTTCAGTAAAATGGAGAAGGGTGTATAGGGTCAGGAGCTCCTCCACCCTGCTCTTTAATAAACTCTTTTCTGATGTCGCAGAACAGGGGTGGTTCCAAGATTTTGAGAAGGGGGCCCGCATAATTTGGTCAGAGAATGGATATGAAGGGGTAGATAGATGCATAAGGAAATTGCAAGTGTAGTGAAATCATGAGCATAGTGAAATCGTAGCGAAGCGCCTATAATGTAGGGGGTTCTAGGGGCACCCCCCAGGAAAATTTCTGAAATCTAAAGGGTATTTGGTGCATTCTGGTGCATTTCTAGACCCCAATTGGACCAAACTTGTTGGCAGTTTTAGTAGTTTTTTTCCCTACAAATTGGTTATGAGGAATTGGGTATAATTAAGGCATATCTCATATGATTCACCCCGAGTTGAAGAGAAAGCAATATGGTGAACCCAGGACCTGAATTGAAAACCTTAATAACTGATTAATACTGTTTTAATGAAATCATACCACCCTTGATACCCTGGATAGAACCAATCCAGCACAATTCTTGCCCATTATAGACACCCCAGCTAGCAAGTCAATGTTGGCCTAACGTTGTGGGGGGGTTGGCATGACATCATTTTTTAAAGTTGGTTAAAGTGTCTTTTGTCTGGCTAGATAACCGTTATGCCAACGTTCGAACAAAATAACGTTGGGCCAACGTTGGGCCAATGTCTAGCCAAGCAAATTTTGAGTCAAAAACTGATGATGGGGTTTGACATTGGTGCAAAGTTATCTTAGCCTTGCCATTGCTATATGGATGGCAAATAAGTAAGGGAAGGAATACAATCTAAATCTGATTGAATCTATTGACGACATATGGCTGTCAAGAATCATCATTTCAGATAATGTTATCTCTGTATTTTCACCTTAGTCTCAACTTTATTTTCCAAGAAGTGATACAAGGCCATCTCACCCTTTAGACCTTATAACATCCATCATTATACCTACAAAATGATGCCCTGGTAGAAATTGTTTTTATATCTGAGAGAAATGTAGGTTATTTAGCATCTTTTTGTTTTCTGAATGGAATACTCTTATTATGAAATACAGAACACAGTGTACCCCAGACCCCACACAAGACAGTGAAGCAAAAAGGGAGATAATGAATTAGGGAGAGACAGAGACAGGTAAGATGAGAGGGATAGGGGAGGGGGGAGGCAATAGGCTATAAGCAATGGGCATGGAAAAATGTGATGCATGGATATATAGGAGTATCACTAGGACTTGGATTTGATGGTCCAACTTTTGAGAAAATAATTTAAGAATGTCAATGTCCAAACCTGCAGTCTGATGACGTCTGGGAATAACTTTATAACTTTGGTTCTAGTAGGAATATTTGAAAAATTCTTCCACTGCTGGAAAGCCCAGGATCTGGAGGTAAATCTCAGGGTATACTTGTCGGCAAATTCAAGTCCACTGTCGCCACTTTTTGGCTACATGGCGACAGTTGCCCAGCCCTGCAGTAACATTGGTGTGGGATTTTCAAACGACGATTATTGTGCGTTTAGAAGTAGATTTGTACATAAATTTGTATATAAACAGTGATAATAACTTAGAGCTTCTATATTTTTTCCTGTATTGATATTTCCTAGGTCTTATTGTGACACATTGCAATTTTGAAGAATTTATGATTTTGAACCAAGACGCATGGAATGGTACTATTATACCCCTTTTTACAATATGTATACCTCACATATAATGCGCACCTACAGTTTGAGGATTTTGCCCCAGAACTAAAATGATATGAATTTTATTCTTCTCAATAAATATTCAAAATTCAAAAAGCTATATTTAGCTTTTTGAATTTTGAATATTAATAATTGACTAGAACAAAATTCACAACATTTTAGTGCAAGTGTAATACATCCAATGAAAGGTCTTGGCATCTCCATTGTGGTTCTATTGAGAACTGTTATTCTTGTGTATAAGCCACGCCTTATATGCGGGGTATTACGGCAATGGACATAGCGATATGTAATGAGCACAGATTCGATTCACACTACTTTCAGTGATGTATTCTCTTATGAAAAGAAAATACATCTTGCTATTTCTAAGCGTATATTTCTTTTTGTTCTTGTAGGCCTGAGATGACCTTGGAGTGACATTAAACAGCCAGTGGTTTGAAACGCTGCCAGTAGGCGGTGTGTGACGGGGGCGCCATGTTTGAAGGAGTGGTAGCAAACCTCCTAAATAAGTACCTGGGAAAGTACATCCAGAACCTGGACGGTGACAACCTCAGTGTCGGCATCTACCAAGGTAAGACTCACTCAATATACCTATAAAGGACGGTATGATACTTCATGCTTCGTATTCGTTACAACAAGCAGAGCTTAAATGCATCTTTATTGTATCCACTGGGAAGATCGACGAGCATATTGGTATACCCCAGAGTTCTAAGTGAACTTTACTGGCAATAAGGAGGGAGAACCACCAATGGCCAAGTATTGCTCTCGCGAAATAGGAGTGAAACCAATAGGATACAGGCCTAATTATCTATAATACCATTATACAATATAGCTCCTCAACTCTAGGTCAACCGCTACATAGCCAACATCTTCACAAGTCTGCTAGTCAGCACTTTCCTTTCATGGATGTCGAATTAGCACCATGTCAACCAAGCCATACAGCCTATTATCGATTTTCTCTGGCTGCATGAAGCCGTTGATAGACCCAAGGTATGGACCTCAGCCATAAAGTGCTGATCAAGCTACATCTGTAGTCTGTCTGCTGATGTGCTATATTGCTTAATTGCCGTTAGAATTAGGTTAACCCAGAAATTCAAGGTTACTAAGTTTTATACCTGTGCTTTATGGTAGGGCATCATATGGTTCTGCTCACCTGTCCTTTAAAACAGCCGGACATGCTAGGAAGAAAATCTATGATCTGCAGTTTCTCTTGTATTGAGCCTTTTTGATACAAAATGGGCCAGCATTTCGGTTTTATTCTTGATTAGAAGTATGTATACATAAGTACTGATAGTGAGAATGAATTTAGGCCTTTCTGTAGGTATTGCACGTTTCTGCCAGCACACCCTTTATTCAGTGCATGCAGAGACCAACCGAACCGGCCATTCTTGCCTGCATAATTTTCATTACATTTCTAATATGGCCCACTGTCAGTATACTGTGAATAAATAGGCTTAATTTTTTTTCTCAGTTCTTGCCCAGGATAACAATGTCATTGAGGATATACAGCTTAGTCTAAATATTTTAATCACGCTAATAGCAACTCATCATGTGCATTGTATGACACTGGGTCGTTACAGGAGGGGTGGAGGCACGCCATGAAAATACTACAGTAACCTTGATCACAAAAAAGTCTACTTGGGATGTATAGATGATCATCTTGAAGAGTATTTGATAGCTTCCTTCATTAAA
This sequence comes from Acholoe squamosa, assembly GCA_949317995.1. Lineage (NCBI taxonomy): Eukaryota > Metazoa > Annelida > Polychaeta > Phyllodocida > Polynoidae > Acholoe > Acholoe squamosa. Next base: position 45,628,001 of record OX439037.1, read on the forward strand.
GAAAAGAAAAAAAAGTATAAATGAGATATGTATGACGATGAGAGTTATATCTAGAATGATCTCAATGTCATGGAGGTGATAAGATTTATGTGTGGTTTAGTGTCACCGAAGAAATATTCGAAAACTTCAAAGGGTTTTCTTCAGAACATGGGAATGATATGCGTTTGTAAAACAATGATTAAGTCTATGGAAAATGGCATCAGTGGTGAAATCCCCCCCTCCCCTCCTCTTTGATCTCTGGGTCAATGAAACTGTTTGATTCTCAAGGATGGATGATAGGACACTTTTGCAATGTGACCCGCCTCTCTCAGTACTACACTGGTGTAGATATTGAGGCAACCCTTTTCTGTCTTCTTTACTTAGGTATGCATAGTTAAACTGAAATTTACATTGCTTTTCTCTGGTTAACAACAGGCCATCTCAATGTTGAAGTTCCAAGTGCCACCAATGCCACAATGTACTCTAGAGTTGTATGTCTCTATCCATCCCCTGCCTGCCCTGCCGGGCGTCCACTCCATCACAGTTGGCACACATGGCAGTTGACCAGGGCACTTATTAGGTGGACTGGGTGCTCGGTATAGAGGCCGGGAGGGCTGATGAGGTGGTAGATTGTGTTTGTACTGGTCAGGACCTGATAGCCAGCCCAGGGTCAGTATTAGAGCCCACCAAACACTGGAGGTATTAAGGGAAAGACCCCTGGTAGTAGATAACGTATGAGCTTGGTACAATGTATTGGATCGAGTCTGTACATATGAACCAAGCAATATGAGAATAGAGTGCTGATATGATCTTCAAAAGTACACTATAGGAAGGAATGAAAGGAGTCCACTTTTCATTTTAGGATAAGGTTTTCTATGACCTAAATTGAGCTTCAATGAAAATTAAAGTCAAATAGAACAAGATAGATGTTTTTATTTGCATGAAAGGTGACAAAGCAGGGATTTTCTTGATTTACATCACATAACAGGACCTTTGACATACGTGCAAAAGAGCACCTACTCAGATTCTACCATTGTGATGTGTAAGCCAAGATATCTCTGTTGACCACATCATTTGGGGTGATTCCGGGTAGCATAGTCACGTAGGCCTGTAACCACGTGGGCCTCCTGTGGACTGCAGGACAAGGCAGTTATAAGGATCAGCCACCAATCCGCCAACAGATAATTAGGGATTATTACCATTAGATATCCGTTTATCGACCACTGACATTGTGGGTAGGCTTAGAGAGAGAGGTCAGGTACAGTGAGATTATCGTCACTTGAACCAGGTCTCTCGTTGGAGATAGACGTCTCGACGAGAGCACGCTGGGCTTATCAAGATGCCGGGGTGTGGGCATGCTGGCAGGACCAGACGCGCTGTGTGGGGGACGCCAACACAGACCTTTCAATCACAAATAGGGCCTACTGTTTGACCACGCCCTAATTGAGTCTCATCAGCATTCTAATTGGCTGAATCCATTTCACCCCATGCCTGAGGGCTTGACCCCAGGGGGCTACTTAAGTAGCAACAGGTGTCTGTTGTCAACACACTGCTGAGCAGCTTGTGACAGACATGGAGACTCCTGAGCTGAGACCAGTATCACCCTCCACACCTCCTAGGGGCGACATTCTGAATGAAGCTATGCAACTAGTAGAGGTGGAGGGGTGCGCCCCCAAGGGACGCCCCAAGTACTGTCAGAGACCTTTTCTCGCTGGGTGATACACATTATGACGATGGTTCTACCCAAGATGGGCAGTCTCCAGCTAAAAGTGAACCAGTGAACCACTACTCGCCCTCATCAGACCCACCGTTCATCACACAGTACTCACCTACTAGGCCAGATATGAATGGGCAAATAATGCACACAAATGATCCCTCTACATCAAGTGCAGTGAATGAGAGCAGCTCATCAGGAGTGGTCTATCACCCTACACCAATTGTGCATAAGTCCTCACAGCACAATGCCTCACAGGCACCAATGAAGAGGAAGGCAGACATACCTAGTCACTTTACCAGTAACGGTACAGAATGGGCTGTCCCAACAAGGTGCTGATATGACAACTACACTTTCACCAGCCCGACCTCAGACCTTAGAGTAGTACATGCTCAAGACAGAGATCACCAGCCGAGGTGCAGGAGGGTCAGGGGTGAACCGCACTAGCCATACCCCTGTATGCCGACCAGCCTGACCACGCCCTAAGGGACGGGGAGATCTGCAGATCAACAGAGGACTGATCAACAGCGCCAACCAGAGGTGATGATACCAGACCAGTACAACTACCCAGCACTGAGAGGTTTACAGGGTGATCAGCAGCAGGAAAATCCACTACCTGTATATGGACCACAGCCATTTGACTGCCCTCTAGCCACAGTAGAGGTGCCATTCACAGAACCACAAGATGCTGAAACTAACAAAACACCAGTGAAGGTTAAAGAATTGGATGCCGCGTGTATTGATGCCCGCCCGGCAGCACTCCATGTTGCAAATACAGTAGTACAACAACAGCGCCAACCAGAGGTGATGATACCCGACCAGTACAACTACCCAGCACTGAGAGGTTTACAGAGTGATCAGCAGCAGGAAAATCCACTACCTGTATATGGACCACAGCCATTTGACTGCCCTCTAGCCGCAGTAGAGGTGCCATTCACAGAACCACAAGATGCTGAAACTAACAAAACACCAGTGAAGGTTAAAGAATTGGTGGATGCCATTTACCTGAATCCAGCCACTAAGGATCAACTAAAAAACACTCTACAAAACCTACCCTAGACCCTCCAACCTAGAGGTTCTCCATAAAACAAGGCTTTATGAGTTCTGTAGATATCACGTCAGTCTACTTCACTCTACCCATTAAGGAAAGAGACAGAGATTTCTTACAATTCCAGTTCCATGGTAAACGGTTTAGGTATACATGTCTACCAAAGGGATACTCACCAGGGCCAAGACTGTTTACACGTATCATGAAGGCACTGCTTTCACATCTGAGAGTACATTACGGCGTAAGCTTGGTGTTTTACATTGATGACACACTTATTTTTGGAGACACTCCAAAATTAGTTGAACAATCTGTAAAACACACTCTCAGAATCCGTCCCCCTGTGGAGTGGGGACCTTCATGTGAGGGCATGGAGGAGCAGAATAACTTCATTGGGAGTCGACAAGGAGGAATCTCCTTCCATACTAACAGTGGGCATACCAGATTCGTAAAAGGGGACACACTCTGGGAACACTTGAACACTTGCTATCCTTCGAGAAGAGTAGTGGAATGAAGCCCCAGTAGCGGTTTCCCCCTCAACCCTCCTCATAGATTTGGTCATTCATCTCATAGATTTGGTCATTCATAGATACGGTCACTGCTGGGTAGGGCAAGCAGCATATAAATACCTGTCCAAACAGAAAAGAAAGGACTTAATGTCCGAGAAACCTTGAATGTCTTAGTTCCTGGATGGCCCCCGGAAGTAAAACTAAAGAAACAAACTCTCAGAATCCTACAAGAAGCAGGCTTCACGATTAACTTTAAAAAATCAGTCTTGACCTGGCACAGTCCATTGAATACCTGGGTTTCACCATTGACTCAAACACACTGACGCTACACATACCACCCAAGAAAGTGACAAAATTGGTGGCAATGGCACGTGACATCCTGAAAGTCAGAAGGCTGTCAATCAGACAGTTTGCAGCAGCCATAGGAAAACTGGCAGCCACTGAACCTGGAAATGACAGGGCCAGAGTCCATATCAAACTCCTTCAGAGAGTTAAATATTGGGCCCTTGCCAAGTCTTTAGGTAACTGACGTAACCATGTATCTAAATGACACGGTTCATGATTGCATCAAACAGTGGCTGTCACATCTCCCTATCGCCTCAGCGCTATATGCAGAAATCCGCCCACAGGTGTCAATCTACACAGACTCTTCTAAAACAGGTTGGGGTTGCTATTGGCAACAAGGCGATTTCGAATATGTGGAGGAATGGCCCATTGAGTTACAAGAACTGCATATCAATATTCTTGAATTGAAGGCAGTTCTCATGGCTCTGAAGAAACTTCAACATCGAGTGAAGGGGCAATGTGTACATTTATTCATCACCAACACAACAGCATTATGCTGTATCAGAAAAGGTGGTTCCCTGGGTTCCATACCATGTGATGAGGTCACACAGTGCATATACACTTATGCATGGAAACACAGAATCACCTTCAAGCTGTCCTACTGCCCTACTAAACTCAATGTGGAGGCAGACAGGGCATCAAGAGCATTTGCCTCATCTGCAGAGTGGTCACTATCCCCTACCACCCAAAATTACATCTTCTCTGCATTTCACAAACCTCAGGTTGACCTGTTTGCATCATATCAAAATGCGATCTGCCTAAGTACATTTCACTACATTTCGATGTTAATGCTATTGCGACCGACGCATTCACCTGTACATGGAACGATAGCTCATTAATCTTCCCACCTTTCTCTCTCATTGGCAAGGTACTGAGGAAGATAAAGCAGGACAAGACCACCGGACTTTTAGTGGTCCCCAACTGGGCAACACAGCCATGGTTCACCAGCCTCACCAGGCTCAGGAGGTTCAGGGAGCACCTGCAAATCCCATTTACCTCTTCAACCCTGTTGTTGCCAGGGGACCCCACCAAGAAATTCCCATTGGCAGGCAGATCACACCTAATGATTATCCCTATATGAAAACCATATGGTGTGATCTGCTGGGCTACTCCTTTGCTGCATGGAAAGTAATGGCCATGGCATGGAGTCCCAATACTGCAACAGTCTATGAGGGATGTGTAAAGCGAAGGATGGCATTCACGAGTCTAAGGCATGTGCACCCCACACAACCATCTGTCAGGGAATGCATACAGTTCCTCAGTGAATATCTTGATACTGGGGTAGGCAACAGTGCCATCAATATGTCCAGGTCATTTCTATCATGTTTTATAACATTCAATGGGAAACCAGCTGGATAACAGCCTACCATATTGAGATTTGTAAGGGGAACAAAAGTAAAAAAAAAACCAACAAAGTCAATGGAATTTGTGTGGGACCCACAGCCAGCATTATTGACAATGCAGAACTGGGGTTACATACAGGGACTAGACTATGAGAAACTTACCAGACATACTATGTTACTGATCTTACTAGCCACTGGACAAAGACTGCAGGCCCTGCACCTTATGCTCAGAGGAGACTGTGAGTGGACCGACCACTCAGTCAAGATTACATACTCACTTCGCACAAAAATGAACATTCCAACTGACAAGCCGCTGATCATGTACTTTCAAAGGAGATAAGATGAAAGGTTGTGTGTCTATTCCCATCTTAGGGCATACATTGCTGACCAAAGGTCACGATCTGGGATGCCATTTGTCTTTTCAACAGTGAAACTGCCCACCTCCAGGGCCAGTGCAAAAACAATATCCAGACAAGTAAAATCAGCACTGAAGGATGCTGGAGTAGATGAGCAGTATACAGCTTACTCTGCTCGCCATGCGTCAACCTCAGCTGCAGCAAGAAAACAAGTCCCAGTACATGAGATCCTCAGGGTGGTCAAATGAAACCACCTTTGCTCGGTTCTATAATAGACCCTTGTATGTACCACCTGTCCTACAGCCTACAGAATTTATGCAATTTCTGCTGGATCTATGATGCATAAACACTCATACACTTGTTTGCAAACAAATTCATCTGCAGATGAATTTATTATAAGGTAGAAATATCTACATAAGCCCATTTAGTCACTTATTTCCAAGTATTAGCTTAGGTTACGTTGTGTATCAGTTATATCCTTTACACGCGGTAAGATTTGGTGACTTTCAGCCTCCAAGACAGTAAGAGGCATGATGAGTGCTAAGGCTTTTACAGCAAGATAGCTGTAAACTATTTTCCCTTAAGGAAAAAAAAGGGGGGGAGGTACATTACCCCTACAGTCATTGAAATAACACTGTTATGTCATACATATTATATATGTTTTGTCTACATATAAAGTGATGACTGTAGTTTTGCTAACATAATAAAACTTATTTAGATAGCAAAGCTCCCGCCTGAGTTTTAATTTCACGAAAGAGTTGAAGTAGCCTACCCACAATGTCAGTGGTTGATAAACGGATATCTAATGGTAATAATTGTTAAGTTATTTTAATGTAATGTAAAATAACTGTAATTAGGAAGTGATCATTTTTTAACAACGGGGGGGGGGGGCTGGTGGGTTTGCGTGCGGACGCGCGAAAAAAAGTTTCGACCCCCTATCGAGGGGGTAAAATTTTTTTGACCCCCCCATAAGGGACAAAAATCACGTGCGAACGTCTCATTTTAGCCTATTTTATTTTAGCTTAAATTATTTTGACCCCCCTCAGAGGTGTTGAAAAAATTCTGACTCCCCCGGTCAAGGGGTTGAGAAAATTCTGACCCCCCCTCAAACCCACCAGCCCCCCCCCTGTTGTTAAAAAATGATCACTCCCTTATTATTATAATATCCTATCGACCACTGACGTGGGTTGGCCCAGCCCTCATGCCAGAAGCACTCTTCCCACCATTAAGTCACCAGCGAAATTAAAACTTGAATTATGTTAAAGTATGACGATAAACCATCCTGGCATGGGAGCGGGGGAAGCCGACGGAGGCGGAGTCACGTCAGCGTTGTGTAATTGTTGTTATTCGGAAGAACTCCACCAGCGTTGTTGCGTAGTTTACGTACCAGCGTTGGGGGAGCTGCAAGTGTATATATACTGGAGGTGTCCCATCAGCATTCAGTCTGGGTTTGGGGTGGATATAAGACTCATCCGACACTTGCCTCCGCAGGAAGATTACAAGTGATACTCTACAGAGTTCTCAGATGGTGTGGCAGAGCAAGCCAGGAAATAAAGGATTCTCGTTAATTATACCTGGCGGAGTTGTGTGTTCATTTCCTATTCGGGGGAGAGTCGCAGATAAACACTACTATATATATATCAGGGATGTAAGTCTTCAGGTTTTATCAGGATTTCCTGATTTCTGAAATTGTTGAATGGCATTTATTTTCCTTACGAGTGGTAATGAGGGCTATATGGGAAAAAATAGAAGGCTTTCATATCAAGTAAATATATGGCTTCCTGATTTTTGCCCATTCCTGACTTACATCCCTGATATATATATATATATATATATATATATATATATATATATATATATATATATATATATAAGTTAATTATGTTCGTTGGGAATAATATAATAATAATAATGTAATAAATATTATATTAATATCACGAGTGGAATAAGAAGGAGACAGTGGGTTTGGTGAGAATTGACCTAGTCAATATCAATTCTGTACATGCCTTTATTAATAAGACAATAATTTAATAATACAATACATTAATACAATATAACAATATAAATACAATATATACAATAATAGATACAATATAACAATGTAAATACAATATATACAAGATAAGATTAAAAGTTAAAATTCTGGCACCACCCAGCGTGGTGTGTGCCGCTCGGAGGATATACGCCAACTGACGGTTAATTTGGATCCCGCAGCTTTTATAGGCGCTGAAAGTTTACGGTGACGTCACACATACCAATGCGCGCCCTGGAGGAAAAGTAGATCCAACCACTGCACATATTAATTATATATATATACACGGGTGTATATAGTCCCATATATATATATATATATATATATATATATATATATATATATATATATATATATATAAATTTACCTTCATTTGGCAACCGCTACAATATCTATTCTATTGTATATGGTAATTGATCTGCATTTTAATCGCTATTACAAAAGTTCACAATCATGTAGACGATAGTACATATTAAAAAGTATATACATATGACAATGTTTTCAGGAGAGTGCCTAATTGTGCTAAAATGTATCACTGTTAAATAAGGTAGATTCTCCTTTGTAGGTCCATCTGTAATCTCCACTGTGCATCCTCTCTATACTGGGTATAGTTACTTTGACATATGACAGGAGTCTACGTACAGGACAATATTATATTATAGTGATTATGTGATAATATACGTGTAGTGGGATGTAGGATGATCGTGACACTTTGTACGTGCCACTACCGTATGTACCGTAAACTCTCGCGTAGAAGGCGCAGCCCGCGTAGAAGGCGCACCCCCAACTCAGGGAAGGTTGGTTCACGTAGAAGGTGCACCTATCTCCCCTGAATTGGTATTATAAAAAAACCCGCGTATAAGGCGCACCCCCAACTCAAGGAGGTCTGGTCCGCGTACAAGGCGCACCTCGTGCATGACCTGCCTACAAGGGTCTCCTTGTAGTTGGGGATAGCCTTAGTTAAGGTTGAAATCAGGTTGGGTATGATGCTGGACATATATTTTTTTTTAATGCCACAAATGAGGTGTGACCAGAAGTAGAACTTATCTCTAACATTTTATCTTCAGTTCTTTTGATTTCTCTTCCTACATTCATGCATTCTATCAATGTTGTAGCATGTTAGGGAATGAATTTAAATCAAAACATTATCTAAACATAGTTTGAGCATCTATTCTTAGGTCAAACACATAGCAAGTGTATATAAATGGTATACTGGCTCCATCTGGTGGCACTTCTAGGAATCTATTGAATACAGGATTATAAGTGATCATGGTCAAGATATAGTTTGCATTATTATTATGTGTTAGATTGTATTCCCAGTACTGTAGTTGTAAATGGATTTTAGGTTATCCATGCTTAGATCACTGTTTTACATGATACATTTCATGTTATCATGTCAATAGGTCCTCATGATGTGGTTGATTTGTCAAAACTGTGTCAGAAGATAGTATACAATTGAAATTTACCTCAAACTGTACCTTAATCATGATCATTGATAATATGCATGAATGTAGGAAGAGAAATCAAAAGAACTGATGATACAATGTTAGAGATAAGTTCTACTTCTGGTCACACCTCATTTGTGGTGACGCGCCTTATACGCGGGAGATTACGGTAGTCAGTCTGTTAATAGCCATTGCCATTTTTTGGAACGACATGATGGCTAAAGTGTCATGTTCATTTTTCCCTATGATGTACTGAAGTAGTGTTGGCGAGTCAGCATGATACATGGATGAAACAAATCATTTATTGGTGCTGCTCTCTTTGCATCGTGATGACAAAGGGTCATTGTATAATGAGGCGTCCTGTTGTTACACTACAGACCGGGGTTTACGTTACCCACTGGGGGTGAGGTGGATGTCAGTGTATCATGTTGACATCTGGCACTGATATCATGTAGTACTGGTCCTCACCGAATCACAGCAACTCTCATACAAACAGACATGATGGCGTCATAGTCAATAATAGAAGTTAAGTCTTAGCCCAATACCGACGCTTCCAGTAGAGTATAATCTGGATCTTAACCCGCTAATTATACACATTACACACACAAAAAGCTTGAACTGTGCCATCATAGTTTGGCTTTGCATAATACCGGAATGTAGATTTCGTTTGAGCTTAATGTCTTGACAGCCAAATATAGAACAGCCAAATTAGGCTCCCGGGGGGCACTCTGTATCTTTTCCTAGTAACAATGTGCGTACATCACCCCAAACCTTGGACCCTTTTGGCGGGGCAATTTTCCTTGAAAATGTACCCCTTTTAACGGGAATTTGCTTTTAAAGGTATCCCTTTCTCTACTCAATGACACACTCTCATATTTGAAACCCTTACAACGAATTATTGTCAAAAAAAGTACCCCTTTCCTGGCCAATTTTCGAGAATTTCCCTTAAAAAAGTAGCCCTTTTCCTTCCATTTACTGAGAATTTTCCATGAAAACGTACCCCTTTCCCATCAGCATTTTAAATGGTAGGGAATGAAAGAAAAGGTATGGATGAAAATAACTACCCGGACCAGAATGCAGTAGAAAAGCAGCACTAAATCAGTTTGGAAACAGTGTGGTGTGGCAGTGTGAAAGCAGCATCAGAAACAGTATTGTATCAGCATCTACTGGTATTCTACTGCTCAGTACCAGAGAACTTGCAGCATAGGTACAGTAGTAGCACAGTAGTATCAGCAGCATGCAAGCAGTATTGAATCAGTTGTCCCAATTATGTAAATTAGATGGCAGCAGTTGAACAGTATCTACTTATTCAATGCTGCATGACCATATATGGGACTGGGGCAGTGTTCAATCAACACTACTGCATAACTGCTGCTATAGCAGTAGTTAAGCAGTAGATCATACTGAAAACTACTGCTGGGGGGGGGCAAGTTGAAGCATAAATGAAGCAGCTACTGTTCTAGTACTGGCACTACCAATGCCTCTCTAGGTGGTCCTTGCTGGATCTGAACTTGGGATCTTTGGATTACTCTACCCACGCATTAGCCCAATCAGCCACCTCCCCATCTACTATGTGGAGCTGTCACTACTTCCTAGTACTGCATGCAACTCGTGTAGGAGGGGGCTAGGGTAGTATTGATTCAGTAGTACTGGGTAACTCTTATCATAGAAAAAGGGTAAGAGTAGACATATCTATAGAGTGCTGCTATAGTATAATGCCTTTTGAGTTTACTGATGTTAAGGCGATAAGACAAGCACTTTGTAATTATCAACGATATATGTATATTATGTAAAAAAAAGTGTCATGATGGGGACCAAAAGAATACTTGATGATTCAGTATATTTGTGCCCTATATAAAGTCGGTGAGTAATTTCTCACTTTCATACACCCCAACATCCATGTGTATCCATTACTGGCACTGAATAAGATATTCATATGCAAAGGGGTGAAATATGCTTGTCTCCACAAACACTGGATAGTTTCATTATTACATTACTGAATCTTTTAATTGCTGTTCACAACCATACTGACATTCACACTATGGACTGTCTTAGAAGCATCAGGTAAATAATCCATGAATGGACAGAGTCATACCAGTAGACAGTCAGTAGATTACTGCATCTATGCTGCTGCACAGAGTGTATAATTTCTGGTATCTATTAACATTCAGTTGAGAGTCAGTAGACTACTGATTCTAGCCTGAAATGCAGTGCATATTCAGTTGATAGTCAGTACACTACTGAGTCTAGACTGAAAATGCAGTGTAGAGTCAGCTGTTTTGGAAGTATTTCAGCAGTACCTACTGCAATATGCAGTTGTTGATCAGCATATTCTCAGTAGCCACTGACAGGAGAAGTAGATACTGCCTTCTGGTCCGGGTATAACTCTTGTTCTTTATGGAATTTTTGAAAAATTCTTTCACCGTTGGAAAGCCCTAAAAAAATGTACCCCTATTGACCCAAATTGGACCCAAAAGGGTCCCTTTTAACGGGTCCAGGCGGATCCATGCTTCGGCCGAAAAAGTACCCCCTTTCCTGCTAGTTTGTGTACGCACATGGTTTCCATGTTTCCTCAAGCGCCCCCCCCCCCCGGATTAGGCTTTATCTGACAACGGTAACATTAGTACACACTTGATGAAAATATCAAATTATCTATTGTCTTTCTGTCATTACCCAATATATCAAGCCAACATTATATCTATGCAGCCATGAAGGTCCTTTCGATATTTGATGGTAGGTGATATAAGTATAAGACCCAGTAGGATCACCATATAATAGAGATAACATGACACTAAATGTGTACTCAGTTATCTTCGTGGTAGATTTTGCAGCACCAACAATAGACCAACACCATAGTGAGAGTTATTGACTTGAAGCCTGGTCACCCAGCAATGATGTGTTATGTTGATATAGGTTGAGGGTGTCATAGGGCATTGTTAACACTGTGTCTGATAAAGTAGACCATCTGAAGATAAGGGGTTAAAAGCTGTGATATCTCTGTTTGAAGTAAGCCTGGTATTGGGACACAACACTGGTGTACATCTAGCATGGTTATATAGCTCACTTGGTTGTAATGTTGAATCTAGTGTGGCTGCCGCCCCCTCCACTTTACTTCACGACAAGGGGCGGGGTAGGGGTGGTGGAGGAGGGGGGGTAGAGTGGAACTCTCCCTCAATACATCTGTCTGAATACTATTTTTCCGACAATCTGACAATGTATCATATTCAGTATAACATAAACAGAGACACAAGCAGGTCTGGCGAATCCTGTCTTGCAACTATTGAAAGGTGATTTGTTATTTTTCTCTCAGATAATTACTCTGAATTGTAACTAACTGAAACATTTTATTAACAACCCGTATAATTAAGTCATCCAGAATCCTTTTAGAGTGTCATAGCTTGTCATAAGGCCTCATGATTTTGTTTTTGTACTTGTATGTATAGCTCCGTTGTATTTATAATATTACTTTTTGTCATGATGAAGTCGAATGTCTGCAAATGTACATCCTGGGTGCTGCCTGATTCTCAAATGTAGGAATTTGTTATCGTAAATTACTAATCATTGGTGGCAATCAGATAATCATTTCATAATATGCACATAAGAGGTGTGAAGAGCTTTGCTTCAGTAGACAGGTATACACAGTTAAGATAATCTAAGGGACTGTAAAAGGATATTGTTTAGCGGAGATTCACACTTGACCTTCCAATAGTGGATCAAATAAACAACTGGCAGTTGGGTGACTGATGCTGTGTCTAGCTTTATCTTAGTGGTATTTATATCCATAGTAACACGCCTACAGTTTGTAATTCATAAAAAGAAAAAGTGAGTGAGTGAGTGAGTGAGAAGTAGATGTTTAATGCCATTTCGACAGCTAAGGTCATATTCATGGCGAGAACTGCATTACACAATTTCACAGGGGAATGTATCATTGCCCGCGCATATGTGCACAACACACATCCCGAGGGGATAGGAAAGAGGAGAAATAGACCCTTTTTTAAAAGTGGGCTAGGGAAGCCCCTAAAAAAAAGAAAAAGACAACAACAAATAATACCTAGTGTGATACGAGATAATTGAAACCCTATGTAGCACCCCGTGTGTAGCACATTACCAGTTCTGTTATACAAACCCTATGTAGCACCCCGTGTGTAGCACATCACCAGTTCTGTTATACAAACCCTATGTAGCACCCCGTGTGTAGCACATCACCAGTTCTGTTATACAAACCCTATGTAGCACCCCGTGTGTAGCACATCACCAGTTCTGTTATACAAACCCTATGTAGCACCCCGTGTGTAGCACATCACTAGTTCTGTTATACAATAACAAAATAGTATTTTAAAGGACACTTAGTAGGGAGGTAAAATCGTGAAGGGTAAGAGCTGCAGTCCCTTGCCACTAGACAAACCCCACCATCGTTAGGATGCCATATGCGGTCTTGTGTATTACTGGGAACTAGGTGATTTGATCAATGGTGGACATTTAATGAAACAGTGAAAAGCAGATTGTCCGTTTTACAGTAACAAAACTGTAGTGTTGATGTTTTACAAAAGGCCAAAATGAATGGAAGTGTTACTGACAGAAATTGGTTGTCATGGAAGAAAGTGCATTATGTTTTTATGCTTTACCCTGACTGGGCCTACTCAAACCGAAACCGTCTTGTCCCAGATTTTATCATCCAATTTTGAAGAATGGCACCAAGGGCCCCTTCAGTGACGACACATGTTTACATGAAGTACATGGTGTAACCATGCACAGGGATATACGGTCTTCGACATCACTACACGTAATAATTTCCCTTCAATGACTAGCACGGCACTGTTCCGTCGTCGCTATACCCGTACTATGGGTTAAAGATACATTCCCACCTCAATCGACCAGAAATCAAGTTATGAAATAAACTCATGTAGGCTTACATTAACTATTTCCTAATCAATTGACAGGACCCCTTGTTATAGGAAAGCCACATTTGATGAATTTCAAATGAAATATTGAACTGAGGTCTTGGGTCATCTCTATTGGTAGACCTATGCATGTACTACATATAGGTAGTGATTGGTTCATAATGCACCCCAACTGGTTTTGATAAGTGCGAGCCATCAAAAATAAAGATTCACATGCTGTTTTGGTGGATTTATAAGTTAGAAAAGAGATTGCAACCACTGGATTCAGGCTATATACTCAGAGGTATGTATTCTATTGAAATGTAATGAAATTGAAGAATCACCCATGATGAGGTGGGAATGCATCTTTAATGCATTCCTTGAAACTACATCGAATATCGAATTTACAACGAATTTAACATGGCCCGAGAGCTTACTCCCGGAGCTTACTAGACCTTACAATATGGCAGCAGTTGCACATGCCGTTCCTGGGCTATAAGCAAGACGCGAATTAGTCATGGTTGTCCTGAGGAGGTCTGAGCTACTCCCATCACATCCTATTTTGCTGTCACCACTATAGTAGGCCGTAGTAGGCACGTGTGAAGTACATGGAGTAACTGAGTGGTCACTAGGTGAAACTGATCCAATTGAACAGCTCATCCCATACCTATGGATGTGCAGACAAGATGGATGCCCCCACTTAGTAGCCCACTCTAACTTTGTACAAGAAAGGACAGGTTTAAATATCTATTAGATGAGCAGCTCAGGTAAACCATTGTAAGTCTCCCCACCTGCTGTCTGCCCACGAGCAGCTCACCCTATACATTATGTATCTGGACTCGTGCCGAAAACCCCTCCTGTGAGATGAACAAAATAATCATTGCATCCATCTTTGATGTCCCTTTTGGGGCTCCGGGTACACCAACCCACACAACTTTAAATTACGAATGTCTCAGAATTAAGTAACTCCTTGATATGAAAAAAAAGTGACGAAAGAAAAATGAATAACGGCCGAAAAACCTGCCTGTGGGATGAACAAAATAATCACTGCATCCATCTTTGATGGCCTTTCTTGAGCTCGGGGTACACCAACCCACACAACTTCTAATTGCTAATATCTCAGAATTAAATAGCTCCTTGATATGAAAAAGTGAGGAAAGAAAGAGAATTACAGCTTTATTTGTTCATGCCATTTATAAGAATGATAGCATACATATAAAGTTAATATCAAATTACACGACGAATTTCATTAAATCTAACGACGTCGGTTCTTTCACTGATAACCCCCTTGATGGAGATATTGTGATTTTGCCATTCTCTGTCTCATTTCAGGATGTGTAGAACTCACGGATTTACAACTGAAGCCGGAGGCTCTGGTAAGTACCCTGTTTGTTACTTGTTATATTACATACAGAACGTTTATTGCTTTACCTGTCCTTTATTCTTGGGGACCCGGTGACTATATAATGACCATCAAGTTCCTCTCAAACTCAGGTGTGTAGTGGCTAAGCATAGAACTAAAAGCAGGCTAACAGGTGCTAATATAGAATCAGCGTGATCCTTTTGTGAGTACCAGTAACATTTATTGAGTAAGTGCAAGTTTACGGGGGACATCTAGGTATGTTCTGTTGATGTATGATGAGGCATGATTAGACTGAAGTGAATTAGGAGAGGATACCAGAATTGTTTACAACTAAGTGATATCTCGCGAGGCGGATGATGTTAATCCATGATAACCTCCCTCCAGTCCTTCCAACTAAAAATAAAATGAAAAAAAGGAAGCCGGTCATGTTTACCTGACCCAGGGTGGGTGACCTAAAGCATGCATGTTCTTATCATGTAGTAGTCCGATCTTGTCTATTGTGTCAATTACATGGCATTAGGTCTAGCTCAATGGCCGGACCCAAACTTATGTGTTACATCATTAATACCATTACGTGCCGCTAGAGATCAGAGTAGGGTTGTAGGATATAACACCATGGGGGCCTTTGTCATGTAGACAACGATATTGACTCATATCCTGTTTTAATAGCATGATTGAAAGTTTGGGTTATTTAAACAGCACTATGTATTACTGTAGGTATTGTCACACAGTGAGCCATTCATGTATATAGCTGTTACTCTTGAGCTGATTTGTATGAAATTTAGTGCATGCTCTGTAAGGTGTATATGGAATGTTATATGGGCTCGACAATCAGCTTTTCCTTTTACGTGTTGCTGTATATCTGCTCTATACACGTACGTGTATTGCTTGGTGAGCCATGCTCTGACGTACACTGTACAGTATCCTGAGCTCTCCCATCACGTATTATGGAGGCTGCTAAATGACCTGTAATGTACTGCTCTGTCACCTGTTCATAATGATGCCTCTCACTTCCATGGCGTATCAATATTCCCCATCACCTTAATGGCTGAAGCCTGCTACTTATTGCCATGAGCTACCACGCATCTATCAGGCCCAAGGCAGTTCCACCATCTTCGTGATTATTATACAAGGATCCTCAGGTTTTTTTTTCTGAGACGTAAGGAAGACGTCAGTTTTCCTGGATGTAGGTGTTTGTTTTGGCCAAAGGCATAATTAATCCGCCACTGGGATTGTGAGCAAAGTGGGGAAAAGGATTTTTTTTCAAATTTTCTATTTTGCCTGTGGCCGCTTGGATTCAGAAAAAAAGAATGTCAATGTTCATCAGCAAACAGCCAACCTTTCCCCCCAATCAGTTTGATTAAGCTACAGAGTGTTAGCCAGTTACTCGCTGATATATGTTGTTCATTTGTGCATCATGCCGGAAGTTTCGAAATTCATCAAGGCATCATCTCATCTTCAAAGGTTTAGATGTAGATCTATATGTGCAAAAAAGACACTGGTTGCCCTTTGTTCTTTTTATCCCCTGTCTGGCTGGAATTATTGATTTCCCTAGGTGAGAGGTGTTCCGTGTTATCACCGCCACCATCACAATAGAAGCGGTGCTATTATACTGCCTACTATCCTGGACGAGCCCTTGCAGCTTCCAAGTGTATGCTGATGAAAGATATTGAATACTGACAAATAGAACTTTTGCTGGGTCCACACGCTGCGATTCAAAACGTTCCAAAATCTTCAATTCTGCTCCGACAATGATATGATTAAGACTCAGACAAGAGGCGCATTATTGTTTACCATGGAGAACGGAATATAGGGTTCAGTAAGAGGTCATTCTTATGGTGTCCAGTTTTCGTTACATGAGTTAGGCTTTCTCATGGGGTTTCTCCTCAGTGAACCATGTCTGAGTGGCCAAAGGCTATGGTTTTCTTGCCCTGTTTATGGGGTCAGGCAAATGAAAGAATACTGGTCATCTTTCAAAAAGAGTAGGGAATGTGCCCCAGTAGCGGTTTCCTCACTAACCCATAGATTCTATCATTCATCTCATAGATTCGGTCATACATAGATCTATGCAATCACTGCTGCCTGGACAAGTAGCATGTAAATAACTGTCCATGACTGAATGTCCAAACAAACTTAAATAAGTCTTGTAAGGTAGTTACTGGGAAGTTAAACGAATCAATCAATCATTAGAGTTAGGCAGCAGCATTCTTTTTGGGTCTGTTTATTTATTACAGCAATTCTGTTTTGCTAACATCTAGTTCAACCAGGAAATAACAGCATAACTTGGAAAAAGAAAAGCATGAGAACTAAATACAGGGCGTCCTTCTTAACAAGTCTGTATTATGTCGGTTGTATACATTAGCCTTGTGAACCTACATTGTACTTATTTTTGATAGATTAGGCAGCTGCATACGACCAAGGATATTCTTTAACAGATTAAACTTAAGCTGGAATAGAATGAGGCGTCGCAGTAACTCCCAATATAATTTCGACTCTTATCTCCTGTCAATGCCAGGGTCGTCTCTAGAATGTGATCGGTTGTTAGCCGAGCTAAATAACCCTTCGGGAAACCTAAGTACCGGTAATACCCAGGCCCGAGTACCAGAGCATACTATTTCAGTATTAGGGGGCTGCATTACCAAATTTATAATTTGTCTTGCAGTATACCCCCATTGACTCACCAAAATAAGACAGATCTTATGTAAAATATTTTCAAACGTTTTTATACATGTTTGATATAGCAAAGCCTCTGGCCGGCAGATACTAAATACATGCACGGGGTAGCTGCGAGGAAGCGTTTTGCATTACTGCCGTTCTATGTGCCAGAGACCAGCCAGTATTGTCAGCCTCTCGCCATGTCTAAAGAAGTCATATATGTTCAGGATAGAGGCCTATGTGTAGCCTTGAGGCAGGTTGAATATCCTGATGTTGGTGTTTTCTTGTTAGGCGTTACCAAACTTTGGGCTATATACAGGAAGCAAATCACTATATACATGCCTGCATGATACTTAGATAAGTGTACCTGTATAGATGTTAAATAACCCCCTTTACCCTATACTACTATGAACCCGACCCGGCCCCCAAACAATCATGGTATAACCTACAGAGACTTCCTGAATAGCAGGTGATTTAGAAGGCAGCTTGACTTATGTCCAGCTTCCCCCTTCTATTGCCGCCCTGCACGTAGCAGACAATGGGTCATTATTGGCTACTGATAAGGTCCCGGCACACTCATTAAGAACATGAATGTGGGGAGTCAAAGGCTAATTGGGGGTAGACTGTTGTACACTAGTATCCCAAGCTGAACTCTACATTCAACGTTTAGATATTGTTAAAAGCAGATGTAATAGCTGTGGGGATATTGAATAATCTGCTGGTATGGGGACATGAACTATTAGGACGGCTAATCTCAATAGCAATAATTTTTATATGCTACATCTGTATTTTGAATAAGATGTGATCTCGCGGTCATAAAATGCACAATATACCATGTGGACCCCTCTCAGAATTCCTCGCTGTTCTAAGGAAGGTTTTTTATCCCTTTCCTCACCAGGCCCTTGGTAGTGAAAATTTCTATTCTTTGCCTGGAGCAGTGAGGAATCCACCTGCACCACCTAGTGATAAACCAGGGCTCGACAAATCCTTGTGCCTAATACCCGTGACTCAAAAAAAAAATCCACTGGGCACAAAAAAGAATTTTAACATGTGCCCAATGGGCATTGCTGTCCAAAAGCTACTTTCCCTTGTTTATTGACTTGGATTGCATTTTATGCTGGACACAAATTGCCATCAAATTAAAAAATTCCGCAAGAGCTCAGTGCAATGCTGCTGAAATAATCTGTGAGTAGTGGTCTATAAAATTTTAGATAAACATAGAATCACTTTTCTCCCCATGAAACTATGTGTGTTTCATTTTTCTAAATGTGTAATTTTGAGTGTAGAAATTAAAGGTGCTGGGCACAGAGCTTGTGTGCTGGGCACAATTTCTTTTTGCCCTTGTGCCCAGTGGGCACACAGTCTCCAAACTGATTTGTCGAGCCCTGGGGTGGCCATATAGATTCAACTGTGGTGATATGATGAGTTAATTCCGATGTCATCAGAGTTCACGCCTCACAAAATAGGTCCATAACACTGCTATACTAAATTTTGAATACCTGAATAACATGATGCCTTCTTTTATATTGCAGTTTGAGCTTGATCTGCCCGTGGAGGTTAAGGCTGGATATGTTGGTAAGTGTCTATAACTGCAGATTTAGTTAGCTGACTGAGCCTTAACATATAAATTATGTTAAAGTTAAGTATATGGCCATGGAGTTAGCAGTTATATTTGCATGCACCACAATTGTGAATTGATTTGAATGTCCGAGTTGATGTCAACTTTGATGTACCTCTCAGTGCGACAGACATTGCACCCTTAATAGATTCTCTGTGATGTACGTAATGAAATGGTGACATTTCTCAAATGCAGCTTGTCAGGGTGAATTTTAAACATTACAATTGATCCATTTAGTTCGAGGTTTATGTCAGATATCCCCCTGGATTATGGTCGTATATGGCAGAAAGCTAGTGAATCCCCCATTTAGTACCAAATGCTGATATCAAATATTACCTGTTATCCCCAACCAGTTCCACATAATCAACAGTTTGTTGCCTATAGAAGGTCTATATTATAGCAATCCCCATTTCCATTTGTGTTGTACCTGCATTCATTCAACTGAGCAAAATATATCTTGGTTGTAACAAGCTTTGGAGTGTCTAAACGTTATGACCTCTGTTTTATATAAAGCGTTATCAACGAACAAATAAATAATGCAGGTGGGAAGATACAGTCTCTATAGTCTATAGAGAATTCCCTAATAGCGATTAAAGCATTAATATTATAGCCGTGAGTATAGGCCAGGGTATCAAGGACCTAAATGCTAGTATTTTTGTCAGGATAATGGCAGGTTGCTCCTTGCTAGGTTATGTTTTCCACCCATCCAATAGATGTTACTCTATACGGGTGTATAATCAATATCTCCATACCCCCTGGGGGTGGTTTGGTGGTGGGTAGTGGGATGGGTAAGGCAAGAGAGCGTGTTGGTGTCTGGTGGTACTTAGATGTATTTGAAAAGTTTCTGCTGCGTTTATTGACGATACATTACCCCCAAGGACACCCGAAATAGACCCTCTGAGAAGTGGGGCTCAACCAATAGGGGTTTAACAAACTGATGATGCTATTTCAGTGGCATTTAAAGTGGCAAGTATAGTAGGGGTTCTTTCGCTGGTGTCAATCTGACGACCTATCATATTCCCACCACTTATACGGAGAGGACAAGATGCTTGCCTACATTGGGTGAGTTACTGGCCTAATGGAAGAGCAGAAGGCGACTGGTGCAGGAGATTAATGTCAACATGTGGTCAGAGATTGATATCTTACATTAAGTGGGTATTCCACTGCCGTCGGTCGGTCGTTTTTTCACTAATCCCACCGATTTTTTCTATACTTTTTTACATAATCAAAAATACCGTAATCACCTGTGTAGAAGGCGCACCCCCAACTCAGAGAAGGCTGTTTCACGTAGAAGGCGCACCCCTCCAGGCAGGGGCCCCACCTCAACCACCTCGAATTGTCGGCTCAAGCGCAATAGCGCCAATACATACCTATATAAAATTAATCAAGTAATTTTTGATGAATTTTAGATCTGATTTGAGGTCCAGGCCCCCTATTCCCTATGCCATTACTACATTTGTATATCAATATAAAAGTTTTGGCTTCTTGTTCAATTTATTAAGAATTCTTGGCAAAATTTTTGGGGGGCCCAGACATATTCAGGCCCCACCTCCTTTATGATTGGGGGGGGGGGGCAGGCCCCTTTTCCTACACCCCTGTATTTACTAGGTTTCAATGGTAACCACCATAATTGAAAACTAGACTAAAAACAGACCAGAAAAATATAAAACTGGCCCAGTGTATAGAGATGTATCTCTATGCAATAAGCTAAAACCAGCTAGTGATGGAAGACAGTTTTAAATTTATTCCCCTTGCCCTCCCCAGGGGGGCAACTCTGAAATTCCTGGAAACCATGTGTGTACATCACCTTGGAGGTGGTACCCCTTTCAGCGGGGTAAAATTTGACAAAAACACACCCCTTTGGGTGTGGTACCACTTAAGAAATTGGGAAAAACAATCAAAATGATCCTCTTTTCAACAGTTTTTCTGGACCTTAAAACCTAGCCCTTTTAGCCCAAAATGCCCAAAATTGTACCCCTTTGAAAGGATCCAGTAGGACCTGCCCACGACCCCCAAAAAGTACCTCTTTCCTGTTACTTTTTGTATGCACATGGTTACTAATGATCATATATAGAATGGCCCCCCCGCTGGGTTGACCACCCAATCATATCACCATAGGGGAAACCTAGGTACACAACAGTTTCCACCCACAGAGTACAAGGATGTGGATTCTTATTCACTATTAAAGTCTGAGCTTTTCCTACAGACATTACCTCTGGATGTGGTTTTCCCCACCTCCTTCTTCTTGGGCAGATACCCATACTCTGCTGAACACCCTCCCTTTCCTGTCTGTCCAGTCATTATTTTCACCTCTGAATAGACAAAAAAATGACACCCCTGTTTTAAAACCTATCAATTTAAATGACTAGATTGCTCAGTTCTGGCAGTATTCAGTGAATGGACAGGCACCTGTGCATGGTTCCAAGTCCCTGACTTGTGCATCTACATTGTCTTGTAGAACAGCTTTCCAGTTGGAGGGCATCTACATGACACCAGAGAAAGGCACTCTGGTGATACTGGTTCTGTAGTGACTAGCCTTGCTCTAAGGTCTCCTGATTCTGTCAGAACAATCTGTACAACAATCCTCTACTGAAGGCAGCTGCTGTACTGGACATTTTGTCATGTGCCAAATGAGGGTTTGGTAGTGAGCTCTTTTTGTATGCAGAATTAAGGCATCATTGGTTGGAAGAAGTATGTCTAACTTCCTATCAACCTTCTGGAAGAACTGGCTTCATGGTTTTTGAATAAGCTTCAATCTTGTTGTTGGAACTGACATACAAATTCCTCAACCCCTGGAAGTACCTCCTCCTCAACATTGTTTGCTCACCTAGGTGTTGCTTTTTGAAGGCAGCCAATGCAGTTTCCTTACCAATTCTTTGGAACTGACTTGTTACATCCCAAAGACATGTCAATCTCTCAATGTCATGAACTGGTGTATATGTACTGTTTCCAGAGGTCCCTGTCTGTATCCAAACCTTTTTACACAATAATGACATATGTGCTATCAGAAGAGCCAATACATCAGTAGATCTGAGGCTGTTTGTATGACCATTTCATATGTTTTTGACCTTTATCGAATGTTTATCTATCACACTTATAGATCCAAACAGCATTTAGCTATTATCGCCTAATAAATCCAAGATGGCCACCAACCATGGGACACCTTTAGATGGAATATATTATTCAAGACCTAGACTAATGTAGTTTGGACCAGGTAGATTGTTTTATCAAATGTAACTGCTCTATCATTAGTGTCAACTTGATTTCAGTAAGATAACCCAAATATTGCAAAACCTATTTTTATCAACTTCCGCAGCTGTTGAAGGCCATAGGTGTTAAAGCATAACATCAGCAATGTTGTGTATGGACTTATATCATTACTATGGCATTTTTCAAGTTTTTAAAAGTGTTATCTAGATCATCTGAGACTATTTATATGACCATTTCATATGTCTTTGGTCTTGATCGGATGTAAATTTACCCATAAATTGAGATTTTGACTGCCGGTATAACAAGTCCAGAAATACGTTGATTGGATCCCTGGCCTTAGAATCTATGGGTATAGATACCAAAATAATGTTAATATCTGCACAGGAATACTTGACTACTTGACTACAGGGTTGCTTTTACAAACTAGAATCACCAGCAGCATGAGTGCAGATAATGGGCGCTGAGTTCTATGATAGTACTTGTCTACATTTATTCAACAGGATACCACATCAAACTTTTGGCAGTGAAGCTATTTGTCGGACCATCAGTATCTGAAAAGGAGCGACATTGTATAAACATATCATAGTTAAAGCTGAAAAAACTGCAAACATTTGGGCCTAACCAACTTCTCTGACTGTATTGGTGTCATATTATGGGGAATGCGGCCCCTACACTGAAGCTGGACTAATCAGTTCTACACATTTGGAGCATCTGACACCATCAGATGCTGTGCTGTTTTCAGAAAGGTTGCTATATTGTACATATGGATGCACTGCGTTTTCATGTTACACTATGTTAAGTAGTGGCACCAGCATGTAGGACTAAAGTACCCCATCCCCTGTCAGGATATCGTCATCTGATTGGTAGCTCAGAGTAGCTCATTAAAGGTGTGCAGAGTGTACTTCATAGCTGTTATCAGGTGTCCCTGTGCCTGAATTAGCACACTGCTGACGTCAGCATATCACATCGCCTGGACTCAGATACCAGGTGTAACTGTCATTGGGCAGGTCCCACCTGAGTACTATGGTCTAAAGACAATGACATCATGTCAAGTGTATCTTATGTCAAGGTTTTAAGAGGCCATCATGGGAATTCTATTTCCGTATCTTAATTTAGAATCGGGATACATGTACTTGTATCAGGTTAGATCTTTCACTTTCTAATTGGAAAAGAAATAGGAAGTGGTTCCCCCTCAATTATCCATAGTGTATCGGCCCTATACTTGATGTAGTTGGGTGGAGACTGGTAGCTGATATTAGTGTGTGGTTTAAGTGATTATATATACCCGGCGTGAAATATCTACTACATGTCTGATTTAGTCGCAGCCTTTAAAGTCTCTGGTGAGACATGTTGGTACCCTACGTCGACCAGCCCTCCTTTTCACTGTAATGTTTGGGGCATGTGCAGGTTCTCGTGTTTTTATTTATTTTTTTTATTTTATATTGTCATTCATCTCAAAAGCAACATGATCTCCCTGACAAAATTGGTAGTTAGAGAGGAATGATTAACGAATATAATATGTTGTCTGAAAGAAACTAGTCTAGGATGGTCTACCTAAGGTGGCTGGCGGGGATAGAGTAAAAGTAATTGGAATTTTGCCATATTCTCACCATAGTCTAAAAATGATTTGTACTTTTCATATGTGCAAAAATAATAGGGGGGTCCCATGCATTTTTTTGAGATACAGAAGATAGGATACCCTATATAGGATCATATAGTGATTTGTCACTTAACCCCTAGGATTCATATCCAAAAGTAATTAAATTTTGTTAAAACTTCTTCAGCACTAAGATATTAAGCATATCTTTGCAGTAGATGCAACATTGACATATATGATCCAGGGCATATTTATCACACCATACAATAACCCTTTACAGGCAACATGATGTTTTATTGGTTGTACCATACAATAACCCTTTACAGGCAACATGATGTTTTATTAATTATACCATAATCTTAGCCTGTGACCTTAACCATTTTACATAGTTCAATTGTAACTACGTTACTTAACCATAAGGAAATAATTCATCACAGCTATGCTGTGAAAATTTCCTTAAAAAAGATCCAAAATTCCTCAAATTTGCGCCTCCTCGTAATATTTTTGATGATTGGAATAATAACTGTAAGGATATGGTTAGAATAGTGACATCTAGGTTATACAGTCTTTTCTAGGTGGTCACACACAGCAGTCCCCATGGCTCATTTGTAATGTCTCTGCCTTACTCACAAGAGATCCTGGGTTCAAATCCATGCCAAGCCTCCCTGTATTTTGCACATTTCACCTTTCTATAGAGTCAATGCACCACAGAGACCCCTGGTGTACAAATGATGAACTAACAATACCCGCCAGCCACCTTAACGTACTAACATGCCTAGTGGTCGAGTCAGGGGCGCCTTACCCTAAAGTTGAACTGTACACAAGCCTGGGCGTGTGTGTTTCCGACAGAGATAGTTTAGTCTGAATATTGTCTTTGCAGTAAAGAGCGTTGGTGGAATGGAGAGGGGTGCGAGGATGGACAAATAAGGGAGGGAGGGGTGGACTTCCAGACATTAGGGAGTGGTCATTATTTATCAACAGGGGGGGGAGGGTGGGTTTGAGGGGGGGGCGTAAAATTTTCAGACCCCTCCCGAGGGGGGGCTAAAAGAATTTTGACCCCTCTTGAGGGGGGGGCTAAAAAAATTCACCCTCTTTTAGCAAAAAAGCCCGCACGCTACTATAGATCAAAGAGGGGCGCGAAAACTCTTCGCGCCTCCGGCGCGGGGGGGAGGGGGCAAAAAATTTTGACTGCCGTCGAGGGGGGGGCGTAAAAAATTTCCACGCGTCCGCGCGAAAACCCACCACCCCCCCCTTGATAAATAATGACCACTCCCTTAGATGTGAACAAAGTTTGCACATCCGCACAGAATGACTTTGAATCAATTTGAATTAAACCTCATTACAAAAGAACTTGGATCTGAACAAATACGCTGCTTCTTTTGCTTTCTCCATCTGCTCATTGCCATGGAGATCGTATTTTTCTATCGGTAATTGTCAAATTTGCGTCCAAATTTATGGCTACTGAATGTTCCAACTTCAAAGCAGACACGCCTAAAACAGACATACATAAAGATATGCATTATGTGCCACTTGTTATCTCAATGTCATTTGCTGGTCCTTGAGTTGCATCATACTTTGCTTTGCTTTGTGATACTAAACCAAGTTCATGTAGCTTGTAATGAAAACACGAACATGCAGCTTTAGTGGCTCGTACTTCTAAATACCTGTGGATAAAAGTGATATAATGTTAAAAATGGAATAAAAAAATAAATAAAAGAAGCAGGTTATAATGACTAAGACCTCTCTGTTCATACCACTTTTCTGCTTTTCCCTTACCTCTCACTTTGTCCCTTACAGGTAAGATCAGTGTGACCATCCCCTGGACGTCCCTGTACTCGCTGCCAGTCAAGGTGAACATTGAGGATGTCTATGTGCTCGCCGGTCCCATTGTGGACCGCAGTTATGATGCACGGAAGGAGACTGCCCTTAACAATGCCATTAAACGTGCTAAGCTGGCTGAACTGGAGAAGTCACGGGCTCAGGACGAAGGTGAGTAACTCCTTAACAACTCGAGCTGCTCTATTGAGTGGCTCTGAATTTTGTACCTATCGCATTTGTCATGGTTTACGTATGTACGTAAAAATATATCTCCTCCCTTCGAATATTTGATGCTCCCGGAGAGAAGCTGGCTGAGCTATATAGATAGATTGCTGATATGCGTCGTGATAAGTGGTATGTAGTATTAAACTCTGATAAATAGTCCTTCTGATCTTAACTGTGAACAGTAGTCTGCACGATAACTCTAATTTTCATTCTGACATACTAAATACCCCATCTTTCCAACTACGGGAAATAGTAATGAATACCAGTACTTCATCATTACACTTAATTTTAGAACTCCCAAAAAAGTAAAAACTAGAAAAGTTTTCATTAAGGTCCTTTAAGCCACTTGGTCACAGACCCCTAGACATGTTTTTTTCGAGCTTGTGACAGTGCGGAAGAAAATAATTACATTGTTTTATTACGCTTCCCTTGAGCTCCTCTTCTACCAACCTTTTTGTGAACAACATTTAGGGGATCATGCTAGCTTCAACTGATTTACCCCCCCCCCCCCCAAAAAAAAAAGGTCCACCACTGATAAGCTATTAGATTATCCCCCGTGACACTCACTGTGCTGCCGGCCAAAGAGTAGTCATGGAATATCTTCAAATGTTTTTTTTTAAACTTCCCTCTTTTTTTCTTGAAAAATAATCAGTTGGTATATATTTTCATGTTACACCCATTTTAAGTTGATATGTAGGGAACTATATCAAATTCGCCACAGTCCCCTTCTCCACTTTGATGTCATGAAAAACTAAACACTTTGAAATGTGTTTTTGAGACATTCAGTAATATTAATTTATCATAAAACACTTAATCTTGGGTCAAACCCACGAAGACAGCATCAGTGTGTCTGTATTTTAGATATCGATACTGGTGATGCGGGGTTTTTAAATATGATGGAGGGAGACAGTTTCAAAAGTATGTTCATATACCAGTATGCATAAAAAGTGACAGTTGCGCTCCATGTTTCTTAAAAAGTGACGAAGTGACAGCCTAAACATTTTGAGCACCCATGTAGAGGCACATTAGTTTTTTTTTTAAATCATTATACCTGTATATGCGCTATTGCAACAAGAAAGAGAAAATAAATTATCTCCTTCCGTTTACAGAAGAGACAAGTCCTGAGGATCAGGGGTTCCTTGAGAAACTTACGGCCACCATAATCAACAACATTCAGGTAGGTGACGGTTAACGTCCTGTTATAAAGGCCTGTTTGCAAAAGAAAGCGGTGTTTACTGTAAAAATATGGTAGTGCCAGTCCAAAATAAAAAGTTGGTCTATGGATTTCCCGCTCCAAATTTTCGGAAATCAAATTTTTTTTTCTTTGAAAATTATTTTGTCTATGGGTTTTTCTGCAAAAATCTGATTTTTTTTTGGTTTGCCATAATTTTTGAACAAACAATGGCAGATACTAGCTTTAAAAACTGGCCAACTCCTCTCAACTCCTTTCTTGGGAAATCTTTGGTTATAAAAAAAAAATCGCCCCTTTCCTTTGATGTGTAGAATATATTGACAAAAAAAAATTGCCCTCTCCATTTTTTTCTAAATGAAAATCCATAGACTAACTTTTTTTAATTGGTGTGGCCTAGTATAGGAGGACATTTGTGATATCCATTGGTATCATTGGCACTGTTCGTCTCAGGATTTGTGGTAATGGCTCTGAATTTAAGGTGAATGTGTAGTGGGCCAACTTTCTGAGAAAACATTCAATATGGATAAATATTTCCGGGCTATCATGGTAAAAGCCTTTAAAGGATCAGTCCTGATATATTTCACGTACACTAAAAGCTAATCGTTTAGATTAGAAATAAGAAAGACTCGAGTTCTGCAGCATCACAATATATAAGACAAGTTTTTTTTTTGGGACCACTGGCATTAAACTTGTTGTCACATATTAGCCCAAACAGATGCCTGATGAGTCCCCATGGGATGAAACTGCTTTCTTGTTACCTAAACTTATTTGGTTAGCAATATCACCATGACCCCCAGTGCTATGGATATTTGTGTATACTGTCACCTAGTGACAGCAACACATGTGACTGTTGCCATGCAATGGTGTTCTGAGTGACGTCACAGCCCACGGGCCATTGTGTCATTTGAAGTGGTAGCATCGTGCCGGACGGATCAGTTTAATCTAGCCCTATCGAAATAATATATACGACAAGACTAAGTCTTCAATGTCACATACAATCAGGGAGGATTGAGTAGTACCCTGCAGCAATCTTCTCCCGATAATGAAAGTAGGAGATGACCCATGGGGAGTGTCAGGTGGACTTACTTGTCCAAAACAGATGCGCTCAAACCTACAGAGACATAATAGAAGAGCGGTCCTCTCTTAGGGGAAAACGTAGAAGTAAGCCAATCTTAAGGTAACAAGATTTGGATTCATTAGTATATCATGGATTCCTATGAATGACCGGAGTAAGAAACTCTAGAGTAAACTCACCGAGTTAGAATTCGACTACACTCTTCACAGGAACAAAAAAAAAAAAAAAAAAAAAAATTCACCCACACTATAGTATATGTCGCATTTAGAATATTCTCATATATTTTAGATGCTATTTGCCTCTGTAAAGTCGATCATAGGGGAAAAATAAGTGAATACCAGTTAATCACTACTATGACCCGGACCAGAAGGCAGTATCTACTTCTAGATTGAGTGGTTACTCAGAATATACTGATCAACCAGTGCATATTTCAGTAGCCACTGAGTCTAATAGAAAACCTTCAAAACAACTGACTTTACACTGCCTTTTCAGTACAGATTCAGAAGTCTACTGACTCTTAGCTGGGGTTCCCTAGCCCACTTAAAAGGGTCTATTTCTCCTCTTTCCTATCCCCTCGGGATGTGTGTGGCGCACATATGCGCGGGCACTGACACATTCCCCTGTGAAATTGTGTAATGTAGTTCTCGCCATGAATATGACCACAGCTGTCGAAATGGCGTTAAACATCTATTACTCACTCACTTACTCACTCACTGACTCTTAG
Source organism: Acholoe squamosa (assembly GCA_949317995.1). Classification (NCBI taxonomy): domain Eukaryota; kingdom Metazoa; phylum Annelida; class Polychaeta; order Phyllodocida; family Polynoidae; genus Acholoe; species Acholoe squamosa. Next base: position 45,657,126 of record OX439037.1, read on the forward strand.
CTGAACTTGCAGTATAAATGTAGTAGCCTACTGGTCCTCTACTGGTATCACTGTCTATTCATGGGTTAGTGCTGCGCTAGATTCATATCTTTGATATATTATGGTAGGGATTACAGAAAATCACAGACGACAGTGAGAGTGGTAGTATTTTTAACGTTTTCGGTAAAACACTCAGGAATGTTAGCACTATAACCAGTAATGTATTGAATACATCTCAACGCGTTAATAGCATACTTGTCATTAGACCCGGCCCTCCGCCAGTATAGTATAGTACTTCCCACCAGCCGAACACAAAGTGATTAATTGGTGTATATGACACTGGCTTCTGTGGTTGATTAATAAATGGTAGGGATATATCACTTTTGTCAGACCTCTGTTGTCGTCTGCTGAAGTAATCTCCCGCCCTTTGTTATGGAAGGCGAAGAGGAGACAGCGGCAGTGAAATTCCAGTCTCTGTTTGTGAGTAGCACCTGGGGTCCATCATACAAGAAATGGACTTGAAAGCCCGGAAGATTATAGGTTACATCATTATACATGATATCATGTTTTGTGGACATAATAAACCCTAGGCTTACTACATAAAGATATATTTTATAGGACAGGTGCATGTATTTAGTGATAACAGTTGTTTACAATCCATTGTCCAATTGATAAACAACACCTCCTAAAAACACAGGATAAAATTTCGCTTTTAATGGTTGTATTCATTCACTTATGGTTGTTTAGGTAGAGATGCCAATTTTCCTATTTTTTTTGGAATTCCGAATTTTTTACTCTCATTCTTATATGTACTCCCTATTATACATTGAGAAATGAGGACAATCTTCGAATTTTCAGTGATCAGTGGGTTACATATCCGAATTGTACTCAATTCCCAAACCATCAATACCACGGGGGAAGCAACTACGACATTGGATCGTCATGGATACACAGAGCCTTGAAATGTCTGATTGTTGGATATATTTTGTGCCTAGGCCAAAAAAAAAGTTGTGTGTTTCAAGTAAGCCCTGTATGATGATGATGTTATTGTCTCGTATTACTGTTTTATCAATATCATATGAAAACTTGATACAGTGTGAATGAAACGGCTTGTCTTTGTAACATGAGATGTGACTCCTTGATTTTGAGACAATAAAGAGAAATTAAACTAAAAAAAAAAGTAACATCCTAAGAAAAATTATTTAGGGTAGGTTGGATTTTTTTTTATTTTGCAATTTTTTTAACTGGTACAGCGACTCATGACTCATGCCGATGACTCGCCGATCACCAAATTGACTAAAAAGGCACCCAAAATTAAACCCTTTTCTACAAAATTGCAGAAAAAAGCCAGGGTCTGCCCTGTTTTCCTATGTCGGGTTGGGTTACCTGAAACACAACTTCTTTTTTTTTGCCCTAGTAGAGACACTCACAAAGCCTGCTCATTAGCTCTGTCTGTATCAAAATCGTTCTGGGGACTGCACAGGCCTTTGCAAGAAGTTCAAAATAAAATTGCTATTCCTCCATTGTGTCTCTTTTTCGTCCCAACTCAGTGTGGCATACCTGTTTTCGTGGAACCACATCGAAAATGACATAACCGAGTACTGCCTTGACCCTCCATTATTCATATATGGGCGAGTCTGGGCCAATTGAATCCCCTCTTGTGATAAAACTCGACCTCATGTAGCGTTGATTTGTATGTATAAACCGGCACTTCTTACAGTATTTCAGTGCTAACCTTCCCAATATCATAGAAGGCCTCTTTTTGTGATTGATTAATTTTCTCATCACCATGATGCATTCCAATTGAATAGCAGTCTGCCCTGCCCCTCTAATAGCGTTAATCAATTACGATGGACAGGGGTACGTCCGCTTCATCAGGACGTTTTTGTCGTGTACTGGAGTAATCTCCTGCTCTTTGTTATAGACGATGAATAGCAGATGCCCTCAGGGTATCCCCTACATTTAATCCATCCTTTCTTCAGGTATCGTCTTGGGTCCTTCATCTGAAAGAGTGGAACGAAACCTTCGGATAAATCAAAAAGACATTAAAGCAGCTATTCATATTCATAACATCGTGTTTTGTGAACTCTTGTATCTGGTAGTAAAGGTTATTAGCTCAAGGTTAGCAAATAGCGGTCATTCAATAATATTATACTATGTTGATTTTGTGCGCGCAATAGGCACACAGTTATTGACCAGAGGCTTATTTACTCAGTAATAGAATTGCTCATATTATTTCTGCAGCTCTAATGCAATCTGCATTAAGTCTGCAATACTTAATGCTACTGTAGTGTTCTACCCCTCGAGGCTAATCGAATCTTTCGATAGACAACGAAGAAAAACTATTCAGGTTCCAGTTAAAACTTTATTGTCAAACGTATAGGCACCAGTCGTTCTTAATGACATTTACAAGTTGGTAGTGTTTCAACCAAGAATAACCTCGACGCTAGTCGACTAGCACAGTCTACTAGCCTCTACAAAAAGCCACTAACAAGAACTCTCCCTGTGCAGCAGCACAGAGAGATATCTTACAACATGGTAGCCGGGCAGTCGTTCCCCATCTCTCAGGATGGTCCGTCACGACTGGACTGACGCTGAGGAAGGCTTCAGAAAGACCTTTTATACACCAGAGTCGAGGGCCACGTGACCAGGTGGTGACATGGCACTGGACTCCAGTGCCCTCTAGTCGATGACATATATAAGAGTATGGTAACTGAACCCTTATTCTGCTACAATAGAACATAGAGGAAAATTACACACTTGCATGGGCAGTAACTATATTTGCAGACGGTGTGCAGTTTGGCTATCACAGGCACATTAGAATATAGTGAAATGCTGAGTGTGTGTTTCATGTAGTCTAACAAGTTTGGCCCATGAAGAGGTATGTAACATCAGTTGGCCATACACAGTGCAATCCTGACAGGCACTTATAGTCAGTGTTCACATAGTTGGCAGATAATCATTTCAACTTGTGAGAGTTAACATGCTTTTTTTTAAAGGTTTTTGTGTATATCCCAATATTGAAACTTATTTGGACACATGAATGATGATATATTGAATCTAAAACAAATATTTATTCAATTTCAATGTTAAATCTGAGTTTAACATTCTGTCACAGAAGATAGCCAACTTGGTTGATACATACTATGGGTAGGGTAACATGTTCACAGGTCATAGCTCTCATTACACAAACAAAGACAGTTGCCAGGAGGATTAGTTCCAGCTGCTAACCATTAACCCCTTGTGGATCACCATAACCCTTTAAGGGCCAATAGTGCATAAATGCCTATTTGTTGTCTGTATATAATGTAATAACTCATGCAGCAATGACATAGGACATAGACAATGCCATAGAACATAGACGCCAATGACAACATAGGCCAGTGGCCTAAACTTAACCTTCATTTTGTTCACATGCTACAAAATTTGGAGACGAATTTGCTCATTGAGGATATTAGTCAAAGGTTTCCACCTTTAACAGAGAATGGTGAACCCCTTTCAGGTCTGTCTTATTATTAAGAGGGAATACTAGCCTATCAACCCTTTCACAGGTGAGAAACTGATCTCCTCTTCCTCATTTCACTGTATGTTGCCTGCCTCTCCTTAATTACCCGATGGACCTCAAAGGCTGTAGCTGCGTGTCAGGTGTAGGCGACCATCTTTGGCTCCTCCCAAGCTATAGCAGCCGTTTTGATCCTTGGATTTTGGAGAGCTCCTACAGACATGTTTCCTTAACAGCTAGCGTAGGTGCAGAGTGTCTGACCTAGCGGGATAGGGGTGGCGCCGTAGTGTCTAGCTGAAGCTGGTCAGTAGCATGTGCTTAACACTGGTTGTAGGGTACAGTTATGTAATAGCTGATGAGAATCCACTCTGCCCACCATACACACAGAAGTTCTATTAAGACTCATTAGTTAGCACATAGTGGCTTAATAATATAAATACAAGTTCAAAGGTATGGATAATGTGGACTACCATTCATCACACCTACAGGTGTGGAGTTTTCACACCTACAGGTGTTAAGAGTCACCCATGTATAGAGTGGCTTTGACCCCTGAAAGCTCCAAATCTCGCGAGAATGCATGTTAATTAGGCATGAGCTGGTAGCTGCAGTGCAGACACACCCGGGTACTAGCATCCACTGCTAAACATGCAAAGTCGGTTCTTAAGTCTGCAATGTAGTCTGCGCTACTCCTGACATGGGTCCCTTGATTGGGGGTCCCCATGACCATGTCCCATGTCGATTTTAAGAATTGGCCTTGTCATCATGTCGGTTTTAAGAAATTGTCATGTCCCTTTGTAGATTTTAAGGAGTGGTCATGTCCCTGTGTTGATTTTAAGAAATTGGCCATAGCTCATGTCACTAAGCAAAAAAAAGCTCATGCCGCCATGTCGATTTTAGGGGACATGGAAGGTGTGTATGCTCGTGCCTGCAGATACATGGGCAAAAAGTGACCAACCTGATGCTCGTGATGCAGGGGTTTTAAGAATTGACAAATGGAGAAAAATTAAAAAGTTCCCAGTACATTGGCACATACATAAAGTGACAGAGTTGCAAACCCTCCTTCCTAAAAAGTGATGGGGTGACATCCTGAAAATTTTAAGCACCCATGCATAGCCACATGCTTGGCTCAGTCGTAGGAGCCGATGTTCGGAATGATCAACTCACTATGCTGGCAACACTTCTCTGCATCTAGTCATGTCACTCAGGCACTTTTGCTGCCGTTGTGGTACCTTAGTCAGCCTGTTTCACCCAGTGACCCCTATATTATCACTCAGCCCCCTCCTGAATACCAAGTGCAACCTATCCCAGTGTCCCTAGTGCCCATTTCGGCGGGAAAGGCCAGACGGAATTTGACTAATTCCCTATACCCATGCACAGACTGGAAGAGCCTGTTCCCACTGGGCATGTGTTCTGCATGCGAATGTTGGCCTGACAGTTGTGAGCAGCAGTTATATCTCAACGACAGACATCCAACCAGGCTATCTTTGTGCAACTATCATGGACATCTCTGCACATACCTTATTCGGCAGTGAATGGTTAGCTTAGTTTGGAGTTCACTTATTTTTCGCTATGACGCTAGGTAGTCATTAACAGGCCATGTTATGGTGCCTGTAGTTAGGGACTGTACGAAAGGGGTACAAGTCAGTGGTACAAGCCCCTGTCTCTCTGCTATACTAAATACGGTTACTACCAGCGGTCAATAAACACATGTGAACCACTTTACAGGAATCAGTCAGTCAGTCAAAACACTCGAGCTGTGTCTTGAAAAGTACACAACTGGTCACTTGAGAAATAATACTTTGATTGGCATAATTTTTTCATAGGTTATAGATAAGATAGATACCTTACAAACCGAAATTGCCATTCGTTCGTATTATGCCCTCCCTTTGATAATCTAGACCCACAATGATATAACAGGGATGTAGCCCTGTTCTCTAAAGACAGGGCATGCTGGGAAACCAGTAGTTTACGATGTAGGGTCGATTTCCAGACCGTAGAGAATGAGGTAGGTGGTATCAAAACATCATTTACATCTCCAAATTACTGCACTGCATGTGGTTTGCAAAGTTGTACGGAGCGCCTAATATGTGACAGTCCATCACACCAATGGGGTTTAAATGCTACAGGAGGAATGGATTCCCCAGGCTGCAATCTCACCTGAATGGGCTATGGCATTTTCCAATATCTGTCCAAATCGAAAAGGAAATGTCATATGTTAGATCAATCATATCAAATTTTGAAATACTTGAAATATGCTTACATGTGTGTAGGCGCATTACTTTTATACATATAGCAGCACGTACATATCACAATGGCTGGAGCTGTCCCATGTACCTCTAAGGCATAATCTACATTGGAATCCTATAATCTATATGGCAACTTTTACTCTTAAGGGCGTTGCCCTATACCTTATTATACTACATGTATATTCTCACCAGATGTTAATCCCGGACCAAAATGCAGTAGAAATGCAGCACTAAAGCAGCTGGGAAACAGTGTGGTGTGACAGTAGTGATTCAGTGTGAAAGCAGCATCAGAAACAGTATTGTATCAGCATCTACTGTAATTCTACTGCTCAGCACCACAAAACTTGCAGCAGTGGTACAGTAGTAGAACAGTAGTATTAGCAGCATGCACGCAATATTGAATCAGTTGTCCCAATTATGTAAATTAGATGGCAGCATTTGAACAGTATCTACTTATTTAATGCTGCATGACCATATATGGGGTTGGGACAGTGTTCAATCAGCACTACTGAATGGCTGCTGCTATAGCAGTAGTTGAGCAGTAGATCATACTGAAAACTACTGCTGGGGGCAGGTAGAAGCATAAAAGAAGCAGCCGCTGTTCTAGTACTGGCACTTCCAATGCCTCTCTAGGTGGTCCTTGCTGGATTTGAACTTGGGATCTTCTGATTACTCTACCAACGCATTAGCCCCCTGAGCCACCGCCCCATCAGCTATGTGGAGCGGTTACTACTTCCTAGTAGTGCATGCAAATCATGTAGGAGGGGGCTAGGGCAGTATTGATTCAGTAGTACTGGGTAACTCTTACCATAGCAAACGGGTAAGAGTAGACATATCTATAGAGTGCTGCTATAGTATAATGCCTTTCGGTTTATTGATGTTAAGGTGATGAGACAAGCACTTTGCAATTATCAATGATACATGGATACTATGTAAAATAAAAAAAAATGTCATGATGGGGACCAAAAGATTCAGTATATTTGTACCCTATATAAAGTCAGTGAGTAATTCCTCACTTTCATACACCCCAACATCCATGTATATCCATTACTGGCACTGAATAAGATATTCATATGCAAAGGGGTGAAGTATGCTTGTCTCCACAAACACTGGATAGTTTCATTATTACATTACTGAATCTTTTGATTGCTGTTCACAACCATACTGACATTCACACTATGGACTGTCTTTGAAGCATCAGGTAAATAATCTGTGAATGGACAGAGTCATACCAGTAGATGGTCAGTAGACTACTGCATCTATGCTGCTGCACAGAGTGTATAATTTCTGGAATCTATTAACATTCAGTTGAGAGTCAGTAGACTACTGATTCTAGTCTGAAATGCAGTGCATATTCAGTTGATAGTCAGTACACTACTGAGTGTAGACTGAAAATGCAGTGTGGAGTCAGCTGTTTCGGAAGTATTTCAGCAGTACCTACTGCAATATGCAGTTGTTGATCAGCATATTCTCAGTAGCCACTGATAGGAGAAGTAGATACTGCCTTCTGGTCCGGGAACATAAACTGTATCAGACAGAACAGAACATCCATTTAGGGGGTTTATTGATTTTAGGGATTAAGATCACTCCCCAAAATGTAAGCAGTGGGTGAACCTTAGAGCCATCATTCGTACTAAATACATGTAATGCCCACTTGGATGACATGTACCTTCTCATGCTTGGTAAGTTACAGTAGACATGCCACTTTTCCTCCTTTTTTTCCCGAAATCTGGTTTTTGTCTGAAATTTGTATAGACATTTCCAATCAAAATTAGGAAAATTACCGGTAGGATGATTTTAAGTGATCAGTGAGTGGCATGTCTGTAAGTACATGTGGTTGGTGAGATTCTAGGACATTCATGGTGTACTATGATATAAGCATAATGGTGTAAGTTTTTATAAGAAAATTGAGTTACTAAATAGTCATAAACAAGGTTGGCGAGGACAGTTCTTAATCTACTCTCCTTTGAATTAGAAAACTGCATTGATTCTTGTCTATACAATATATACATAATGTGCATTAAATTTGACGGTACAATATTCTTTACACCTTCATACTCACCTTGTCTGGGAGTCCATATCTCATCTTAAAAGGATCTCAATCACATCTGTTTTGTCCACTTTGTGTGTCTGCTTTTCATATGCGTGGGCTCCGACACATTTATTGCATTATTCATTGTACATGTAGTTTTCTCTCCATGAATATATCCTTAGCTGTCGACATGGCGCTAAACAACTATTACCGTAAACTCCCGCGTATAAGACGCGTCCTCTACGCCGAACAAAATGCTGGGGAGTCTTATAGCTTTCTCTCAAGTTGGGGGTGCGTCTTATACGAGGGGTAATTTTTCTATAGAAATGTACTAATCTTACAAATATCAGCATTAAAATGTGCGTCTTATACGCGAAAATGCATGTGCTAAGTTTGGGGTGCGTCTTATATGCGCAGCGCGTCTTCTACGCGGGAGTTTACGGTAAGTCATTCACTCACTGACCTTGTCTTTAACTTTATATTTCCAGGTGTCCATACAGAAAATCCACATCCGATATGAAGATAAGATCACCAACCCTGACCACCCATGTGCTTGTGGCATCATGCTGAGCAGTCTGACAGCCGAGACCACCAATGGGCAGTGGCTCCCCACCCACGTCCATGACAGCAACGCCACACAGATCAACAAGGTACATAATCATTTTTAGGCGAACAGGGCACAGGCCAGGCCAGGGGATGTAGTTCAGCTGTAGAGCACTCGCTTGCAAGTTGAGAGACCGGGGTTCTAATCCCGGTGTTTCCAGAAGCGTTTACACCGTCCTCTACATATAACATTGATATGTTGATCTTTATTAGTTTAGGTACTCATGGTTGGCTTAAATGATTCCCTCCATATCATTACTACACATGAATGCATCCCTGGTGAGTAATTACCTATGGTGCATCCATGCAGACCATCTTCAGAATAATTTACGAACATACATACCCTGACTTCGTTTCTAAACAGTTTCTAAGTACGATTTTAACTAACCAATATTCATCAAATACACACATGAAAAGAACTCATATAGGATTTTATTTATAACTGGGGCAAATTATAAAAAATAAATACACGTCCATTCAATGTACAATGAGATGACAGCTGGATACTGTCTCTTATATCTGAAAGACAAGCAAGGACAATTAAGTGTGCAGTAAGGTCAGACGAGTAATATCCGGTCATCCAACAATCCAATCACAAAAGGTTCTGTGCCACCATAATACCAGCAGTACAGTGACAATATAAAACAGAAAGGTAATACCCAAAAGGTTACATTTCAGATTCGGTAACGATCTCAGGAGTAGCGAAAACTCTTGGTAAAAGAGTTGAATTATTGACAGTTAGAAGTAATTATTGATAGCTGGAAAAGAACGTTAGTAGAGTGACATTTCGACCATATCTTGTGTAAATTGTGAAAAGATTCCAAGAAAAATACAGCTCTACTCAGGATATTTGTGAGGTGTGTGGGAGTGGGCTGGACTTTCTAGTACCGCCTTTATTTGAGGTGTCACCCAAATGGTGGGCTACCTTCAGGAAGCATCCAAAGGTCAAACCAGCCTTTTAACACCTTTTTCTGCTGGATATGAGATCCTGAATCTTAACTATTAACCTGTTTCTTCTTTATCAAAAAGTAGAGGAGATTGGCTGCGTTACAAAAATGTGGTTTTCTGGGATCTTTCTGAGTGTTTGTGTCTTTGATATTAGCAATATTAGTTAACATTTAAGGATGGCATGATGCCTCAAGGCTGCTGTTCATGATACACTTATTGAATCATGCTGAATCTGTTTTGATGCATCATGTTGACTATGCGATAGTATACCGATAGCGTAATATGAGCATGATGCATATAAACACTAATGTGCTCAATGCATACTTGATGTCTTCTTGCCGTCGATGATCTTCAGAATCAGTAAAGGGATAACCATAAGTTTAATGGGGTAACTGTCATATATAAAACGGATGTTTGGTGGAGTGTCAGTTTCCCCATAACTAAGTAAATACACAAGTCCCTTCTCTTAGCCAGCCAAATTGACCCATCCTCTGCAGCTATTCCCAACTACTTTATTGCATCGCACATGGACTTCCTCTGACCCCCTCCAGGTGGGGTCAGAGTGTGCCCACTACCTAGGATACCCACTTGATTACCCTATTTCCTGTGCAGAATGTGTAAACCTAACAAACACTGCCTCTCACCATAACACCATAAAAGAACATCCTAGAGACGATGGCAAATACTATCAGCTTTTGCACTCATTTATTTGAGCGGTGGTGGCTTTATGGAGGATATACCCGGGTTAATGTGTTTCAGAATCAATTTGTGTTGATGTAGGGGGTATATATGGACCTGGAGTGTTTATATACTAAGAAGACCACTATTTATGGTGCTAGAATTAACATAATATAGACATGGATTCATATTCATTGGTACTCATAATGTATCAACACAGCATTGGTAAGTAAGGGAGTGGTCATTATTTATCAACAGGAGGGTTGGTTAGTTTGAGGAGGGGGGGCATAAAAATTTCAGACCCCTCCAGAGAGGGGCGTTAGAACCTTTGAGGGGGGTGCATGAAAAATTTACCCTCTTTTTAGCAAAAAAGCCTGCGCACTACTCTAGAACAAAGAGGGGTACTGTAGAACGGTAGTGTGATTAACTCGGAAAGCCGAGTTTTAAGAGACAGGTAGGGGCTGGGGAAATTTTTAAGACCAGAAATGAGCATTTCTGAGAAGAGGTGGTTGAGTTTACCCCCAAATTACATGAAAAACAACAAATATGAGATGAAATGAAACCTGTCATGTGATAGTGTACATGTTCAAGATCATGGAAGTATAATATTTACCTCTTATAAGATTCTAAATTTAGGTTTGAAAAAAAGTAGGTCACCTGAAGTCCAACTTAGACACTTGGTGCACTCAATGCTTTTCTATGGGGGTGACATTTTGGTTGACAGGTTTTCACACCCTTTTCAGCAGGATGGTGTTCTCATTGTTCATTATTTAGTAGGGGGGAACTGAGGTGTTCCCAGCGAAGGGGCAATGGGAGATGAATATGCCATACCATAGTGTTTTCTTCTTGGTTGGTTCCACTTTGAAAGTAGCAGTATATAACTCTGTATAATAGCATTATTCTGACACTCAATATGAAATGAATATAGTAAAAGATATGATATATTGTAGGTGACAGATTTTCTGATACTTGGTCCACCTTTGTTAAGTACATCCAGTATCCCCTCTGCTAAAATATGAGCCAGCTGCAAACGCCTAGTTCATTCATAACCCACCAGGAGGCACCACCTCTATAGAACAGTGCTGATGTCACCTACATCCTGTCACCTACCGCAGATCATTATTTAGCAGGGGAGACTGAGGTGTTTTTCATGAACGGGCACATTTATAACACTCATGTAGGTAAAGGGAAATGGGGTGGAGGGACAGACAAGATGCAAGAAGTATTTCTTAGAATCAACAATGGACATGGGACTCCCCTGTCTAGGTAAATAATCATATACCTATGATCCCATAAAATTGCAATGCATGCAATTTAAATCACATTCATACAAAAAAACTTCTCCTTTCCGAGTTACAAGTGATAACAATTGCTTCAACACTCGTTTAGCAGGGGGAACTGAGGTGTTTCCAGCTAGGGGGCAATGGGAGATGAATATTCTATAGCGTAGTGTTTTCTTCTTGCTTTATTCCACTTTGAATATAGCAGCATATAACTGTGTATAATAGCATTATTCTAACACTTAATATTACATGAATATATAGCGATAGATAAGATATTTTGAAAGGGGAGAGATTTTCTGATACTTAGTCCACCTATGTTAAGTACATCCTGTGTCCTCCCTTCCTAAAATATGAGCCAGCTACCAGCCTTCAGGTTGCCTAGTTCACTCTTTACTCACCAGGAGGCACCACCTCTATAGAACAGTGCTGATGTCACCAACATCCTGTCACCTACTGTATACTGGCATATTTCATAGGTTTAACAACTACTACAGCTCTAAACAATTGTTGGTATGAACCTTTCCGAGTTACCTGTGATATAAATCGCTTCAACACTCATTTGCTATGTTTTATGCCCATTCTAATATGTTTTCCATACCACATGGTGCAAATATTTTACAAATGTAATATCCCTCTTTCACTTTGTCTCCTCTAGTTGGTTAACCTGCAGTGTCTGTCAGCGTACTGGAACCCCAACCTGCCAGAGAACTGTATGGTGCGCACCAAGCTCCACACCACAGCATGGAGGGTGAGTACGCCAATAACATGTATACTGGTAGTACAGGTCATTGACATGATATAAGCTCACCCTAAATTAAAGCTGCACTATCAACCTTTATAACTATGGACACATAGTTTCAAGAGAGCCACGACCATTGATCGAGAGGTTAGATTCAAGTAATTCATGAATAATCTACAGTACATGTAATATGAATCATTATGTCAAGGTGAATATCGATGCTCCATTGACAATGCACTAAACCCCCGTATTGCACCCCTGCATTAAATAACCAGCGCCAAATCCACACGATGACGTCATAGGTCTATTGCGCATGCGCAGCATTTTTGAAACGTAAACATCCAAAATGGCGGCGGTCAGCATTTCGCGATGAAGATGGGTAAATAGGAGTTAATTATGGATTATATTGATGAAATATCGATTAATTATCAACCCAGACACCTTGACATAAATGTAAAGATGAACTCTGTTCAGTTTGAGCTTCCTGTTTCTACGTGTCCTGCCCGCTCTGCACTCGGCCTACCGGCCTCATGCGGAACGGGCAGGACACGCTCTTGAAGAAACGGTCAGCTCAAACTTCTCATCGTTCACCTTTACCATTTTAGGCCCAGTAATAATAACATGGGAGTTTTCATGGTTTTCAAGATTCTACTAAATCTAAAGCTGCCCACATTTGAATATTGGTGTAGAAGTATATGGCAGGGATGGGCAGAATTGTTGATACTCACAAGTCAACTGAGCACCGGTCATTCTAATATTTATAAAGTTTATGTTTGCTTTCTTTTTACCCCTTTCTTTAACATTGGTAGTTTTATAGGCAGTCATGAGCGATCGCAAATGACCCATAAAGATGCACATAACTTCAGTTGACATAACAGTATTTCTGGTCAGACTAGCTCACAGTTATAATATTTATCTAACCATCCCTTTTCCAACTCTCTGTTGTAGAACCTATTGAAGAACTCACTCGATACACATCACATCATGGAACAAGAGTTTGATTTTGGTAAGATTTGCCATGATATTACTAACCCCGTTTTGAACAATTTTCAGTAGGATGAATGCCCTTGTAAGGAAATTACCTGAGGTCATACTGTGATATGATAACGCCAATTGGATGTCTCAGAATACTATTGAAATTCCGAGAACGTGTTTTTATGTCTATTACGGTAGTTCAAGAAGTGAAGCAGTAAATTAACCTTTAAGACAGCATAGACAATGGTTTGATACAGCATGCCATTTTCATTAATAAGACCCATACTACCGTAATCTCCCGCGTATAAGACGCGTCCTCTACGCCAAACAAAATGCTGGGGGGTCTTATAGGATTTTTTCAAGTTGGGGGTGCGTCTTATACGAGGGCTAATTTTACTATAGAAATGTACTAATCTTACAAATTTCAGCCTTAAAATGTGCGTCTTATACGCGAAAATGCATGTGCTGAGTTTGGGGTGCTTCTTATATGCGCAGCGCGTCTTCTACGCGGGAGATTACGGTAGTAACTCGGCAATTCTGAAGTCAGGCATGACGCTCAAGGGTCCACATGATGATGTACCAAATCAGTCATTGTAGGTCATCCACTGATTCTGCGTTTGGTAATCCAGCTGAATTAGGAATATGTAACATTGAGGCATAAAATCACTATTAATCTCTTAAATTACCGACGATGGGTACAAACTCACGTGAGTTAACAACGGGCTTTGTAATGACAATCAGTACCAAACCTGCCATTTGCAGTGAAATGAGTCAAATACCTAGTTATTAAAAAGCAATACTTGTCGTCCACTGGATTAGGCTGCTGATGTACTGTCATTGCACACATAATTGTGCAGTTATTTTAGTAAAATGAAAATGACGAGCAGACATGCCTATGCAAAGACAACTGTAATGAAAGTGGCTGCATGCAAATGCCCTCATTCTAATTCAACCACATAGCTCAATTGATGATGTTAAATTTTCACTTTCCAGTTCTGAGACCGGTGACGTCCAAGGCCAAGATACTGTTTAACAAGGATGGGGTGACCACCCTACCCCACATGGTGATGGACCTGGGTATGGACGAGATAAGCGTCATGGTCTCCAGACAACAGGTACGGGTACTTAGATATCTCTACAGGGAACTGGAGGAATAGACACAGCAGAACATCATGGCTAAGTCTTTAAGTGTCATATGTTAATGGATGATGACATATGAATATAAGTAACTCACTCTTGCAGCCTCCATGCATCATAATGTATTGAGTTACTTGCCAAGGAAGCAATGTCCCCAGTGCTGCATTAGTTCATCATGATGGCAAACGGAAATAAACCCAAAAGCATAACGCTATCCGTCCAACTTCCAATGATAAAATATACATGTACATTTGCATAGGAATTCCTTGTGCTTATCAGAATCATTGTAAAGTTTTGATATGGGTTGTGCCGTATTGATACAACATAAATATCAACCCATCTGTTTTTCTATGCCCTTAGTTCCTGAACATCTTAAGTCTGGCTGACTCGTTCAAGATGATGACGGTAAACCAAAGGTACCGTAAGTTCTCACCGGGGGTAGCGGTTCGTGGCAATGCGTCCAAGTGGTGGAAGTATGCCTATAATGCCATTGTTGAGGAACGCATCAAGCCATACTCCTGGCAGAGAATCAAAGCACACAGGTAAGACAACGACTTGTGTTGAGTTGAGCCTTCAAAGACGGTTCGTTATGTCATGGCTCAATGCACATAAGTGGTCTGCGTTTGAATGTTCTATAACAATAAAATGGAAGTCAGATGATCTCGTATCGGATTATATACTACAATGTACTTACATTGTTATACATTGTATCATAAGAGTATCAATAATCTGTAGCACCAGCCCACTCCTGATTTTGATATTGCTCCCTATGCCTGGTTAGTATAAATGTATATATATTACCTGTTGTCCATGTTACACAGAGATCTGTACCGGCGGTACAAAGCCGTCTACGAGAAGAAGCTGCAGTTCCCAGATAATGAGAACATCAAGACGCAGCAGGAGCAGCTCGAGGAGCAGCTCAACATCGCCAGTATCGTCATGGCGCGCTGTCACGCCAAGATGGAGGTAGGCTGATCACTCATATACATCGTAACATTTTCATGGCTCAGCTGTGTTGGTCTCGAGCTGTTACTGTAGTTCAGTCTTAATTATACCCCAATTATTAGACAGTGGCTTTCCTACAAAAGAAATTATTTGTATTTACACACATACACAATGCAAACTGTAAATTGTAGTAGAAGATCCCCCAACGATATTCTCCTTCCTATAGGTATCAATGTGCATAATGCTGAAACAACTAGCTGCTTCCAGTGTTATTAATTAAAGAGATATATGTGGCTAATAAAACCCTATAAGGTTTATTCCTACCAAGTTATGAATATACTGCTGAATGCTAATGCTTCTGCTACAGCTCATGCGCTTGCAACGTGCACGGCGACTACAGGTATTGACACTAAGTAGAAGTCTGGTTTATAGGATAGTGGGTGTACAGGGTGTTGAAAAGATACTAAGTGATGTATTGTAGTCTTAATAATATGTTTAATTCCCGTGTCTCTACCTCCTTGGATTAACAGATATGACAAACAGGGAAACTAACCCTTTAACCTCAGTGTGTGTAATATTCAGTTCAGATTCATTTGACATGGTGACACAAGGTCCCCCAAAACGACAGCCCAATTAATAATCATCTTTTCCCTATTACGGAGTAGCTCTCTTTTTGTTATCTAAATATCATGATCTTAACAATTCTCCATAAAAAATAAGGACCGCTCTTAACTCAGTTAATTACCTGTACCTGTACCATACCTGTAAATATTTTCTGTTTGATTTCGTACTGACACGACAATTTCTGAATGACATGAACTGTTTCCTGTCCGTTTATTAATTCATGGTCACGAGAGCAGTGCTTTTCCTGTAACCTAATGATCTATATCGTTATAGTAATGATATTTTCTCATATTTTCATAGAAGAGCACATCCAAATATATGTCTTTATGTTGATATTACCGGTATATACCGTCAATCCCATGGAGGTCCGCATTTATTAGTGCGGCGACTAGTGAGTACTACTTGTGAGATGAGTAGACTAGTGTATGGTTCACAGTCGCCACGGTGTAAGGGATAGGGAGGCCTTGCAATATATTTTTGTTTGTGGCTCCCCGGCTATGGACTATTCCTGCTCACTATTCTAATGTAATAACAACAGTGTGTGTACTTTACTTATCAGTGAAGGAATTTTCAGAATATATCTCATACTTTTGGTTTTATTCGCAGATAAGACATTTCATCATTTGGAGCCCTATGGCAGATTAGCATTAGAGCATTTTAAGATTCAGAAATGCATCCCTGTAGCCTTTGTTTTAGAATTGTTCGTTTTGAAACTACTATATATATGCAGTACAGGTTTTATCTCAGTGGGTTATGGTACAATTGGATCATATTTTCTGTATTTGAACAAAGTATTCACTGTCAAAGATCTCTATGGAGAAATCAGTGCTAAAGTGTGTGTTGCCATATGTGCATTTTTGTAAATCAGAGGAGGTTGAAGTATAAGGCCACCTTGTGGAACTGCTACATTCTTTTCTGTGTAAAATTTTTAGTTTACATTGAAATAATGCTTTCTCAGAATATGTATCTACTATTGGTGATGAAAGATTAATTTGATTACTCCTTTCATTATATAAACGATTTTGTGGAACACTGAAAACATGTATATGTACACCGAGGTACTTACACTGTGCTCCCCCTGTACAGAGAGGTGGAGTGATCTGGCCGGTTTGCTGACCACTGGCCCGTGACGAGGTACAGACTATTACAAGTGATTGGCAGTTGGGTGTGTGTGTAGGGGGGGGGGAGGCAGAGCAGGCTCCTGGCAATCTGAGACAGTGTACACTCATAATGACACACCTGTTGACTATGGCATTGAACATTGAATAAGACAGGTCCCTGTGGCAGCTGAGTGAGGTGCATGCAGAATGGACAGTCTACAGACTATTAGTACTTAGCTGCAGTGGGTAGTTCAGGTTGAATTTGTGCTATATACTACCAAAAGCCCAGGTGATAGTATGCCCTATCTGTCTCACCAACTGAAACTAGACACAAGATTACAAGTCGCCGCGCCATGTCTCACAGGACTATTCTCTACTATTGTATTAAAATCTACAACACTATGGTTTTATTTTGGGTGGAGCACACCCGATCACATAGCAAAGAGAATGTGAAAATGCAGTAGTGTAGAAATGTGCACCATATTTTATCGCGAAATGAAAAGGTGAACTACGCAATCCATAATTTACGAAAATGTTTCTTCCTAAAATTGATTTGATCTATCCTTGTAAACGTGAACAGATTGAGCAAGAAGCCCCAGAGAAGGTTGAACACAAACCAGTTCAGAACGATGGTTGGTTCTCGTGGCTGTGGGGAAAGAACAGTGTTCCAGATGAACCGGATGAGATTATTGTCGTTCAGCCGAAGCACCAGCCTTCATGGCTAAGGCAGCTCTCCGTTGAAGAAAAGAAGAAACTATACAATGCTATAGGCTACAGTGGTCAGCACAGTGTGCAGCATACAGACGAGGTAAGATAGACATTACACAAACTGTACAATGCTATAGGCTACAGTGGTCAGCACAGTGTGCAGCATACAGACGAGGTAAGATAGACATTACACAAACTGTACAATGCTATAGGCTACAGTGGCCAGCACAGTGTGCAACATACAGACGAGGTAAGATTCAGATTACACAAACTGTACAATACTATAGGCTACAGTGGTCAGCACAGTGTGCAGCATACAGACGAGGTAAGATTCAGATTATACAAACTGTACAATGCTATAGGCTACAGTGGCCAGCACAGTGTGCAACATACAGACGAGGTAAGATTCAGATTACACAAACTGTACAATGCTATAGGCTACAGTGGCCAGCACAGTGTGCCACATACAGACGAGGTAAGATTCAGATTACACAAACTGTACAATGCTATAGGCTACAGTGGTCAGCACAGTGTGCAGCATACAGACGAGGTAAGATTCAGATTACACAAACTGTACAATGCTATAGGCTACAGTGGCCAGCACAGTGTGCAACATACAGATGAGGTAAGATTCAGATTACACAAACTGTACAATACTATAGGCTACAGTGGCCAGCACAGTGTGCAACATACAGACGAGGTAAGATTCAGATTACACAAACTGTACAATACTATAGGCTACAGTGGCCAGCACAGTGTGCAACATACAGACGAGGTAAGATTCAGATTACAC
Organism: Acholoe squamosa; assembly: GCA_949317995.1. NCBI lineage: Eukaryota > Metazoa > Annelida > Polychaeta > Phyllodocida > Polynoidae > Acholoe > Acholoe squamosa. The sequence goes on from OX439037.1 coordinate 45,675,418, forward strand.
AAACTGTACAATACTATAGGCTACAGTGGCCAGCACAGTGTGCAGCATACAGACGAGGTAAGATTCAGATTACACAAACTGTACAATACTATAGGCTACAGTGGCCAGCACAGTGTGCAACATACAGACGAGGTAAGATAGACATTACACAAACTGTACAATACTATAGGCTACAGTGGCCAGCACAGTGTGCAACATACAGACGAGGTAAGATAGACATTACACAAACTGTACAATACTATAGGCTACAGTGGTCAGCACAGTGTGCAGCATACAGACGAGGTGAGATTCAGATTATACAAACTGTACAATACTATAGGCTACAGTGGTCAGCACAGTGTGCAGCATACAGATGAGGTAAGATTCAGATTACACAAACTGTACAATGCTATAGGCTACAGTGTGCAGCATACAGACGAGGTAAGATTCAGATTACACAAACTGTACAATACTATAGGCTACAGTGGTCAGCACAGTGTGCAGCATACAGACGAGGTAAGATAGACATTACACAAACTGTACAATACTATAGGCTACAGTGGCCAGCACAGTGTGCAACATACAGACGAGGTAAGATAGACATTACACAAACTGTACAATACTATAGGCTACAGTGGTCAGCACAGTGTGCAGCATACAGACGAGGTAAGATAGACATTACACAAACTGTACAATACTATAGGCTACAGTGGTCAGCACAGTGTGCAGCATACAGACGAGGTGAGATTCAGATTATACAAACTGTACAATACTATAGGCTACAGTGGTCAGCACAGTGTGCAGCATACAGACGAGGTAAGATTCAGATTACACAAACTGTACAATGCTATAGGCTACAGTGTGCAGCATACAGACGAGGTAAGATTCAGATTACACAAACTGTACAATACTATAGGCTACAGTGGTCAGCACAGTGTGCAGCATACAGACAAGGTAAGATAGACATTACACAAACTGTACAATACTATAGGCTACAGTGTGCAGCATACAGATGAGGTAAGATAGACATTACACAAACTGTTCAATACTATAGGCTACAGTGTGCAGCATACAGATGAGGTAAGATAGACATTACACAAACTGTACAATACTATAGGCTACAGTGTGCAGCATACAGATGAGGTAAGATAGACATTACACAAACTGTTCAATACTATAGGCTACAGTGTGCAGCATACAGATGAGGTAAGATAGACATTACACAAACTGTTCAATACTATAGGCTACAGTGTGCAGCATACAGATGAGGTAAGATAGACATTACACAAACTGTTCAATACTATAGGCTACAGTGTGCAGCATACAGATGAGGTAAGATTCAGTTAGGAGGACTGTTCTATTGTTCATATTTCTTAGTCAGTAACCCAGGAACGAATTTAGAAAAGCAGATTGCAATATTGATACATGTACTGAATGGTTTTTGACCAGGAAAACATCAAGAATATCACAGTAATTTCCCCATGGATTCGTCTACCGATTATAGGTGATGACAACAGAAGAATATCTCTACATATACTTAACCATTTAGATTCAACCAGATTTACCAACCCTTTAATGGCGAAATAATGCCCTAAAACATGCATTGATTGCATAATGCATCACCTATAGACTATGGTACCTAATCAATGGTTATGATTCTATTACAGTATGTGTCTCACCGTATCAACATAAGCCTCAAGAACTGCTCACTCTCACTTATCAACTACAGTAAGGAGGTGCTCAAAATAACCGTCACCCATATGACCTCCGGCTTTGACTACCGACCTAACAATGGCGGATACAAGTATGTATCTCACTGACGCAATTGACTTAGCATTAGCGTTATGGTTCTTTTTGATGAAGCATGCTCCTTTTTGTTTTTGCATGTGACAAATCAGATAAGTCTTCTAATACCTTTGCCTCTAACATGAGATAGATAAATGTACATAAATATTATTTGTTTTTAAAAAAGAAACTTGTTAAGTAGTTGCCTCTGTTCTGTGGGTTTATGGAGGGTCCTACTCCTTGGCCGTACGTATTAGCTCTAGATACTAGAACTTTGATACGGATTAACAAAAAACAGTATGTTATGCATGTTACATACAATTTTCTTTCATGGTAGATTTATAAATATCAATAGAAATGTAGAAGTTTATTAGACCAGGAGTCCCAAGATGCTGTATGTGGGTTGACGTGTGTTATACCATTGTTGTATTGTAGGATGTCGTTGGTTGTACATTACCCCGTCAGCAGGTTATCTAATAATCTGTTGGTGCCGGATGACAGGTTCTCTCATGATAATACCTTTTCTATTATCAACCTTATTAAGGCTTTAGTGTTTGTGATTTGTGGACATGATGTGATATATACCGGTCTGGCCGAAGAGTCCTTGTAAACAAAAAAGAACAAAAAAGAAATAAGAAGTTGAGTACTTACATTGAAAAGTATATGTATAAATGTGTTGTCACCACAAATCACAGACAATGGTATCATTTTAAGATGTTACAAGATCTCTGTTTTAACATAACTTTGACCTGGACAGCTCAGGACATTTCCATATAAGATCACCTCTCGAAAATATTTCTTCTTGTTACTCCCTTACTCTTTTGTAAAAATCCTACAACACTCTCAATATGTTCTTCGAATTTGTTTCATTCAGGTTTATATTTTAATGTTTATCCCCATTTGATGTGAAGGATGTTTTGTAGACCTCGATAGTATTAAGTGCGACATAGTTTAGAATAGTGAACTGCTCTTAGAAGGAGGTAATTGTCAAAAATGTCTCCTGTTCATATGCCTATGACAATGAATCAACACCTAAGCTAAATTGAGGTATCTATGGGGGAAGGTATAGTGTAAGTTGCACTGGAACAGACAACGGTTATATCACCCACAATGCACTTAAGTTGGCTTATCTACCAACAGAGAAATATTGCACTTTTATCGTCAATTTACATCTTTGTGATCTTCAGTATTCTTGTGGGCCTATTCTGCAAGACCAATAGTATCATAATTATAAACTCTCCGGAAAGGTTGACGGACCTATATATGTCTCTGGCACATGATAGCATTATAATCAGTAATTGGATTTTTTAGGCGTATGGCTGTTGTAATATGTCTTTGTTACATTGCAGGGCTACTGGTAAAACTGAGAGTTTCGTGGTGGAGGGAGTGTCAATAGAACACGACCTCGTCCCTATAATTACCTCGGACATAGGAGTCTATGGTAAGTTCCCTGTATGACTTCAGTTGGTAAACCATATGATAACATACAATGTGCGTGTGGAATAACGTGTTTTATTGTCATAAGGAGTGTTTGCTCCTTTCTGTGTGTTCTTTTAATGGTTTTATGAACATCAGGCGCCACATAACCCGTGAATGTTGGCCTACTTTCTCACTGGTAATGAATATATGAAATGGAATTTCCCATCATACAGGTACTAAGGAGGAGGATCCTGTCTCTGTCCTTCTTTGGTTGGTTTGGTGTAATTCTGGTTTTGTAGCAAGTAATTTGAGTGTCTTAACATCATTACGGGCTTTGTATTAAAGAGACTTGTCACTTTTCAGACCGTCAACGTCGAATCTCAATCGCAGGTACTCAACTTAAAGGGATATGTATTCCCCCAAAGCATCATCGACTTATATCTTTATTCAAATTAAACTTCTCGTGTTTTGAATGAAAGCACTCTTGGCCTGCTTGTTTGATATTAATTAATGTCATGAGCTAGTTAAAATTTGCGATCCTAGATTACTATGCCCTTCACTCTGTTTATATGATGTTCAACGTTATGTGATAAGAATAGTTATATTGTAATTAATTTGGCTTCATTTATTAGGTAGGAATAAACCATAGGGTTTTATTAGCAGATATCTCCTTAACTAATAAAACTGGAAGTGTCTTAGTTGTTTCAGCATTATGCACATTGATTTCGGAAGGAGAATAATCACACGTCATATGAGTAACCGTTGTTGTCATATAGTTAAAGACATGCAATAGAAGAATCATTGTTCATGTCTCTGGCTATAAAACTTATAGCCTTATGCATTTATTTAAAGTTTACTAATATATAAGAATACACCGTAAAAAGTGTTTTCGGAAATACATTCATTGGCTGGGTTAGGCTAAACAGTGAATTTGGATGCGTACGAACGGGAAGGAATGGAAAATAGCATCAATAGCCGTATTCTAAGTAAACCCTGCTTTTGCTATTACTTAATAGGAAAGCAGAGCTAGAGTGAAATATCAGTATGCCCCTTAAGTTAACACGGAAAATTTTCTAATCCTTTCTTTAGTTAAGGCACGTTCATGATTCATGCTTGTATTAAGTAAGTCATCATGATGTTAACCTTAGACGATTAATTCCAATAATACATGATATTGTCAGCAATATCAAACATTACAAAATGACAAGGAATTGCGAGTATTGTTCAGGAAATAACGACCTGTTTCAATTATGAATGAATTCGATGCCTTAGTGCAACAAGGTTGTATCTGCATATTTCAAGTTTTGCAGGAGGGGCAAAAGAAGAGTTTCAATTACTAGAGCACACAGTGGACACAGCCTTATTGCATTGGGGCCTGCAGAGACTTATACATGTAGATAGAGCTTTAATACTTTGATAGAAGTTAGATAAGGGTCAATAGATGTTAAAACTGAAGAAAATTCACCTTTGCCAAAATATCAGTTACAACCTTGTTGACTAAGGCCACACCAAAAAAATAAGTTGGTCTACGGACTTCCCTCTCCATATTTTCTCAAATACAAATTTTTGTTTCTTTGTTGAAAAAAAATCTTATCTACGGATTTCGCTCGCTTCACTTTCTACAAGTTTTCTCTTTGTGATGTTTGGCAATTTTTTTTTAAAATAAAATCTTTTCGCTCCCCTCACTTTTCCAGCAAGGAATCCATTGGACGTAAAAAAATTCTTAAAAAAAAAAAAAAAATTCGTTCGCACCATTTTTTCAAAACCAAAATCCGTAGACCAGCTTATTTTTTTGGTGTGGCCTAAGGCGATGAATTATTCCCCAATGACAACATTATCAGTACTATCTGTACTCAAAGATGTAGATACAATGTTACTGTCATATGCCGATTTAAACTGTTTTGCACCTATAGCTAGAAAATCGACATCTTTGCTATTATTTCCCTTTCATGCAAAACCCTAACTTTTTCCGATCATGAAAAAAAGCCATAACAGGTGATACAGCGTACACTGTAGCCGTACATAATTATATTACATGTGGCTGTTACAGCACCGTCGGTGAGTCAGGTGTTCAGCATGGAGTTTGAGGTGAACCCGACCCATGTGGAGGCAGATCTGGCACTCAAACTCAACATCCAGCCTGTTGAGATTGTCTATGACGAGGTACTTATATTATCATTAAATTACTTATATTATCATCAAATTATGGGCTTCCCTAGCCCACTTAAAATGGTCTATTTCTCCTCTTTCCAATCCCCTCGGGTGTGTGTAGTGCGCATATGCGCGGGCACCAACACACTTTTTCTCTATGAAATTGTAATGTACATGTAGTTCTCGCCATGAATATGACCTTAGCTGTCTAAATGGCATTAAACATCTATTACTCACTCAACCATTAAATTAAGGGGCCTCCTGCTCTGTACGTATGACCTGTTTTATTAACGAGTCAAGTTATACAATTTCCCATTCATCTATGAACTCCAGATCTCCATATTCAACTTTCAAGAACTCGTTCTTAGAGGGGGCTTTCCTGAAACAAAAAGAAATCATATCTCGGTTAATTATATATGTTCATAAAACTTTTTTTGGGACAAGTATTACTATAGTTAGATTTTTTGTCACCATTTTCCAAATTTTCTTTTTTCATTGGGGGGACTGCGATTTTTTTTTTCACTTTAGCTCAATTTTCCTGATCGATTTGCTTATGTGATGTTAAAAAAAAATTCACAACAGGCCCTAGGAGAAGGGGACAATGTCACCAAGGGTCAAAATAGCTTCTTTAGATAAAGTACAACAAATACCTTTCTTTTCGTTTCCTTGGTAAAAAGGTAAGGTACTTTAAAAAAATAGTTTCTTTGTGTGGCATAAAAAGGCCTCTGTGGAGCAGCTTTTGCCATATTGGTAGCTCAGTTCACTCAATACCCACAAGGTGGCACCACATTTGGTGCTGATAGTCGCAAGTGGATAGGTGTTGGACACGCTATTTGCGCTTGTGTCAGCTTATTACCTGTGCTTGCCCACTACCAGCTACCTCCTCATTTGCATATTTGGCTATGAAACTTACACCCTGTCTGACCGCCAGATCTTCCGCTGATAGTCTCAAACAGACCCAAGTGGGTCCTATCAACTCTACTTTGTGCATGGCTGTGATTGGTCAGTTCGCCTTGGGCCAAAGCCACAGGAGAGGATTTTTCTTATTAGCTGCTATAAATACACCAGGGAATTACCTTGACAGGGAATTACCTTGACATGGATGGATGGGACTATGGGACTTCTGTTGGGACGACTATGGGACTTTTTATCAATGATTTAGTGAATATATGAAAGTAATTTACCATATTCAACCTAATTAGCGCACATACCTTTATAAGCTCACACCCCCTGTTTTTGGTCATTTTTCAAACTAGAAATTACCCCAAATTTTTGGATTTTTAAGCCCAATTAAACTTAACTACTGGACATCCATTTTAGATATCTTCTAAGCGCACAGTGCGCTAATTAGGTCAAATACGGTACTCAACATTTGTCAGTAATCGTGCAATGTGTGTCCATACTAACTCACTTTTTCTCAGCAATTACCAGTAGTCCTTATATGTTAGTACTATATGTCACCAATAAATCAAAACTATGGAACTGGGAAATCTTTGGGACATCACTGGGACATCATTTCAGCTTACACATCAAAAGATTAAAAACGCCCTGCCTCACATGTATCAAAGCACACGTTCCAATTTAATACATGTACATATACGGGCTGGACCCTCAATAGGGATTTATTTGCGGATCAACATGGTAAAAGGTACTCCCGCGAGGGGGTGTGTGGGCGTACATTTTAACGTGTTGATCCACATTTACCTGACTTGTTTTTTTTTTATGGATTCCAGACACATTACCATGCACCATGCACAATATAGCACGGCACCTTGTTAGGTACTTCACTGAATTAAGGTGGATGGCTCCCATGCCAAATACGTCCTTTCAGCAGGTCTCTGCACATGTGTAAGTCTCTATGGCTACAAAATGGTAGTAGAGTTAGAGCTGGGGCGAACTCTCAACCTTCTGTGTGTACACACTTGGCTGACTTACTGATTAGGTCACGGAGTCAGCTGGTAGTGTGGTGGTATATAAGCAGTATTTAACCAGCATTGTTCTTCCCACTTATTTACACCTTTACTAATGTTAGAGTTCTTCTTTCAGCATGCGGTGACAGAGGTGATCGCCTTCTTCCAGGTGCCACAAGTGACAGCGGCTGATGTCCGCGGTGTCATGGCAGCTGGATGGGACCAAATGGTCGAAGTGTCCCGAGCGGGGCTCCAGTATGCCATAGAACAACACAAGACGGTACACCTGGCAGTCAACATGAGGTCACCGTATGTGGTTATACCAGAATATGGCACTTTACACAGGTGAGCTGCTCAATATGACCATGAACTGCTCAGTGGCTTGGTTTCATGCAGTGTTACAAAACAGGTCCTCTATATGACCTTTTTCAGAACGTATCGTGCACAGAAAGTTACAAAGCACCATTTCATGGCAATAGTTTTGTTGTTGATCATATAGCAAGCCTATGTAATTGTTATTGTATAAGTCTGGCCTCTCTTTTTATTGTAGGGGCGGAAACGTTATTGTGATAGATTTTGGTAAGCTAAAAGTCGAAAGTGAACTGCAACCAAAGAACATGTCACTTCATGTAAGTATTGAAAATAGATGTGTTATTTGTGTGTTTTAGGTTTCATCATACATGACTCTTGTGAATTCCCAAGTATATTAGAATGTGGCTGAAAGCCACCCGTCCACCAAAATATGTCCATTCTCAGATACCGAGTGAGAATATCGGTTGTCAGTGATACAATTGAAAGTTGGATTTAAAAAAAAAAGAAAAAAAAGACAACCCCCCCAAAAAAACCCCAAAAAACCATTGAAAACCTTTTGAGGGTAATGTCCCGATAGTGCTGAAGGAAAATTCTTAAAATTGAATTATCATTTTATAATCAGGATGACACAGGAACGAGCAACATTTTTTTTTGCGGAAAATCACCCCTCCCAACAAAGGTTGGGAGACGAGAAATTTCATAAAAAAAAATGATAGAAAGGGACAGGCAATCCGACACCTCCGATTATCCCTCTGATGGATTCAGCACTTCAGTTTCTTTGTCTAAATTAGATGTACTCTTTGCTTACAGGAGTGCACCATGTCAGAGATAGAATCACGGCTGTATGACAAGTTCAACATCAGTATTACCGATGTTAAGGCACTACTATCCGATTCTGGTAAGGACGCACAGACTGCTACTATATATCTGTAAAGTTGTCAAATAACAACGTATTTATCAAGTTTGGAGCACAGCAAAGTACGTAAAATACAGGATAACTGTGGCGAAGCTTATCTTATCATTATAGATAGATTGAATTAAAGACCCAAAGGGCAATAAGAATACGCTGCATGAAGCTAGGGAATAAGTAATTTTAAAGACTGGGATTCTCCGTTTCATGTACAGTTGAAATCTTCAAGCTTTTAGGCATATGTGAGAAAGTTCTGAGCGAGGCTTCGAGTTGCTTTGTCTTCCTGATTGATCAGGTGCATTAAAGGACTGCTTAGACTTGGGATGCTATATATGATCCTGGGGTTAGATGTTTTCAAGTTTAATGCTGTTCAGTATTAATGAATTCATTGAAGTGACCCGCATATTGACTTTGTGAAATTTCTGAAAGTGTGTGTGAATATGTCGTTTTACAGGTGATGATTGGCACACGGCACAGACCCAGTCTGACTCTGAGTACCACGTGCTGCCCAGTGTCGGCATGCAGCTCTCTTTTTTTAACACTGTCAAGGCAGACTACAAACAACTACCTCAGTAAGTCTCATATAAGACATCCATTCTTAAGGCAGTTCCCACAGAATATGATGGTTGAGTGATGGACCTATGTCTACTGTGGGTACTTTCATTCAAGCTATCTAGGCCCTTTAACTGTATTGTTATGCGTTCATTGATGCAGTCTGCTATTTTATCACCATAGAGGGTTGTATGATGTACAAGTCCATTTCAAACTGTCCAAACTCATTATTCAGACAAAAGCTAGAGGCCAAGCTGTCTGTGCTGAAGCTGCACTTGTCGGACGAGAAGATCCAGATGATCGCCGACTTCTTCAAGCACATCCCCATGCCGCACTCCAGTAGTATGATGGGACTAGATGACAGCGTAGACGGTCACATTGAGCCACCTATGTACGCCAGGGTTCTGGTAAGTCACATTGTATAAGTATTACCTTACTAAGGGTAACGCTAGTAAAACACTGACGTTTCATTCAAAGCACTAGAGTTGAAAATTCACACAAAACCAACGCGGTCAAATTCAATAAATGGTGATATTTTATTTGGATCTTGGTCTTACAGTGCAGTGAACATAGTATATCAAGAAATAAAATGATCTTCGTTTCGAGTTCTTTAAGAACTCTCCATCAGGATGTTTAAAGTACTACTAGTATTTCTTGTAGAAAATACACCCGTTTCTACTTTATTAATAAACCAGATAAGCATTTTGACTAAACCAAGCAGATCCAATATTTTGCTTGATTCAACCCGTTAAATCTTATTCCTGATTTTGCGCATTTTAAACTTCACATTGTATCAATTTATTGACATGATTACTGTAACCTAAACAACTGTGGCTAATACAGTTATGGTACATCACACCAGCCCTAACCTATTGCATTAATCAAGTGGGTCGGCATGATGTACCGTATCCACTTTGTGGCGGCCAGTTGTATTCATGCGTTAGGCACTATATAGCCCTTTCTAGTCGGTGAATGTAAACTTGTTGTAGGTAGATGTAATCTGTCTTTATGTTAGATAATTGATGTGTAAGTAAACCTTGTATTGTAGCCCAGCAACGACGTGTTTATGGTGGTGAGTATATAGGGCATGTAGGTCTGACGCCACCCTCCAATGAAACTGTTCACGTTCTCATTAACAAACTTAGCTACATATATAAAAGGTTAGTCTACACGTCAGTTACAGACACAGATCACTCATTATTTGATTAAAATACCCCGGTATCAAGCTTTGTTCTTTTTGAAAATCGATTTACCCCGGTAATACTGTTTAAGTTCCACCTCATGAGATTGATGGAGAGGTAGTGCAAGTGGGAATTCTTCCGAGCCTAAACCTTAAGTCTATAACGATAAATGATCGTCTTCAAATATTCAAAATGTGAGAACTTGACTTCGAAACTTAGAATCAATATCCATATGACTATAACAGATAAAGATATGCGGGCGGTCGGTGAGGTTAAATGGACATATGAAAACATGATTCATTGCACAAGAAGGATAACATGAACTTAACAAATCTCTTGTAACATTTCTGAATGGTCTCCACTTTAAAAACTATACTATTGTAAAGCTATAAGCCTTTTAATGCTTCCTTGTGGGCATGAACGCTGAGTAGGCAATATAAGAAGGCTATCGACTCTGCTCGTATGATTAATACTGAATAATGAAATATTCTGTTACCGCCCGTGTTACCATTACTCTCTACAATCAGTATAATGTTAACAAGTCTGTGATAGCACTGTTTATGTTATTCTTTAAAAAGTAGTTGCTAGCGAGAACTTCAGTGAAAGGGAATTAAGTAAGTGATATTTCATAAGTTATCAGGCAAAGGGCGTCTTATGTGCGAGGTTTTCATAGTATAAAACAGTAAGTGCAACGTATAGGATTCCCTTGTCATGAGGCACTGCGATAGTTAAATCCACAAGAAGGGGACGCTACAAAATGTATTCTCTATAGCCCTACGGCAAATTTGATCACTGGGGCTCATCTGTCATAATTCATGCAGCTAAGGTTAAGTCTATACCAAAGTGAATGGGTTGCCATAGACCTGACACTCTTAGAGACAGTTTCAGTTGACTTTAGTGCCTTTCCCTCAGATTGGCTACACGAATACAAACTGATTATTATTTGATGTTAAGAGTTAATACCATGTGGGTAGGGCAATTTCTGCAGCCTGTGCTATGTTTGTAGGCTCTGACAGCTAAGCGGTGGAAGCGGCGTACCAGCACAGTACAACGTTATGTAGGCTTTCTACTATACAGCAGTTTCACCTCTGGTGGCCTTATCTGGTGGCAAAGGGGCGCACTCATCCTGTAGAGCCATAGGGCTATGATATTTTATCTTCTTAAATCCTATAGTCTATTAGAAGCAGCTGAGAGAAATTCTCTTTACAGCGCCACCTTGCCCCAATAGGGATATCGTCAACACAAGTGAAACCTTACACTAAATTATTGAGTACCAGCGAGTGCATGTTTCTTGGTTTATTAACTTGCCATGTGCTTACATATAACTAACACTAGACTGCTTAGATTATAACTCTTGAGTTCTTTTGCAAGTTCCCCTGCTGTTGATAATCGTGAATTGAGATATATGTGCTACAGCGTGAAGTGATTTAAAACTGGTTTTGGATTTTAGTATACTACCTGCCCTCTTTAATGAACCAAGGATCGGTCTAGTGGATGTAAGGTTCCTTGAATGAATGGAGATAATTTCCTATGAGCAGGGTGTGAGTAATTATATGGCAGTTGTCTTAGACACAGATATAACAACATACAGACACATGCATACATATGTGATGTATAAAAAGTACCGTAAAACCCCGCGTATAAGCCAGGGCTTATAGGTCATTGCAGACCCTTGGTGCAGCTTGCAGAACCTTCCTAAGGTCAGGGGTGCGGCTTACAGAGTTGACCCGGGATGTATTATTGACCAATCAGAAAATTCCCTGTATTCAGTGCAGAATTTATTGGGTAAATTATGTAACACCCGGTACCCACCATGCTGGTTCTTATCAGTGCTATCTCGCCAGGTACCAGCTCAAGCAATGGCCGATCCAGTAGGCGTCAATACTATGCCCTATACACGGGGTTTCAATTATATTTCCACAAATAGATACAAAACGGCAAGGCAGCTATTGGTTGGCATCCAGTGTTAGCTGGTGCCTGCAGTGGCTATGATGTGATGCTGTAAGAAGCCTCCTATAGTAACCAGCGAAAGTAACCCTATGTAAACTGCAATGTCGTGTGTGGTAGAAGGGCAAGGAAACTGATAGTTGTAAGAAACTGCAATGTTTTAGCCTGAGACTGAACAGCCTGAGCTTGAACAATTCAAGCAGTAGCTAGAAAGGCCCAATCAGCAATGATCACAGCGCCGTAGGCGCTGGTAATACTAATAGACTGTAGTATGGATTAGGGACATTTTAACCCCCGCCTCCCAGTGTGGCCAACAAGCGCGGCTAACAGTGTTCTACCGAAGTCAGGGTATGGCTTATAGACAGAGTTTACGGTATGACGGGGTATATAGGGCTGTTTGTTGGGGTGGGCAGGGTTATGATAGGACGTTCCGAGATGCACCAACGCAGTGGATGTGAGTAACTCAGCAGCAAGGTGTTAGTGCATCACTCAGACCCACCACCACTGCGTTATCCCCCTAGGGTCAGCCTGAAGCATCCCTGCAGCATCAAAGCTATTCATAGGGTGACTAAGATTTAGCGATCCTCCCTGTCCGTAATGTTACCTGGAAGTGAAGCTCATTCAAATTCAGTGGCCGCTGTTGGCGCATTGCAAAATGGCACTGGTGAAAATATGCCCTTGATTGGTTGAATAAGTTTAAAGTTTTATCCGATTTATGTTTGTTTAGTAAAGTGAGGTTTACTCATTATTGAATTTTAATTGTCCTTTACAGTACCGTATAATTACGTTCTTTTATCCCAAATTAGTGTAATATACTGGGACTTTTCTTTTTCTCATCCATTATTTTCTTTTTCTCTTCCAGTATTGTATATAACATGGGTATTGGGGGGCTAATTAACAAGGCATCCACAAAACGTAGTTTACTAACGAAAAATTAGGCATTGGCATTGTCTCTATTACTCAAAATACGAAAAGCATCTTTGGATAATAGATTTTGTATTACAATGATGTGTCGTTTGAGTTTGACACCAGCTACATGCCAGCTATAATAAAGGATTTAACTCTCATATTTTGCTCTTATAACTTCATGCATGTTTTAAGCAAGCTGGAACGGAATCCAAATCCGCAAAAAAAGCGTCTACCTTAAAGAAATACCTCTTTTAATCCTCATCTTATGTTATTACAACCCTGCATTTTATGTCAAAGGACTTATTTTGAAAGCGTGATAGACCAATTATTCGCAAGAATAATTAACAAAAACCCAATTAGTTTTTGGTTGAAAGTTAGACTACCCCGGTATCATGTATATGTTTGACAATTGGATGAATCTTGTGTGGTTAAATTTCTGGCTTATTCTTTTTGACAGAATTGAAAGCGTTCATGTGTTCTCAACAAATATATATATTCTTTCTAACACGTTGAAATTTCTTTAACAATGGCATCGATTTCTCTCAGTAAGACGTATTTAACGATTTCAAAATTTGAGAAATTTAAATTTTCAAAACATTTAAAAGTATTCGTTGGTTGATACGAAATAGCACCTATCATTTCGTTCACCACGTGATGTCCACTCTCTCTTGACTTATCTAGATTGAAGTGTCGAAGTTGGCTCGACAGTGTGTCTTTTGACAAATGACTTGAGTTATATTTGCAATATACCCGATTATGACTGGTATTATGTATGGACACATATTTTCGATTTCAGAATTGCTGTATTCGATGGCATCTTCTCTGGTGAGAGGGCTAATAAGTTTCAATCAAGTCTGTCGTATCAAACTAAGAGACCGTGTCTTTTCTTTTTAATACTTGGGTTTGTAGGATGAGGCTTCTGTCCAAATGGAGCCTTCCATTATGGAACTGAGGCGTATGCGACGTTCGGTTCGTGTCAACTCGGTTATTGAGAGACCCAAGGCTCAGGTATTGTCCAGCAGAAACTCAAGAATCTCAACAGGTGAGTAAAAACTGTATAAATCAAGCCTTAATTCAACCCGGGTGAGCAATTTGTCTGCTTGTCACCGTAAGGCGTTGGTGTATTGTGAATATCGTGAACAAGTTAGAAAAGTATTGTTCTGCTCAAAGTTAATTCTTCTGGTTTTGTCACATTTCTATCGACTGTATACCTTGAGCGTGATCCTTTTTTTATATTTGCCAGACTCCGAATATTACTATTCAGCGTCAGATCACTCAGATGAGGATATTGATGAATGGTCAAAGTGAGTAATCCTGTTTATATTTCTGGAACGGGAAATCTCTGCCAAAATCCTAGCATATTCAACTTTTATAGCTTTTATACCTGTTTCTGTCTTCATTCAAGTTGGAACTAACCGTTAGGCATGGAACTGTTGCAAGTATATAAGTAATCCAATGAATACCAGTTTATATATGTACGATCAGATGCATTTATAACCTGTTTTCAGAGCACTGGACATCCCTGTGCTTGACGACCACTCATCGACAACCAACATGATAAAGATGTTGTTGCGCTTCACATTAGGCGAGGTTGTTGTACAGGTAGCTAAATCGATGGACAGGAATGAGACACCATACCTGATGGTGCGCGTGGACCGGCTGTGTGTGGAGTCAGCCATAACGACCTATGGCAAGGTGGTGCAGGCCACTCTAGGAGGTGTCCAGGTCATCGATAAAATCCACACGGGCACCTCTGGGGAGTATCTGGAGATGATATCGTCTGGGGATGAGAGGGACCTCATCTCAGTCGTCTACCGGCAGGTTTGTTCCATACTCTGAAAGTTGTGTTACTTGACCATAGCTATGTATAAATATATTGGAAATGGCTCTATAAAAAACAGCTTTACCAGTGCGATGTTTTGTGTGGAAAATGAGATCTGAAGTACAAAAGTGATTGTGGAGCTATTGTCTGTTGTATCCAGGTGTCGCCGGAATGTCCTGACTTTGAGCCGGTGTACCGTATGGTGGAACAAGGACTAATGATTCAGTTCTCTAGTCTTAAGATCACCTTTGATCGTGCTGCCTCTCTGCACCTCAACCAGTTTGTCCAAGGACTCATGATTGGGTAAGAACAGCAACTATTTATCTCTGATCTCGCCTTTTCCCTTTTTGGATACCGGTAGTAATTGAAGGAACAAAACATTAAAGATTGACTTCTATCTACCATTATTACACCCACAAACAATTCAAAATCGACTTTCCTGTGTTTTATATAAGAACAAAGAGACCTATAAGTATTGTACAGGTCGTCTGGTATGGAAAACCATACCACACAATCGTTTGGTATGGTTTTACTACCTCTAGACCAATGAGAAGCCAGATTTCTAGGTCAGCCACGCCGCCTTTCATGTATCGACCAATCAGAGCACAGCATTCTTCTGATGACGTAATAGGGCAATGGTGGTGTAAACAACAACAAATTCGCCAATATAACATCAAAATAGTGCCAATTTAACATCAAAAGAGCCAATACAACATCAAAATATGGAGAAATGGGTAGAATAATATGTTCTGATCGTGTAATAAATATTATATTGAACTCACATGATTCGTATTTCACTGTTGTTTTTTTTTAATTTACCACATTCAGATAGAGTTGTAGAGAATGAGTAAGGGAGCTTGATTTAGAAAAAAAAAATCTCTGCATTCTTCATAAAGTTCTGTTATGCTAAGCCCAACTATTTTATATTTCCAGTATAAACAGCCATCTTGATGTAGAGATGAAACGCTCCACCAGTAGTATCCTGGGCCAGAACCCGCCAGTGCAGCCAGACAACGTGTCCTTTGCACAGTCCATGTTTCTCACACCAAATATAGGTAAGTCTCTGCTCTTAACGTGACATTGATAAAAATTAAAAAGACTCTTATATAAAGAATTGTTTTCAATGTTCATTGAGACTGAAACGCAGGCCACTCCCGTCTTGTTTATTCTACATCAAATTCCAAGGGAAACAAAGTGACTTAGCAGCATCCTGATAACAAACGAACGTGAACCACAAAATGTCTTGTTTCCACCATTAAATGGTTATTAAGGTACATGAACATCTACCTGATTATTTTTTGACCTACCACGTTATTAAGTTGACCTACCGTATTCTCTCGCGTAGAAGACGCGCTGCGCGTATAGGACGCACCCCAAACTCAGCACATGCATTTTCGCGTATAAGACGCACCTCTTAGGGGTGATTTTTGTCAATCCAGTACTGTTCTATAGTAAAACTACCCCTCGTATAAGACGCACCCCCTTCTTGGGAGAATGCTATAAGACCCAGCAGCATTTTGTTTGGCCTATAAGACGCACCTTATACGCGGGAGATTACGGTACCATGTGATTTTTATTCATTAAATATTGTCTGTCTCTTCTTTACCTCGCCTACAGATGAGGCTCCGCTTGGAGCGACCAAGCTGCACCTCGTTATGAAACTTGATGAACTGGATGTCTTGATGGTTAACCACGAGCTTGAATTTGCTGAAGTTGTCGTCCGTGGATTGGAGAGCAAAGTTCTCATTAAAGGTATTTAATGGTGACTTGGAAATGAAATATTGGCAGAACGCTGTACTGCTGTACATTCAGGGTCAGGTTGCTCTAGCACAATGTTGATGAAAATCAAAGTCTGGGGATTTAGACTTTCTATCTCTATGCTTTTTCATTGAAGTAATGTATCGATTCCTCTTTCTAGCTACACGCACAATCGCTCAGGCCAAGCTGAACGATATGATCATAGAAGATCTAACAGAGAACACCCTCTACCCACGTATACTTACCATCGAAGATGATAAAGTTTTTGATTTCAAGGTATGTGTAACCCTCCTATCTGAGATCTCACACTTGAAAAATTGACATGTGGTCAGAGACATACACGTTAGAATGAGGAGAAATATTGTTATGTACATGTGGGCAGGTCAGCGCACATACAATTAAAACTAAACCTAAAAGTAAATGTTGGTGTGGTTTTCCCTTTTACTAACTGCAGTCAATACAGAATACTAGATTAGTCTCTTATCGTTATAAAGATATTACCCTTGTAGACAGTCCAAAACGAACTAGTCAGCATCTTCCAAGTTCCCACATTAGAAGAAATTGTTGTATCTAAATAGATAGCTGTTCATGAAGGGTAAAGATGTAAAGCATAACATTGATGTTATTTCTCCAACCCATTTACAGTTCATAAGTTATCACAAGCCTCCTGCAAAGTACACACAGACGACCCCGCAGACGTTGACAGTGGACCACAGTCTACGTCTGCGCGTCGGCCGAGTGTCTGGCGTCTACTTATACAAGTTCGTGACGGAAATGACATCATTTATTGAGCCTTTCCTTAGCCCCAACACCTACGAGATGTACAAAGTCGCTGCACAAACAGTTGTACATGACAAGGTAAGACAGGGAGATAAATGCACTGTTCACTGGCAATATCTATGTCTGTATTGTCTTGTCGGTTTGGTCTTTCAATGAGTATTGGTGTCTGCATTGTGGTAATTAGTTTTAGCAATTGTATGTTTTTTTTTACACATCTATACTATTCAGCTGATCATTACCTCAAACGCTGATTTTTCAACATCTAATTTCTGTCTTGTATACTTCAAAATTTCAAACTTCAACGCACGTTTTTTTTTCCATTTTGTAGATAGTTTCCATTCTGTGTGTTTGATTACGTTCCATCAATGTAATGGTTTTCTCATATTACTGCAGAGAATTGGTCCCACTAATTTATCCATTTATATGCTTCAAATTGTTTTGGTAGTCCTTAACTGCACTTAAGTTGTTTTGTGTTTTGTTTTCAATGTCCTGTGTATGTTGTCACTCCTGTGTCCTGTGTTAGGAGAAAGATGATGTTCCTCCATCTTCCCGGCCACCCATAAGACAACCAGTACGCCGTGCAAAAACATCAGCAGCTGATCTTGGCAGAGGCTATAGCAGGAAGAGGCGCAGCGGGGTTGTGGGAGAACCCCCACCCGTAGATAGACGGAGACAGACTATGGTCATACCAGAAGCACCCTCAGCCTCATCATCCACTTCAGCTGGCCTCCCTCCTCATCCACCCATCAATAGGCAAAGGCGGCAACGCAAGTCTATCATAGACCGGACTTTTAACAGGCTTTCTTCCATTGTGGAGAAGGTGGAGAAGCCGGGAGCAGAGCTGCGCAAAACAGGCCAGGTGGTTAACAATGGATTTGTTGAGATGAGGCGAAAGAGCGTTAAGGTCAAACAAGGCATGCAAAAGTTGCACCGGCAGAGCACTGTTGCACATGACACCTTTGCCTCAATACAGAACCGAGAGGCCATGCTGCGGCGTAGGCTGTCGGTACACGAGCGCATGGGTAGCATCTTTAACCAGATCAAGTCAAGCAGCCTTCAGGCAATTCAGCAAGGGGTCAGTAAAGTAGGATTACCCCCAGTAATATAGGACTCAGTCAAAATTTCATGTAGATACATGTGGCAAGAAACAGTGTGGCAAGAAACAGCGTTTACTTTTACCCAAAAATTTAACAATTATTTGATACCAGATTATTGATAATATGATCATCTTTTATATAAAAAGCTGAATGTCATACATCCTTTATCTACTTCTCTGAAGAGCTACGTTTCTTACCACATGAGTCTATAGGAATATACACTGAAGTCTAGGGGACAAAATGAGTTGTTATTCGGCTTAACTTCTGTTGGAGTGACCTAAGAGTGACCTAAGAGTGACTTTAAATTAAGGTGTGGCATAATCTCTCCTTTGGTAACAAAGAATAATTTACATTTACAACGGTTAGTACTGAGAGAGTGGAGGAATCCCTGCCTTCTCAGTTAGATTGAAGTCACATGAACACCCATTTACAGATTGCACCTTCCACACAAGGACCAACTGATTGAGTGTTAACTAACAAGGTATGAGAGTGTGAAACTACTGTGTTTATGAGAGTGATACTAAAGTGTTTATGAGTGATGTATGGATCTATCCCCAAAAACCTCAATTTCTGGTTACACTATGTTTTACATGTTAGTAGCACATCATTAAGTTTATGTGTCCTTTATTTGGTCAAGGTAGCTTCAGTGGTGCAGGAGTCATCAGCTTCCTCAAACATTGATATGTTATATGAGTTCATGTAAAAGCAAGCCTCTATTGTGCATTTAAATGAATATCAACTGCACTCTGATCAACACCATGGTGCTTTGAATCGCTCTTTTTCTATGGTGCCCTGTTATAGACTACACATGATATATTGCTTTAATGATATTCCCAAGTACATGGAACTCTTATCACAACTAATGCAATCTCTGTATTTATTCTAACATATAGATTCTCACGTATAATTGCCATGTACCATAAGTATCATGATCTCACATACCACATGCATTTCCTGTCAGTATATTTGTCTCTATACATGTAGAGAATGTTTAATAATTAAGGCTATCTCTCAGAAATTAATATACCTGTATTGGTAAAAATTACTCCAGATTCAAGATGTACAGGAGCAGGGTACACGTATCAGTCTCTACATCGACATCCGGGCCCCAACAGTGCAAGTTCCACAACACTCGGAGTCTACCAATGTACTCCTCCTGAAGTTAGGAGACCTGACTCTCCGCAACTCGTTCGAAACTTCAGACATTGGCGCTGGAGTCTTACAACACTGGGACCATATGATCCTCAAACTGGACTCGGTTCAAGTCATAAGGTGTGTGTCTCTTGAGGTACCAATTCGGGCTTATCAGGCATCAAGATCGGGTCGAACAGTCTTCAAACCATTCAACCAGGGGTCAGTACATGAATATCAAGGGGTTAAGGTGACTCTAGATAAGGCCTTACTGACACCTGAACTGCTGCTGTGGCTGGTATTAGGACATAAATGGTGACGGTATTGCTTTACTTCTCAATATAACTTACCTCTATTCATTCTTTTAAATATTGGCTGACCCAGTAATAAGATTTGATCCTTTACATTGTGCTTGAGGTGCCACAGAACCTGAAAGGACACTTTGTGCTGTACTTTAACAGCATTCCTTTAACCGGCAAACACTTATCAGGGTTTACGGATCTCGATATTTGAAAAAAGGTGTTTGAGCACGCTAGCCTTTTTTAATGAATGCTTCTCTTTGTCTTCTCTTCTCTAAGGATTCTGTCTAAGAAAGAAAATGGTTTAGGCTTGGTGTTTCTTTTTGTCTCCTGTGCTGTGACGATAGTTCTCAGCAATGCAGGAAGTTTGGTTTACTACATGCATACACAAACAGAACATTCATTCGTTGTTCTTTTTAAGAAAATTTGCATTTCTATGAATAAGTTGCGCAAAATTCATAGAGTATACTTTTCAATTAAGTATGGCCTAAGATGAGACATCGTGTATTATGAGTGCACGTACACAGCGCATAGTCCATGCCTTCTAATCTTAAGTGCCTTTTGGTTTTAAGTCTGGGTAATGCTGATAGAATGGTACATGGAAATATACATTTCGTGTACACTGTAGTCAATATGATATGCACCCAAGCTTTACTAGCATGTCACATATTTCTAAACACCCTTTTTCTGGACATTGACCCCTGAATGACCTTTACTGATGGAGTTTGTATTTCCCCTTCAGGGGTAAGCTGTCAATGAATGCACACATTGACCAGGTCCACACCATTGTGGAACCGATCAGCCTTGGTCTCGACATAAAGCGCTCCCTGCCACCAATGCACACTGAACTTGGATATGACATCAGTGGAAAGCTACATATTGTTAAGGTAAGTCTTAGTAATTTTGTGTTTATTGTTTTGAAATACAACAGTAGACAACGTGCATGACAGTGTGGACAATGTGCATGACTGCCACTAGTGATGATAAAATCCTCTGTAATTGCAGATGTCAGTCACCCAGCAGGATCTGAAAGTAATAATGAATGTGCTCAGAGAGAATCATACCGAGACCAGTGTTCACCTAGAGAAAGTTGGTAAGTACTTGAAGCAGGGTAATAACTTAAAATACATGTTGAGAAAGCCAATTTGGTCTTTGACTTGGCTGAATATAGACAGTGTTATGGTCCGGGGTTTTGTATTTCCATCATTATCATTTCAACTTACAGATGTAGAAGACCTGATGCCACTGCTACCAGACCGACTGACAAGCCGGCATTCGGGACTAGCCGACATGGTTCCCACCACGCCAGTTGTGGAGATCGAGACACCTCTACTTGCAGCACCTGAGGTAGCTGATCTAGCCCGACAGACTCGCTTCAACGTAACTCTGGAGGGCATGATGCTTACATTACTAGGAGAGGAGGAGGATCCATTGGCGGTAGGTCGGAGTCATGTGCTACACTACAAGTACTGTGCGACAGTTGATCGGGACAGCAGCAGAGTGAGTAGTAGTCCAACTCTATACTGCAAGTGTTGCTGAGCCGCTACATCGTTTCCTCTCATGCACATATCATATTTCATATTTTGGTCAATGTTGTGCTGATGGGCTCTACTCTGTGGTGGTGCTGTAGAAATATGGACTCAATGAATTAACAGATCATATATATTTATAAGGAGATATATGAATGGGTCTCTTGCATGTTGGTTGTACTGTACATCGTCTGATCAAAAATATCTCATCTTGCATGAAAGAATATATTACATTGTGGCCAAAGTTAGGTGAATTGTAATCTAAAAAAATGAATTTTTTATGGCAATTATCTGCTCCAAATAGCCTCACTGCGCAGAGACGTCTGTGTCATAAATGTACCCTGATTTTGAGTCTTAATAGCCACAGCACCACTGTTTGCCAGAAAATAAGACCTATCTGCCACCTCTTTATGCGATGTCCACCACTGCCATCACCACTACTTCAGTACCACCTCTGCGTGCTGTGTTTCCCACGCTCAGTCTGCTGTCCTGGACTCTCGTGCCGTATTTAAGTAATATTCTACATACCGTAATCTCCCGCGTAGAAGGCGCAGCTCGCGTAGAAGGCGCCCCCCCAACTCAGAGAAGGCCTTTTCACGTAGAAGGCGCACGTACCTCTTCTGGATCAATTTCCGGAAAAACCTGCGTATAAGGCGCCCCCCCCAACTCACAGGGGGGCTGTTTCGCGTAGAAGGCGCCCCCCCCCCTCCCCACCCCCTATTGTACACCGACCGGGCTGCCACACTGCTGGCGCTATGAGCTCAAGCTGTCATCGGCACACGGTCGGCACACGGTCGGCAAATCTACAGCGACCGGTCGGTGTACGCCCACCATGCGCCGATGACAGCTTGAACTCATATAGGGGAAGACGCCGTCCGTGTGCTGATGACAGCTTGAACTCATCGAGCCTGCACCGCGGCAGACCGGTCGCTGTAGATTTGCTCGGCGGGCAAAACGCCGACCGTGTGCCGTTGACACCGCGGCAGACCGGGCTGTCTTGGTGCAGGCGCTATGAGTCGATGCTGTCATCGGCGCACGGTCGGTGTATTCCCCGCCGAGCAAATCTACACCGACCGGGCTGCCGCGGTGCTGGCTATATGAGTCGATGCTGTTATCGGCACACGGTTGGCTTGAACCCGCCGAGCGCGTTGACACGTACTGGTCTGCCGCGCTGCTGGCGCTATGAGTTCAAGCTGTCATCGGCGCATGGTGGGCCTTATTTTGGGGCATTTTCCCAATTGAGATGTTGGAAAAACCCGCGTATAAGGCGCACCCCAAACTCAAGGCAATTTACCTCCCGCGTATAAGACCCAGTCACGATCTGATTCGCGTATAAGACGCGCCTTATACGCGGGAGATTACGGTACTTTTGATTTCACTACAATGATTACATTATTGATATACAGTAAAATTCCTTTACAACGAATCCTGTTACAACGAAATTTCGGTTACAACAAACAAATCTCATTGTCCCAAATCAGTTCCATACATTTCTATAGTAAAATAATCCCCTTATAACAAATTTTATATCATCTGGAATCGTTTATAACGAATTTTTCATGGCTTATACAAAACATTATCCGGTATCTGAGGGTTGTTAGGATGCCCTATTGAACGCTGGGCAGCAGAAGGGGTAAGGGAGTTTGGGGGGAGGGGGTGTTAGGATGTATGATGGGGCTTCTACAGTTGTCTCTATTGAACTCAGGGCGGCAGAAGGGGTAAGGGAGTTGGGGGGAGGGGGTGTTAGGATGTGTGATAGGGCTTCTACAGCCGTCTCTATTGAACTCTGGGCGGCAGAAGGGGTAAGGGTGTTGGGGAGAGGGGGTGTTAGGATGTGTGATGGGGCTTCTACAGCCGCCTCTATTGAACTCTGGGCAGCAGAAGGAGTAAGGGAGTTGGGGGGAGGGGGTGTTAGGATGTGTGATGGGGCTTCTACAGCTGCCTCTATTGAACTCAGGGCAGCAGAAGGGGTAAGGGAGGTGGGGGGTGTGTGTAGTTGGCCCCTAATGCTCTAATATTGTATGATTTGGTTAGAACGAAATTCGTTTATAACGAATTTTTTTCCTTGTCCCAAGCACTTTGTTATAACGGAATTTTACTGTATATATATATATATATATATATATATATATATATATATATATATATATATATATATATATATATATATATATATATTGCTCATTAAAAGCTACCGAATATATTTATACCTAATAGAGGAGGAGTACTTGTTCCCTAGATGTGTTTCAGTTTCACCATGCTTAGTTGGCCTATTCAGTGTATCCCCTGTGATGACAGCAACAACCATAGGCCAGCCTGCACTGCCATCTGTATGAATTCAGACTACGTGACAGAGATGGCTAGAAACCTTAAGTGTGAGGCCCGTATATCATCCCTTCATTTCTACCTCTGCCTTATATTCCCTTATAAATTAGGAAATCCAAAAGAAGAGTACCTTTATAGATAGTGTATAGCCTTCAATTTTAATCTGTTTTTGGTGTTCTCACAGTAGCCTCCTTCTCATTGAATCTTTTTAAATGCTTACTTAACCTCTTCATTTATTTTTCACCACTGGGCTCTTGGCACTTTTGTAACAAGTAAGGCTGTCAAGAACTATACATACCACTATAATAGAAACTGAATCAAAGTAGTCAGTTGTGTCACTGCTGCAACAGCTCAGTCTTTAACTTCACTGAAAGCGAAGTGTGTATATGGATGACGTGACAATGAGGAATTGACACGATGTTCTGAGGTTCCAGGTAGTGTAATTGTATTACAAAATAATGAGGTGACCTCTTTATAGTCTAAACTGTTTAACAAACTTTTTTGATAGCTGACAGTCTAGTAACAGTGCCCTGTAACATCGATCAAGGTATGCCTACTGTCAGCCAATTGTTGCAGTATTACATTTGCTGCTTGTATGTGGCCTGTGGGCTCTGTTTTATACCCCTGTGCCAGTCAAATTCCACAACATCCCTAAAAGTACAGAGTTACATGATATATAGAGCCATACTGGTGATTATTCTGCTGTTGTTGTTTATAGCCAGTATCTCCTGTCCGGGATGAGCTGGATGAACTCTCACGGTTTGAGATAGGCCGGATTGACATCGATGGACTTCTTAAAGATGACAGCTCTCTAGAAGTCAAAGTGAAACTACAGTCTGTCTCACTGGATGATATCAGAGAAAATAGTAATTTGGCTGTGAAAAGGTAACAACCTCTATATATCTGATTAAGAATGATATTCTAATGCCATCTTTCCTGTCACATTTTGGACACACCTAGTTTGATCGCCTCTGGCAGTTAAAGAAGTCAAAATAAAATCGTTTCATTGAAAGTGATAAGGCTCGTATATTCATCTATGATGTTTTACCTTTCTACAGGCTTCTTCTTTCAAGTCTTGTGTCGACTGGTAAGGGCCCAGGACATATCACGCCTGACCCAATGGTGATATTTGAGTACAAACTGAGTAAGGAAGGCAACCAACATAGTAAGTGATGCTTTACCTCGCTTTGTTCCTTTGATATAGTCAAACCATTCCGGTATATATGTGTTAATGTGACAAGTACTGTACAAAATATATTCACATATCCTAATAGTAATTGCAAGGGAGTGGTAATATTTAAGATAGTTTTGGGGTTTGTATTGATGCATAAAAAATCATCCCAATTCCACCTTGTTGAGGGATAGAAAATATATCTTGTGTTCACGCCCTTACATGTATAGAAATGCACACCTTTTCTTCTGAGAAGACCCCCCCCCCCCATCAAATCCAGACCCCGTTTTTTTTTTAAAAAAGAATGACCACTTTCTTTTAAACATTTATATATCCACAGTAACGTGTACTGTATACAGCATGGTGCAATTGTATCTACTACCTGCAGCCATCATTCACACTATATGACTCACGGTTATTTACCTGTATTACTTATAACCATTCACACATGCACATTGATATATTATTAAATAATACAAATATATAGTATTTGTATTATTTAAGATTGTTTTATTATGTTTTGTTTTATTATGTTACTATTTCTTTTTTTCTTTATTGTGATGGGTTGAACACTCATACACTTCTTGTGTAAATGTATTCTTATCCGGTAAACTTAAAGGCGCAAGATCCCTGCCTGAAATTTGTATTCATCTCCATTGTGGATATCATTGTATAATTTAATCACATTAAAGTACCAAACCATACCCAGGTGCCACTGATTTTGATCGTCATTTATCATCACTTCATCATGTAGTGGATCGATCAATAAAGCTTTGCTATAAAAAATAAACATATGTTGTACAGGCACATTCACATGCATACTACTCACAGCCAGACACACAGCCACATTTACATATACTACTCACAGCCAGACACACAGCCACATTTACATATACTACTCACAGCCAGACACACAGCCACATTTACATATACTACTCACAGCCAGACACACAGCCACATTTACATATACTACTCACAGCCAGACACACAGCCACATTTACATATACTACTCACATCCAGTCACACAGCCACATTTACATATACTACTCACAGCCAGACACACAGCCACATTTACATATACTACTCACAGCCAGACACACAGCCACATTTACATATACTACTCACATCCAGACACACAGCCACATTTACATATACTACTCACATCCAGTCTCACAGGCACATTTACATATACTACTCACAGCCAATCACAGAGCCACATGTACATATACTTCTCACAGCCAACACAGAGCCACATTTACATATACTACTCACAGCCAGTCTCAGAGCCACATTTACATATACTACTTACAGCCAGTCTCAGAGCCACATTTACATATTACTTACAGCCAGTCTCAGAGCCACATTTACATATACTACTCACAGCCAGTCTCAGAGCCACATTTACATATTACTTACAGCCAGTCTCACAGCCACGTTTAGATATACTACTTACAGTCAGCCACAGAGCCACATTTACACATACTACTCACAGTCAGTCTCAGAGCCACATTTACATATACTACTCACATCCAGACACAGAGCCACATTTACATACTACTTACAGCCAGTCTCACAGCCACATTTACATTTTACTACTCACAGCCAGACACAGAGCCACATTTACATACACTACTTACATCCATTCACACAGCCACATTTACAAATACTAGTTACAGCTAGTCTCACAGCCACCTACATTTATATATACATTTTGTACTATGTTCAGGCCAACGGCTCCTTGTAGAATTTTCCTAAAATGGGGTGCACCTTATTGGCGGAGTAAAATTACATTAGATTAGTACTAAACTGGCCAGAAACAAGCCCACATTCACATACACTACTTACAAATATGTACCAAAAGGGTACTACCGGGGTACACATACTTTTATCTTCTGTTATATGTACATATGAAAAGGAGATTCACACGTTATCTTTTGTCTTCCAGTCAACTTACAGATGGAGACGATGCGGATCCATGTGTGCGTGCCTTACCTACTCATGGTGTGGCACTTCTTTGCTGACTCGATGCTAGCCCAAAGTCACAACCCACCAGACCCACAGAAGCCGGGCCATGTACCGCCATCAGCAGCAGGGGTGGTGCGCGGTCCTCCTGGCACTGACACTGAAGACAATAATGCCCTCATGGGTACCACGCTAACTGTGTCGGGCAAGTTCAAGCAGCCGGAGATTGTGCTCTTTGCTGAACCCACAGAGCGCCACAGCAGGGTGCTTGTTCTAAAGGTAAAGAATTGATCAGATTTAATTTAGAACTGTGATTACCTTATTGTCCTTAAGGTGTCACGGTACTAATAGGACCAAGGACGTTCTGATTTTCCCCCCATCTTCCACCATAAAACTGGCGTCAATCGGGTTCTAATTTGATGGCGTTCATAAATAAAGGCTTAAATTAAAGCTGAAGTCATTCTTGATTTTTTTAGCATGGTCAACCATAACGGAGTCAGATCCGTTTTTGCACCAGTTGCCATGGAAACCACCATGTTGAATAAATTACATGATACAGGCACCCCTGACAAGTCACAAATGTGACCTTGGACCCCTCTCTGACACAATAGGTTTCCATGGTGACCAAAAAATTTTTGCAACTTTTTCCCCCCAAATCGTTACCTTTCTTCTGGTACCAAAATTATTAATCTGCGATAAAAATAAGGTCCCCTGGCACTGATTATACCAAGCAAAACACTGTTTTTAGTTGGGACTATTTAGCTGTCCTAGGTTTACTGGGGCGGAATACTACTGTGACACCTTAACAGGTGGGGTCATTTTTTCCGACAATATATAGTTTGCCCAGAAATAAAGATATTTACCTCCCTGACATGAATCTCAACTTTTTACATGGAAAATTTGTATATTTATGACCATGGAGCCTATTGAAATATGGGTGAGGGGTCCCTCAGGGGTCAATTTTTTGTATTTTAGGGGTAAAAAACAGGGACCTTTCTTTGGCTTGCTCTATCGAAAAATTGGATCTGACTTTGTTATGGCAAACTACCCTCATATGATGCCTTAACACATTGACAACAATAATGTATAACTGGCTAAGATCCCATCTAATACCTAAAAGCATCAGAGTAATCAAAACAAGGGGCAATGTCCCCAAAACTAGGCCAAAATCTGCATGATTTGGCGCAAAATGTGGTATTTTTTGGATGATGGCTGTTTATTTTCCCTAGCAACGCTTGACTACACAATTAAAAATTCTGAGGTTTGACTAAAATCCTATTTTCAAAGGAATATTCCATATGTTTTGAATAGAAGAAGCATAATTTGTGCTATTTATTAGCATTTCTAGAGGCTTTCAAGGTAATTTTTATGGAGGAGCCCTGGAACCACTTTCTGTGCCAAGTAGCCCCAACTGCCACATCTGGAGCGAAAAAAGGTCAATTATACGCAAATCCCAGACAAATTCAAAGAAAAAATGACCATAATAGCTTCTCCTACACTTAATTTAGCTATTTTAATACAAAAAATTCATCCAGTTTGGATTGAGTCCTTACAGGAGCCCAAAATGTGGCCAAAATCACCCCACCCAGCCACCCAGTTAAGGTGTCACGGTACTAATAGGACCAAGGACGTTCTGATTTTCCCCCCATCTTCCACCATAAAACTGGCGTCAATCGGGTTCTAATTTGATGGCGTTCATAAATAAAGGCTTAAATTAAAGCTGAAGTCATTCTTGATTTTTTTAGCATGGTCAACCATAACGGAGTCAGATCCGTTTTTGCACCAGTTGCCATGGAAACCACCATGTTGAATAAATTACATGATACAGGCACCCCTGACAAGTCACAGATGTGACCTTGGACCCCTCTCTGACACAATAGGTTTCCATGGTGACCAAAAAATTTTTGCAACTTTTTCCCCCCAAATCGTTACCTTTCTTCTGGTACCAAAATTATTAATCTGCGATAAAAATAAGGTCCCCTGGCACTGATTATACCAAGCAAAACACTGTTTTTAGTTGGGACTATTTAGCTGTCCTAGGTTTACTGGGGCGGAATACTACTGTGACACCATAACATAGGGTTTGTTATTTTCCAGCCAGTTGGTGTGTGTAGAATGTATGTTATCTAAAGAATTCGAAGCAGTGCCGAAAGAGTTAATGCTACTGAATGATACACTAGCAATTTGTAATGACTGATTGTTTTTTATTTCGCAGACTAATGCATCATTTGACTACTATAGTCATGGTGATCGGCAACGTATGGACGCCAAGGTCAAACAGCTCCAGATCATCTCCTGTCTATATAATGCTAACCATACAGCCTCCATGGTGAGATCAGCACAGAATTCCGTATAACATTTGTCCACATAACTGTCTGTAGACTATTCCATGACCAAAAGTTTCTGCTTGATCTGATCTGGGCTGAAATCTTTATTCTTTAATATTGCTGGAGGAAAACGGAACAAGTCGTTACCAGTTGGGGGATTATGACCTAAAGCAATTGGGCACGCTACTAACTATATTTGCCTCCTTTACTGTAGGTGGGCCTCCCAAGCCCACTTAAAAGGGTCTATTTCTCCTCTTTCCTATCCCCTCAGGATGTGAGTGGTGCACATATGCGCGGGCACTGACACATTCCTCTGTGAAATTGTGTAATAAGGTTCTCGCCATGAATATGACCTTAGCTGTCGAAATGGCGTTAAACATCTATTACTCACTCACTCCTGTGCTGTAGGTGTTACACCCCTGTGACCTGGAGTATACTCAGGCTGTGGAGTCAGCGACCAGTGGCCAACTCCATGAGGTGCGCATTACCGACATATACATGAACCTGTCCGCCACTACTCTCAGTATCATACAGAATGTTTGGGACGTCATGAGCCATGATGGACAGGTTAGTATTCTTCTCTTACCCTAATGTACTAGAATCATAACCAGGCACTCTTCTATCACCTGTTGAAAGTTAAACATTGGTAAGATGTCTCTTTTCATGTCATCAGTCCATGTCTAACAACACAGGATCGATCTCAC
This sequence comes from Acholoe squamosa, assembly GCA_949317995.1. Classification (NCBI taxonomy): domain Eukaryota; kingdom Metazoa; phylum Annelida; class Polychaeta; order Phyllodocida; family Polynoidae; genus Acholoe; species Acholoe squamosa. The sequence goes on from OX439037.1 coordinate 45,705,378, forward strand.
TTGTCACACGTGATTTTCAATGTACCATTATTATTCAGTGACAAAGTCACTGAATAGTTGAATGTACGGAGGAACAACGAATTTCTACGACGTGCTTCTGGGTCTTAGAATTATTTTGTTTTTGTGGCCCATAGGCTTAACCACTGCAGTAAGAAATGAATAGCCATAAAAAGCTAGCTATAGTATCAAGTCTACCCTATCTATCACGGCCACCTGGTCCATTGCCTCTTTGATTACGTATTAGTTAATCCACAGTTGTGTAGGGTTACGAGGTATAACCGGTGCCTAAAGTGGGCAATCCAAGGTGTCAGAAATAGTCAACATATGTCAGTATATTTTAGCATAGTGCTTTGTATATAGCACATTGAACATAGAATGTCACTGAAAGCCTCAGGCTTAGCCTGTGACCTTAGCCATTTTGTTACAATTACCTGATTGAAATCTGCCTAAACCATGTGTTCTGAAACTTACCGGGTATTATTGATAATGATCTTTCAAGTGAAAAAATGTGTACATTATGTACTTAGTCAAGGCATTAGACAATATGTGTGAGTCAGTGACTTCAATTAGTTATAGCCTTACCCCCCTCTCTCTTGTAGCGGACGGAAAGTGTTGATGGCGACTTTCCTCCACCAGTATACCACAACCTTTGGCAGACAACGGCACTTAAGCCTGAGAAATGGCTCGAACCAGACCCAGGTCAGCTGTAGAATAGTTCATATAATGTGAAAATCAGGAAAATGATATCTTATTCACAGATGTATTTATGAACCAAATAATCTCTAAAACATTGGGCTGTCACTGTCTTGCCATATTTTGAAGATGACATTGAAGTGACTTGATTTTAAGATAACTTTCATCAGATATCTATCGGACAGTCAACCAAAGTTACGTTCCATCTATATAAAGATATATTTTTGAGACTCTTAGTTTTGCCTCTGAACAGATGATGCCATGAGAGCCAAGTACCCACTGATTCCAACCAGGCCACCCTCAGAGACCCTCAACATGGCTATGAAGAAGATTCAGGTCATGTTTGAGATAGAAAACCAGGATTATCCAGTACCACGACTCTGTCTCAAGTCAGGCATCGAGGCCTCAGTTCACGACTGGAGTGAGCAGGTACGATATGTTAAGCAAGTTATTCTCTATGTGTTACTTGTAAATTTGTCCATGCAAAAAGAGGAAAAGAAGCATTTGCAGAAATCAGCATGGCTTGAGCTCTATACGTTTATCAATCCCGTATCGTCAGCATTATGTGTTAATGCAGTCCCGAAAAGTAGACTCTCCAGGGGTGTATTCAGACACCGTGACGTCCAATAGGTATGGTGCACTAATGCATTGTTTTCCGACCATCACTCACTTCCTGCAAAATGCGGTCCTAGTTTATCAAATAGTTGAACTTTTGCTTAGAGGTAAAAAGAAACAAAGGTAGATTAAAGAGAGCCGTCTCTTACCAGTTGTAAACATTTGTATTCGATCAGCAATGGAGGAGTGAATGCAGTACATTTAAGCTACAGAGCTCAGTGGGAACTTCTTTCAAACGCATTACACATTTTTCTGTAGGGAATAGTACCTGTGTAGTAAACAGTACTACCCATAACATTTTCGACATCTGTTGCCAGATTCAATTATGTAAGCCTAGCTTTCAGCAGTTAGCACATTTCACTTCTGTTCCTTATCAAGATGCGATGTACAGCTACAGTCCAACTGGAGATGATCTACTTCAATGAGAAACTGGCGACATGGGAGCCACTCCTAGAACCGGTCATGGTGGCTGAAGACAACTACCACCCCTGGGAGGTGCTCATCAAGGTAAGGGCCAAAAACTGTTCTCATCGCGGAGAATCAAACTTAGACTTGCTTGTTGAACTTAGGGAAAAAAAAAAAGATTGAACCAGTTGAATATCTTCCAAAGCTCCTGTTGGTTAATAGGTGGTTATAATAATGCTTAGATGATGTGCCAGCTGCGTCCCACATTGACCAATACTGGTAATCGTCCCTGACAGTCAGGTACATGCCAGTCAGGTATTGTAGAAATATTGTACATGTTCTGGGCGCACTATGCTATAGTGGTGTCTAAAATCACAAAGCTTTGATAGATAGATATACACTGTATGGTACATTGTTATTCTTCGTCACAGACGGTAGACGCATACAGTCACCCCATCTCGTGTGGGGATGGAGACTTCCAGCTGGACAAGCAGAACGAACTGGACGGGGAGGTGCACTACCTCATGAGTAAAGTCCGCAACGAGGGAGACTCGTCTGAGACGGAGACTGATTCAGAGACTGAGATGACAGTTATCAAACCCAAGCTGACCAGAAAAATGAGACTTGGAAGTAACCAGAGCTATGGTAAGTGCATGTACTCAGTACAAGTGTAGATTATGAGTTGTACTTATGCCTAAATCTAGCTATGGTAAAGTAATACAAAGAGCACCCCTTGAAGATCTAGAGAGTTGATGAAAAAGTAAAGGCAGACCAAAATTTTTATTTCTTCTGCTTGAATAAATGTAGCCTCTTTTACATAAAATATCCTTTTTGTCTGAGGTGAAAAAAAACAAGAGAAGAAATCCTTTTAGTTTAAGAAGAGTATGTTTCTCTAGAGGAAATTCCATTAGACATACCGGGATAATTGCCAACAAACAAGGAAATGTATTGTTAATGATAGTTGGTCTGAAATCGGGTTGATAGTATAACACCCCCCGCCTCCTTCAAACATATATTAACAGGCAGTAACCTCTTCATTTGCTTGCTGTGAATCTCCCTACTAACAGACTCAGCTGGCAGGCCTGGCAGCGTACAGGGAGAGTCAGACTCAGAGCCAGAAGGACTCATGAACACCCTCTCCTCCAACCTCGACTCCATTTTCTCCTCTGATAGTAGTGAGGATGAGGACCCGAGCGATGACGAGATCTTTGAAAACAATGACAAACCAGTCTTTATGACTGCCCTAGGACCCGTCCATGTCCAAAAGGGTTAGGACATCACAACTTCCTTTATGCGTATATCTGTGTATTTAGGTGTTGGCACTTTGTTGGCTATAGTTGACTTCGTCCCTTTTTGTTTTCAGTGTAGTCGTACATTTTACTTTTCTATTTCATTTCAGCCCTGTGGTTCAATTTCCCTCGTTTTTTTTTTCATAAAGACTTACCACCTTGAAGTACACCAGATACTTTGATTCTGCATGCTATGACGCTTACAGTAACCCCTGCTGTCACATCACCCTTCCAAATATTCCATTTGTATAGTGTCCATCTTCATCATCTGTTGTTATGTATGATAGAACATAATGTTTATTTACATTAACCTAAGTCTTCATAATAGAGATGCCCAATTCCACTTAGTAGATATCGGTCACTGATTATATAAATTAAATATGGTTTACATTTCATTTCTCAGGTGGTCATCTTTTAAAAGATGCTTTCGGCTCCAGTGTTCTATCGACTTCAATCGCTAAACGTGATTATGTTGCCCTAATGTGTTCCTTTCAATCTGCCTATGTTTAATCTTACTTTTAAGTTTTCCCTTACTCCCCTTGCTTGATATATAGGTGAACTTTGTTTTACATGTGAAGTTGTTCGTCTGTCCAATTGTATTAGGTTTGAGGCTCAGCTACATCGAGGAACGGAATTGCTAGTGATAATTCAACACAGACTTTTATTGGACCCACATTTTTTACTAGCCGAGGGACATTACGTAGTATTGAAAATTAGATCCATTACCCGGTAGCTTTTATTGGATGAGTTTCGATTCATCGCCATCTTAATAGCACAGCGTGACCCCTCCTTGCATGACATACTAAGATTTTTCTAGTCCAATTGAGTTGCATGTATAGATGTGCTTGTAGCTGAGCCTCTATGATAGATATCTGTCTTATTGTTTTATATGAGTGACATATTTTCTTGACTTTTAGCAAAGATAATGTACTTCATCTCATAAGGTCTCATATTTCCAATATTGAATAACACTAATAGTAAGTTCTTACACCATATTGTATTTCATTGAACTAGAAGCATTTGTGATTATTGGCCCAGGGTATCCCCTGGGCTATTGGAGCCGGGTTTTCAGTCAGATCCACAAATTTGTAATCACCAACTTTAGGTTGTAATCATTCAGTGATATACTGTTATGTCTTTCTCTACGAAAAAAGCTGCTGTACTTACGTCATGTTTTTGGGAGCTATACTGACTACAAGTTCTTTAACCATTGGGTCTATGGGTCAGATAGATTTTGGCGATGAAATTAGCACATGGAGTCCTATGGGTAATCACCAAGTGAGACACTTTTTTTCAGCAGGCAATGTTTACAGTGTCCAAGCTATACACATAACACATTGGGGACTGAGCGATAAACTAAGCATGCTAAGGATAAAGTTTTTTGTGGGGGCTAGGTATCCAGGGGGCCAGGTTTCCAGGGGGCCAGGTGTCCAGGGGGCCAGGTGTCCAGGGGGCCAGGTGTCCAGGGGGCCAGGTGTCCAGGGGCCAGGTGTCCGGGGGGCCAGCACACCAGGGGGCCAGCGGTCCAAGGGGTTTAGTAAGAGAAGATTATGCCAGACTGGTGTCAGTACATGTATAGATAATAGTCTCTATTTGTAAGTAATTAGTCAATATTTTGCAAGTGCTGATTCCTGTGACCCTACAGGGTTGATAGAGGGTTTTATGGTACCTACCCTGAGCCTTCTGTGCTTCAATGCACAACGCCCAATTTTTATATTGGGGGGTAGTAGACCCTGGGCCATATGTGATATATATCACACGTTAAATCTTTTGAAGCTAGAACTGATACCGGGTCCTTCTCTTGATCCTAGTAAAATTCAGACAAGTTTTGACACTACTAAACATAACAGTTTGATGTTCTTGAGAGTGTGGCAACGGCACATTTGAAATAATGCATGAGTTATATTGTATTAAATCATTTTGCTTACAATGATGTTGTAAGTGTATAATAATGGAGAAGGGTTTAACTTTATCCAGATGCTTACCATGTAGTTAAGTAATTTAGGATATTTCAGGAATGGTTTTAAGAATTTTTGAGAAATGTCGTGAATATGTTTTATGTATATACCAAACAGAATAGAATAGACCTAAACAGCTACCCCGTATGAAATACCATAATAGGTGGACATGTAGATGAACAAAAAGTCCAATGCAACAACATCCAACAGATCATTTAATAATTAACTTTTATTTCCCAAAGAAAAGAGGAGAAAATAGATATGAAATGTTAAAGATTGGCTGAATCTGTAACCATAAGGCATGTTTTATATGTGACTTTTTCATGTTACTAACAGAGTCCGGGCAGGATGAAGTGGATGGGGCAGAACCAGGAGAGGAGCCACCCCCGCTATGTCGCTACGTGGTTATTGACTCACGAGATGACATGCACATGAATCTCACCTTACAGGCCATGGAACTTATCAAAGAAGTCACAGAGGTAGGCCTGATGTCTGCTCCAGTGGGCATCAAATTACTTGAGATATTTTCGCATATGTACAGTCGACCATTGCTTCCTCAGATTTTGAAAATGTAACGAAAATTGTCTTGAGGAAGGAAATTTTCTTATGATATAAGTCCAAATATAATAGAAAATATAGAGCCTAGAGGGAGTTAGATCCGGTGTCTGAGGTAATGAGGGATCTGAGGAATTAAAGGATTGATGAAGGAAGGGTCGACCTAGATGTACGTTTTGATGTCGATTTTACAGTTGTGATTTTCTTTTTCAATCTTTGCATAGGCTCTTACAGGCTCGACAGATATGACACTGAAATCTGTGCACGACTTACCGGGATTTGAAATGTATAATGAGGTAAGAAGGTTTAGCATTTTCTGCATATTCTTAATAAGAAATCTATTCCGTCAATATTGAACCTGACAAAGTATAATTTAAACATACTTGAATAAAGATTAGCTTTAATATATTTGATACTGATATGTTTCACACAGTTGGAGATTGGTGCTAAGTTAACCCTTCACCAAGAACTGGCCGTGCGGGAAGAGAACCTCCACAACTTGACCCTTGTTTCACGGCCACCGCGCTCCTCGCGCCTTGTAGACAGCAACCTCATGGAAGAAATGTAAGTTATTTGTCCTTACATGTTCAAGTGCTCTATCAGATAAAATCAAGATATGCGATATGTGAACAAACAGCCACATATTTATTTCCATGATGAAGATTTAAGAACTAAAGCTCTAGCTATCATGGATACATCTTGAAAATGTAAGAACAGGATAAAGCTTTCTCATATCATCAGTAAATGGCAATCTATACTATTAGGTGTCAGCGGAGTGTAGGTCCAGATCCCTATGGGAGTTATAGCATTGGGAATCAAAAGATGGAATGTGTCAAAGTTGAGAAAAAGTTGTATTTCTTATAATAAGGGCGATGAGATTTCATAGAAAAGACTGGGTAGCTGGGAATATAGCCCTACATCCATGTGGGCCAAAAAGGACGATATGCATCAGTTTCCATAGGTTTGAGGGCCTCTAAGATATGAATTACGGGACATCCTGATGTAAGTAGTATAGTGGGATGTAGCAAAGTGGGCTTTGGAGCAGGTGACAACTGTCCCCCTGATCAGATGGCAGAGAAATGTCCTTTATTTAGTAGAGGAATATGCTCTCCCCTATATAGGGGTCCCACTTCAGGTGTCCCTCCCCGACCTGTATAGGTTTAGTGGAGGAATATGCTCTTCCCTTCATAGGAGTCCCACTTCAGGTGTCCCTCCCCGACCTGTGTAGGTTTAGTGGAGGAATATGCTCTTCCCTTCATAGGAGTCCCACTTCAGGTGTCCCTCCCCGACCTGTGTAGGTCTAGTGGAGGAATTTGCTCTCCCCTATATATATGGATTCCACTTTAGGTGTCCCTCCCCGACCTGTATAGGTCTAGTGGAGGAATAGTATAGAAGTTTGCCCCGCAGGGCTACTAATGAGGAAGAGAAAAGAATCTTGCCCTGCAGGGCTATTAAAAAGGAATCTAATAGACGCCTAGAATTTATAGCCCTGCAGGGCAAAGTTCTTTTCTATCCCATACAAGTAGCCCTGCGTGGAAAGATTCTTTTCTATCCTAAAAAATATGCTCTCCCCTATATGGGGATCCCACTTCAGGTGTCCCTCCTCGACCTGTATAGGTCTAGTGAAGGAATATGCTCTCCCCTATAAGGGAGTCCCACTTCAGGTGTCGCTCCCCGACCTGTATAGATCTAGTGGAGGAATAGTATAGAAGTTTGCCCCGCAGGGCTACTAATGAGGAAGAGAAAAGAATCTTGTCCTGTAGGGCTATTAAAAAGAATCTAATAGAAACCTAGAATTTATAGCCCTGTGGGGCAAAATTCTTTTCTATCCCATGCAAGCTTGAGCAAATCATGTGGCTTCATTATAGGGCAAAATTCTACTCTATCCCATACAGGTAGCCCTGCGTGGCAAAATTCTTTTCTATCCTAAAAAAAAAGGCTCTCCCCTATATAGGGATCCCACGTCAGGTGTCCCTCCCCAACCTGTATAAGTCTAGTAGAGGAATAAGCTCTCCCTTATATAGGGGTCCCCTCTTCAGGTGTCCCTCCCTGACCTGTATAGGTATGTGCTCTTCCTTATCTGTGAGTACTGCTTTAGGCATCCTACCCCATCCATGTAAAGGAATATTGTTCTTACGAAGTACAAGAAAAAAGGACAATGATAAGGAAGCCATCATTTTTGGACCCACATCTGAAGCCATGATACCAATGTCATTTGACAACAAAGTATATTACTAAATAAAGGGCCAAATACAGGTGGTTGCAATATCAGGTAATTCATGCCTCTATATAAGGAAGAGCATATTTCTACAAGACCTATACAGGTCGGGGAAGGACACCTGAACTGGGACCCCTATATAAGGGAGAGCATATATTCCTCCACTAGACCTACACAGGTTGGGGAGGGACACTTGAAGTGGGACCTCTATATTGGGAGCATGTATTCCTCCACTAGACCTACACAGGTCGGGGAGGGACACCTGAAGTGGGAGCCTTGTATAGGGGAGAGCATATTTTTTAGGATAGAAAAGAATCTTGCCATACAGGGCTACTTGTATGGGATAGAAAAGAATTTTGCCCCACAGGGCTATAATTTTCTAAGCTTCTATTAGATTCCTTTTTAGATTCTTTTCTCTTCCTCATTATTTACTGACGGACCTCCCTCCCTGTCTATAATGGGCCCTATAATGAAGCCACATGATTTGCTCAAGCTTGCCTAGTGGGCGACTTGCCCCGCCGACTCTGTGTTGGCTTCGGCTTCGATACTTTTGGATAGAGTGGCTTCAGCCCTCAATGCATGTCTATTTCTATTTAATAAGGGTAACAGCTGGGTAAGTTTGGGAAGCCACATGGATTTTCATGTTTACACTGTGTGGCTTCTATACTTCCCTATACTTTATCATAGAGTGGCTTCCAAGTGGCTTCAGGTCTATTTAATCAGGGGAATAGACTTAACCTGCTACAAAGGTCTATTTGTCTATGCTACTCCTATACTACTTACACTCACAAAAAACTATAAAATCCTCAAAAAATGGGATATTCCCTATGATTCTGCACCTTTTCATGGTTCCATCGTATAGAGCTAAATTTTTCATACATTATATATTTTTTTTGCAGTGTGTAACCTTTTTCAAAATTGAGTTAAAGGCTAGGTAAATATCATGTGTTTCCACTTGTACTGTAATTGTTCCAAAATTTGCCTCAACCCCGATGGGACACCTAATGTTATAGATTGCCCAGTAAATCTAGGTTAATTTACCTTCCGGGAGTACATGTACCTTCATTTATTTTTTTTCCATGCGCATCAAAGTGTGAGATGCCCTCCTGCATACCTTGGCATGATAACAGCCTCATGCGTGCATGCGATGCCCTGTGTTTATCTTTATATTCAAGATGGTTTCATAAAAGTCTTACATTGAAACGTTATTTCATGTAGATTGGCAGATTTGCCAGACTTGCCAGAGAGCGAAGATGAAGGGTAAATTGAACTGCTAAAACAATGTTTTATGTACTACCCTTATCAAATAAGGGTGATATCATAGGTTTTGAAAACAAGTGTAGTCTAAAAATTGGTGCTAAGAGTTACAAAAGTGATTTGATTTATTCTAACACCATTTATAAAAAAAAAAACGATTAAAAAACGGTAACCCTAGGTGATAGCCATCCAATAAAATATTTTCCTATTTGTGCACCGGGGGATTTATAAAAAGGATACTTATATGGTTTAGTCTGTAAGATCCCATTACTTAAGTTCATTATTTACTTTGGTAGGGTTAGTTAAGTGAGTCTTAACATCTTACTCTTGGAGTGAGGGAAGAAATTTCAATTTAAGATTTGATTTTAACAACACTTGTATTCAATATCATACACTAACCATATTCGTTAAGTTGTCTTATGTTAAGTAAAATAACCAGGGAGTTTTATCAGTTCCCGCATAATTTATATTCATTATAATCTAATGATATAAGCAATTACTTGCACATTATGAAATTTTTCATTAGCATATCGCTCATGTGGCGTGGTTTAGACACGATCCATTCACACCTCATTGGAAAGAGGTGGCTTTGGTCATGTGAAACGTCCCTCAGGCCCCAAAAGTACTGTTGTACCTCGTGTATAAGGCTCAGCTTATACCCGAGCCTAGTCCCTTGCTGCCCCTTATAAAATCTGCTTGTGGTTTAGGATTTTATACCATATAACTGTAATAAACTGCTGAAAATCAAGCGCCAGCTGCATATCATAGCATTTAATCTCATATGTGAGGTGCACCTTGTATGTGAGATGCCTTTGTACCAGTATTTAAGTATAATCATTTCTTAGTACACACCGACAGTGGTAGGTGCATAAAAAGTTTACTTTCTCCTACAGAGATGAGGTGGATGGCCTGGCTTACTTGACGCAGAGTGCGGGTGCCTTTGGCCCCATGCTGCTAAGCATTGGAGCATTCGCTTTCGATGAAAGTCCAGAAGAAACTCCTAATCGCAAAGCTCTCACAAAGGACAAACTGAACGTTAAAGTAAGTTGGTATTACAAAACCCTTACACCCACAGTGAGTATGACTAAACCTGTATTTCTTGATATATCTACCTGATTCTAGGGATGTTTCACAACCCTGTTTATCAATTTATAATGCTATATCTTTCACGTGTTCCTGTGTAGATTGACGGCTTTGATGAATTGTTCGGGCTGAGCCATAAGAAGGCGACAACAAAGCTAGTATCCCTCTCGCCATGCCGGGTATGTACTCCCATTATTGCAATTGCTATAGTACGGTAGTAGGTACTGAGTATCTTATAGATAATAACTTGAATCATTGTACTGATAGGGTGTTAGCTAACAATGTGTACGACATTAAGAATTAGCGGCTCCCATTTGACCAATTCAAGTTTGTTTGTTCTTTTAGATTGGTTACTTTTATCTGTACACCAATAAGTTTAGCTTAGTATTCTTTTTTCCAATTTAACCTAACTCTATATCGTCAAATGTATGTCTCAAGACATAACTGTGTTCCCTCCGTTTGCAGAATGACACCAACTATTGTATGGTGTACAATGTCGATGTTGAGCATGGCCGCAAGAAGGTGACTCTTCGCTCACCACTCCAGGTAGGCTGCTGGTCATCTTTCCATTTGGGTCCCATAGTGTTTTGGTGTGCATTGATGAAATAATAATTGAATTGACACACCAGTTTGAAATTTTTACATTTACTAGGAAAATTCAAATGTAAATCACGCAACAAGATCTCTCCACCTAATGCTCCAAATTTCTATTAGAACATGTACATTTCTTTTTAACCATAGATAAACAGTTTTGCTTACCATGTATACCGTTCACTCCTTGTGTTGGCTGTATAAAAGCTGCTGCTGTCTGTCCTTTTGCAGGTTCATAACCACCTGACAGTACCTGTAGAGGTCTACTGTCGGACAGAGGAACTGCAGAGGGTGGGCCCAATCCCTGCCTCGGCCAAGGTAAATGGGGCGCACACCTTGCTCAAGGTTCTCGATGTAGACCGCGTCTATGATGTGCCACTATTTGTTGCCTACCACTGCAAGCTATTCGCCGCCCCTGCACAAATAGGGTGAGCATTAAACTGACTTGTATTGAATCCTCAATTTTTCTTTTCAATTATTTAGTGATTGACGTTTTCTTCACTGGTCTGACTGATATCTTCTTTTTTTGCCTTAGCTATGAGAAAGCAGCCAACGGCATTTGGTGGCAAGATCTGAGCGTGGTAAAGGACCGGAGTCGGCTTTTCACATGTCAACCCATGGATCCTAACCACAACCCTCTACACTTCAAGGTAATCCCAAGTATCTTTATGTCATATCTTCATTAGTGAATTATATTTATGTCAATAATAAGAACAGAAATTAGAAGGAAATTTCACAGAAGATCAGTAGTGACAGATCAATCTCCGAAAATAGAAGGCATTGGTCACAATAAATTTAACTGCAGTTTTAAATGTTCGTGAAAAACACTATGTATAACTGTATTTATTTCATTGCAGGTGTTGTGTGAAGAAGGAAAGGGTCTAAAGGGCGTCGGACACGCAGCCAAACTCGTGCCCCACTACACCCTACATTTCCACCCCCCAGTTCTTATACACAACCTTTTGCCCTATGACATCCACTACTCTCTTGAGGTAAATGAGGCATTGTTACATAGAAATATTCTTCACTTTAAAGTTATATTCCTTCTCACAATATTCCTTGATCTGTAGCTCTCTTGAACTTCTATCAGAACATTTTTCCTAGAGCATAAATCTACCCGTTGAGATATGATGTTTACCACTTTTAGTCAGAATCTAGACACCTTTTTCCTCTTGAACCACAGTTATGTTCAATGACGAAGCTAGACCATCTGTTCAACTCAAACAGCTACCGCTCAATGAAGGCTTCCAATCAGATTGGGCCCATCTATAGTGCACCACAGTTATGTGTACTTTCTCGTGTTAAGATTTACTTGCTTTCTTTCATTCCTGACCGTTAAGAAATAATGTCAACTTTTCAGTCAATGTTCACCGTATTCTGACATGTTTCTGTACCATGCTGTCCCAGTGCTTAAGCCTGCCTTAGTTTATGTTGTACTTACCTGTGTCTGTGTCTTTGTTTGGCTGTGATGTGGCTATACAGGAAGATGTTCAGTGTAATGGCCATTCTAACAGCCACCCTCCCTCCCTCCTGCAGGGTAGCCCCGTGAGTAGTCTTACACACGGAGAGAACGCCCCACTCTATACCGCCGACCTCAACAAAGCACCCCGCCTCAAAATACAGGTAAGTAAGGCCAGACCAGGTATCTTCACTGCATTTAGATATGATACAAACTGATCAAATGGTGAATAATGATATGAACATAAATATTCCTGTTTTATATGCCATAGACATGAGATATTACATTATATCTATGTTCATATTTTTTTTACTTTTGTTAGCTATGCAGTAAGAATAACAATCCATAGCACATTGAATCATTTATCTAGAAGAATCGAAACAAATAGGATAGGATAGGTAAAAATCTGAGGAACTAGACATTGTTGTAATGAGAGACCATTACTCCCATAAGTGCAACGTAGTATATGTTAATGACATACTTTAGTGAAAATGAATTTATGTCAATGAAGTCACAACCAATATCTATAATATTTCTACAGCTTCATGAGTACCTTGGTGTTGACTGGACTGGAGTTGTCGAACTCTCCTCAGCACTCGACGAGTTCAAGGCGGTCACCATGGACGCGGAAAGCAACATCGAGGGACAGAACAAACAGCTTAGTCTAGGTGTTCATGTAAACCTCACCAACTCAATGGACTTGTATGTCTATTCCCCCTACTGGATCATCAACAAAACAGGACTGCCACTGCAGATCAGAGTAAGCCTTAATAACCTACCTAAGGGGAATTCAGATATCGATAACAGTGTGCTCTCCATGGGTGAACAAGTCTGCATATCATACTTCATTTACATTGTAGCACCGACAAATTTCAACAGATGTGATATTCTTTTAAATAGATTAGTCTTGATATGAACAAACTACATGTGTATTACATTCCAATTAGAATACATTTTATGACATACACAGGAATAAAGTCGCTATGGTTTATTATTTACTGGGGAGCTGTATTACGGTGATACACCCTCAATCTAAGGCGATTCAGAATTAAATTTTATCCATACTTCCCATCAGAAAACTGTCAGTTTGAGCAGACTCTGTATTCTTGCTTGTTTTAATAAGTTATACACATGGCTAGTCAGATATCTAGAGAGATGGGTGTGGGTGATGGTGCATGCATCACATTTTCAATGAAAACACTGTGGCTGTCAACTATATATGTTTGCCACAAACTGAGTGATCTTTGTGAACATACATAGTTGTTTGTGGAATTTGTATCATATATATATCTATCCCTCTACACTTCATTGCCGATCTCAGTCCATATTGTAATCATTAGGTAATCCCACCTTTCCACTCACTATATTCCTCTTGATGTCGTTTCTTTCCTAATCCCCGTTCTCCATGCTATGCCCAACCTGTGAGAATTAAACAACAGCTACATATTAATGGAATTCCCTATACAAATGCCCCCTTGCTCCAAATATATACCTTTGGGTGGAAACCTTTTCGGTCCCATTTGTAAGGTGGATAACAATCAATATTGATAATTTTGGTATCAAGTCTTACATTTTCGCAGGGGCGTAGGAAGAAAATTTTTATTGGGGGGTCCAGGGGTCTTGGTTGGGGGGGCCTGCTATATGTTTATATAGGCTTATATAGGGAACCTCCTCATTATTGGGGGGGGGGGGTGCCCAGGCCCCCGCCCCCCCCTTTCCTACGCCCCTGATTCGGTATTGTAAGGACATGAGTAATGAGAAAAAAAAAATTGAAATGGCCAAAGCTAATGAAATTTCAAGTGCATAATTCATGAAGAGGTTTCCCCTACTGTTTCGTCATATGGCAGTGGAATGCTGTAAAAGTGATGCCACATTGTGTGTAACTTCCCCCATATGTAATTGATTCCAGGCTCTCGTCAACTACAAAAAGGTGAAATTTGTGTAAAGATGAGCATGCTAGTATATATTCCCCAGTAGCTTCAGTGTTGTGTCCTACACGTTTAGCTATTACCCTATTATATATCTTCATTTGTGTCTTTAAATTCATGCTAAAACTGTCCAAAGTGCCAAATCATGGCAATAAGAAATCATGACTTGGAACAGATGAAAATGGTTTATAGAAAAGACTAGCCTATTTACTTTAGCCCCAGAAAGAAACAGGAAGATAGTATTTCAACCCCAGTGGAACATTTTTTTCTTCCAGTGTTTTCATCAAAAATATTGTCTTCCATAGATTGTAATCATTAACCATCTTGCTTGCATTAACTCAGTTCAACTTGTGAATTTCATGTTGTTATGTAGTTGTTGTCAATGTAATGCTGCCTTATTTTCTCACACCAGGAGATAATATGGATGATATGCTCACATACTTCATATTCTGAAGGTCACATGGGAAATGCTTGATATCTTTTTAATTGTTTGAATGCATGGTCTCCATATGCTAAACAATAAAATGTCCACTCTTAGTATTGCAAATCATATCCATCTTGGGGGGGGGAGGGTGAGGTACACAATGCATGGGCACCTGAGTTGGGTTTGGTTGAAGTCACTAGCTAGTACCAACACATGGTAAATTAGCTTAGCTTTAGGTACGCAGTGTTCTAACGTACAGTTTACACAACTCAAGCTATATCAGAAATACAGGTATATAATTGACCTTCAGGAACATCATGCTTTGTGGCCACCTGTTTTATTCTCCCTTAATCAGAAGGTATTGTAGTATTACCGAAACAAGCACTAGAAAAGTTTCCCCTTAATCTGCGATATTCTTAGAGTCAATAACATTAAATTATGTGAAATTTATAATAGAATGCAGTGAGTACTCCATATGATGTAATAAAATGGTTTAGGTGTCAGTGAATGGCCTCATTGTCAAAATGTATAACATTTTCATCTTACAGTGACTTCTTCAGATATGACATTCTCTTCACCCACAACTTTTCTTTGCAGGGCTCTCGATCAGAAGCAGTATACGAAAATGATATATCCTCCGATCCTCTTCTCTTTAGATTCAAGAAACACAGGAGAAAGAAGGTAAAATAATAGCAAACATGATATGACTTATAATGTACTTGTTCACAATCACCAAATATGTAAAACAGTATTACCCTACCTGTCTAGTTTTGAGTAAACTTATGATTTAGGTGTTCAAGTTCAAATAAATGGCACCATAACATGAACCTTGTCGAATGTAGGTACAGAAATGTAAAATTACAACCTTCTTGCCTTCCTACCAGACAGAAAACTAAAAGAAAGCTGAGGTTTGTCCTATCCTTCGATATAATTCTTGGTAATACCGGTATTTGCTATTTATGACGGAATATTTACATCAAGGCATCTATATTTTTCTAGGCTAAACTGCGTGTATACAATGCCAAATGGACCCGTTCTTTCTCCATGGATACAGTTGCTAGTAACGGCGTCGTTATCTGTAACGACAAAGAACGAAGTCGGAAATATCAGGTTGGTACTTTCCTACAATGTTTCATTATCAATGTTACATTTCAATGAGCTTGTTTTTTTTAAGTACATCTGTACAGTTGTGTATAGAATATATCAAAGCCTGTATACAAATTTACATAACCTCCCAGTATATAAGATCTAACTCTTGGTGTAGGTATATCACATACCAAACTGACTTCTTCGGTAAGAATGGCTCAAACTCATCTCATGGTAATGATTATATTAGTAGCAAAACAGTAGTTACTGAATCTCTTTCGGTTTGCAGTATTCATCAATTTGTTTTTGAGTGCTTATATCATTTTTACTTCACAGTTCTTGGTTGAGATTACGCTATCAAGGTTGAAACTGACAAAGATTGTCACCATCATGCCATACTTCCTGGTTGTCAACAACACCCCACACAGTCTGCGCTACATGGAGGAGAATGAACAGGCAGATCTGTGGATGAACATCAATGCTAATGAGGTGAGGAAGACATGATTTATTAAGCCATTGTATTAAACATGTATATTGGAAGGTTCATTGAAAGATTCTCATCGTGTCCTCAAGGCTTTGCATAAATGTATATAGTAATCAAACAGTTAGGTTTTGTACTAGTGGTCATATATAATGAAAAGAAATATAACAACTCATGTTTGCACAAACTTATAATTCATAAGCTACAGCTGGGGTTTATAGGAGAGCTGAATAGTCACTTTTACGTATTGGTATTACTTAATTGCAGGTGTCACCTTTTTGGCCGGCAACTGACTCAATGAGAATGTACATGAAGTACCAGGACAGTAACCTGTCCTCACAACACTTCTCGCTGCAGAAATCACACCACACTGTGCTCCGCATGGACAAAGGGGTAAGTACATTGTGCCATTGACTCCTCTGGCACTACTACAGGGTCAATGAAGTTCACTGAACTGCAGTTAGGCCAGTAAAATGGTACTGGACAGATAAGATCGAAGTTATGTTGAAACCAGTCAGATTTTGATAATCAGGATGCTCTTGACCCTTAGGTCTTAAGATGTCAGCTGCTATAGAAAGAACATCTACCTAGTGAAATAGCTATAGGTGTGAAGGAAAATATGTTTTCCATGTCAAAATTGGAATTGCAGAGGTATTGTAGGTTATGAGCACTTGGAGAAAATCTAGAGCATTTCGAGATAAATATATAATCGGGCTTCTGTGTACATTTTTCTATGTACATGTACGTAAGATTTTGTTGATGATTATTCAGACTGGCCTGGTGGTGGAGGTGTCGGGTGGTATGGAAACACCTGTCACCGTTTCTTTCTTGCCGTATGAAGATGGTACGGCGCCTGTGAGGATAGAGAATCTTTGTGAAGATGTCTTTCTCAAACTCCACCAAAAGTAAGTAGAATCATTTCAAACTTCCAAAAACAGTGTACATCAATTCCTCATTCATGCAAATAAGAAAGCTATCACAAACTTCTTCCAGATTCCATATCAAAAACTCTATACATGTATTAACCTGGCTGGTAAACACTCCCAACACATGCACACAATAAAAAAGGTGTGTTTCGGAGTAAAGGATTGAAAAAGGAAACAAACAGAAAATGGTACAGTGTTTTCTTCTAACAACCAACAGCAGTTGATACTCAAGAAAAAAATGGCAGAACAACTTATTTTAGATAGGAGAAAAGGAAGTCCTAATTGTCCATAAAACACTGTTTCTCTGCTAACTTTAGATTACCATTTGTGGAAGTCAAATCAACGAAATGGGATTTTTTTTTTTTTAATTTAAGGCAATATGGACAAGGTTCCATTTTTTTATTCTGGATCTATTATGGACATGGTTTCTATGTGCAATACTTGTAGGAACCAGAGCCAAGTCTCGCTCCTGGCACCAGCGCAGTCAGTACTTTACACATGGGATGACCCGACGGCAGAGCGCACCCTCATGTGGAACGTCTATAACCGCAAGAAACCCTCCTATCCAGCCTTCATCTCAACCGTTAGTGTCTCATTCTTTAAACTTCAATTCCATTTTTCAACTAAAATGAATTTAATAGGGGATACTGTCTCACTGCACCCGAGATAATAATTTACTGGATTATCATTGTGCTTCATTCATATATAGGGGTACAGCTTCAGCAAAGTTACAGCTTGTTATCATACAGAAGCATCAATATTTTCCCCCAAATATTTTGTGGGATGAAATCAAAATGGGGTTGCCTTACTTAGGAAGCTCTTCTTTATATTTCAATCTACAAATGGAGATTGAATAGAAGTATATAGCATACTAGAAAACGAATGGATAATGGGATAATATTCTTATGGAAAGCTCACATTTCAGACCTAAGTAAATGCTTTTTAATACCAGGATGGCTATGGAGAGGAGCAGCTCAGTATACAGACAGTGCGCCGTAGCAGTGTGCTCATCACCAACGACAAGGAGAAGAAGGACAAAGAAAAAGATCGTGGCCCAAATGCCCATGGTGATAGCAGCGGAGATGGTGAGTGCTCTGTGGGTGGCACTTAGATGAACCCATTTATTTTCTATCATTTCAATTTCAATTACCGGTACAATTGGGGTCCCACATTCCATTCTAGTGATAACTATGGGTATTATCAGTCAGCCATTCCGTTGCTCTCATAACACTGTTACAGCTCCTCTGCACGCCACATTTGATATGTATATTTAAATCACATTGTTACCGAGTCGTGTTTTATAACTCCCTGGAAGAGAGATGGTGGGTTATTTTAATGCTGAATAAACACGGATCTAACAGTCTTTATTTTCTGCCATTGATCAGAGGTGTAGGAAGCAAATCTTCATTGGGGGGGGGGGGCAGTGGGGGCCCCACCACAACCACCCTGAATTGTCGGCTTAAGCGCGATGATGCCTATACATACGTAGATAGAATTTTACAGAAAAGTAATTTTTGGGGAATTTTAGACATGATTTGAGGCTCAGGCCCTCATTTTCCCTATCCCATTACCATATTAATCTTATTTGAGATGCAAAGTTTTAGCTGCTTATCCAATCTATTATGAATTCTTGGCATGTTCTTTTGGGGGCGGGGGCCCCAGACATACTCAGGCCCCCCTTCCTTTGTGATTGGGGGGGCCTGGCCCCCCCTGGCCCCCCTTTTCCTACGCCCCTGATTGATAATAGGTCAAGCAAAGCACCTTACATTTTGGTGCCTCAACCTGTTAATTCTCTGTTTCTAAACTGTCCCTTGTCTCACCTCTTGAATTCGGACAGATATTATCTCATCTAGTATCCAGTATGTATAACTTAACTCTGTTCAACTCTCATACCTACAGATGATAGTGATGAGGAGATAGTCATGCCGTCCACACCACGGGCACCACTACTACGGTCACTGTCCAAACCAGACAAGGACAAGGAGAAATCACTTACAACAAGGACAGACAAGGTCATCGTATATTGGGTTTCATACTTAGATGGACTGCAGCGGGTATTACTCTTTACACAAGACGAACGTATTGCCAAGAGGGCGCGAAAGGTGTGTATCTGAAATAAAATCTGAAAAAAACATGATTGATTTCCAATTATAAGATCTAATAGAAATGGCAAAGAGAAAATTGGTAGACAGGAAAATAAAGGGAAAAGGGGTTGAAACCCAGTAAGAAGAACTCGATGACAAATGGTCATATACATATTATCAGACAGAACATCATAATTACCTCTACGACAATTATGTCACAGTCTATACTACTACGACTGTTCAGAGAATTCGAAATCTAAATTTCAGCGGGGCCTCTGATTCAACATACCGTTTTCGGCTAATTTGTAATTATTTTTTACAGGCCAATGAGGCAGAGCGTGCTACATGGGCTGTGTTTCTATCACTGAGTGGGCTCAGTGTGTCACTAGTGAATGCACTACAGGAGGAGGTGGCCTACATGACACTGTCATCTGCTGCCGCCATGTGGGATGTAGAAGTCAAGAACAAGTGGAAGTCCCTTAACATGGAACTAGCCTCATGGCTTGAGCAACGATGGAGGGAGAATGACTCTGATGTTAAACTTGAAGACTTCCTAGAGGTAGGCAATGATGAACTCTTTCAGTCTATTGGGCCTCAGGTTTACTCTATGTTTTGGTTGTTCAAGCTACCCAGTCCTGCTAAGAGTCCCTTCTGTTAGCTTATCATTATTTCCAAAAAAAAAACAAAAAAAAACCAAAATAATTTTATTTTATACACAATTTTGAGCTTACTTTGTATGTACCTTTTTTAAGGCAAACCTTGACCATATGCAAATGAAGAAGCCATGGATGGGTGCACTACGACGCAGCTACAACCCTGGGCTGTGGGTGCAGTATCGGCAGTCAGCACACCATACATACTTACACACCAGGATACACCGTCTACAGATAGATAACCAACTGACAGACGCCTATTTCCCTACCGTGCTAAACCCAACACCAATACCTTCCTATATTGTCAAGAAGTCAGGGCCCAAACCCTTCATTGAAATGTCCCTCATGAGGAGACAAGTCCCAGAGAACAACATAGACACTATCAAGTGAGTAGTCTTTCATCTGTCAATACCGGTAGTTGCAGTTCCTGTCATGATTTGAGAAAATTGATTAAATGGCACCTCTCTGGGGTTTGACTGGTAAAGGTTATCAGCACATGATTTATTTATTTGACATCATTTGGTATTATTAGATAATAAGATTCTGTCGTGATACATTATCCGATGAAGATAAGGTGGTCTCTTCTTTAAGATCCTAAGCACTTTAATAATTGATCAAGCGTTTTGAAAGCAAATCTTTTGAATCTCTGGGAAATTCTATGTTGATTTTACAATGAAAGATTTAAATGGGAAAAAAAATGCTCAGATGTTTCTTAAATCTCATTGCATTGCTCGTTCATTTTGATAAGCTTCATAATGACATTTTGTTTCATTTTTTTTGCCTTTGCAATTAAGTTACTATAGGTAGGTATAAGATATGATGAATAAGGATCATTAAGAATTGACAGGGACATTGTGCACATCTCTATTCTACCTTGGATGGATCTGGTTATGGAAGGATATCAAACTTCAATACACAAATAGTGGGAAATGGATGTGGGTAGATATAAGTTGTGGATTTAATTCCCTCTCCTACACAATCTTTTGTCTGGTGCCATAACTTTAGCTGGTACTTGTAGTTTTTTTAGCACTGTTAGCATAATAGGTACCATCTATCCCTTGAAATTCTGCACTATCAGGGATTTATTTCGCTGGTCAAAAAAAAAAAGAAAAAAAAGATTAGTATGTGACTCAAAGAATTCGTGGAGAGTATCTGGGATAAGTTATGATGGGAAATATTAGAACTAAGTAAATAAAGAAAAAAAGGCATTGTGCTGAATGATTAAAAAATGATAGGTTAGATGAGTGAGGAGTATATGATTGTATGCTGATGTGTGTTTGTTTTTTTTTTCTTGAAGGTATCTAGTTTAAGGTTAGCATGTTAGAGGATGTCAAGCCTCTTAAGGACAAGTCAGGCTAAATATCCTACATGTCTATCTCTAGTGCAAGTGAGGCTAAATTATGTACATGCATATCAGTCTTCATCAAAACCAATGATGTGGCAATTCAAAGATTGCAGTGTTTCAAAGAGCTTGTTACACTATCAGTGAAAAGTTATATGTGAAGGTGAAATTGATATTGATATCGTTCTGTTGATCACAGATTATGGTCCTATATCACATATATGTTTAATCTCCCATTTCAGATATTGCAAGGTGTTAATTCAAGAATTCAGCCTCAAACTTGACAAAGGATTCATATTGTCTCTGTATGACATCTTCTCACAACAGCAACCAGACCGAGAGGTGGGTACCTTCTTAATGTCTCCAGTCGCTATTCCTATGTATGTGCATAGTATACCTTTTATATTCAACAAAAATTGTGTACAACACTTGAATCTGTAGTAGTTTTGGAAAACCTTCTTCATCATTACACACATTGATTACGAAGGTGCACAGTGTTGTCCTGTTTTGCCTGTATACATGTATTCAATGCACCTTGATTTGGCAGACACTTACAGTAGGAATTTTACGTATATGTACTGCAGCCTGTATGCATTGACTGTCGAGTCAAAATTGTATCAGTCTATTATGTCCAAGCATTATTGTGCTTTTGGTATTGGCACATTTCACAAACATCTTTTGGCTGCCATTTTTCTACCATATGCGTATGCTTTCCTATTACACACATGTTGTCTATTCAACCAAAGAATGGTTGCAGGTTTCATAGGTGAATACTCCTTGAGTATAGGGTTGTATATGTTGTTATGTTGGTCATCAAAAACAGAATGTGTACTGAGTATATATACATGTATGGTTGTGGTTTCTGTTTGCTGCACAATGTTCATCATAGAAGCGGGTAAGTCAGTGTCATGTTACCAGAGCCAAGTTCCCCTGTGTCAATGTGTTATGTATGCTTTTCTGAGATTGTTCCTATGTGCAAATAGCCCGGGTATTTAATATATAACTGTTCTGATCCTTTCACAGAGATGAAATTATAATCAGATATCATGTCAAGGTCCACAACATGAAATTGTTAGTTATAGGTCGTCTAATTTGGATACCAATAGTCTCTATTTCTTCTAAATAAATGCTATCGAGATATAGCATAAATTTGATGGTCAGTACCACCTTATCACTTGGCATAAACATGTTTATTAACAAAATGTTACTGATAAATGCTTATAAAACATACACGGTATATAAGTTTATAGGTGGTTGCTGGCTGTCAAAACAAAACAGAGATGCATGTCTCAGTGGGTACAAGAAGTAGTCACACAATATGCTTCAATCAACAGCAGTCGCATATAATTTGCAGATACTTAAATTCTATAATCGTATATCAAATTTTAAAAATCTATCCAAGGAAATTGATAACACACTCAAACTATCAATTGTATGAGCTGACATGTGGGAACTTGTTTCAGTAGAATGGGCTGCAGTTATGAATGTCTCTATGAACCTTTGCAGGAAAGCTGGTACTCAGACACAATCCGAATTTAGAAATTGACTGTTTATAGCTTGACCCTTTGTTTTTTGATAAATTCCCGGTTAGCTTTTCTAATTCTGCGAACATGGGCAACATGAAACAATCATTTTTGAGCACCAATAAAGATGGAAAATTAAATGGTTATGACATATAAAAATGGTAATGTGTACCAGCTAATCATAGGTCAGGAATTGCAGGATGATAAAACTCTTCCTCCCCTAACCTAACTGTGATGTAGTTATTTTGATTACATATTTTTGTATGTCACTCTAACATGTTTGAACTTTGACTAAAAGCATCTTGTTCCATTAAAGGAAAATTCATTTAACAATTTATATTGTTTTTATGCTGCATCCCTTTAATGGAGTATGTATTGTCAATGTTAAGAACTAACACTTCTGAGATTGAGAGTTAACAGAAATCAAAGATGATGATTTCAAGGATTTCCAGCATCATAGATGGACTCCTCCACCATGCACACATGAAGTAGCATAGGTGTCTAGCCTAGCAACATAAAAATGTTATGTAAATGTGATTAATTAAAAAACTCTAAATTTTTCTGTCTATTCTATCGAAGCTCTAAACCTTTCTATATATTCTGTCTAGAATACAGCAGAAATGTATTATGACCAATCTATACTTAATCTAACATAATCTCCTAAATAGGAATCAGAAATAACTTGGTGTATTAATCTGGAACCAGGAGTGGAAAGGGACTGTATGATATAGAAATATTATCCACTAGTACTTTATATCTAAAGTATTGATATGATCATACTACAAAATGTATTTGCCCTGTCTCAATATACTACGCCTATCTTCAACATGGTGATGATACTTCTAATACGATATAATCTGTAACAAGCTATACCAAGTGCAGGGAATAAAATGACTATTTTAGGTATGGTGAATCTAGCAAGTACCGGTACCCTTTTTATTGATCTTCAAATATCTAAGATATTTACTTGCTTTACCATGCCCAAATTTCAAAACAAGTAGACTTTTATTTCACTACAACACAAATGACTTTTCAATTAGCACCATGTCAGCATGTTTCTGAGTATATAAGATGTGGCATTAGTTGATGAAGTGTCCTTGTCTTACAGTACACACAGTTACAGCAAGATCTGAGCGTTGTACACCGCACCATGCGTGATCTCACTGACTCCCAGTCCTCGTCTCGGCAACAGCGCATTGTCTTTGAGTTGCTCCATCTCTCACCAATGAAGGTAAAGAGACTTCATTTACACCACACATATCATAATGTAGATTGCTAGTGTTAGTATGGACTCTCTCATGTTAGTTTTAAGGTGGGTTGCTACCATTGTATCAAAGATCCTAGATTTTCTTCATTTTTCTCCCAGAGGTACAAAAAATCATCTAGAATAAGAATATGAAAAGAAAGGTAGGGGGTCCCGAGCTACTTTTTTTCTACAGATTTTTGAAAAATAAAAGTATTTTAATCTTCACCTAGAAATTAGAGAAAATTGTGTCTCAGATTTGAGAATTCTTTTTGTCATAACTATTTAAGTTAATACAGAGATATGATAACTCGCATGGTAAACAGTCTGATATCCTTATTTATTAAGAATTTTGATACCACTAGATTTTTCTTAAACGTTTTTAAAATATTGTTTAGATAATTTGGCTTTAAAAGAAAGTAATTTTGATATGGGGTTCCGCGCATAATTTTGGAGTTTTGGCCATTTGAAATAAAAAAAAGTATCGGAAAAACTGACAAAAATCCAAATTCAAAGCACTGCATGATAGGTAATTTGTACACATCCTTGGCAAAAAATTACTTCATTATATGCCCTCGGTCACTGTGAATAGCCTACCACTTCTACAGCATTTTCTTGGTAATGTGGGGAATATAATTATGAGGCACAAAAGAAAGTTAGAGGATGATGAAAAAAAATCTAGATATAGATATGCCGAAATTTCAAAGTGTCATAAAATGCACATCTTCAACAGACATCTAATGTTGTCTTCTCTACCCTCAAAGATGCACATCAGCTTCTCACTGGATGGGCAGGTGCACGCCATTGGACAGCAGAATACATCATTCCCCTCCGATCTGGTGCAGTTCTTCCTCAGTTCAGTGGGTGCGACACTTACAGAAATCAAGGAGGTTGAATTGCGGATGGCATACTTTGAGCGGCGCGGTGCAGTCCTCACATGGCCACAGTTGATGAGTAAGGTACAGCACCACTACATGTCGCAGGCCGTACAACAGGCCTATGTGCTGCTACTGGGTCTCGATGTGCTTGGGAATCCCTATGGGCTCGTTCGAGACTTCACACAAGGACTTGGGGACTTCTTCTATGAACCCTTCCTTGTGAGTATAGCATTGGCAACTGTGTAATTGAAATAAGAAATACTGTTGTTTTTGAAATTTTTGAAATGTTTGAAATTTCTATTCATAGGATTTTAGAAATACTCATGAATGTGTTCACATCTTTGCAATGGTTTCAAAATGTATATATGTTTTACCCCTATAGGGAAGTATACAGAGTCCAGATAAGTTTACCGACAGTCTTGTGCGTGGTGTCCGTAGTCTACTCGGCCACACGGTCGGTGGCCTTGCTGGCTCTGTCTCTCTTGTTTCTGGCTCCCTTGGCAAGGCTCTGGCCAGCCTTAGCTTTGACAACGACTATAAAAGAGTAAGTATCAGTTCTCTGTAACCCTTACTAAAGTCTAGTACCCGTCAGTTTAACATCCTTAATATGGAGTATTTTCAGAATTACAGAATTTTACCCCATAGAGGAACATTTTTTTCATACAAGACAAGTGGCTAACAAGATCCTAACTTTGTTAGTATTCATGGATATTTAGTTATTTACTATTCCTCACTGCAGAAGCGCCACCAGCGCATGCTTCAACAGCCCCGCCACCTGCCGCAGAGTCTGTACATGGCTGGTAAGGGTTTTGTCATGGGAGTGGCGGTCGGCCTGTCAGGTGTGGTCATGAACCCAGTCAGAGGTGAGTACCTTTTTCTACGGTTTCCCTATATCTGTAAACATGTGTTTTAGACTGTCAATGAGGTGTATGAGAATAAGACGACACACGAAGGTTATTCTCCCCCAACACTACACTCGTTCATGTCTTCTATCAATGACAGGTATTTTCAAAGAGTTGAAAAGTCATGCAGAGTCCTGTAAATCCAGTTCATTATATAGCCACGAATGACTTACGCAACATGAAAATATTACCATGTAGGTGATGGTAGATGTCTTCTTCTCCAGGTGCCTACGAGGAGGGTGTGGAGGGCTTCTTTAAAGGCGTGGGCAAGGGCCTGCTAGGTCTCATCACCAAACCTACAGGAGGAGCTGTCGACATGGTCAGCATGGCCTTTGATGGCATCAGGAGGTAAGGTGTTTTATGAACCTCTCTTTGTAGTAATGGTAGAAATTGATTATTGCAAAAAGCAAAACAACAATGAATGTCTTATGATTGTGGCACTTAGCTGTTTTCTGTGATGTACAGCTTTTATGGTGAGTTCATATAGAATGATGAAAAATATCACAATGTACCAGGGTAACAGTTGAAATATGTAATCATGTCTAGAGTGAAATAGTTCAAGATAGGTTTGAATATCACTGGTATCTGGTATTTCTCCCTTCCTCTCTCTATTAAAAAATCAATCTTCTACATTTTTAGAACATCGCGGAAACTTGCATTCTATAATCTTATGTCGAAAAAGAGGTAACAGGAAATCTTGAAAGGAGCAAATGATAAAACAGTTTACCTTAGGTGCTTACACCCATGTTAAGTTGGCCGGCATCCCAATACCCATGCATACTAAAATTATGTACATATGCTTTGTGGATCAAAGTGCGTTTTACAACAAAGTATATCCATGAGAATCCTGGAGTGTTGTATTCATAGGAATCATGCATCTGATGGTGTTTAAGAGAATTATAATAATTCAGATCTACAATAAAGGATCTCTCACATATGAAGGAGGAAAATAACTTCCATACATCTTATGCCATAGTGATTCATACGTTTGATAATAAATGTATTGAACTGCAAAATGTATGGTTGTCAGAAAACTATGAGTGTACTACTGTAGAAGCCATTTATGCAATAGTGTCAGTAAGATTATGGATGGGTAAAACTGCTTTGGTGTTTCTTGACATTGATGGAACTACCTTTCATTGCTTGTCCCTCAAATCCCTGAGTATTGGAGGAGCCCCCACCATCTACTCCATTGATAGAGATCATACCATACCTGTACATAGAGCAGATGTAGCACTAAGGAATATACTAGAAGAACCCTTATAAACATGTGAATTCCTGCTGAAGCAAAGAAATAATGTAGTTTGAATCTTTTTCTTTCTTGTTATCTATGAAATGGTGATTCCTTAAACATGGAAAAATGGTTCATTCTACAGCTTTATTTTATTTCCTGGATCTTATACTAGAACAATTTAGTGTTTCTCTTTTTTTGAAAACAAAAATTAAGTTTGATCCTGTCTACTTACAGAGCAGCGGAGATGGGTGACGACGTTGTTGTCCGCATGAGACCACCACGGTACATCCACCCTGATAAGGTAAGACATGGCCGCTATTTTAAAATACTGGTATAACATAGTTTCAGACTTCTGCGTTATTACAAGTGTTGTTGATTTGTTAGAGAACAGTTGGAATATAATTACTAGAAATAAAACAACGATATATATTCTATTAAGCTTGAAGGTTATTCAAATATGAGGAAAACAACGAGGGGGTTGTGGTGAGTGGGAAGCTTTTGGAGTTTAAATCATTGACATGACTTTAAAAGTTAATCTGATGATTATGCATTTTACATGTAATCTATTTTCGTTGCATTACAGGGTCTCAAGCCATACTCACTATACCAGGCCATTGGAATGCGTATGCTGAAGGCACTTAACAAGGGCCGCTATGCTGATACAGACATTTACCTTGCTCATGCTGCCCTCAGTAGGGAGGACAAGGCCGACGTAGCCATGTTAACTAACAAGTGAGTACATGCTGTTCAACATGTCACTTTCTCTCAATCGACCACAGTTTTGCTTTGAATTGCCAGTAATATATGAACTGCTATCTAATGTAAGAGACAGAGATGTCACTTTCTCTAAAGTTTTCGGAATTCCATTTTTTCTTTACTAATTATGGCCCTAGACCCCTAAAATCAACATGGCAACATGAGCTTTTTTTGCTTAGTGACATGAGATATGGCCAATTTCTTAAAATCGACACAGGGACATGACCATTCCTTAAAATCGACCAAGGGACATGAAAATTTATAAAAATCGACATTGGACATGGGGACCCCCCATCAAGTGCCCTCTAATTCCTAAAGGCATATCCAATTTAAGATTGGGAAAATTTCTGAATTTTCAGCAAATGGTAAATGGCATCTCTGGAGAAAGCAGAAAAATCAGCATCATATCTTTGATAATACGCAGTTTTCTGTGTGAGAGGTTTTGGCTTCAATGCCCTTTTTCTCAGATTGGATGATTCTTCATGCTACCCAGTCTATAAGTGGATATATTTGCTTTCAATCAACCATGATATTGAAGAAAAAAAAAATGATGTAAACTTGTCTGCATTTGCAATTCCAACCAGAGTGACAAAAATCACATTGAAAGATATTCGAAACTCCTTCATGAAATGCATAATAGTAGTCAAATAATTGTTAATGGTGTCATGTTGTAGGCGTGTCCTGCTGCTGGAGCGGCAGAGGTTCTGGGGGGAGTGGGATGTAGTGTGGGAGACGCCCATAGAAGACATCCTCATAGCACCCCAGGTCACGTCCGGAAAACTCATCGTAAAGGTCAAACGGGTAAGAATGATTCAGTAATATAGAAAGATACCATAGTACCTCGCGTATAAGGCCCATTCTGGATAACGCATCCTGGCTTGAAAGTAAAGCTACGAGGCATACATGGCACTTCCTTTTGGGCAATCTAGTACGAATCTAATGTAATTTCATCCTGCTCTAATGTGCACCCCCTCTTTTGAGAAGTTCTGTACGGTGCCGTAGGACTAACATTTGTGTATACGCCTTGGCCTATATATGAGGTACCACGGTAACTCTGTTACTATTTTTTATTAGACTTTTCACTGAGCTGAACCGTGGTTGATTATTGAAGGACAACGTGATGCCCCAACTGAAGCTTCATGCTCATTTGTTGTCATGATGCATCAATACACCAGTAATGTGCGGGCCCAAGTTTATGCATCTTGTAGTATCAGCATGGTGATCAAAAGGTCTGACATTAAAGCATCATGACGACGAAGGGACATACAGGGATATAATGCACGTAGGGGAGGCAACTGTCACACTACTTGGGGTTGAAAGTACAGCTTATATCAGAATTCACCTGTTTTCTTTTTTCACAATTTGTATCCTACACTTTTCCGGCTGCCCCAACACAAGTGGTCGGCTGATAGATGTTACAAAATGTATCAGGTTTTACAGTAACATCCTTTCTGTACTTCTTTACAGGATGATACTGGGTTCAGTTTGTATACAAGTGACGAGCGAGAGCTACTCTGTCCAGAAGAGGAGGTACTCCAGTGGCTGCAAAGGAAGATTGAACAGGCAATGATCGGACGACACGCGTGATAACTGTCTATAGCTAATAACGGCCTTGAATAGGACTCCAATGTTACGAAGTACAGTTAAGCAGAGTTATCTGAAGTTATTGAAGTGAGATTCATCGATTCAGACAACTGCTGCCGCTTCCTGCATTATACATAAATTCACAGGTGCTGATGCTTTCTGGCCGATTTTCAGGCGATATCCTATAATACTGGGGCCTATGAAGCCTGTTTTTTGTTGCCTGGACTAATATGAGGTTTATCGCCTGGACGATCGGTCAAAAAGCAGTGGCACCGCTCCCTTATCAGCTTGTGCAAGTCGGCTTCTGAAGCCATTGTAATGATGACTTCACCATTGGGAATAGAATGTAGCAATGCTTAGGGGACAAGTGATTGTAAAGATATTGCGCTCCATTTTTTGTAGGACTCTTGAAACTCAAACTTGGAAACACAAGAGAGCTGGGCTCAGGCCATGGATAATATGTATGTAAATATGAATATAGCTATGAATGTACATTTTAGAAAGTGTATTTGTGTATAAATGTTGATGACGTTATTAAAGGCAAGTCTGGCTGTATAAAATTGTATATGGATAAAGAATATATCTATCCACCTTGATAGACCATGTCTATGAATAATGAAGCACGCCTATCAGGAGATTTTTTTAGAGAAATACTATTGTGGTTGTACAAACTATGATTAATGTATAAATGCAGATTGAGTGAAATAAAAGAGGTAGTTCCCCTGTGTATATAGAATAGAAGTTTTAGGCAAGCAACAGTGTACATATAAAATAGACATAGGTGCCAGCCCTTGAAAGGACGATGATGTTCCAATGGAATTATAGAGTCTATAAACTCCTCATATATCATGAATGTGACAAGTAAGCATGCAAACTATCATGGTCAGATACAGTGGCCAAAGTTTTATAGCCTCCTTAGGTCCTGTCAGATAAATAGTATTAGGGAAAGTTATAATAAGACAGAACATTATTAACAAACATTTTTGCATCTGGGGAAAGGTTTTGTTTCTGGTATGGAGCATCAGCTTACACTGCCTGGGCGCCCTCTTGTGTTTGCAATGTGAACAAACCGAGGTCCTCTATCATTAGTAGGTAGAACTAGAACCTGGCCTTGACGTACCGTCAAGAATGATGTGATGTTGACTTCCGGATACTGACCTGGCTATGTCCTCCACTCGGCTGTTATTGTTTATTACAGTCCGAATGTTAGCTGTGATTCTTTGTATGTGTTCTGGTAACCACTCCACATTGCTATCATGGGGCGTGTTCAACATGGCCTTTTACATCCCTGCACAAACTTACACACCCCTTATAATGTGCATTGTTGTTGTGACAGTTCCTATACTGCGAACAAGGAAGTGAAAAGTCTGTTAGGGATATCACGTAAGGATGACGCAAAATGCAAAAAAAAAAAAAAAAGAAAAAGAAAAAGAAAGACAAAGATTGCATTAAAGAATTGAAGAATTAAATGCATAACGCCGATAATGGCTAAATGATTGGGTTATGTACATGTTTTCAGTATATTTGGAAGGTAGAACTTTTCCCAGTAGCATAATGCATCACCATCATTCATAGATAGTGTAGACTAGTTTCTTATCAACTTATTTCCCAGAGCTCTAATCATTCCCATATTGGATGTTGCCATACATGTTTTGAGTGATTATACATATGCTGCTAGCCACTTGTTGTCTGTGATGTTCGTTATGACAGTATATATACACACCAGCTGAGATATGGAAAATCTACATAAGTAACTTGAACGTCTTATCAGTACTAACACTGGTATTTACCCATGCAAAGTGGGGCGAAGAAACAATTGTTTAGTTTTGTGGTAACAATCTATATTCAGGCATGCATTTATTTTGTAGAAATAGAGTGTGGACTACTAGAGCATATGTGTTGGTTGCACCAACGGTTTGTGCAATATGCCCGTCAGACCCAGTATTTTTGTTGTTATTACTGAAATCTACCTGACTATACTTCAGGGCTGAGTTGGGGCACGCATTGTCCAAGATCATAATAATTCATCATTTTCTTTTATTATAACAGAGTGTGGCTTACGGTACTTAGCTATGTACTTGCATTCAACATTGCAAACATTATTCAAATGAGTTACTGTATAAACTTGTCTATTCCACATACTGTAAAGACAGCCTCAGTATTTCAGTGGCAATCATCATATCTGCCTTTGCTGGTAAAGCTGATAAGGAACATTTGTTTGTATAACCTTACACCATCGTTTTATGCACATTTCTTAAGTTATCCTGTGGGGAGAAATATTCGCTTGGAAATGCAATTCAGCCGAGTATATCCTGCTGGAAAGAAAGTTTTTACTGCCAGTTTGGTTTTAGAAACTGATTCCATTAATAAGTTAAAGCGTAGCACTCAAAACTCTGCATCTAACCCCCTTAGAACGAGGGGATTGAAGGAATTTTTATTTGAACTAGCTTTAGAAAAGAACCGATTTTCTTATTGAATACATGTAAGCATAGACACTAAGTAATAGCTAGTTAGATAGTCAACAAAAGCATAATTATGGATAAAATCGCAGCCATAATACCTTATCACAGTTATCATTGTAATGTGTTATCCTTTATGATCCATCATTTAAGATGCCTTTATACAGTATATGAGAAATGGCAAAAATGATTACCAATTTAGGTATCGAAGCTACAGTAAGTATAGTTCGGTAGATGTGTCTCCCCTTGTAACTTGTGTAAGGGACTGTAGGTTATACTGTGATTCAGATGTCTTAATTGAATACGCAAGGTCTGAAGGTAGTCCTATTTACCAGAGTTGGAACCAACAGGTATCTTAATACACGGAACAAATATATATGTAAGCTATCGTAGAACTGTTTTGAGAATGTAATACACACGTAGATTCATGTCTGAACCTGGACTACACGGCTATATATTTATGTCAATCAAATTCATAGCAGCAAGGCAGTCAAACTATTATATGGAATACTATTGGTGCAATTATTGCAGTGGCATCACAATTTGTGAATGTAACATGCTAAATGACGCATGTCATACCAGTACTGTTTCTGTTAATACAGGGTAAGATGAGGGATTTAAAGGTTTGAATTAGATTATATTCAGCTGTAGTTTGTCATTGCTATGTTTTGTCACCATTTAGATGGAGATTTTAATCCCATTTGGCCCTTTTACTTGAAGGAATCCCCAAAGGAAATATTATGATAGAAGCACAGTGTTAAACCAAGAAGTTGTTCGTATTTTAGTTCTGTATTGGACCTAAGGAAGGTACCATCTCTGATGAATTAGATAGATAAGATGACATTAGGCATGAGTTAGTGATCAACGTAGCAACGACTGGGTATGAGGTTATTATGACACAAGTGCTGCAAATATTTAAATGTGATACATAGACATACATGTAGCAGCTGTTTAGGAGAGTGGCCAACGGGAACTTAGCAGAGGACTAGATTGTGGTTGTATAGAGCGTATACATGTATATCTACCCAGGTAGTACATATTTACACATACGTGTATTGCGGATCTCTTAGGTATGGTCGATAACGAAACCTGTGCACATCTCATATCAGACTCATATATATGTGTCGTTCGTACAGCTACAGATAATGATATATGTGAATAGAGTAGTGCCAAGTGTTCAGAATATCACTATAGACCGTGTCCAATCATTACCTTATGAAGTGAAATATGAAATAGCAAGAGCTCTATGACAATGTATACTGTCTCTGAGTTAACCATAATCTAATGTTGTATACTGAACACCAAATCTGCTTATTTGAGCTTCTTATGACAATAATTATGTTCGCTTTGAGGAATGTGTCTACACGACAGCTACATATGTTGTCACTCTGCATCGACATAATTTAAATCAAGCATTTTCAGCTGTTTGTTTCTGTTATTGAACATGTACCTATCGTTTGATGTTACCAATTAGGGGAACTGATAGAGACAGTCTAATGACTCACTAGATCTGGAGGGCCTAAGCAGGGCAAGTCAGGGAAGCTGTCAGACTGTAGATATCGGTGCTAATCCATGTTAGTGCATATATTGTTATGGCCTTATAATTGAATGTTAGATATTTTCTCCAATTATTACAATATTCAACTTATACACCATATTTAGCTTCTCTAATGAAGTTCCCCTTTGTGACATTGCCCAAATTTACAAAACTGGTTTTAGGCATCATCCATCATATTAAGTTGCGTAATTCTGTTCACAGGATAGAATTTTTGTTTTGTTCTGATGCCTTCTATACTTAATTCATGTTATTGTTATCTAGTCAATCAGTAAGCAAGCATGACATTCACGTATCATAGATATATACGACCCAAAGAAATATTTTTGAATTTATTCTTGGTGTGCAAGGGCGGTAATGTGTATATATAATTCATGTTGCATTGCAGCGGCCTGCTCGCAGTATCAGTGTACAAGGTCGTTAATGTTATTGTCCATTGGTGCCGAATAAATTATTTATATTTTGTTCTGAGCAAAGACACAATATTCAGAGTCGTTTATTCATCATCAGTAACACGGTGGATACACTGGCTGTTCAAAATGTAGAGCTTTATAAACAGGGGCGTAGGAAAAGGGGGGGGCCAGGGGGCCTGGGCCCCCCCAATCATGAAGGAGGTGGGGCCTGAGTATGTCGGGGCCCCCCCAATATTTTCCAAGAACTTATAAGCACAATGGAAAAGAAGCTAAAACTTTACATCTCAAATTAGATTATTATGGTGATGTCATAGGGAGAATGGGAAAGTCAGATCCAAAATTTACCAAAAATCACTTTTCTATATGAATTCTAAATACTCATATATATAGACGTCATCACACATCAGCCGACAATTCAAAGTGGTCGCGATGGTGCCCTCGCCAGGCCCCCCCAATGAAGATTTGCTTCCTACGCCTCTGATAAAGACACACATTGTCCATTAAAACAGCAGCAAAAAAAACTTATATGCTACTGTGCGCATATAAGTAGCTTTTATATACAAATTCCTATACATTTTAGTGTTTAGCATCTTCACAGCACCTGCAATATATCAACTGTCTCCTTTCTGTACTATTTAAGGGGTCCATCAATGTTTTCAAAGAAATCCATTAACTTTTAATGATATGTGCCAATGTTGTCCACTCGGATCGGCAGCTTCGTCTCCTTATAATCTTGCACGGCGCAACAAACTTTCCCTTTCCAAGAAAAAAAGACAGAGCTGAAACCCACTAATTCCTATGTATTTTTCACCTGGGGAATTAAAAAAAAACATCTGTTTTTTGCTGGTGGCTCGCAGTTTTGAGATACCATAGTGGCCTGTATAAGTGCCAGGTCTTTGAATGAGCACCAGTCTTGAATAAGCACCGGGGGTATAGTAGCATGAAAAATCCACCATAGATTAAGTATTGATTATGCGCCAGTCTTGAATAAGGGCCGGGGGTAAAGGAAGGTTGAAATTTATAAGCGCCGGAGCGGTTATACAGCCATTACAGTACCCATACTACCCTAGAATTGCCAAATTTCATCCTCGATCGCCAAATTCATATTAGTGCAAACTATACAAACACCATATTTTACATCAAATATGATCTATTTATCTTTAATTACCATTACCAAACCCGTATCTAAAGAATTGCTCATCATTTGACTCTTTTAATATGCAGTAAAAGTAGTAAAAATGCTCAAAGTGTTAGTCAACATTTGTTTGGGACTGTTTTACCCATCTCTTGTACACAATGTTGGGGTCATCCCACTTCAGACTCCTTCCATAGCCTGCTAGCAGCAAATGTAACCACTATCTTTGGTAACGTTTTTCCATCTCTAAGACTTCCTGTGGTAATCTCTACCCATGTTTGTCACTTACCTAACCATAGTTTTCTGGGGATAATGCGAGGTCAGATGCAGAAAGTGGATCTTCAAGGACATTTTGCATTTGAGTTTCTGATATGCACCAAGCAGTGTATCCACACTCTACATAATCCTCAGCCCTCAGAAATCATGTTATGACTGCTTTGATGGCAAGCCATGGCTTCCATTTGCTATACAGCCTACTTTTGGTTATAATATCAAATTACCACCAGTTTAATGACATTATAAAGGATAATCACGATGTCTAGATGCAACCTCACTCACCAGAATTCATGGCTGGTTGCTCTAAATGATCCAGAGGTAAATGTTAAGAGGAAATTAACATGTAAATATGGCTGTCTTTTTTAAATGGCTGCCCTTATACCAAAATGAAGCAACATAACCTCAAAATCTGTAGTTATAATGCACTGTACATGAAATCGAGGCTATTTAGTGTATGCATACATCTTGACCCCTAGCGGCATGATCCAAGTTGGACTCTGCTTGTGGAGTACACAAACTGCTACAACTGTGCACATGGAGCATGCTAACACCCAACACATAATATTCCATAAAACTGGTTGCAATGGACGGAATGATGCAGCTCAAGGAGCCACTTTTGGCTGAAATGTGATTTGCAGCAGTGTCAAGGCTATTGAAATTACCCAGACAAATACCAGGCATGACGAAAAAGTGATTGTACTTCAATGGACTACATTATATAGGTGAACGTAATGAAATATCATTGCCAGTAGGGGATTTAAGCATATACAACACCCTATGCTTATCTAAAAACCGAGAGCCAATGGGCATTTTTTAACCTCATCTTCAGATTCAACAGCCTCAAATTAGGTATAATTAGTATGTTTGGTCTCCGTTTTTTAACCATTGGCAATGGTTAACAAAACGGAGACCAAATATTTTGCACAGTGTTATTAGTACACTGCAAAAACGGTGTTTAGATTTTAAACATGTTTAGGTCTAAACATGTTTAAAACCTAAACATATAAGTCAGTTAGGTGTATCATCGACTACACATCTAGGAAAATAACACTTTTATTCTAAATACATAAACATTTTTGCTAAACATGTTCAGACGTTTAGAGTTTAAACAGTTGAATATTAGGTGTTTAGATTTAAACATCAATATGTTTAGATACTTGGATGTCAAATCCACACCAGGTATCAGCACTACCTCTGAATGGATTATCTGCACACAGTTATAATCAATTGTTGTGACAAACATCCCCAAACTCCTTGTTTATCATAATGTCATTTTATTAAATGTTATGAAAATAGACACAACAATATAAAATTAACTAAATTCAACTTATATCGCCATCATTACCATGAAATAATCAATGAGCTCCATGACTTACACCTATTTCATGTTATTTTGTAAAGTATAAAGCAATGCCCTTCCTGCTAAACTGTTGTACCTTCCCAAGTCTCCTATTCTATAATGCAGTGTGTTCATATATGTGTATATAGTTGTGGCTGACACCTTGGGAGAATTTGCAGTATAAATACCTGCTGATGTCCTCCAGTAAATGAGAAAACAAACAAAAGATATTCCTTTATGTTTTTAATGGATACATGTCTGCAAACCCTTACTTCCCACCAAATCACTTAGACATCTAAACATAATAATTCATAAACATCTAAATGCAAAATTTTGTAATGGTTTGTATTACTATTTCGGTGGTTCGGGCCTTACTGATCAGGAAAGAAGGAGTAAGGCAGTAATTCAAGTGTATGCCAACGGATGTTTTATTACTTAAGACACTTACGGCTACCCAGAAGATGATAAAGGGGCAGCTAATGTTAATTAAAGATGTTACATGGTCAGATGCCAGGAGGGCCTCTGACGTAGCGGCTGAGCCCCGGTCTTTATATACGGACCTAGGTGTTCGTCGTCAGATGTCCCCACAGGCCCTGATCAGTGCTGCCACCTATCCGGAACCTGAGGAACACCCAACGACTGGACTCACCCGCCACGCCAGACGGTACCCATAACTATGGTTATAATACCATGCCTCTACACTACTCCCCCAGACATTAGGAAGGAGTTATAACTATTATATTTTATATAGGGATAACATTACAATATGTCTTTACCCTAATAATAGAGGTATAACCATAGATATAACATCAACATCATTTAAAGTATCATATGAAAGGTATTTGACATACTCGATAGTATTAATGGTTACGAATGAACAAATAGGATAGTCGATACAATTCGACAATGTGGATGGATAACAGATATTTGTAACGGATCTGTTAAGTATTGAATTAAACCACATAATAATATCCTAGTAAGTTTGTTATTATTATTAACATAGTAATTATATAGTCTTGATAAAGACTTTCAACATAACCATACTAATGATACATTTTGATTCATAAACGCTTAATCCGTTAGAGGTTCTATGTTAGAAACCTATCTGATATGTAACTGTTATAATTTGTACACTTAAAAATAAATGAATAGAGAAACACATACCACATCGTCATGCATTCAAATAACCATCTTAGCACCAGATAATTACTATTATACAAAAATATGTCACGTAGGATAATTATGACAATCTGGTGTTTATATAATATATATATCAGATCATGTCAAGTAATATGACTAATAACAAGAGATCCGTATTGCTATTAACCCGTATGAATATTAACCCGTATGAAAATATACAAAATCATATCGTATCACTATAAATATACATTTAAATTTTGCATTCATTAGAATAGCAAGGTTATAAACATGACAATATATGTACATAATAATATTAGGATGTGTTGTATTGAAGTCTTCTGGATGCGTTGTAGGTTGGTGGTGTGGTCAGCTAACCACGGGATGGATGTGCTAGAGTCTACAGTTTTCCAGTTGAGGTTATATAAAGAAACACGGTAGTTGAAGTAGGGGCAGCTACCCACAATCCTCTAGAAGTGCTAATGTTCATTATTAGATCCGAATGGTGTAGAGTAAATAATCCGGTGGTCAACATGTAGTAATAATAGTCCTTTTGTGTGTGGTTGACATAGTTGTAGTCCAAATAGTTGATCCGGAAGTAAATTAACAGGGTAAATAAGTCCATTCGGTACATCAGCAGGTTATATGTGTAGAGGCAAGGAGAAAGGGTGCTCCGTGCTAAAAGTCAACTTTAAAATTCAGATCACTAGCTTTACAGTGATATATTGCATGAGAAGATACTCCTGTTAGTTTTGGAGGAATAGCTTGCTAAATATGGGTAGGTATGACCATTTTGTGAATGTCAATAAGCCCTACATCTCCATGGTCATGAGATACAACTATAATTAGCAGAATTTATGCTAATTAGCTAAATTAGCATAAATTTTCATTCTTTTGCCCATAACTTTTGATCTAGAAATGATATTTTCATTCCGTTTTCACCATAGTTGACCTTGTGAAATGTTCCTTTAAAGAGGATCATCGATTTTCTTAATTAGAATGAATATCATGTTTCCATGGCAACAGAAATCAACAAAAATGCCTATTTTGGCCCAAAAACATTCTTTTTAATGCCAAATTTGGAACCTTTCCCCCCAAAATAGAACGTTTTATCAAAAATCTTTGAATTCTCCATAAAAAAGTAGCCTATAGCAGTTTAAGTCATATTTTTCCTACTCTAGCCCATAGTGGTGCCCCCTGGTGGCTAAAACAGGCACTAAATCCCGCAGGAACCCCCATTTCTGCTTGCTGGCTCACATATATCGTATAAGTCCATCCAGTAGGGTGATCAGGAACAGGTAACAGTAGGCATCAGGTTAACGTATCAGCATCCGGAGGTAACTTTCAGCAACACCACTACTATCGGATTTTTATAATCAGTTCTCAATCCGAATAGAACTTTCAGGATATAACGATAAGTGTATGTCCTGAATTAATCTATTTTCTGGTTATGAAGGAACCCGGAACACATAGAATAATCATAGGTGTTGATGTACATCGGGAACATTCGCAGATAGATAATAACTTCTGCAAAAACTAGGTCTGGTTATCGGGGTTTTAGGAAAAAATGAAAATTTGAGTAACCCGGAACACACTTAGGTTGACTTCTTAGTGTGTTTCTTCCTCAGAAGATCTAAGGCCGACTTGGGAGTACCATCCCATTCGTCTATGTCGACCCAGAATACTCTCATGAACTTAGTGTTCAGATTCGTACTCCGAGTTATTTCTTCCTTAACACGTTTTTCTAGTACGTGTATGTCCATAGCTGCCTGTTCCTTGGCAGCTACGGCATCCTCCTCCCGAGACTTTACTTCATCCCCGATGACAGTTTCGAGGCGCTCCTTCTCAGACAAGGTATTGTTCAGAAGACCCTAATGGAATTCTGTAGCCCGATCTCTGACACATTTCTCCCAGTGGGTGTAGATGGCCTTTTGGACATCCGATTCCCCCTGGCGAGACTTTTCGAACCAAATTTCTGTAGGTGGCTGATTCTGTTTCAACCCCATTTCCATGTACATTTGTACTTGTTCAGGGGTGAACGATACCTGCTGGGCAGCTGCGGTACTTGCGGAACCGGCAGCAGCAGGTGCTGAGGTCTTTTTTGGAACTAAACGACCCCCTCTTCCCAAGACCAAGGTCTGGCTCTCAGGTCCAGGTCCTTGTGTCATGGACGGAAAGTTATGTGAGTTCACTTTCCCTGCTTTCGATACAGCGCCTGCGTATCCGGAAGGTCCGGGTCTCTTGAAAACAGGTGTACCCTGGGTCTGCTCATGCGGGTGACGCGCCAGGGGGGATCTAGAACGATCATCCGCCCTGGTTTGAGGTACAGTTGTAGACTGACCATTACCGTTGCCACCTCGGTTCTGGTCTCTCCTAACTCTCTCCCGTGCTCTTTTACCCTCCTTTCCAGACTCTTCGCATTTCTGCCAAAGAGACTCATGCATGTCCAGTTTTCCTTTACCAGGAGTTAGGACAATCTTGGCACGTAGTTTCGAATCCTTGGTCTTCGGAACCTCGCAGAGGACTTGGTCCCCTGGTCGGATCTTTGACCAAGCATCCTCACTCAGACTATCGAACTCTTT
The DNA here is from genome assembly GCA_949317995.1 of Acholoe squamosa. Taxonomy (NCBI): domain Eukaryota; kingdom Metazoa; phylum Annelida; class Polychaeta; order Phyllodocida; family Polynoidae; genus Acholoe; species Acholoe squamosa. The sequence goes on from OX439037.1 coordinate 45,745,441, forward strand.
CATGAGTTCCTGATGCATGTCCATAATTCGTTTACGGGCTGTATCTAAACCTTCGGCATGGGCCTTCTTCTGGTGTCTCGCCAGATCACTACACCGGTTATATTGGACCTTCATTGTGCATTTCTTCCCCTTCTTGCCATAACTCGGGTCACAAATGTAGACCGGGGGATGGTGGAAGTGGGCTTCTACCAGATGCCTCTGGAACCGGGCTGAAGTACTCCAGGTCCGGACCGAGACATTGCTAGCATCCTGGCAGATGGAGAAGGGACAAGACTTTTGGTCGTCTCCATACCACTTCTCAAGTGCCCAACGTAACTTGCACCTCTGGGTATAGGTGTAATACCCTTCAGTGTGATTTAGCCACATCTTACGATAGGCCTTGCTCGGATTGGGATCCTCGTCTGAAAGACGCATCCAATCCTCATCGTCGGACTCCCTGTTCTTGTTGACAAGATCGGGGCAGGCATACAGAGTAGGACCGTCCTTCTTTACTCCGTATGCACAATCTGCGAAACACGTTGGGATCCGGGTCTTAAATCCGGATTTGGAGTTAGCCCAATGCTCGGCCTCAGTTTGAGTAGACGGAGTGACCTTCTCATCATACTCTACCGAGGACTCATGTACTGATTCCTCATCCAAGGAAACCACATCCATGGCGGTGCTCGAACTACTAGTAGCCGAGGTGCTGGCTTTCGGGTTGGCTCTAGCAGAATCCAGCAGATTCTTGAGTCGCCGAGCAGCAGACCTCCTGTTTTTAGTAACCTTCCAGTCTTCCGGATCTTTAGTTCCAGATTCGCTGGAAGTACTCCTTTCTACCGGATCTGCAATTTTACCAGTAGTACTGCTAGAAGTTGATTTGGAAACATCCAAACCTCTAGCACCTAGTTTCAGGTCGGGAATTGGAGGTGCAGGTGCCTCCGCTTCCCTACGGGCTTGTTCCAGGGCTTCCTGCTCCGCAGTCATACGACGAACGAGAATCGTCTGAAGGGCTGCGCTCCTGTCCAGTCCTGTGAGAGAGGAGTTCTGGACTTCCGTTAGTTCAGCTTTGGCTATGTAATAGCCATCGTCCCACTGTTCTAAGTTGGCAGCTGTTTCCCGGTACTCTCTCATAGTTTGGTAATCCGGCAGGACAGCACTAGGGCGTGGGTAGGTCTGGCCTTCGGGTTCAAAATGCAGCCTACCCAGTCAATGGTTGACTTGGTCACGTTCCACTGAGACCTATCAGGCTTGGGATATGCTCCTAGCAAGAAGGCTCTGTTAGTTTCGTACACTTCCTGTCGGAAGGCAATGTCCACCATGAGTCCACGTTGGAACCATGGCCAGTCTCTGAGCCATTCGGGTGGCGTCCTATCGAGCTGTTCTGGGTGCATAACACCCTCGATAGCCATCCTCACCTTCGGGTCCAGTTTAACTGGAGTACCATCCGGGTTTACGACCTGTGCCTGTAAGTCCGGGTGGACATACAGGTACCGACCATCATAGGCCGCTGGAAACGGATCGCCCACGGCCGGTTTCCATTGATCCTTAGATCCGTCTACTTGAGTAGTATCGGATCCGGTTGCTCCAAGCAGTACTTAGGGGTTCGAAGCGTCTCCAGATCCGTCAGTAGGAAGTGGTGATAACAGTTTATCAGGCTCATTCAGTGAAAATGAAGCCAGCTTCTCTTTGAACGAGCAATCAGCAGATTCCTCCACTTCCATCAATTCGCTTTCCGCCTGTGTGACAGGTGACAATGCTTCCGGGAAAGCATCTGTGGTCGAAGTCAGCTTATCCGGGTCACCGGATAGCTTGGCTGCTGCTACGGATTCCTCAGCCATGACTGAAGGAATCTCCTCGGGAGTTCGACACTCATTTTCCCGGCTTTCACGGCGCCGGGGCCGACAAGGGACGGAGACGCCTACTAGAGGACCGACTCTGGAGAAACAGCTAGATTGCTTAGAGGCAGTAAACCAAAAGAAGGGCGATCGCTCGCCCGTCCCGATTACAGCCAAAAAGCAATATGGCGACACGCCAGCTTTCGTGACGTCATTTCCTCGCCGGCGAGCGGGGTCACGAGAGGTCAACCGGGACTGGATGCGGTGACGTCATGCGGAAACGCACGTGCTACAAGCGGAACATAAACAAACTGATTGTTTTTAGGTAATTATCGCTCATGCCGTTGACTCGTCTAGGGATTTAAGTGGAGTTTATGGAAAGCTTAAGCAAATCCACCAGATTATCCGTCCACTACCCACTGGTACATCATACGGCGACGACAAATAAGCCTTTCCGGTCAGTTGCCTTCCGTTCCTCTAAATGTAAACATTACACTCGTTGTGTATACAGGTTAGGTCACTGCAGTCCTCTGGGCAAGTCAAGGGCTGCGGCGAATGTATATCCCCTTCTTGGATAGATCCTTTTTGGACCTGACAGTTCGAAGAGCTTTCTCTGGGTATTTCTTGGCCTTCGAAACACCTTTCCTCTTCTTTTTGTCTTCACCTGCCGAGACTTTTTTTTACCCCCCCACGCCTAATCTGTGTTGGCATTGGTGGCACTGATTCAGATATCTTTTTAGGCCTACCTCGGCCTCTCTTCGATATCGGGTTCTTTACCTGGTCTACTATCCGATTTAGATTCAAAATCTTTTTGAATCCTTCAGCATACATTTCTGTGGAGGTCTCTCTCCCAGACCATTTTCTCAGTCTAGCCACATTCGACTTATAAAGCCGTCCGAGGTCTGATTTAATAATTATGGTACAATCACTAATAACCTGGGTTATTGTAAAAGGACCGTCCCAATTAGACGCTAATTTTATATGTCTAAGTGGTTCGTGCAGTCTTAGCACTCTATCTCCGGATTTGAATTTCCGATGTTTTAGATCGGTATCATATCCAACTTTCTGCCATTTGGCACTTTTCTCTAAATCAATTCGGACAGACTCATATGCTTTTTTGAATTTGTCCCTTAAACATTCAACGAAAACTACATGACAAGGTAGTTCCGGGTCCATACCTACGACTCCAAATACTAAGTCTGCAGGCATTATTAGATCCTCTCCGAAAACTAGAAGATTCGGAGTACAGTTGGTACTCGAATGTACCGTACTGTTGTAAGCATGTGTTCATCCCAATCGTCCATGTTTTCATTAACAAGTGACTTTAGGACCTGAATAAGGGTTCTATTGAACCTTTCGACCAATCCGTCACTCTGTGGCCTATACGGATTGGTTCTAGTTATGCAAATAGCTAAGTATTCGCACATACCTTGCCAGAGATCCGATTTGAATTCTCTACCTTGGTCACTGTGTAGCATAAGTGGTACACTGAAAGTCAGTACCCAACCTTTTACAAAGGCCTCAGCACAAGTGACTGCCTTGTGATCCGGTAGTGGAAATACCTTGGTGTATTTCGTATAGTAATCACACACTACCATCATACAAGTATTATCATTAGCGGTTGTATTAAACCCACTAATGATATCTACTCCGATTCTCGCGAATCTAACTCCAAAAAGTTCCTGAGATAGGGGAAGTTTGCCCATCCCAGGTCCGGGTTTGTTTTTACAACAATCCGGACAGGTGGTTACCCATCTTTACAAGTCTCTTGACATGCCGGGCCAATAGTATTTTTTAGAAAGTCGTGCTAATGAGCGTTTCCTTCCAAAATGACCACTGTTCCGATGTCCATGACAAAAATACATAATGTCATGCCTCATTGCATGTGGTATAACCACTTGTATGAGTTTCTCAGCATTATTACATGGCTTCCAACGGTATAACAAGCCTTTCCGGACTTCAAGACCTCTGGTCTGACTGGACGTATACCCTTAGGTACCAAGTGCAGTAGCTGTGCAGTTAATGAGTCAGCTTCCTGGAACTGTCGTATGTGATCCATAGACCATTCCAGTACACTGGCAACTAGGGGTTCGAAGGGTCTTCGAATCCCTGCTAAAACTGCTCTGTGAGCTCCACAATCAGTACAATCTGGATTATTACATTTCTGGATTGGTATTCGAGACAAGGCATCAGCATTTAAATGCTTTACTCCGGGTCTATGCTGAATTTAGCGATGTTCAAGCCCGTATTCGGATAGATGGGCTAGCCATCGACCTAACATACCTTCAGCATCTCGGAAGTTCAACAACCATCTTAAAGAGGAATGATCCGTACGTAAAGTAAAGTCGGTCCCCCATAAGAAGTGTTTGAACTTCTTTGTGTATACAACTACTGCTAACAACTCTCGTTTAGTCGTGCAGTAATTGCGTTGATTGCGAGTGTATTGCTAGCAAAAGCAATTGGTACCTCTCTCCCATTTTGGACTTGTGAAAGGGCAGCACCAATGCTGTCATTACTAGCATCCATATCCAGTATGAAATGATCCGTCTCATTTGGATATTGCAACACGGGAGTACTCGTGAACAGATCTTTTAGCTTTTGGAAAGCAGTTTTTCCCTGGTACATCCTGGAGTCCAGTTAGCTATTACTTGTTATGGGTAACTGACTCTAGAATAATTCGGAATAAATTCCCTGTAATAGGAACAGAAGCCTAAAAATGATCTCACTTCTTTAGGTGAGTTAGGTCTACTCCAATTCGTAACTGATTCGATTTTATCGGGATCAGCTTTTATTCCTTCATCTGAGATGATACGGCCCAAATAATTTATGGACTTTCTAAACATGTGACATTTCTTAGGTTTCAATTTGAGACCATTACAAATAATACGTTCTAATACCAATTTAAGATTGTTAGAACATTCTTCGAATGTTTTTCCGAAGACTATTACATCGTCAAGATATACTAAACATCTTTTCCACAATAAATCACTCAATATACCGTAATCTCCCGCGTAGAAGGCGCGTCTTCTACGCCAAACAAAATGCTGCTGGGTCTTATACGCGGGAGGTAAATTGCCTTGAGTTTGGGGTGCGCCTTATACGCGGGTTTTTCCAACATCTCATTTGGGAAAATGCGCCGATGACAGCTTGAACTCATAGCGCCAGCACCGCGGCAGACCGGGAGGTGTAAACGCGCTTGGCGGGTTCAAGCCGACCGTGTGCCGATGACAGCATAGACTCAACAGGTTGACAATGCGGTGTGGCTTGCCGGGGTGTAGGGAACACGTGGGCCGATGACAGCATCGACTCATAGCGCTAGCGCCGCGGCAGACCGGGAGGTGTCGACGCGCTCGCCGGGGATAAGGCCCACCATACGCCGATGACAGCTTGAACTCATAACACGAGCAGCGCGCCAGACAGGGAGGTGTCGACGGGCGCTCGGCGGGTTTGACGCCGACCGTGTGCCGATGACAGCTTGAACTCATATAGCCAGCACCGCGGCAGACCGGTCGCTGTAGATTTGCTCGCCGTTTTTTTACGCCGACCGTGTGCCGATGACAGCTTGAACTCATATAGGGGGGTGGGCGCCTTCTACGCGAAACAGCCCCCCTGTGAGTTGGGGGGGCGCCTTATACGCGGGTTTTTCCAGAAATCAATCCAGAGGAGGTACGTGCGCCTTCTACGTGAAAAGGCCTTCTCTGAGTTGGGGGTGCGCCTTCTACGCGAGCTGCGCCTTCTACGCGGGAGATTACGGTAGTTTCCATCATTGCTTCAAATGTAGCTGGTGCATTGCACAAGCAGAAAGGCATTATGTTATATTGGAATAATCCAATATGACTCGAAAATGCTGTTTTTTCCATATCTGATGGGTTCATTCCCACTTGCCAATATCCTGATTGCAAGTCTAGGGTACTAAACCAACTGTTACCTCCTAAGGAGTCAATGGTTTCATCTATTCTCGGTAATGGATACGAGTTCTTTTTCGTCACTCCATTCAACTTCCTGTAGTCTATGCAGAAGCGTATAGTACCATCTTTTTTTGTTACCATACATACAGGACTACTCCATGGACTATTGGATGGGACTATTGCGTCTTGTTCCAACATCTTGTTTATTTTCTCCTCAGCTACTCTTTTCTTTGCTAAAGGTAACCGTCTATACGGTATTTTAAAGGGTTCCGCTTCTCCAGTATCTATTTTATGTACTACCTTATTTGTCGTACCCAATTTTTCACCGGGTTTGGCAAAGGCAGTTTTATACTGACAGAGCAAATCATGAAACTCTTTCCGATGTTCCGGATTTTCTAATGAAGTTTCTTCATACAACTTTAACAAGTCATCCGAAATTTCATCGTTATCTATTACCTTGGGTAAATTTAACTTACTATCTTTTACCGTTTCTGAAAGGGTCACATTACCGAAAACTTGTCCTTTCTTTAGGTAGATAGTAGCGTTTCCAGTGTTGGAAACAGGCACTACCGACCAGGATGCATTCGCTACTATAGTGTCTACGGATATTAATCCGATACTTGACAAAGTAACTACATCCGGTTCTATCACTGCAGGCTTATTGCGCATTGCAGGATCGCTTCTCAAGAGCACATCACAGGCTACACCTGCGGGAATTCGCACAGTGTGTACTTGCCTTAGTACGCAGGATACGGGTATTTCACACTCAACACTCCTGATTGTGGTTTTAAAACCACCCCATACAGGGATGCGAAATCCAACCCGAGTATCCCCTCATCTGCTATATCCGCAACGGTGGCACTCATGACATAGTCATGTATTCCATCCAATTGCAATTTCACACAAGTTCTTCCATACGTTTGTATGGTACTGCCATCGGCCGTTTGAGCATTTCCTCCCGATATGAGAGTATCGTGTTCATTCGGAATAAGATCATAGAACCTCTTGGAGATACAGGAGTGGCTAGCACCCGTATCCATAAGGAATTCAGCAGATCTTCCGTTACCAGTGAGGCAAACATACCACCGCCTTCCATTCAAAACATAGGGGGGGGGGGCGTGACGATTGGGACGTCATTGTTCACACCTGGAGTCAATCGACATCCTTTCAGGTATTCCAGACAAGGATGACCCGGGGGTAGGTGGGCACTACCAACCCTGGCTAAAAAATAACCGCCTACCTCGTTACTGATATTGGGTTTCCCCTGTGCTCCCTGGGCACCTGTTATATCGGCCTCCCTAACCTTCCGGGTGTCTACAACCACTCTGGTGTTAGGCGAATTTGTTACTACATGCGAACTATCGTCATGGATGGTGATATCATGGCAAGATTTGTCATCGGGATCCCCTTCTCTGCCCATAGGGGGATCCCTTCTCAGTTTTCCTCTGTTGTTAATCCAGAGATACTTTCCTGTCTACGAGGGACAGGCTTATCAGCTGTATATTCGGATGCATAGTGCCCTAATTTCTGGCACCTGAAACATCTCCTCTGGGATTTATCCACTCGAGGTCTTCTCAGAGCATCCGTCAATCGAGCTACTAGTGTCTCTACCAGATCTGTTGTAGCAGCAGCTGCTGCTACGGTAGGAACAACTGTAGTTGTCGTATTACTAGCTTGAATCGATCCGGGAGCTATTTTATTAGCAACGGGTCCTCCTTTTCCTTTCGGATATACTTTTCTGTACCGTTTCTAATGGTAGTACTTCCCAGCTACCCGGACTGAGCCAATATATTCTTCGTTTTCATCGGAGACATATTCATCTTCCTGGTTAGCTTCCTGTAAGTCAACAGGGGCCAATTGGGAGGTCTCATATACTTGAGCGGGTGCAGCTCCGTATTGTAATGGAGCAGCTCGTAGCGGGCTAGGTCATAGACCCACTAACCTTTTCTTCATATCGTATCCATCGATCGATATAAAGAGATCACTGAAAGATGTTTCATCCTTCCAAGAATCCCAAACTACTTGTTTGTGATCCGGATCCCGCAATCCACTGTAGAATTGTGTAAATAACTCTTGCAGATAGCAATCATCATCATGAGCCCAATTTGGACGTGCCTTTGATAGCAAATCCTGTAGCTCCAACCCGAAGACTTTATGAGAATCCTTGGGTTTCTGAGTCCTTTTCTTAAAGCTTACCCATGGATCTTCTCTTACGATCGAACCAAATAGGTACGCGGCACATTCGACCAATTGATCGTAGGTGCCATATATTCCGTACGCTGCTCTCCACTGGTTGAGGGCTACTTTTCTGCCCTTGTTTAACCAACAGATTAGGTAAGGCAGAGCTTCTTCTTTTGTCCAACCACTACAGTTGACTTCATCGACAAAAGCCTGATACCTATCCTTCCATGGATCATTCGAATCATAGGGAGGGGGTATCCTTGCCTGTCTACAAGCCGGATTATTACATCCTCGTAGTCTGTCTGCTTCTCGCATGCTCCAGTTCATAACTTCCATGCCATCTGCGCCCTTCCGGTAGCAGTCAATGCCCAAATTTTGGATACATTGGCTTCTATCAAAGACGTTTTGCATCCCTGCTGGCATGGATGTTCTCCTATTTGGTTTCCTGCCATCTCCTCCCGATCCTGATCCTCCCGATCCAGATCCACCAGGACCACCTGGGGGATTACCTCCTGGGGGTCCATTATTGGGATAATTCCCGGAAGGACCGTTAGGGTACCCACCTCTATAACCAGTATTTCCAGTTGTTCCGGAAGGCGCAAACCCGGGGTAGGAATTATTCTGATTCCCTCCCTGGTTATATGTACTTCCTGAATAGAAGTTACTTCCTCCTGCGGGATTATAGGTATTACTATATCCGTGAGGAGTTGCTCTAGGTAATACGTACCCCTACCACATTGGGTTGTGGCGGGTTCGGCCTTGGAAATTGTCCACTATTAGGTACATTGCTCTGACCTGAGTTCGGGTTAGGCAATCTTGCACCTGCTGGAGTGCTATGTCCGGGTTGAGAAAAATACGAAGGTGGCGTAAGTAAATTTCTTATTGGTCCCGGTGCATGTGGTTGGGCCACTGGAGTAGTGTTAGTTCCACTCGCTATATTAACTTGAGTCAGATTAATTTTATGACTCAGGGCTGGTATCGGCGGTGCCGGACCTACAACCGTATCAAGTTTAGGGGCTTGAGGTGTAGGTGCACTACTTGTGGGTCCCTGGTTTGTTCCGACATGTATAGAGGTACTGTTCGGAACACCCACTCCGCTGGATGCAGAATGATCCGTTTTTTTATAAATTCCGGAATCTACATTTTTGTCTGCCCCATCAGTAACAAATGGGTTGTATCTGGTGGGTGTTACATCTTGGGCTGTATTTGCCAACATTGTAGATACCACATTTGGATCTATATTACCTATAGTCAATTGTGCGGCTTCTACGTATTTATCTAGAGTCAGTGCAGTATTTTGCAGATCCTGAAGCTCATTGGTGAGTTTCTGTCTATCTTCCTCCAGTTGATTATTATAAGCTATAATGCCCAACCGGATAGTTTCATTGTCTTCAGCTTGCTTACTGCACTGAAGTTTCAATTTCTCCAATTCGCTTTGATATAGGCTTATCTCTGATTCATAATTGGCTTTATCAAGGCATAGTTGATCATTCGTATCTATGTATGTTTGGATATGAGTATGTCTATTGTCATATTCTTTATTAAATGACTTTCTCATTTCCTGAAGCTTCATTCCTTCAGTTTCTAAATCTTTCATGTATTCACTCTTTCTGGTTTCGAATTCACTTCGCATACCAATTAAGTCTTCTTCCAGATGCAGTTTTTCATTGATTACTTCATCTTTCGCTTTTAACAAGGTATTTAAATTCTCGTTCAAAGTTACGTAGGTTTTGTTTAACTAACAGGACATCCGGTTGTTTAAATTCCTCACCTTCCGGTACCGCATATGTTACATCGCCATCTATGGCGCTGTAATCTAGAATCAGTAGTCCGGGTCTGGGTATACTGTATGGTAGTTCTCCAAACGTAACCCTTTTTGGCATAGGTGCCGGATGTTCTGGATTAGTGCTACCACCAACCGCGAACATCGAATTACTTAATTCGTCAACAAGTGATTGTTGACCCAGTAAAGTACTCTTTCTCTGTATGGATTGTTCTCTCCGTACAGAGTCCGGTATATTTTCTTCACTATCCATTTTATAGTGAGGTCCGGGATCCCTCCAGGATGCAGTATCTGCATCCTGTGAGTTTGAATGGGTATGGATCAACAATGACCCATTGCCTTCTCCTGGGCAATAAGTTGCCCTTCAGGGTTAGCTTCCGCGAGGCTGTCTAACCCATGTACTAGCCGTTCGGACGTTATAACGTCCGGGCTATACACCAGAATTAACTGGTCACAGCACCAATGTAATGGTTTGTATTACTATTTCGGTGGTTTGGGCCTTACTGATCAGGAAAGAAGGAGTAAGGTGGTAATTCAAGTGTATGCCAACGGATGTTTTATTACTTAAGACACTTACGGCTACCCGGAAGATGATAAAGGGGCAGCTAATGTTAATTAAAGATGTTACATGGTCAGAGGCCAGGAGGGCCTCTGACGTAGCGGCTGAGCCCCGGTCTTTATATACGGACCTAGGTGTTCGTCGTCAGATGTCCCCACAGGCCCGGATCGGTGCTGCCACCTATCTGGAACCTGAGGAACACCCAAAAACTGGACTCACCCGCCACGCCACATGGTACCCATAACTATGGTTATAATACCATGCCTCTACAATTTCATCGATATCTAAACACAAATTTTGAACCTAAACACCTAGATTTCTAAACATGTGAGCTAAGCACATTGTTTGGCTAAACATGTTTAGGAAATTAATGTGATTACAAAAACTTTGCAAGAATATGTTTAGAATTGTGTTTAGGATCTAAACACCATTTTTGCAGTGTAGGTATTACAATCAGAATGCAATGCATGCATTCAGATCATGTAAGCCCTCTGTCCATCTTTCTATACTGCAATGAGGGTACCATCATGGGGGTTGTATTCTGGCAAATCACTTCAGCTATTCAGAAAGAAAAACTGCCTCGGTAATCTGACCTAACATTTATCAGAAGGGCGCAGGGCCGCAGCCCCTCCCCATTCTAATCGCCATTGTGATTTTAGGTGGGATCAGGGGGATATAGATAGAACATTTTCAGCATTGCGTTTATTGATTATAATTTCTTGGAAAGCCGCCACCATTCAATTGTCAAATATTTAATAATAGCTTTTTCCTCTGTTATTGGTTATGCCTGATAGGTTGAATCCCAAATTGCGATTTAGAGCTCTAAAATCTCCGAATTCAACAGCCTCAAACTAGGTATAATCAGAATGCTTGGTCTCCGTTTTTTTTAAACCATTGCACAGTGGTATTGGAATGTATTACAATTGGAATGCAATGCATGCATTCTTTTTTTTAGAACAGATTTAAACTGTATTTGGCCAATAAGTTCATCATCATGTATACATAGGTACACTTGACACATAGATTCGTCCATTGTAAAATGGGGATTACTTAATATCAGCGGCCAAACAGTTAATGACCAGGTCGTCATTTAAAAAATGTTGTCGGTCATTTAAAAAATGTTGTCGTGACCTGGCCATGTAAATAAAATACCACATATCATGGGAATTGACATCATAATAACATTCTTATTGGAACAACGGAGACACAATTTTTACTTTAAGTACAAAATATTATATACCCCCCACCCATACCCTCGAGGAGGCGCGGTAACTACACCTTCCCCAGTTTATACCAGTGCGTTTTAAGTGAGAAACAACCTAGGCAGAGGAAATATAAGTGAATTTGCAAGTTGAGATTCCACCCAGGAGGTAAGGAACAAGGATCATGTAAGCCCCCTGTCCATCTTTCTATACTGAAATGAGGGTACCTCCATAAGGGATGTATTCTGGCAAATCACTTGAGCTATATGCTGTCAAGGACGAAACACCTAGGTCGAAGTGTTTCATGCGCTCCCTGTGATCTGTTTATGATAAATAGGCGTTTATGTCATACAGAAAATTCTCATTTGGAGATTTTTACAATTACTTTCACTTCAACGGTTGAAAATATGAAGGGATATTTTAACTCAAAGATTTCAGCCTATGACCTTGTGTTTTACCATGGATATAAAGGTCCGTGGATATACATGACATACAGTTTCATCTTATGTATGGCCTAGCCATAGGGGCCTACACATTCGGTAAGAATTAACCACCAAGCGTGGGAAGGCCTTTATATTCAATTCTCTACTGACCAACTGATAGGCTGGATATAGTGTTTGTTGCACCCTTAGAACTAATGAGCACTTGCTGGCAGGATTATGGCTACTGATGAAGATAGCACCAGCTTGATCTACGATATAGAGGGTCAGCACCTGTACAAAGGCAAAGTCTACCTCGCCAAGCAGCCACGTGATCTCCTGCAGAAGATTCCAGACGTGGAGCTTTCAGCAGAGGACATCATAGTGGTTAGCTACCCTAAGTCTGGTGGGCTCATTTGCATTTGTTCTTATGATAAACCATCTTACCACAATAAGTGCAACTCTGCTCCATTCATATTAAAGATCAAATGAGGAATCAGTGTCTCACAATGGAGAATGGCTTAATATACTACCTACATTTCAGCAATATACATGATATATTGAAAGTTGGTTTTGTTATTCATCCTAATGTATTCATCCTAATGTATTAACTCTTTATTTATATATTATCGTAAGTAGATCGCCCTTTGTTTTGAGTGGTCAGCATAGGATGAAAAATAAGCATTAATAAAACACTAAGCTCCAAATAATTTTCTGAGAGACAGTTGAAATGTGTGAGAGCAAACCGATTAGATCAATATGTAAGGAACAAGTCACAAACTAACGTAAGATGATGTTCATTTTTTGTCAACATACTCAAAACTAATTCGACTGGCCCTTTTAAAGTTTTAGCCCAGTACTGAATCGTTATAGTGCAAGAAAAGGGAAATCAACAAAATCAATCCATAACTATCAAAACTAATGTAATTTGATCTTGACTAAATCTCAGGTGCGACATGGATGTGTGAGTTGGTGGATGTAGTGCACCATGATGGGGACACCCAGAAGGCCGCCCAGACAGCTAGCAACCAGCGCTGGCACATGCTGGAAACAGCCGTCCCTGGATGGTTTAATGGACTGGAGTCGGTCCAGGCCAGCATCTCCCCTCGGCTCATCAAAACCCATGTGGATGTTACCTTCTTGGACAGACAGGCATGTGTAATCGATATGTAGGGATATAGTGAGTGTATTGGGTTGATTCTTGAAACAAAGAGTCAATTAATACCCATCCCCGGAGCCATCCACTTGAGAGTAACTCCGAGCAATATGATTGGACGAACACCTAGATGGAGCCAAAATGATACTATGCCTTGTTAGCAAAGATAAGAAGGCCTATATAGCAAAGGGAGCCTCATGTCTAATAATATGAGCATATCTATGAGCCAATATATCTAGAGAACGTCTCCTATCCCCCACTTTACCTACTACACTACATTAATGATTTTATGTCATTTGAGACTACAATTGTTATTGGAGACTAGAAGCTCATGTAGCTCTGCTAGTCATTTCGCAAACACTACGTGTGGCCTGATCCCGCTACGATTTCAAGTGACCATAGAGTTTGTATCGTGTTTCCACTACGATTTGGTGAGGGCCCACTCGTAGCATTTAAGAAATGACTTCCTCAAGCTATAGCCATTAGTGGTTGTATCGCTACACCACTGAACGAGGATCCATGTATGGGTCGAATCCAACATGGTGATTTAGAGCTCTAAAATCTCTGCGATTTACAGCCTCGTGCATAACTCATCAATGAGATTTTGTTCTATACTCCCCTTGTGACTATAGCTGCTCCGAATTTGAGGAAGTGGCTGAAATTACAAGAAGTTGTATATCGGAGAAATTTTAGAGCTGTGATTCACCATGTGGGATTCGACCTTAAGGAAAGATATCGGTAATCTGACCTTACATTTATCGGAAGGATGTAGGGTCGCAGCCCCTCCCCATTCTAATCGCCATTGTGATTTTAGATGGGATCAGGCCTAAAGTAGAATTCAACCTTATAAAACCCATAGTCCACTTGGCCTCTATCGCACGGTTTGGCCATACATTTCCTGTACAGATTTCTGCGACAGAGGCCTAGTTGACTATCGATGTAAGACCTAAAAACCCATAGTCCACTTGGCCTCTGTCGCACAATTGAACCATACATTTCTTATATAGATTTTTGCAACAGAGGCCTAGTGGACTATCGATGTATGGTTACAACGTTAATGATTATTCATTTCAGATTCATGAACAAGGTACGAAGACCATAGTGGTTATGCGAAACCCTAAGGACTGCCTAATCTCATTCTACCATTTCTACCGGGTGAATGGATATTACCACAACTTCCCTGGAACTTGGGAAAAATTCTTCAAATTATTCCAAGCAGGACAGCTTAATTATGGTGACCCAATAGACCATATGGTGGGTTGGTGGGCAATGAAGGACTTACTCAATGTTGAGGTATTCATGTATGAGGATATGGTCAGAGACAGCCAGGGTACAGTCAGGCGACTGAGTCAATTCCTTGGTAAGAATTTCACAGATGCCCAGGTGGCGGAGATTGTGAGATATACATCATTAAATTTTGATAGTATGAGGAAACCTCCAGCGACCAAACCTAGTCGTTACTATGCCGTCAAGCAGAAAATATCCCGCTTCTACAGAAAGGTAGAGGTTGGTGACTGGAAGAACTACTTTACTGAAGAACAGAACAAATATATGAACGAGCTCCTGGAGAAGGAAAGTAGAGGAACTAACTTAAAGTTCACATTTGAATAGATGAGATACCCATGTAAATTTTGGTAATACCGTGAACTTGCAGGCTACACCGATCTGCTGTCATCAGTAAACGTGTATCACAGTTGTGGAAAATGCTTTAAGTGGAGGCTCCAGTACGCGATTTTTTTTAACATTCTCATGAGAAGTTACCCAGGCAGTGTCTAAGGTATATGCTGCTGACGGTCCTAAATAGTAAACATGAGATTTAAACCTGTAAAAATGAGATCTGAAGGGTCACTTGTAACAAGAGGTAGTGTGTTTACCTATAGTCCTGTTTACATTTAATCCAAAACTGAGACTAAGAGGTAACATTGGTCAATTAGGAGTTGGTGACCCTCCTCTGCTGTATGAACAATAACACAGTATGATGTAAACAACGACAACAACCTTAAATCCTTACATTTCATGGTCTTGTCCTGTAAAAATCAAACCTGTCTGATATTAAATTGCAGAGACTCCCCAATGTGAAAGTCTACAAAAGTTACATAACACCTTGATTTAGTAAACAACATCTTTTTGACAACACAAGCATGCCCGAGATTGGACAAATGACACCCCCCAGATAAACAAATAGCTCCCTCAACATACAATTTCTACCTTGCAATGAAAATAAATCCCACTTTTAGTTTGTGTTTGTGTCCCAATTTGTGAGAAAAGCTGCAATTCTGTGCAAAAATCGCGTCGTGGCGCCACCCCTATTGACCTAATTAAGCGTTTGTTCATGATTTACATCATAATCAATTCAGGGCTGTTCTGGTTATGTGGTACTTATTTTTAGTATGTATCACCGGCCTGTCAAGGGCGTCCAAATAGAATGTGAATGATGTCCTAAGGTTGTAAGAGAATCCTGCAGTAGGAACTCGTCTAGCAACTATAACTATGTCATCGATATGTGGCGTCGATGTGCCCTGGAAGTCATTTCTCAAACCCACAGATTACAGCCCCTGAAATCGTACCGACCTTGCCATGATCGTAAGGGAATTCTTAGGTACACAGGGTCAATCACTACGAGTGGTGCAGATATAGAGGGAAAAAGCATGCTCCTGAATAGGCAATCGTAAGTAATACTGCTCACCCAGGCTCAATCACTATGATTGGACTGGATCATAGGGGTGGTTGAAATCGGAAGGAGAGGGGTAGGATTGTAGCGTTTGAGAAATGGCTAGCAGATCGAGTTAATATCACTATGGGAAACACCCTGTCAAATATATCATTGCTGCAAGACCGTCACCTATAACATCATCATGTGAATGTTTTATCACATTTCATAAATCAATGAAACGTCAAATGATCATCCTTTAAATGGCTTGAGGAATTTTTGTTTATGCCAAGGTCCTGCTGTAAAACAACAATAGGGTTCTAGATATGGGGGATAGGGGGTCTCAACTCTCACGTCTCATGTTGCTTCTAAGAAATGCCTGTTGTCCCCTTGTTGATTTTAAAGAGGTCCTGAATCGACTACGTCTGTTTTAAGGTCGAATCCAACATGGCGATTTAGGCCTCTAATATCTCTGCGATTTTGTCTGTTGTGTTATAGTACCCATGCTGAGGCCATAAAACACAAGGGTTACAGCAAATTAGTTGATCAATCCTTGCGTTTTATGGTCTCAGTAAGAATCATAGAACACAACAGACAAAATCGCAGAGATATTGGAGGCCAAAATCGCCATGTGGGGTTCGACCTTCACAGGTCAAACGGTGGTGGACGTAGCTCCTTGATTCAGTGCACCCTCAAGAAGTCCCTTTGTCCCCTTGTCGATTTTATCCGTATGGGGCCTTAACATTATTAAGAAAGGCTATACATGAAGTGGGACTCCTGCTTTGTAATGAGAACATAAAGTCTCATTGTCATGACGCCTTGATCAGTGCTGTGTTGTAACCCATTGACACTGTGTTCACATTAATGCTAACCACCCTTCTGCAATGTTTGCACATCAATACATGTCGTAGTTGATTCAGAGTTAAAATATGATTGAATTTGAAAAATGACACAATACGATCAAATCAACTATGATTCAACATCTAGTTATAGGTCGAATCCCACATGGCGATTTAAGGCTAAAATATCTCTGCGATTTGTTACCTGCTGCGATTTTGGGCACTGCCTCAAAATTGAAATAGATATAACTACAGTCAACATTGAATCAACATAAGTATTAAAATTGACATCGTTTATTCAATTGTGACAAAATCAATGTTGAATTGAGAACAATATTTCAACATCATCAATGTAGAAATAAGAACAATATTTCAAAGTCGATATGTCAACTGTTGGTCTGATGTTAAAGTGGTGATTCATGACAAAATTGAAATGGAATCATTGATAAACTGTTGAAGACAGGTTGATCACTATCAACACCTATCAACCAGTTGATTCATGATTGAAATATGTTTGTATTTGACAGTTGACACAACATAACCAAATCAACTGTGCTTCAACATCTAACCATCAGTGCTGATTCAACGTAAACTTGTATTACTATGTTGATTCAATGTGGTTTCAATGTTATCCCAAGGTTATTTCAACGTTGATAGCTGCAAGGTGATTCTTATAGTTGATGTGTCAATGTTGAAACAACATTGAAATGGATATCATTAATTCAAAGTTGACAAATCAATGTCGAATCAAGGTTGAATTGAGAACAACATTTTAATGTTGATATGTCAACTGTTGATTTGCTGTTGAAATGATGATGACAAAACTGAAATGGAATGATTGAAAAAGTGTTGAAGACAGGTCGAACCAGTTGTCAACGTCGATTTAATGTTCTGCACCCACTGGATGGGACTTGGAAATGCCAACAAGGTAGTGCGTTCACTGAAGGACTGTTGAATTATTCATTGCTTGTGTCGGCATTCATTTATGTGTTCAAGAACAGAACTGCCATTAAGGAGTCATATATGTGTCTGTATACAGAGCTCTCTTGCTATACATTAGCTGTAATCGTTATAGACAGTGCATGGGGTAAATATAAACAGCTGGTGTTTATATAAATTTCGCATCACAGATATATGTCCCTGTGGAAGAGCAGTATAGATGTTGAGAGGCAATGTGAGATTGGAGCATATGGGAATAAATGTAGGAGGTCAGACATAACCAGAAAGATGACATCGAGTAGACCCCCAACATTTCGCTGTAAAAAGACTGCGGAAATCTAAAGGTTGTTGCCTACGATGATATTTATCCCTCTAAAGTTTTTGCAATTGAGAGGTCTTGCAGATTGAGAGCATTACCTCTCCTGTAAATTGCAAGGGTTATAACAAACAATTCCCACCATTGCAGTCACACTGAAAACACGCCGCCATTGGGGAGTCGTCATATATGAAGAGTTTAGGGTCGTCAGAGGGTCGTCAGGCCTTTATAACTACCCTAAGTCGTCATACTGAACACCTTGGATTTACTTGTAGTATGTGTGTGTGCCATAAGAGGTCCCCACTATGCATTTTCTGTAATCCATATACCATACCCTGGGGGTGTATAGGCTCGTATTTATGGATTATATTTGTTGTATAGCCTAATATTCACGAAAAGAAGAATTCAAGCACCATTTGATACAAATATACTTATAAAAAGATGTGAATATTTCAGTAGAAATGTAGAAAAGAAGGATGTCTGTAATTTCCACACAAGATGATATGGCTTTTAAGTGACGAGTTTAGGTCGTCAGTGACGACCTAAAGTCGTCATTTATGACGACCCCATGACGACAAAAAGCTGTAGATTTAGGAATTGTCAACCTGAGCACCTTAAGTCGTCAGTATTGACGAGTTTTGGTCCCGGTAGGTTTTCAGTGCAAAATGACAACCAAACCTTGCAACTAATACAGATTATATTGAAATCATAAGCTGAATTCAAATCGCTATGGAATCCTCTTTGATGTTGGTTTTGCAAGCTAACTTGGCAAAATACAGTGTGCAATAAGACCTGAACCCTGTATATGATTTGAATAGACTGACTTGTAGGAGCTGATAAAGGTTTAGATTGCAGAGTGAAACGTGGGTGGAAAATTGAAAGGTTGAAAGGAACAATCATACACAGGTCCATGATTTTACTGGAATTTTGGCTAATTGGAACAGAGTTTGTCAAATTGCAGAAACTTTCCATTTAAGCAAGAGAAAATATCTAATTACCTAGACCTTCACTGGTCTCTCAATTGGCAAGAGTTTCCATGCAATTATACCTCCATATAGCATTTCTATCTCTTGCAATATACAACAGAAAGGCACATAAGTCACAAGAGAGTGATAAATTGCAGAAACATTCATGCACAAATTGCATCGTTGGATTCGACCTAGACTGAATTCTACAGATAGTATGTTAGGTGGGGGAGGGGAGTTATTGTCTGGACATAAGGCAGGTGCAGTTTCTGAAAATACTGCCATTGCTATGTGCAGGTCCAATAGCCTGATTCTTTAGTCTTTCTGATGCAAAAACATTTTCTACTGTAGATCCATCCCACAACTGTTTGTGAGGTAAGGATAATTTATCAGACAGGAATATGTCAGGCACCTATGTCTCAGAATCTCAAAAATCCCTTGTCATATTATTCAATGAGAACAAACTTGGCTGTGATTTGTATACCAGCATTATCACCCATATCCTTCATGTCAGAACTTTCTGTTGCATCATTCAACAACCAATGACAAAAAAGGTTTGAGACAAAGTGAGTGCTGAAAAATAGGGGACTAAAACTGTCTCTGTAGCTTCACAAGGGGCCGTTCACAACATACATATCACAGAATTGTCTGTCTTGACCCGATCCCCTGTTATACAATCGTTATTCTTGCCTTATGTATTACCCATTAAGCTTGTGTAATGCTTTTTCTCTGAACTGTTTAAATGAACACCGAGCTGGGTGGTACTCTCTTTAAGGAGGTTGGGACCCACAATCTTATGTGCAGCATCTAGTTGGCACCCTCTAAACTGCTACATGTATACACCATCTTTTCTATATTGTAACCTCAACCTTCTAATGGAGAAGCTTTTATTGTGATGGTGTCTAAAGAAATATTGAGTTAGCACAGTTACTTTTTCATTAGGCCAGTCACTTACTTCTAACTGCAGGTAGACTACAGTCAGCGCCCTTACGGTGAGTTATATATCCGACAGACACATGTGTGGTGAAGGATTACTTTTTAATGTGTCTGATATGTCTGTATAGGAGTGAATATGAATGTATGGCCTGCATAAACCTTTGGGTCCAATACCGGGGGTATTAGATATTGTTTTATGTTCAACAGAGGGAAAGTCTATGAAAATGAGATGCGTTACCTATATGCCATGGTGACATATAAAAATTACATCTATTTCTATGAGCCCAGCCGCAAAGAGAGAGGACCTAGCATTCACCTTTGCTAGTAGCATATCAAGATGGTAGTTTTCCAGTGGCAAAGGTGGTATACAGTCAAGTTGATGAATATGCGCTTTCGTGTAGGATTGTCTTGAAATTACATTTTAAACCAATTTCACAGGTAGAGGCGGCTTGTGTCCTATAATTAAATCAGCAGACGCGTCATAATATTTTGTAGGCCCTTGTAGCCAATGAGGTCAATTGAATTATTGCCACCAACGCCAAGATCATTTGAATGTAGGTACGATGGTGATAAGAGTGGGATGGAGACAATGGTCACTTCCCACCGCCCACCCATCCGCCTACAAGTCATTAGCATAATAGTGTCCCTATGACCACACAGGAGAATGGTTGGTGGGCGCTCACTGAGAGGTGGGCTGGTCCCGCTGTATGAGAGACAGGGAGATGGGCGCACAGTCTGTAGTCAGCAGAGGTCTCGTCCAGGAAACGATGGCGCGTGATGGAGTGAGAAAAGGTGAGTCAAAAAGACTATCCATGAATGTTGGAATCCGATACGGAAATATTGGGATGTGTTGTAGACACTCAGTTATTCTTTCCAAGTCCACTTCACGTAAATAGTTTGATTGTATCTTTCACTGAGACCAGATACCAGCAGTGCCTATATGGATAGAACCAGAATGAAGGAACTCGGCAGGTGATCTGCCACATCACCCACCCAGTGGTAGAAATACTCACAAACCAGAGTGATTTACTTAATTATATTCATGGAAATAGTGTTCAATTCTCCCCCTTTTAACTGAATCGAACTTAGAAACTATGGTAGAACACTGCCACTGCTCAACCCCTCCACACATGGGAGTAATCAGTTAGTCCATAAGCACCACATGTATATTCCCATTTGGTTTGTACAAAACTTTCTGCAGTGCTAATACTAATATATACTGTAAATGGGCAATATGTACTAGAAATTTATATATCCAGCCATAGGCCTAAATATGTCTATGATCCAGCATACCAAGAGACATTAGAGTATAATAGACACAGTGAAATCAAAGCAATTCTTCAAATAAGGGTATAATTATAAATAGCCCAAAGAATAAAGCAGGAGTGAAAAAGAACCACAAAAAAAAAAACAACAATAGAAACAAAGGCTTCATTTCTCGACTTTTCAGTTCGTCAAAGAAGGGAGGATCCATGAAAGCTAATATATGTTTCAGAATTTAGAAGCACGGTGCTCTTTACCTGCCGATTTTCCTTTTTAAGGGCGGGGCCTTCCATTGCTGTATGTCCCATGTATTAAATGGGGTCGCTTAATTATCATCATAGAATTATGAAGGGATTAGAGCACATACTACTTGTATACAGCGCACTACACAGTAAAATTTACGATTTGTTATTCAAGAGATACACACAATGCCTTCTGATTTTGCTTTTAATGATATTGTGTATGACACATGTAGCCCTAAGTGGCAGTGGCTGCTAGCAGTAATGAAGTGTCAATGTTGGTAACCGGTAGCTACATCTCTGAAGCCCCTGTCAGACAGTTCCAGTGCGCTGCCTGGACAGTGCAGACAATAATTTATACCTCTATGATTGTTCAGTTTTGACAGACTACCTCCGGATTCGGAGCCTTGGAATGAATGACTGGATGATTTGTTATTGCTATTTGTTATATGCCTAATAGTGATAATAGCAGGAAGCACAGAGTGAGTGAGTGACTAATGGTGAGAACTACATTACACAATTTCAAAGAGGAATGTATTGGCGCCCACGCATATGTGCACCACACACATCCCGAGGTGATCGAAAAAAAATAGAATATATAGATCCATTTATGTCGGCTAGGAAAGCCCTAGTGAGCATAGACTAATGCTGATAGATAGGAGCATCTTCAATAAGACGAGTGAAGCTAGTATTTAGCAGGCTACCCAGTGTACTCTTATGTGAGGGATGCTCGGTAGACCACCTGTCTTTTTTTTTATAGGAAGAGGTAGCACGAACAAATACAAACCGTATGAAGTCCAAACTACATTTAAATGTTATTTAGGACCCCCAGTAAGTGGGACAGTATTGCCAATTTTCGGCCATTTCTCAACTTCAGGACCCAATATCTCACAGAATAATAGGTCTACATGCACAAATTTACGGAAGCTGTTGTCAAGCCTGAAATTTTGTCCTGTCAACTGTCAAAGTAGAAAAAAATCTGCTGTCAACATGATATTTTCCTGTGTCAACTGTCAAGTTGCAAAAAAATCTGCCATCATCTGTCAAGTTGACAGTTGACAGCAGAAAAATCATGATGACAGCAGATAAGAAAACATGATTTTCCTCTGTCAAGCTGACATTTGACGGCAGAATTTTTTCTAATTTGACAGTTGTCAGGGGAAATATCATGTTGACAGCAGATAAGACATGTTTTCTTTTTCTGCTGTCAACTTGCCATTTGACAGTAGATTTTTTTTTCAAAGTTGACAGAGGAAAATCATGTTTTCTAATCTGCTGTCATCATGATTTTTCTGCTGTCAACTGTCAACTTGATAGTTGACGGCAGAAATTTTTGCAACTTGACTGTTGACACGGGAAAATATGTTGACAGCAATATTTTTTTAAACTTCATCTTGGGGGATAATAAGAAAATCATGCTGATTTTGAAGTGCATGTTTTTTTTTGTGGTGTGACCCTTCACAGCTTCCATACTATTAAATTTACTATTTTCTTAAGCCCCCAGACATGTTTTTTTTTTGTGGAATATGAATAGAATAAGGAGGAATGGTGCTCTCCTTTTATTCTGTAGCTCCCTGAAGTCAAAAATATCCAAAAATATATTACACATATGCTTAAGTTAAATACAGGCTAGTCCAGTTGAATATATATATAACTCGTCATAAGGAGAGATATTAGCATTAGCAGATTGCGTCGACACGGCATCAGTCCCAAATGGTAAATGGCTAAATGGTAAAGTAGATTTTATATCATTAAAGGGGGGGGGGTGGTCACAGTCACCTCATTATCCTTTCCCAAAATGTCGTAGTGCCAGTAAACGAATTTACTTCGTATAATTATTAGATGCCAAATCCCACAAAGCAAAGAATGGACCAAAAACTGATTGTTGAGGATCTACCGGAAATTGGCGATTTATTCACAAAGGTTAGAAGCTAATTAGTTATAGATATTTGAATAAATGTTGGCTCTGGAGAAATGTCAAGAGAAAATAGCATACGAAATAAACTAATGGTGCTGCTGACCTTCACATGGGGTGCCTGGATTGCCTACGTTATGGTAAGAATGAACAATACCTAATAACAGTACATTTCCCCATTTCTGCCATACTACCTTTGTTTGGGTTTGCATATCAATGGTTGTTTCAGGGTTGAAATAAAGTTGAATTTGAAAGTTGAAACAACATAATCAAAATCAACTGTGATTCAGCATCTAACCATCAGCGTTGATTCAACATTTGCATCTCTATGTTGATTCAACATTGATTCAACATTGATTCAACATTGTGTCAACATTGAAACAATGTTGATAGTTGTTAGGGGATTCTTTGTTGACATGTCAATGTTGAATCAACATTGAATCAACATTGAAATCGATATTGTTGATTCAACATTGACAAACCCCATAGTTCTCCATTATACCTATGATAGAAACTTATACTTCTCCTGAAAGACTATAGTAGACTATAATTATACCTTCCACCCATAATAGATGATCATAATTCTATAAAGTACCTATGGTAGAAACGCATAGTTGTCCCTTATGGATACAGGAGAAACCCAATGTTCTCCCTGATATCTATAGTAGAACCCTATAGTTCTCCCCAATGACTACACTAGCAATGCACAGTTCTCCTGAATGTCTACAGTAGAAACCCATAATTCAACTTAATACCTACATGCAGTAGAAACCCAGAGTTCTCCCTAATGTCTGTCATAGAAACCCAGAGTTCTCCCTAATGTCTGTAGTAGAAACCCAGAGTTCTCCCTAATGTCTGTAGTAGATATCCATAGTTCTCGTTTATGTCTGTAATAGATATTCATTGTTCTCCCTAATGTCTAATGTAGAAACCCATAGTTCTCCCTTACATCTATAGTGATATCCATAGTTCTCCATAGTGTCTACAGTAGAAACCCAGAGTTCTCCCAGAACTCCATCTATATATGGTTAACAGCCGGTTCACTGAATCTTGATTACAATAGAATTCAATGACTGTCATCAAATCTGTAGAGTTGAATATGTGGCAGCTAAGTGAATCAACTGACCTTTTGAAGACTGACATATTGAGACTTCACTTATTAGAAACCCATAGTTTGCCCTACTGGCTACACAAGCAATCCATAGTTCTCCCTAAGGTTTATAGGAGAACCCTAGTTCTCCCTTCTGTCCATAGTAGAAACCCATAGCTCTACCTAATCTCTACAGTAGAACCCCAATGTCACTAGTAGAAACCTAGAGTTATCCCCAATGTCTATAGTAGAAACCCAGAGTTCTCCCTGATGTTTATACAATGTAGTTGAAAACCAGAGTTCTCCCTAATGACTACTAATCCCTAATACACACACAGTTATCCTAATGTCTACATTAGACCCCATAGTTCTCCCTGATTTCTACAGTAGATATCCATATTTCTCCCTAATGTCAATAGTAGGAAACCATAGTTGTCCCCAATGTCTATAGTAGAAACCCGTACTTCTCCCTGCTGTCTATAGTAGAAAACCCAGAGTTCTGCCTCATGCCAATAGTAGAGTGAGTGAGTAATGAGTAAGTGAGTAAGTATCATAAGCAATATGAAAATATTGATGAATGATATCTGGCAAGCCTTTTTGGCACTGCAGCTAAACTCATATGAGTGTGAGATAATCATTTCAATCATATTCAACCTAATAGATAAAATCAACAGATGAGTAACTGTCCATGGTAATGGCAAATGCAGTGAGACAGAGTATGTAGACCAGTAACCAAGCATGAAAAGCATGCAATTAATCCATCTTTGTCTTCCCATACAGTCACTGTGACACTGACGAAATACCTGCCTTCTTTCAAAAGTAGAAATATTAGACTGAACTATAATAGTCCACCCTAGAAGCACTAGAGGCAAAATTAGTCAGGCCTTATGAAGGCCCTTGACCATCGTGCGTTATAGTCCAACAGAGAGTCTCAACATGAAGAATGAGTTGTCTATTGTCTTTATAAAACATGTTAGCACATTGATTAAATATCCAAAGCCTCTGATATCCCACAGGAATGATAGACAAGCTGTGACCTTGCTCAGGCGTGCACTGTACTCCTATAATGCACTCAAGGTCACTTCTATTGTGCAGCAGTGCATGGGCTGCCGTTTTATAATGATTTATAGAGCATTGTAGACATTCTTCTTGATTTTCTGTTGTATAATATGTATGTTTGTATATATATTTAATTGTACAGCGTTCATCTCATTTTGTATCTTCATGTACTTCATCATAAAAATGTGTACCAGAATTGATTGAAACAAGGGAAAAGTAAGGTATCACCCCATTTATTGGCATAATTATACCACAAGTATGTGACCTGTGATTTGTCAATAAAATTATTTTCAAACCTTAAAAAAAACCATGGTATGGATAATGCCCCCTGGGACAGGCACTGCCCATACTGACAGACCTACAAGTTTCTAAAAGGGAGGTTGATTGAGGGCATCCATGATAATAGTCTGGCAGAATATTACTTGGACCCAGACTCGTCGGATAAAGTTATTTTCTCACATGATTTTTCATCTAGAGGGTCTGTATAAACATTTCCAGATGGGTGTGAAATTGTCACCCTTGGGCAATTTGAATTATTCAAGATGGCCATCAACATGTCCGTATTTCTTTGAAACCATCTATCTCTGCTTCTAATCAACATAGAAACATGGTTTCAAGTTCAAAATATACATTTTTGAGGTCAAGGAATTCATATTTTCTATCACTGAGAAGGTAGATGGGAGCCGTTTTGAATATTTAATGAGATTATAGTAATATTGACAAGATCTCTTGGAAGTTTCTTCATTTCTTAATTTGATAACATGAGGAATTCTATCTAAGGCACCCTTTATTTATTTATAAGGTCAGTGAACTCAAATACAACCTTTCCGGATAGGTAAGTGGCAGCCATTTTGAATTTCAATGAGATAATCATTAGGAATGCTTATTCTGTGAAGGAAGACGAGGCTGTTGATCCTCCGCTACTACACTCAGATCTGAACAGGTAGGTCGTTTTTTGAAGCTGTTCTATGATTGGCTGATCTGCTGTTTCTAGGTCTAACAAAACAGATCTCACTCTCAAGAGAGTGATAGAGAATATGCCTTTTTAGATAGCCAAGATGTAGGGCTTTCAATAAAATAAAGTGTTATTAACCCTATGGTGCCCAACCGCCCCAATTGGCTCGGTTTTGGACCTTAAAACACCTACCTGGACATATATAATTACTCAGGCACTTCTGCTAGGCCAATTCAAACCACCAATAGAGAAGGCTATCACCTCAAGACCTCAGTGACACTGCTATTATCACTGAGTATGCATTATTAGAGGTCTCTTGGGTGCCAATTTAAAAAATTGAGGATGGAAAATCACCATTTTGGCCATTATTACCATTAGGCTGAAAGGGGGGGGGGGTCTGTCAAAAGCAGGATTCCCAATAAAGGAAGGGCTAAGTACAAGAAAGATATTAGCAAAGATAGGCAAAATAATGGTTTTCCATCTCACCCAAACTTTTGCAGTAGATCCTGAATATGTTTTCAATATCATTTTATTCCTAGTACAAAAAGCTCCCATATTGATATCAATAGAAATCATTATTTTCCCAAATTATCAGACTTAGAGAAAGAATAGATGACTCAGCCCTATGAACGCCTGAGCAATCTACAAACCTAATCAGATAGAATGTATGTTGTCATAGTTCCCCCAAAAAATTATTTTGATGTTTTGATATTTATGATAATTGGAAATGTCCACACAACGAACATTGAGGTAAGTAATCTGAACTGTCCTTATGAAAAGCAATATGCAAACAATATATAGTATCATATTCAAAGCAATAGGAAATAGCTAGAAATAGCCTAATAATCCTAGGCACAAAAAGGTTAAGTAATACTAAGTTTGCTAATCCATCAGTCCTGGGGCTGACAAGCATAGGAAAGTGAATCACCCCATATGTATACTCCTTCACTGACACTTGGTTACTGGTCTACATACTCTGTCTCACTGCATTTGCCATTACCATGGACAGTTACTCATCTGTTGATTTTATCTATTAGGTTGAATATGATTGGAATGATTATCTCACACTCATATGAGTTTAGCTGCAGTGCCAAAAAGGCTTGCCAGATATCATTCATCAATATTTTCATATTGCTTATGATACTTACTCACTTACTCATTACTCACTCACTCTACTATTGACATGAGGCAGACCTCTGGGTTTTCTACTATAGACAGCAGGGAGAAGTACGGGTTTCTACTATAGACATTAGGGACAACTATGGTTTCCTACTAGTGACATTAGGGAGAAATATGGGTATCTACTGTAGAAATCAGGGAGAACTATGGGGTCTAATGTAGACATTAGGATAACTGTGTGTGTATTAGGGATTAGTAGTCATGAGGGAGAACTCTGGTTTTCAACTATAAACATCAGGGAGAACTCTGGGTTTCTACTATAGACATTGGGGATAACTCTAGGTTTCTACTAGTGACATTGGGGTTCTACTGTAGAGATTAGGTAGAGCTATGGGTTTCTACTATGGACAGAAGGGAGAACTAGGGTTCTCCTATAAACCTTAGGGAGAACTATGGATTGCTTGTGTAGCCAGTAGGGCAAAATATGGGTTTCTAATAAGTGAAGTCTCAATATGTCAGTCTTCAAAAGGTCGGTTGATTCACTTAGCTGCCACATATTCAACTCTACAGATTTGATGACAGTCATTGAATTCTATTGTAATCAAGATTCAGTGTACCGGCTGTTAACCGTATATAGATGGAGTTCTGGGAGAACTCTGGGTTTCTACTGTAGACACTATGGAGAACTATGGATATCACTATAGATGTAAGGGAGAACTATGGGTTTCTACATTAGACATTAGGGAGAACAATGAATATCTATTACAGACATAAACGAGAACTATGGATATCTACGACAGACATTAGGGAGAACTCTGGGTTTCTACTATAGACATTAGGGAGAATATGGGTTTCTACTATAGCCATTAGGGAGAACTCTGGGTTTCTACTGTAGGTATTAAGTTGAATTATGGGTTTCTACTGTTGACATTCAGGAGAACTGTGCATTGCTAGTGTAGTCATTGGGGAGAACTATAGGGTTCTACTATAGATATCAGGGAGAACTTTGGGTTTCTCCTGTATCCATAAGGGACAACTATGCGTTTCTACTATAGGTACTTTATAGCACTATGATCATCTATTATGGGTGGAAGGTATAATTATAGTCTACTATAGGAGAAGTATAAGTTTCTATCATAGGTATAATGGAGAACTATGGGGTTTTAACCACAAGTACTAATGGGAAATAGGTGTTTCTACATTAAATGGTAGGGAGAAATATGGGTTTCTACTACAGACATTAAGGAGAAATATGGGTTTCTACCAAAGGTACTTTTGAGAACCCTGGGTTCCAAACATAGCCATAAGGAAGAACTATAGATTTTTACCGTAGGTGGTATGTAGATCTATATATGTTCCTACTACAGGCATTACAGATGAAACTCATGTCCAACCTTGAATGCATACACCCATGTTTTCTACCATCAATTGATACCTGGAAGTCATGTCCGGCCTTTGATATATTTACATAATTTTTTACCAAAACAAATAGATGAAACTCCTGTGTATCTGTAGTTACATGAAATTAAGACAAGATGACAGCTTCAACTGAAAGTACTGACACATTAAAAATACATTGCATTGCAACCTAGTATTACCCCACTTCTAATCCTAAACCTGCCCTAAACCTAATTCCAATTCTACTCCTAACCCCAACCCCAACACTAACCCTAACCCTAACACTAGCCCTAACCCTAAACCTAGCCCTAATCCTAGCACTAACCCTAACCCTAATCCTAGCCCTATTGCTAATCCTGACCCTAAACCTAGCCCTAGCCTTAACCTTAACCCTAACCCTAGCCTTAACCCCAAACCTAACACTAACCCTAATGCTTACCCTAGCCCTAGCTCTAACACCAACCCTAACCCTAACCCTGGCCATAACCCTAACCCTAATGCTAACCTTAGGCCTAGCCATAACCCTAACCCTAATCCTAACCCTAGCCCTAATCCTTACCCTAACCCTAACCCTAATCCTAACCCTAACCCTAGCCCCAACCCTAACCCTAAGAGGGGAGGAGGGGAGGAGGGAAGGAGAGAGGGGAGGAGAGGAGGAGGGAGGGGAAGAGGGGAGGAGGGAGGGGAGAAGGGAAGGAGGGAGAGGAGGAGGGACGGGAGGGGAGGAGAAGGGAGGGGAGGAGGGACGGGAGGAGAAGGGAGGGGAGGAGAAGGGAGGGGAGGAGGGAGGGGAGGGAGGGGAGGAATGAGGGGAGGAGGGAGGGGGAGGGGAGGAAGGAGGGGGAGAGGAGGGAGGGGAGGAGAGAGGGAAAATACATAGATATAGTATTGTTCACCCTCTATGATGTGGGAGAAAACTTTGAGCTAACTGCACCAAGCACTGTTTTCACCCATTGGCCGTCAGGGAGAACACCTTGTGTTTCTACCTTCCTTCTAAAGAGGAGTTATCCTGTATGGGGAGCACCAGGGCAATTTTGTATGGTGTGTTGCTTCTGAACAATAGTGGAGGCTTCACTACACGAATTTTTTTCATGAAATCTTATCCCTATAGTGCCTAAGGTATAGAGTGTTGGCATTCCTATACTGTAAAAATGAGATTCAAAATTGTAAACATGAGATTTCAGGGATCAAAACATAGGTGATCTCTCTCCTTGTGTGCCATATACACAAACTAACCTGCACCTGCATAGACTCTGTGATTGGGTGGGGTCAGTATATAAACATCAACACAGCAAGATATAAATAACAACACAGCAGTCTCATAGATCGCAGGGTCTTGTACTGTAAAAATCAAACCTGTTTGATATTGACTTGCAGAGACTGATCAGTGTGAAAGTCTGCAATGTTTACATTAGACCAACTGGATTTAGTAAACAAAAATATCTTTTGTCAACAAAAACATGCCCAAGATCACCCACAAACCCTTCCCCACATAAACAAATGGTTCTGTCAAAATTCAATTTCTACATTGAAAGAATAACAAATTTGACCACATAAGCAGTGTCTGTGTCTCCTTTCATGAGAATAGCTTCGGTTCTCTGTGAAAATCGTGAAGTGGAGCCTCCACTATTAACACCAAAACAAGTCGGTACAATCCTATGACTGAGGCCTAGTCTGTCAACAGATAGCATATGTTTAGGGAACTTCCTAGAAATGATGTGGCTACTAACTGCCGCATATATCAGAATACCTAGAAAACAGAGTCAGGAAGGCGTAGCTTTCCCCATCTCCAAACAACACTAGTGAATGGATTCATTGAAATGACTCGTGGTTTACAATACAGACAGTGATGCTGAATTCAATGTATTTTACCAGTTACTCTATAGAAAAGGTTGCTCACATTAATCTAGCTCTGATTACAATGATCATCCCGCACCAGCCACGAAAACACAGCACAGAGGAAAGGCACACATGATACGATGGTGACAGATCTCTTCATTGTGTCTCTATACCACCGGCATTGATGATAGAGAAAACCTTCCTACCTTTATCTACTACACCTTGGTTCTACCAGCTGTGTGAGGTCCCTGTTCCATTTATAAATGCTTAGTGAACAGTGGGCCTGGCCCAAACCTTTATTGCCCTGTCCCACCCAATGGACCGCCATTGTTTAACATTTAATCCTGATGGGATGTGTAATGGAAGCCAGGATGAGGATGTATGTGCTCAGGGTTGTGGAGATCAGATGGTGGTGGTGTGACACTGAAACATACTTAGGATGAGATAAAGTGCGTTATCTCTAGAGCGATGGACATTTCTCTCTGTAAATACATTTTTGTGTTTTCTCCACGGCAGCTGAATAATAGTTCGTATTCAATGATTGGTTGTTTGATTGAACATATTTATTGACTAGACATTCTTACAAGTGTATGCTATTCGAGCCAGTCAACAGGGTAAAGAAGATAAATAGTGAATCTTTGAGAGAATAATGTAGGAATGTGGGTATTCACCATTGCCACATCCCTTTGTTAACTTACCCATTTTTGTCATTCCCTATAGTTAATTTAAACCCTGCGTATAACATGCATGCATGGTTGAAATACATTCAAATTTGAAAGTCGACACAACATAACCAAATCAACTATCTAACCATCAGTGCATATTCACCGTTTGTATTTCTATGTTGATCCAACATTGTTTCAATGTTTTTAATCCAACATTGTTTCAATGTTTTTTCAACATTGATGTTTAGTTGACATGTCAACATTGACATCGTTTCAATGTTGATAGTTAGTTGAGATATCAACATTGACATGTCAATGTTGACAAATCAATGTTGAATCAGCATTGAATCGAGAACAACATTAATATGTCAACTGTTGAAGACAGGTTGATCAAAACTATCAACACATATCAACAAGTTGTCAAGGTTGATCTGATGTTCTGTGTTCACTGGGTTATAAAGTTAGCAGTCAGATTGTTTCTCGTCCGACCATGCACCATGCACCTTCCCCATTTCCTCTTTGTACTACCCTAATTAAGTCACGGCGCATATATGCGAGGTTCATAGTACATACATTGCGTACATCACTAACCACGTACTGTATAATGAATTTGCGATTCATGCATCAGCACATCTGCATCAAAATACAATGTCCTTCTCAGAGTGTAATGGTACATTCAGATGTACAGCAATGATTGTATTTTCACAGGTATTCAGTCAATAACAGGACCATTTCTTCTCCTGTCCCTGCTGCTGTTCCTTCTAAAGATGGCTTCCCCAGTGGAGGCGGTGGCCTTACCGCCTCTACTACGGGCCAGACAGAACTACGACAACAGGCGACAGACAGAGGCCATGGCAGCCAATGTCTTCCTCAGGTTTCTACGGCTTACAACCAGGGACATAGCAAAGAACAAGAACAAACAACAGGTACAGTGTACATCATTAGTGGAAGTGATCTATCCATGCCTTATTTTTTTTCCCATTTATTTCGATCTTGGCTTCCATTTCTTTTCCTATCCTGGGATGCATAGGGATGTGAATTTATATGCATGAACTAGGGGAATATCACATTCGTATGGACCTGACTTGAAAGCCAAGTGGGTCCATACAATTGCTGCTCCAGTAACATCGATAGTACACAGGCACTTCCACAAGTTATTCTAATAACTGCAACTCTATTGCTAATGAGGTAGGGTGGGGAGGGTTCAATCAGCCATCAAACACGACAAAATAGGGCTATGTACCACAGGGGCCTTTTTTCCAAACGATTCATAAGACAGTTAATGTTTCCAAATAGGTTTGAACGATGATAACACTGAAGGACTCTTTTGCACTTTAGGAGTACAGCTGGGATAAAACCAACTGGGCACATCAAAGTTGATTTAGCATTGAATCAACGTTTGAAATGTTTGCATATCAAGAGTTGATTCGGGGTTGAAATATGTTGAAGTTGAAATTTGACACAACATAACCAAATCAACTGTGATTTAATATCTAACCATCAGTGCTGGTTTGTATTTCTATGTTGTACTTCTATGTATATTAAACATTGTTTCAATGTTGTTTCAACATTGATTCAATATTGATAGCTGTTAGGTGATTCGTACTTGACACGTCAATGCTGAGTCAACATTGATATTGATATCATTGATTCAATGTTGCCAAATCAATGTTTAATCAACATTGAATTGAGACAATATTTCAATGTTGATATGTCAATTGTTGTTCTGCTGTGGTGATGGTTGATAAGACTGAATTGGAATGATTGAAAAAGTGTTGAAGACCAATTGATCAACACTATCAACGCATATCAACTAGTTGTGAACATTGCTTTGATGTTCTGTGCCCACTGGGTGATCTTTATTAATTCAATGGGTGCTAAATGCAGAAATTATGATAAAATTGCTGGGTCTCTTCTCATTTCTATAACCTATTTGAAATTTTAGATGAATAAAATGCGATAAAACAACCAACACTGGTGAGAAGATTTGGCAGAAAGCTTTTTCTTTCTATCATCAAATTCATGAATTCTGGGATGTCTTCAACATTGCCTATAAAATAACGATTTTCAGCTTCAGATTGTATGATGTTAGATAGCTGTTAAATAAGAACATCATACACTTCATCAACATGCTGAATATGTTCTTGCTGGTTTTCTCTTGCATTGATATGCTGAATAATTATCATAACAATATTATGTGACCCTAAAATAAGAAAAGAAAAATGTGCTTTGCCCTGTGTATATAGGCCTAATTCAGTAGTATAACACAGATGCAGAGACATTGACACAGAACGTAGTTCTCTTTTGAGACTACTGATATAAAAGTCATATTTGTTTCCTTGCAACAGATTATTTTCTGTATTTTCCTCTGCCCTAGTCTTTGCTTGTGAGGCCTCAGCAGCAGATAGTCAGTATGCTGGGGCTCACCCTACCTTGAGACTGGCATGAACGGTCATGATGCCTTTTGTAAATATTAAGATAGCAAATGATAATCAATATGCAGGGGATTACACAGTTTATGCATGCGATAGATGATATATTGTGGCATCTGTGATCCAGGACAAAGACGTATGTAGTCCAGGAAGTCAACTTAAGTAAATAAAAACATTTAACATGGCCAAAATGAAGTAATTGGCCCAAAAGAAAAAGATGAAAAAGGCCATTGAGTACACTCTCAGCCGCAATTGTAAGTGGGCTATAAATACCGCTGTAGTGTATACAGCAGGATCCATATCGGGTCATTGGTTTTGTACCTACAGCAGCTACTACTGTTTTTTTCAGACTTAAGACGCACCCTTCTGTAAAACCCCTATGGCGAGCAGACAGTGTAGTGGTAAAATCTTTTAAAAGACTGGAATTTATGTTCATACATATGATGTATGAACAAGTATATTGTGTGAGTTGGTACGCAGAAATAATTGTTACACCCATATTTCCTAAAAACAGGAAGAAAAGAAGAACTTCCATTGTTATCCCTGTTATTCATGATCAAGACCAAAGTGAATCTCACTGATATCATCCCAGCTGCTGCTTTTTGGCCGTTCCTCAGTTTGTACAGTTCCATCATTGATCAGAAATGATATGTAAGTATTCGATCTCTATATGCGGTTTGAGGAGGAACTCTTGGGTTGATAAATAACATTAAGCTCATTTTCTGTACTTATAATTGGAAGTTTAGGTGATACGAAGTCAAATAAGTGCCATTCATTCAAAATTGGAACGGAAAAAAAATGTTTTTAAAGGTGTGGGTATATTTTATTCACACATTTTATCACCATTCAATCCAAGGTTTCATCTACAATGATTTGTAAAAGTATGGAGGGTGTTATCACCATTGGGTGGCTACGTAGCTGGCTGAGCTGTGATATCAGTCGTGAAACATGAGTCCCAAACTAGATGTATGCTAATAATGAAAGACAAAAATGGTTTCAAAGACAATGCATGAGGGATACATGTATATCTCCTGTACCTTACGGTTCACACTGTTAGTTATAGGTTAGAAGATACAGGGGTTTTCTATAACATACCCAGAGCCACAGAACAGTGTGGTGTTTCACAAGATGGCAATATTTACAACTGGTTATAACTAGATGTGACAGCAGTTTTAAGATTGGTTTTAGGCTTACACTAGCAGGTGTTTCTACAAAGGCCACTAGTATATTTCAATATATTTCTTAATATGTCCTGACCAAGATAGGAGTGGTTGTAACTTTACAATAGTCATAATATGGTTATAGAAATGGCTATTCTATGACCATTATTATCTTTGGCTTGTGAAACACCACACAGAGGAACTCAAAATCCTGGTTGGGGTCCCTGTGTGGTGTTTCACAAGATGGCAATATTTACAACTGGTTATAACTAGATGTGATAGAAGTTTTAAGATTGGTTTTAGACTTACACTAGCAGGTGTTTCTACAAAGGCCACCAGTATATTCTAATATATTTCTCAATATGACCTGACCAAGATAGGAGTGGTTGTAACTTTACAATAGTCATAATATGGTCATAGAAATGGCTATTCTATGACCATTATTATCTTTGGCCTGTGAAACACCACACTGTGGGGTGTTTCAGAAGGAGGTAATGATAGCAGTTTTAATAGTGATTGTAGGCTTATAACTGCATGTGTTTCTAAAGCATTACCATTACCTTACTGTGTCTATAACTATAATGACTGACAAGAGATGATAATGGTTGCAGTTGTAAGTTTAGAATCTAACAGTTTTAGAAACAGATATTTAATGTTCATTATCATGTCCGGCTTCTGAAACACCCCACTGAGGGGTCCATTCTAGGAACCCTGCTTTTTATCCATTATGTAAACGGTGTTACTACTGTGATCGGCCACTGCGAAATTCTTCTTTATGTGGATAAAATAGTCATCACTGCTGACCATAAAGACACATCAATTGGTCCAAAGGGATTTAGACTCCCTTGTCGGGTAGTTTACAAACCTAGGTCTGTCTATCATTACCAGAAAGACCCAGGCTGTCTGGTATGGTGGCAAGAGAAGAAAACAACAGCAGGAGCAAACATGCCAATCTCAATTTCAATTCAATTCAATTTAAATGTTTATCATACTGAACAACATTGTCTATAAATTAATATAGATATCAATAATGTGCTCAGTGTGTTGACTACAAGAAAGCATAAATTAGTCCTTTTATTTACAATGTATTTATCCTATAACATCACATGTTCTCTTTTTGCTTTTTGATTAAAATTGAGTAAAGACTCAGTGATATCACTTTGGGAAGGGGAAAGATGATTTGAGATGAGATGAAATGATAAAAATATGGTGATAAATAGTTATGTTCATGACAGCAGCTTAAGATTATTTAATCTAAAATTAAACATTGTAAATGTATATAGTTTCTTAACAACATCATACTATTTGGAAAGGATTTCACGTACTCCAAATGCCATCTTATGACTTATAATTTTCAAAAGAAAATTATTAATCAAATAAATTTGAGTGTTATATCACAGCCAAATATTTATAACCATACAAACAAAACATTGTTATATAACAATATTTGTGAAGTCAATTCTTAAACTTCTTTTAAAAGTATCCTTATTGTCAGACAAACGTATTTTAGGTGGTATTAAATTCCATTCTCTAGCTGATAAAAGGAGGGGATTTTCTAACTCTTTCAGTATAAGCCATGTAATTTCTTAACAAAGGTCCATCCGCAGCCCTGGTATTTCTATTATCTATCAAAGTAAGGGCATCTAAATCTGCATCAACATTAAATACTATTGTTGATCCAACATTGACAAATCAATGTTGAATCACCATTGAATTGAGAACAATATTCCAACGTTGATATGTCAACTGTTGATTGGATGTTGAAATGGTGATGCCATAGGCAACATTGAAATAGAATCATTGACAAAGTGTTGAGGACAGGTTGATCAACACCATCAACACAATATCAAACGGTTGTCAATGTTGATGCAACGTTCTGTGCCCACTGGGCTCTTGACACCCCAAGTCTTAAAGTGAATACAAGTATAGGAGTAAGGGGGGATCAAGAGCTGAACTTTGAATCTCACATGAATGCTACTGGCAATTGTGTGAGGAATAAAATGTTTGAGCTAAATGAACTGCGTAAATGCATGAGTGAAAATACCTCAATTTTAGTCTATAAACAGATAAGATTACCCTATACATGGATTACTGTAGCTTCCTTGTGGAGGGGTCCGAGAAATCCAGGATCAAGAGGCTTCAGACATTACAGAACGATGCCTTAAGAGTATATATGCGCAAGAAAATTTGACAACCTAATCTATATAGATGAGCTCAGTAACACGCCTAGCGGCCGCTATTTACTGATGAACTTGCATAATTATATATTGTTATTTAATAATTAGTTGAAAATTTCTTTTATATTCTTACAATCAAGTATATCCATGATATGAGCAAAGATATTCCCTATAATTCAGTGCGAATTGAGTGAATATCATGTAAATTTGATTTCGTTTCTGCTCAATACATATACAGAGTCCCATTCTCTGATACAACAACACGTGTCTCTGGTCTAGACAGTGATAGTCTTTGACACTGGGATGCCCAGTTTTGTATCGTATTACCTAACACTTCGGTCTATAGGTGGGAAATGGCTTCCCCTGTCAGGTCCCACCAGCCAGGGTCAACATCGATAGTCGTACTACTAGGGTTTGGAGAACACTGAGCACGAAATCAGTGCCTCCTCCTGCCACTAGGTGTCCGAATGTCATTTATTTTATTGGGAATGAAGATGGGCTGACACAGGAAAAGATACAGAAAAGTTTGATGTCATTAGAACCTGCGATTATAGATTTCAATGATAATGTTAACTTGCCAAAAGGAAATAAGCCACCAGCCATGTGACCTTGTGTATATACATGTATCATTCAAAAGAGTCCAGTCTTGCTTTCACTCTTGAGATATGATGGCATTCAGATTGACAAAATATTGGCATAAACTTGACTTAAGTTAAACAAATCTATTCAGAGTACATGCAGATTGAGTGTTTCAAAATCTACCAAAGTCATAAATATTATAGATTATGTGAAGTTTCATTTGACACGGTAGGGAAATTTTGCATATGATTCATGTTCACATCTGATTCCTACCATTTCACCCCTGTTACTTTAGAAATCACACATGCAATTTCTATTTACATATAAGTGTACAGAGAGGTAAGGGATGACATTAGTAGTCATTAGGTAATGGTTACAGTATCCCCACAACAGGCACCAGGGGCAGTATTATGTATAACCTTGCACATCATGGGCGATGCGTAAGACACTGACTGAAGCCAGCTCGGAAGCCACATGAATGGTGCCAGATTTAGCTGCACCCCACCCCCGTGTCTGTCCCAATCATGTCCCAAACGCCCCCACACTGACCCCAGGGATGGACTGTGGTGGTGGGTGAAAGAGTGAATAGCAGGTTTTTCTCGGTAAAGTTATTGTTTTGTCTTTATTATGTTCCTACGTTAGTACTTACGTTAACTATTGGTAATCAAAATTGATCGCTACACGCACATGCGTTGAGTCCCAGTCAACAAAAAACGTTGCACAACGATTCAGAACGTTTCCCTATGGCTCCTTATCGTGGCAAAACGTTTTTTCAAACGTTAGAAACGTTTTTTGACGTTAAATAAGTTTTTTTTTGTTGAGTGGGGTGGTAATAATAGGCTATGGGTAGGAGGTATTTGGCAGAGGTAGGTTATTGTGAATCCCAGTCTGAGTAGATGGCAGTAGATGGCTATTTATATAGCAGTTAAGCAACGGTTTGTTTGGACATTATTTTGAGTCAATAACATAGGTCTGGGTAATTGTCTGCAATAACGCCATTGCAGGAAGCAATTTGACTCACCTATTCAAAATACTTAATCAGGCTTATCAATATCATTTTGTGACGATATAGGATTTCCAGCTAACTGTATACACGACACCACCAGATGTAATCTGATACTGAAAGTAGCTAGACATACCATTGATTGGTTATTTCTATCATGATTGGTTTTTCATTAAAAAAATCAAAACAACCAAAGGAAAGATCTTCAAATAACAAGTTTCTTTTTTGGTGATGAATGCAGTTATAAGTAGTTTGGATTCTTGAGTTTCCCCATAAATAAGTCAGTTATAATACACTTATAACAAATGCTTGGATTCTTAAGTTCCCCCATATAATAGGTCAAATAATACGTATGCGACTTCATTTCCCTTGCTACTTTAGTAGAACTACAAGTTGGGGTTAATAGCGTGACCCCTCTGTCTAGAGGCAATACATTTCTTGTGCAAAATGTGACTAGTGACGCTGTACAGATGCTAGTCCTGCACGTGCAAATGACATCTTTCTATTATTCTCATTCCAGTGTGTGTGGCAGGGGAAGTCATGCAACCCTTTCGGTGTCAAGTGCTGTGATGACATGGTATGCCTGAATTTAGCCTGGGGCTATTGCATCCCAGGCAAGGAGGCCTGCCGCTGTCTCCCCATCCGTGGTGCAGATCCCTTCGCCATCGGTCGCTGACAGGAACTGCTTCCATCCCAAGAAATAGTCCTGTCTCTGTGCTGCCCAGTAATACCCTCTTTAAATAGGAATGTGTGTAATATGATTTATGATCTTAATAAAGAGCTCCATATTAAGACACAGATCTATCACTGCTCTCTATTCGTGTCTTTACGTGTATTCTAAGAATGCTGTCAATTGATTACACATGTGTACACTCTACCACAACTTATACATCTTTAGAAAGTATTACTCTAACTGTATTAATACCAATGGACAGATTTACCTGATATACCTACCACTTGTGAACGAAAGGTTTTTAAGAAAAAAAAGAGAGAAAATTAAAACGTCAAAAACTTGAAAACACGTTTCATTGCCAAGTGGGTTGTTCATATACCGACCAATTGCATGTGGCCCCACGGGCCCAATTCAACCTACATAGACTACAGTCAGTGGTCAGTCGGGAGAAGTTTTGAGAAGATCAGGGATACAAATCTCCCTATTTTTCATAAAGGAGTTATTTCTTTTACCTAATTGGCTGTATCTTTTCCTACATATCCTAAGGTTTAAAAATTCCTGATTTATTTTAGATTTTTCTGTTCATTTCCATCTAATCTTTCAATGATTTTGTGATTTTGATAAATTTCTCTCTTATTTTCTATGACCCATATGTTTAGAGCCCCACTGCCCATGCCCACACCACCCTCCCAGCTGGGGAGGTTTCAGAAACGACTGACGACTGACTGACTAGAGCAAATCGGATTATTCTAACATTGGATGGTAATGTATTGTTATACCTCAAAAGGAACATTTATTTGGCTGATTGTTACTCGAATTTATCTCAATAAGTTACAAGTTGAAGTTGAGTCATTTTCATTGTCCAACATACGCCAAACATAAAATACAGCTCAAATGCCAGTACACTAGGATGAAGAAAAAAATGCACATCAAGAAGAAAAAAAATATTGGGTGAACGTGCACGTGTGGAGAAAAGGACAAAACGGTGGGTCCAGACTGGTTACAGCTGTGATTATACTTATACCAATAGGTGTAGTGACATCTACTGTAGAACTTTCGTTTCAGTTCTATCATATAGTCCACCTCCGATACGGGACACTGGATCAACGGTACATTGTCAGCCCAGCGCACCAGTTCTACAGTGGATAGCTTATTATTCGGGACTACACTGGTAGTTGATGTTAGTACAAACCTATTGACCTGATTTGGGTTCTAGTGTATGTACTACACCGGTATGTATTGCCGATTTACAATTTGGACTGAGAGTGTATTTTTTTTTGCACAGAGGACCAGCAGAGTGTGACATCATCAACAACAGATAGAACCGTATTTACACAATGGTTTCCTCATGTTGGGTTTCCTGACCAACACCCTCAGCCTAGTCATGAGAGTAATGGTATAACCATTATCTACATGTAGACTACTTCACAAAATTAATTGAATGCACAAAACAACTGGAGAAGGGTACAAGTAAAATTGTAAGTAAACACTGTTCTACGAAATGCTTCGTCATGGACAGTGTTTGCGTGCAAGTGATAATCAGTAATGGTGCTCAGTATAACAGCAAATATATTTTCGAAATTAAATAATAGTACACGTATTTAGTGTTTGCAGACAAGATGTCGCAAGCAGAGCTACAAGGCCGCCCCAAGGAGTATGTGAATTCGGCTTTTATGAGAGTCTAGATTCACAATATCAAATACAACGCACTCGTTTAGACTAAGTAGAAATCTTTTTGATCTATTTGTTGTTGTTCTTGTTTTGCTTCCCTTATGATAATATCAATAATCCATAGATACAATCATAGCTGTTTGGGCAAGCAGCATTCAAATACATTGTACCTGTCCAGGACTTAAAGGCCGGTCAAATATAAGGAAGTCTCGTAAGGCACATCTTATGCCCTGAGACAATAAACTACTCAGTCAGGTCAAAGAAAAGAAATTCTGATAATTTTTACTTTTAATCAAATAAATTTATTTCCAGGAAAAAATCTTTTTAGTGTCCAAAATGCCTATATCTCAGTGTCTTCTGAATACTTGAGAGTTAGAACAAATTGTTATGATTAATTGGGGGTTTCCAGACTAATTAGGTCAGTAGGTCAAAGGTCAAAGATAGAAATACATGACATTATACTTAGAAGTAGGGAAGGGGTAGTAAGTTCTGCATAATAACTTCTCCCTGTTTTAGCACATTAGTTATGAAGCATTGATAGAATTAATGTTCGATATTAAATGGTGGGATGATGATTTGGGTGAGCAAGACAAGGTCAAATTCTCAAATATAGGACAACTTATGTAAACCAGTCAGGTACCCTTAATTGGTCTAGATATACCGTGATGCATTCGTGCATTATAGGACAACAGACAGTCTCGATGTGAAGAAGATCGTTGTCTATTCTCTAAATATATCATGAAAACAACTCTCTCATTCAACATAATATCTAGCATGCATGTAAAACTTACTTATTTATAATCAGACTCCAAACTTT
Organism: Acholoe squamosa; assembly: GCA_949317995.1. Taxonomy (NCBI): domain Eukaryota; kingdom Metazoa; phylum Annelida; class Polychaeta; order Phyllodocida; family Polynoidae; genus Acholoe; species Acholoe squamosa. The sequence continues at coordinate 45,787,162 of OX439037.1, forward strand.
GCACTTTTCATCATCACAAAAGTAGTCAATTTCCTCTACCATTGGAGCCTATAGGACGAGAAGTCACTAACTATCTACTTAGTCAGTATATGTCAGTCTTAGCTGGTTCAGCGCTAGGGCACCTTTTTCCAATAGCCAACTTGTGTGGATTTTGATTTGCCAAATAAGCCAAATATTTTAAGATTTATGTACATTTGTGATAGTGTCGAATTACATCATCATTTTTCATAATCTAGAATATGAAAGAGGGAGAATAGTCCGGGCCTGGATGACAAGGGCAGAGCTGGTCCCAGACACACTCATGGAGGGCATATATCATATATATGAATTAAAATGAGCTCATACTTAAGGGAGATCCATGAATAAGTCTGACTCAAGCTATGCCAGATGTACATCCTGTGTTAGTTCTTGTTTGTATTGATTTGATTACTGACAAGCTACCCTGCTAGCACAACCCATCCAAATGATGTCTTAGAATGACATAAATTACACGAGTAGTGCTAGCTGGGTATGGAATCTGTGAAACATTAGCACTGTAGCATACCATGTGGTCATAATGGAAATGAGAAATATTGATATAGATGGGAAATCAATCATTTTTGCTCCCAGCCTATGTACCCAGTAAACATAGTTACGTTATACATACGTAGATTGCATGTAGAAATTTCAGTACATTTACGTATTTTCTCAACATAGAATAACGTATAAACGTGTATGCTGATGTACGTATTTCTGACGTAGATGTAGAATTTACGTACATATACCTCATTATTACCCGAATTAACGAAGAAAAATGATGTTCTTTAAACGTAAATGTTCCTATATATTTAGATATCCAACGTATATTTTCAATACTTTTATACTAATAACTACAATGTAGGTAGTTTTGCAGGTTCTGGTTATGCTCCAATATACGTAATATTACCTCAAAGAGACGTTCATATACCTACCCCTATACCCTCAGTTAACTTTATTCATTTAAGAATGTTATTTCCTTGTCTCATTCTATAATACTGGTATATTCAGGGCCAGTATTTAGCAAGAGACACCAATGCTTTAGCCATCAGATTCATCATTTGAATTAAGAGTCAAGTATAACTCCTGATTGTATGTTGAAGGTTCTGTGATGCTAGGTGTATAAGTCTATTTCTTAATGCTACAGTATGGGTGTTTACCATACCTGGATCCCGAAATATACATGGTAGCATCATCAATCATTGAATATTTTACACAAACCTATTCCCAAATGAAAGGTTGATACAATGAGTTCTCAATAATGTGTTTTTAATTAGTATAGTTGATTAATATAGATGACAATCATCATGGAGGTCTAAATTAAATACAATGCTCAGCAATAGTGACACCTGTTGAGATAAACTGAAAGTACAGAAATACGTAGATAATCTGTTAGTTCTGTCTAGATCTCTATGATAAAGAGTTGTAATAAGAATAATAGTAAGAAAGGTAATGTGAATACACAAAACATAAAGTGAAAATACATATTTGAAAATACTACTCACTCGGTCAGACGTCAGCGTGTAATTTGAATTAATAAGGTTAATTGAAGACTTCCTGAGCAACCAAAAGCTGAGCAGTGGATGCATAAGATCGTTCTACAGGTTGTATATATGGCAGGAAGTTAATTGAGCTTCCTTTGAGACAATTTGAGAACACCGATTTGTTTTTCATCGGCGTAACTACCGCGCCGCCATCTTGTTTTCAACGAGTGAGTACTACAAAATTGACATTAATTCCCGTTAGCTGTCCACCAATAATCATCATGGTGATATGTGAGCATTGTGAAGTTGAATTTGATGGCAGGACCTTTAAAAATAGTGCCATTTGTAGAAGTTGCGCAGGCCTGAGTGCACCGCTGGCTACCCAAAGTGATGTGGGTGAGGACGGTGGTATTGGAAATCAGGGTGCTGGAGCAATAAATTCACAATGCGGTGGACAGGAGGGCAAATCAGAATTGGAAAGTGCTATGGCACGTAAGGCTAATATGAATATTATTGACTCATTGGAGCAAGAGTTAGCATATGAGAAACAGAGACTTGAAGAATATGAAGAATGCCAGCGAATTTCCAAATTACGTGCAGAATTAGCTGCGGTACGACGTAAAACAGCGGAGTTGGAATTATCAAAAGCATTACTAGATGAAGAAGCAGATTCCGCTGTGTACGATACTCGTAAGGCTGAGAGAGAAAAGAAATTTACTTTGGCAGACAATATGAAGAAATTTCAAGAGCGACGTCCTTGTGTGATTAGTAGTGATTTGGATAGTGACAGTTCCTCTAATTGTGCTGATGAGTGTTCTTCAGGTGATGAGAAGACAGATGGCGCTAAAGGCGGAATTAAGGATGCAAAAAAGAAGGTTACATCCAAGTTAAAGCCAGCCAAGAAGGAAAAGGTAGCAGATGCACGCAAAAAGAAAAAGAGTAGTAAGAAAAAGAAGAAGAAATACAAGAAGAAAGTTAAACAGCATCAAAGTGACTCCAGTGATGATTCCAGCAGTAGTGAGTGTGAGTTTGACTTTGATCTTAAAAGATTAGTACCAAGGTCATTACGTAAGAGACAGCTTACATACAAAGAAATTATGTATTATTCTTTGAAAGATGTAGAATCTATGCTCAAAGATAAAGAAGAATGTGGACCATATGTCAGCCATTTGAGATTCATTGCTGGGAGAGATCTCCATGGTTATAAGTACGATTCAATTGTCAAATATGACGAAGTAGTGAGAGAAAATGCATCCAAGGATGGCATAGGAAAATTTGCAGAGAGAAACAATGATGATGTCAATGAAAATTTGGGAAGTGACGTGATGTACCCTTTGTCTATGAGGGGAGGGGGGAGGGGGGGAAGGGGGAGAGGAAGAGGAAGAGGGTACATGACTGTGAGTGAAATTGGGGCCCAAATATGCTACAAATATAATGATGGGCGATGTATGTGGGGAGACAAATGCTTCCGCCAGCACATATGTGCGGACTGTGGAAGCAAGGATCATGTTGCATCAAAATGCACCAAAAACCAAACACAAAAAACTAGTGGTGTAAAGTAGGATTTACAGCTGAAGTTTGATTTAAAGGTGAATGAATTCCTTCATGTATGTATCTATGTGTGCAAGTTGTGGTGTGTTGCTATGAGACTATGTATAGAAATACTGAGGTGCGAGTTTGCAGCGATGTCATTCCTTAAAAAACTAAAACTGAAGAGTAAGGAGGCAAATGTAGTATCAGATCTTATAGACGGTTGTGTAAATGATATGGTTACTGAAAACTATTCTTGTATGGTATCTGTGTCTGGAAACATAAATTATTTCACTATGTGCTTATATAATAAGCTGGAGAATGAGAACATATCGGCTTTAGGTTTATGTACTGGTACAGAGAATAGTGTGATGAGTAGAGATAACATTGAATTGTTAAGTACGGACCCAGACATAATCCAATATGGTGGTGTAACAATCAATGATTGGCTATACAACACTTGGTCAGAATTGGAAGGCACAATGCGTGAATTCAGTGAGGTTTGGGGTAATTTTGTTTTATGTACAGCAGGTTGTTGTCATTTTATAAATGATGTAAAATGCTTATTAAAACCTTGTGCTATGTTTAAACATGTGGTAAACTCTGGTATATGGGATCCAAATTTGTTGTACATCTTTAGGGTATCCTTGCTAGGTTGTAATATTGCTAATGACAATTTAAATATCACTTATGATAGGCATAATTATAAATCAATCGAAAAATTGTACGCAGCAGAATGTATGGACAAAATTGTATATGAGGAACTACAAGAAGGTATTGTTAGCATTGTATCGACTAAACCAAGATGTATTCACTCATTAGGAGCGATTCCTAAAGAAACGGGTAGAGAAATCAGATGTATTACTGATGCAAGTAAACCTGCAGGTTACAATGTTAATGCATTCATGGATGAAATAGTGGAACCTTTTAATTATGTCGCTGTTAAGGACATTGCAAAAGATATGACTAATAATTGTTACATGAGCGTATTAGACATCAAAGGTGCATACAGGAGTATACCGGTATGTAAAGAACAAAGGGATCTTCAAGGTTTTAGGTGGATTATAGAAGGAGAAGAAAAGTTTTTGATTAATAATAGTCTAGCCTTTGGTCTAAGGTCGGCACCTTTTATATTTACTCAATATACAGAATTTATTGTCAGGAATATGCAAACTTATGGATTTAAGAGAGTGTACGGGTACTTAGACGATTTCTTAATAATGGAGGAGAACGAAAATGATTGTTGGAGAGCATTATGGTTTCTAATTAAAATGCTGAGATCGTTTGGGTTTTATATTAACTATAAAAAGATTATTCCTCCAAGTAATAGATTACGGTATCTAGGTATCGATTTGTGTTCAATTACTATGAAACTATATTTACCTGAGGATAAATTGTGTAGATTATACAAGGAGATTAGTGAATATTTAGGTAAAAAATATTGTACAAAAAGGGAACTACAACAATTGGTAGGTTTCCTAGCGCACTGTAGTACAATCATCCGAGGTGGGAGAACTTTCTCTCGTAGAGCAATTAATTTGGTCAATTGGGTGGAAAATCAACATGATAGGATTGTATTGTCAGACATATTTAGAGATGATTTAGTATGGTGGCGTGCCTTTTCATTAATGTTCAATGGAAGTGCGGCGATAATTAGTTTAGAATATGAGAATTGTATTACCTTTTATACTGATGCATCAATGTTGGGCTTTGGTGGTTGTTATAATAATGATTGGTTCTATGGTTTCTGGTCAGAGGATGATAATGAAGATTTTGTTTATAATAATCATCTAGAAAAAGGCCCTATGGAAACACTGCAGAGTTCAGCAGAAAGAGAATTGTGGCCAGTATTAGTATCAGTTGCTAGATGGAGTAAATATTGGAAAGGCAAGGCGGTGCATTTGTTTGTGGATAATCGAGCTGTAGAGATTATGTTAAGTACCGGTAGGTCTCGAAATAAGTTATGTATGCAGTGGTTGAGGGAAATTTTTCTGGTGTAGCTTTGTGTATAATTTTGAAATATTTCCCCATAGAATTTGTAGCAAAGATAATATATTTTGTGATGCTTTAAGTAGAGTGAAAGGAAAAAGAGCAATAGCTATGGTACATAATTATGCAGCTACACGTGATTATTGCTGTTTAAATTCAGATAGTCCTTGTATGTATACTTTATTGAGGCAAGTTTGAGAGCGCTCAATTTAGTTGGCTATGTTCAATTGGGTTTCTTTTCCTTATTGGTATCATCAGTGCAACAAGTATGGGAGTTGGCACTTAATTATTTTTTTTGTTTTTTGTGTAGGTGAGGATGAATTTGAAGAGGAGATAAAAAAACTGGAAAATCTCTATTTTGCGGAAAGCACAAAAAGAACTCGGAGTTCTCAACTTAGGAGATATGAGAATTTTTGTAAGATGTATAAATTGTTACCTTTCCCATTAACTTCTTTGACCATGAAAAAATATATTGTACATCTTAGCAAGGATCTGGCGTATAATAGTATTTAACAATATATTTCTGCAATATTGATTATATCGAGAATGATGGGTTATGTAAGTGAGACAAGGGAATCCTTAGGGTTGTTATGGATCCTGGGAGGTCTGAAACGTTATAAAGGTGAGATTGTAATTCCATCTTCATGTATATTCCCACAGGATTTGTTATTGTTCAAATCAAAATTAGATTTATCCAACATGGAAGACCTTACATTTTGGTTAGCATGTCTTATTATGTTCAGGACCCTTTTAAGAGGTTCAAATGTACTAAGTTCAGATTTTTGTGTAAAATTTGAAGATGTAACATTCCACAATTGGGGTGTATTATTCAGTGTGTATCATACAAAGACAATACAATTCAAACAGAGGATGTTGGAGATACCTGTCCATACGGTTAAAGGTAACCCGTTATGCTTGTATGATTATTTGAAGTCACACATGAGTCAATCTGGTTCTAAGAAAGGTTGCCCTTTGTTAGGTTGGTTAGTGGTTGGTAGGTTTATTCCAGCGAGTTATGACTGGTTCCTGAAAAAGTTGCAAAAATTGTGTATACAATGTGGCATGTCAGGGAAGTACGGAGCCCATAGTTTTAGGCACGGAGGAGCAACTACAATGTCTATGGTGGGCATGAATCTGTCAGATATATCAATCAAAGGAGACTGGAAAAGTTTGGTTGTCCTGAGATATGTAAACCGCCCATTATCTAATTTAATTGCTGAGGACAAAAAATGGTCAAAAAGTATGCTTAATTTTGTGTTGTAATTCACACTTATCACACTTGTTTTTTCTTCCTTGTGTTACTTTTTTGTTGGGGGGTTTTGGCGGCCATAATTTGGTCTGCTAAGCCCACTTTATGTTTTGTGTATTCAAATTACACGCTGACGTCTGACCGAGTGAGTAGTATTTTCAAATATGGCGGGGTTGACAAGAGGAAGACGGAAGTAGTAACTGGTGCATGCGCAGGAACACACCGGATAACATCGTTTTCCCGCCACTACATATTATATCCATAAAAGGTTACTTTTATGATACATAAACGTAATTTTACGTATTTCAGACCTCTTTTCGAGTAGAAAAATTTAGAACAGATTAGGTGAGCACTAAATGGAAATGAATCTGCCTTGTGATTTTTATTTTCTACATTTAGATAGACCCAGACTATGTTTGAAAGCTGTAACCATACAGCTTTCATATTTGTACTGGTATTGGATATGCTGCCATCTAGTGAGATAGGAGTGAAGCACAAAATAACATATTTCTAATGTATTTCCAACCTCTATGACCATGTGCTTTCTATATTCCCTATTATCACCCTCTGCACACCTACATTTCCACTGTTTGTTTGGAATCTAGAATTTATTACTGAATGAGATTTTGCCACATGATGCTCTAACCCATATGGTACATATATTTTATATGACCAACAAATACTCTTGCTTAAATAATGCATATTTAAGATGTAATGTCAATACAGTGTTAATTCCCATAGGGATATGAAAATAGGAATTATTATCCATTATTACCTAAAAATGCACATAATTACAACTACTGCATGTAGGTCAGATGCCTGTCCACCAATAGATTTGATTATGATAGAAAACATGGTTTATTCCAGGGTCAATCTGTTATTTATCCTATCTATCTGTACTGGACTCTAAACACCATGATATGTACAGGATTCTTGTAGACCTAGGCCCAGCTGAGTTATCTTTTTTTCATGTCAAGTGATTGATTTTCATCATTATTCATCCCTGATCTTTATAAGGCAGTTGTTAATGAAATGAAAGTTTGGTGAGATAAATGAAACAATACTATTTATCATTAGAAGTTTTTATCCAAAATCTACATACATGAACCAACAAATATCTTCGTCTTACAATCGTTCTACCTACGAACAAAGCCAATCAAAAATATGGATCAAGATTTACGTGGATAAACCTCTTAAAATTGCGAAGCATAAACCTTATTTATCAACATATATCCACCAACCGATATCTACGTTGCTGGAACCTCATATAGAGGTTCAGTAGAAAACCAACCTAGATCTACCAGAAATCTACGTTGAAACACGTAGTGTGTTTACTGGGGTAGTATCATCTACAGTAGACCCATATTTCAACTAAGGATGAACCCCATGGCTGTCCACTGCACAGACGCATAGAGCACACACCACAGGGATACATCTGCACCAAGAAATGCTTGACATCAATTCTGAAGGGGGAATACTATATTTTATCAATTAGGTATAACACATACCCTTATCTGCTGAGTTTGACATATCTAATCATTCCCCTTTATTAGAGTGTCCACTAGCAGGTGCTGTCCGCTAATAGGGCCTGTTACACTACATGATTAAATGTGTTAGTGTGGATGAATGGTAGGTGTAGAGCTTTGTTGCAGCTTCAATATTTCTATAACTAGCAATTTGTTTATGATGTATACAGTTGCAAAAAGACTATATAAAGAGTGTAATTCCCTGCAAATAAAGTCATGAGAGAGCAGAGGGGTATACTTTGTTGGGAGAGTAGAGGTATTTTACATATTTTACAACCTACCATTTTAAAAACAGTTTTGCACTATCTGATATTAATATTGAACAAAACACATTAATTTTTTACATGTAATATATGAAATAACATTTGCTATAAAAGATTGAATATGTGATATACAGCACACATTGCTAAGGGTCTGTAACATAGATAGTGCATCATGTGAATCACTGACTAAAACCGACTAAGAGCTGAAATATAATGTCTAATTATAAATGCTGAAAATTGGTGGCTAAGTCCTGGCAGATTGTGGCTTAATCACTGAAGAATAGTGACTGATCAGTGTTTGCACTTGCCAGTCAGTGTTACTCATGTGCTATTTCTAGAAGTGCATGGTAACTCAGTCAGGGGGATGAGTAGCTCAGTCCCTCTCTGGTTTGATCCAGTCTAATCCGGAGAAGATGGAGGGAGCTGCTCTCAGAAGTGCACTGTCCAGGTGAGGCTAAAAATAATGTGTGATATCATGTCTTCCTGTGGGAATCCACAGGAGGAGCCGGGGGTGCCCACTGGAGGAGGACAGGGGTGAGTGAGTCACTCACCCTGTCAGGTTAAAAATAGGGTAGGGGTGTGAGTAGGCTTGTAGGCAGAGCTCTGGATAAGCCTAGTGGTGAAAAAGTAAATATATATCGAATAATTGTAATACCCAGAATCGTCCATTGATATATCCCCATACTCCCACTCATCTCCGCTATTAGTGCAGGGAAAATATAGGTTTACAGGAGTTAAGATTCTGGGTTCACCAAATTCATATTTACAGAAAGGAAGTATCTGTGTAATCTTGATCAGTATGAAGGCAATTGCCATGGGGTTCTTAATTGTAATAAGTCCTTAAAGGTTTGTAGGTAGTGTAGGATAAGGTTATTAGTAAATTGAGGATGAAGTCAAAGGAGCCTTTAAGGAATAAGATTTTGATTAAGGGCTTAAATTACACATTTAACTGATTTGTAACGAAAGTATTTGCAAAAGGTGGCTTGAATTGGGGCTGATCAAGGAGACATGCTGAACGCTAGCTGTTTAAACATGCAAATTGTATGTTGACTAAATTGACTAAAAACCACAAATACAAAAACATGGTGGACTTGAAAAAGGTATGTCATTTAAGAATCAGCCTAGAAGCTAGGTTTTACGTGCCTTTATGACAGATTTTACTGGAGTCCTGTCATAGAGAGAGGGCTCAAGAAGAAGTACAAGTACAAATTAATGACTGACACACTTCCAGCCCTAGCTCAGGGGGTACCTGAAACGTTTCTTTTATATGTTTTAACCTGATGTCTGAGCAAGGTCTGAGAAGTTAAGCAATTTCTGTTATAATGATGGAAGTGAATGAGGATATCCCTACACAAGCACTCAGCTCCGTATGAGTGACAGGTGCATGCAAACCCTGTTATGAGAGGGAGTGTTTGATGCCAGACTTCTAATATTCCATCAATACCTGTTCAACAACCATGCGCTTTTAAACTAATAGAAATTTTGTTTATCATTACTATAAGTATTATCAGAAGTTTTGGTTAAGGTTTGAGATATCACTACGGATGGAGGCATGGGGCCAACAGGGAAATTGTTGGGGGGGGGGTTTCTTGGTACAGATGAGGTGTGCATGAGTAAATGCTGGGCTCTGGTGACATGTGGGCATACTTGGAGAAATTAGGTGAATATGGTTTGTGACTGCTGGACAAAGCCTGTTAGGACAGTGCAGCACCTTTGCTTGTTGATATGTGTCACTCACACTGTTTGTTGCTGCTTGGTTGTGCAGTACTGCCATTTTAGAAAAAGGTGAACTAGCTGCAATGTGCATCAAGTTCCCCTTCGTCCAGGAAGTATGTGTGGCGTGCCTGATGTTTAAGTTGGCACAGCATTGGCCTTGTTGCCATATGGTATACTACCATTTAGAAAAGGGTGAACTGGCTACAATGTCCATCCAGGTCCCCTTCCTTTAGGGAGTATGTGCAGCGTGTCTGATGTGCTTTGTTGCTAGTATATGCCTTAGTCACTGAGCAAAACTCTTACCAATCACAGCCCTATGTCTGTTGGGGGGGTGGAGGGGGGGTCATGAATGACTGAATTGGTGAGGCCTTTCATTGATAGTGATCTCACACCCTTTGCTATTGTTTCAAGGGTTGTAAAGGTATGTTAGATTGTATGAATTTTGAATTAGGAACAGTCAAGTTGGAACGCTTTGTGGTTGAACATGGCTATGGGAATCAAAAACATGTAATTTGGTTGTGATGACTGAGTTATTTGCCCTACTCAACGGAGGTGAATTACATTCTTATCCAAAAACTTTGCACTCTCCTTTACCAATGATTAGTGATATGGCTAGGACTCGAAAGGGTATAATGATACATAAAGATAATCTTGGTACCTGTGAGGTTATTCAAGTATATGGATCTATGTGCACACAGACCTCACATATGCATATATAATATATATGCACATCTGCGTGCACACACAACACACATTGACATTATTTGCTATGTAGAACTGACTATTCAACTCCTACGCTGCACAGATATAGCACTATACTACTTAATATATGAAGTACAGGGGTCAAAAGCATCAAGGTCAAAGGTATTTTGCAAGATTGATGTTGATATGAAGCACTCTGATGTACAAAAATAATTTGATTGAACACTGAGGGGGGAAAACACCTCTTTACATCAATTGAAATGATCAAAATTCAAGTATCTATTTTCTAAACTAAACTAATTATATTTCTGGAGTGTCTTCCTTAAGGTAGGCAAACCAGAAATAGCACAGCTAACAAATTAAGACAAATTATGCATGCATTCTCTATCTAAGTTAAAAACTCCTTGATTATAGGATATGATAGTTACAATATCCTTCAGAAGGCTGAGGATTTTAAAGACATTCTGCTATTGTAGCAGATATGCCTGTACAATAAAGATTAGACTTTCAATGCCTTGTGGTGAACTGGTTTCTGCAGCTCCATTCGGCGATAGGGTCTGTGGTGGCAAGCCACGTCGCTGTTGTGATGTGCCCTGATGAAGATGGGAAGATGGAGGCCTTAAACGTAGTTGAAACGGGGTCAGCTGCCGCTGTCTCCTTCATGTCTGCATCTTAGAGTACGGTCTGTCTCTGCAATCACTTAGTCTAATGGAGGGTGGATACATTGGGAAGGGCACATGAGCGAGTCTGTGGATGGTGCAAGTGTTAAGGCCAACACCAGCACCGCAAGGGTTAGGTCTCGCGGGATTTGGATAAGCCTAGTTACCACAGTGGGCAGGTTAGGCCACTGTGTGTATACTATACACACTTGAAGCAGAGCAGGCCTGGAGTTAAGACCACCACCACTCTCTCCTACCACTGTATGCCAGCTAAGTACTATATTTTAATAGCCATAAGTGCACCTTTATCTTGCATGATTACACTAACCTGTGAATAAATAAGTGGTTCTTGAAAAGCCTCTCACTGGTCTTGAATGGGACAAAGGGGAGCTCTACTTGAGGAACTATATATATAGGAGTAAGCTTAAGGTACAGCATAGGAGACCTTAGGAGCACACACTCAGGAGTAAACCTTTACTATAGAGCTGGATATTCCCTAACCATCAAGTAGCCATCAACATCAATACTAGCATTAACAGAGGCGATACAGGAAGTCACAAAAATAAGTAGACACAATCAAAACCTTGGGTCACATTTTTGGTTACATAAAACTTATCACTCAGGATGATCTAGTTCATCAACTCAGTCTTAGCAAAGATCTCTTTAGTACTCCATCAAACAATGTGTTAAGTGTGTAGGGGTAGTGGTAGAGGAATTGGGTGGTATTTGATCCATTTAAATAATAGGATGGGAAAAGGTCATCCCCACACAAGGATGGAAGGATACCATCCCCACACAAAGGTGGAGGTACCATGCCCACACAAAGGTGGAGATATTTTGAAATTAATTTGTAGATTGAATGTTGCCTAAATGGGGGGAAATATTTAGTGATTATCCCCACATAGTTTGGAAATATTTGTGAAATGAATAGGATTGATGATGTTAGTGAAAAAAAGAGGGTTATAGGGAAAGGAAGTAATCATGAACTGTCCATCCCCACACAAATGTGGAAATAGATAAAAAAAAAATGGATATTGGCTAATGGGGAAATATTGTTGATGTTTGGGTCGACCGTTCTTGGGGTGTGAATTATGGAGATGTCCATCCCCACACAAGCCTTGAAATATTTCAGGATAGTCAAAAAGATGATCTCCAGGAGAAGGAGGAATGGGGTTTGTATGTGTGGTGTGTGTTAATTTTGTAGTTACTTAAGATGATATGCTGGCACTCAGAGTAGGTGGGTAGGGGAAGGGGGCGGTTTTATAAAAATAAAATAAAATAAATAAATGAATGAATGAATGAATAAATGAATAAATAAAAATAAAGGATTTTAGCTTGATTTAGCTAAAATAGATCAGTGTTAGGGGTGGTAGGGGGAGATAGAGACTCATATATGTATGAGTTTGCGCAACTTATTGTGCGCGTCTTATTGGTGCGCGACTTATTGATTGAACCAGTACCACAATGGTGGGATTGTCATTAGAAAATGAAAACATCATAGACAGATGTGCAATGAAACAAGTAAGTTTCTGAACACTTATTCGTGTTAGGCGATTTGGATTTTTAAACAGTAACCTTGATCATTGGTTGCTCAAGGATAATCAAACATTGGTGTTCCATAATAAATGAGTTTAACTCTTCATAAACCAATCAGAAGGGGTACAGGGGCAGACAGGTTGGACCAGCTGTGGGCCATGAAGAGTATCAAAACTTCTAACTTTTTACAGGTATTCTGGTGCTCACACTGCCATTGGTTAATAGAGGTACCTGGGTATCATGGCAACAAACTTTGCCATTGACAATACAAGAATGGCTGATAGTCTAGTACTGAGTATGGGCACATAGGACAGGCCTACCTGGGTTTGCTGCATGCTGTGAACGCCATGTTACTCCTAATCCAGGAACTTGCTCACTTGGTACGGTGATGGGGTTGGATTTAGTGTTATTGGAGGAGTGGCTAAGGCTGGGGTGGGCTAAGGCTTATAAACCTATCTATGAGGGTGGCTATTTCTCACTTCCGTATCTCCCTATGGTGGTATGTCTTGCCCTATAAGGCAGTGGCCAAATTTTATTGGATGGATGCAGTTTGGGCTGTGCTAGCCCTCATGCAAATTTTGGGACCTATGCCTAGGTAATGAGGGTTTATAATTGGGACCTTGGGGTCAGTAATGTGATAAGGTGGGAGTGGGCAAGGTCAGTTGTACGTGTGTAAAAACTGCTGACCAGGTGATCATGGATGTGTGAGACATCATGCATGAGCTTGTGAGCTGCTCTTAATTGGCAGGTCGTGAAATATTGGGTTCTACCTGCATCACCACCCTCATGCTAAACAGAGGTACAAACAGGGATTGGGCATGGGGGAACGCAGACTCCTACAATAGGCATGTCATAGGAGCCCTGAAAAGCTAATAAGCCGGTGTAAGCATGCTTCTATATAAAAGACATGTACCAGAGGATACACTGCAGGGGCGTAGGAAGCAAATTTTTATTGGGGGGCCCCAGGGGTCTTGGTTGGGGGGGCCTGCAATATTTTTATATAGGGAACCTCCTCATTACTGGGGGGACCAATATAGATGGTGTGAGGGTGTTGGGGTTAGGATGGGGGGTGTTTAATGAAATGTGTGATCATTGGAAATAGGTAAATTGGGGTGGTTGCCTAGCGGCCTCTAGACATGGCAGTGGGTTATTACATGTAAGGTCCGTGTCGAGAGCTGTGTTGATTAAATAGGCCCATGTTTCCCTGGGTCATATCTATAGGAATTCTGTTGATTGTGTTAAATGCGGTAACTGGGGTTGGTGCCTAGCGGCCTCTAGACATGGTAGCATAGATATGAATAAATAGGTAGATAAGTACCATGTCGAGAGCTGTGGTGATTAAATAGTCCCATGTTACTTAAGTGTTTTGGCTGGGTAATACTCTATTGAGGGCTATTGTGAGAGTGAAGCATTGTATAAATGCTGTCTTGATAAAGGGCGGCATCCCCATACTTGTAAAGTGACAGGGGTTATTGGTATAAGGACAATTTACAGGGTTTAGAGCCTAGGGGATCTAATATGAATTATTCCTGAAGGGGTGGGAGGAGGCCAGCGAGTCTTAAGGGGATTTAATTTGGATTTAATCTGGTGACTTTCAATTGAGTTGGTTAGAAGAATTGAAGCCAGGAGGCAAATTATATGAAGAAGGAATAAATGATCGAAATTCGGGTTGGGCAAAACGGTGGTTAGCTTGTTGTAATTGTATAGTTTGTATAAGATTGCCTGTTCTGGATGATATGTTGCTTTGCCTAAATGATTTTGAGAAAGTATGCATTGTTGGTATAGGATTCATTGTGTAAAACAATCATGATCTATTAATGTTACCAAGGCAGTAATAGATATTGCCTTTGGTGAAACATTGTTACTCTCAGCTATTTCTATTAATTTGGATAAAATACATTGCGAAGGAAGTATTTAGTGTGTGACTATTGGCAAAAGGCACTAGTTATTTACAATTAGAGAACAATAGATTGTGCCAAGGTAGGATTCAATGTTATTGTTGACAAGGTATTATCTATTTACAAATTAGTGGACAGTAAATTGTGTCAAGGTAGTATTCAATGTTACTGTTGAAGGAACATTGTGCCAAGGTAGTAATCTGTGGGACTGTTGGCAAGGGTGTTTCTAACTAGTTTGGCTACTTACAGAGGTATGGCTGAATGAGATATTATAGGTGACTGCGAAGAAACTGTTGTTCTACATACAACATTCATTCGTGGATGCTTATAGCATGCTATGCTATAAGCTAGGTAATAACTATGTATAAAATGTGAACAATAAATAGTGTCAAAGGGGATGGCTACAGTACTGGTCTAGTACTGGGTTGTAATATACAGGCTTGGCATGGACTACAGGGGAAGTAGGTAGGTGTGCCTATCTGGAGTAGGAGCAGCTCACTTATGAGTGAGTTGCTAATATGGGATATATACACAAAAATAGATCAGTGAGTATTACATCAGTCAAAAGTAACCTGTGATCAGAACTTGTTTTTGCAATTATGTCAGTATTAATGTGGACTTCCTACCTTTGTGCCCATATATGCTGCTGGTGCCAATCATCAGGTGAGTATAGGTGTATGTATCTATTTGTATAGGATTGTATCCTCCTGTATCCAGCTGTTTTGTAGGTGGCATAAACAGAGTCTATAGCACTACAGGTGCTGTATGGTGCCATGTTACCTTGAGGTGAGGGGTATTATGAGTAGCAGGAGCTGTGTGGAATAGACTGGCTGTACTGCTGGAGTAAGGGGTGAGACTCCCTGGTGGTGGTGGTGGTGGTGGTGGCTGGGAGTAGACATACACTGCTGCAGGAGGAGGTCACTCTAGTGGAGGCTGGTATAGACTATAGGCTGCTGGTAGGTGGTGTACTGGAGGTGTCTGTTGTAGTCTTGGTAGGTTCTCACTATTGTTCATAGTTTGTGGGAGGGAATGAGGTGGGATCTTCCACAATTTCGGGTTCTAAACACCAATGTCAATAGACGTTTAGTGTCCATTAGTGAGGGAAGACAAAAGATCAGAGGTCTTCAGTTGACCCAGCTTTATTGTTAGATTGGTGGTACAGAGTGATCATAAAATGGTCCAGCATGATCACTCACCAAGCTTATCCAGCCAAGCCTATGCCTTAGTATAGGGTAATGTAGCCTCTAGGTCTGGGAGCAGACAAATATACCTATATAAGCTACAGGTTATCCATTTCCTGGAATCCATTAGTCATCACAATTTTTTTTTAAACTGCTGACATCTATTCACAACATTGTTAATAGTGTAATGAAAGTTTTGAGAATATCATAGAATTGTATGAGTCATGGTAAAATAAATATAGCACTTTCTGGTCCCCATCTGTAAGACTGAGATTGTCATAGAGATGTGTAGACTATGTTCGAATCATCTAGAATAGCATAGTATATGGGTGATATCTGTGGTACAGTATGGAACATTCTGGAGGTTTAGGGAGCCACCACTTTCTGATGTCAAAGACAGTATTTGCTCTACATTTTCCTAGAAACTTCTCATTATCTCTGGGTATTCTATCACACACATATAAAAGCCCCTCCTCCTCAGACCCCAGTCAGTATTGATCGAGCTGTTGTACACTACACATGGACATATTGGATTACCTTGCTGAAATTGGAATTTGTACCTTAGGATTATAGGAGGCAATATCCTTTGTACAGGTTACACAAGGTTACACAAGGTTACACTTGAGGTTATATGTTACCCTTGATGTCACGCTTGACTGCATTGACTACTGGATATTACACTACATGTTCAATGGACTCTATGCTACAGGATTGTACTATCTGAGGACATTAGTGTACTGTTGTGTGCTACTGTGACAACCATAGGAATTAAGTGTCTACCAAAGGGGATTAGACCTCCTGTGGCATTTCAGCAATAAATAACATCAAGTCAAACTTGTAACAAAGACTTTGTCTGTAGTTATTGGCTACAGCCACCACATTTGGTACAAAGAATACTCTTCAAGGATCTTCAGCAAGGTCTGCATTTCATCATGTCACAGATTGGTTCCAGGCATATAGTACTAAGCAGGATGCTGGACCCACATAGTGTCAAGACTGAGCAACTGGTGACACTGTGCCGCTCATGCGGTGGGTATGCTGGACATTTAACAAAGAAGATTGATATGGTGGTCCACCTGATGAATCAGGATGCTGGACTGCCAGAACTCAAAGTGGCAGTTGAGAAGATGACAAACTGCATTATCAAACTTCTATTCTGTGCATCAAGACATCATAGATTTATTGATGGACATTCAACCTGATAAATCCTCTACTGAGGAGGCTGTGTATTCCCACCTGGAGAGAAGGTGCCTTGAGGCAAAGAAGCAATATGACATCCTTCTGGAACAGCAGAGACTGCAGGACACCATTGATGCTCATGACAGTGTGCCTCAGGTTGGCTCTGGTGCCATCTCCAGAGAATCAAGGGCATCAAGCACCCAAGCTAAGGCAGTTGCAAAAACGGGCTGCCCTTGAAGTCAAGGCTAAAGCTCTTCAGGAGTTACAAGAGCTTGAGCTCACCCAGCTACAACTAGAACAAGAAGCTGAAGCTGAAGCTGAAAGGCAGCAAGCAGAGGCACGCCGTCGGGAGGAAGAGGGACGCCGTCAAGAAGAAGCTGTGGCTGGAGCATGAGAAGAAGAAGATGGATTTACGCCGTCAGCAACTCCAGATGCAGGATGAACTTGATGCTTCAACAGCAGAAGAAGAGATCCTGACCAAGTTTGTTGAGTATCCTGATTATTCATATAAATATTCTAAGGTCAGTCAAAATGTTACAGATAGAAATTTTGGTAATAGTTTTTCCTCTGTGTCTAAAAATGCTGTTATTAGAGATGGTGATGTAAAGTTGCAGTGTGGGGGGATGCTTAGTTCAACTAGTGATAATGGGGTTTCCCATCTTCTGGGGGGTCCTATAGGTACGAGTACTGCCAAAAAACCTACCTCAGATAAGAAAGAACCAGGAATAGTGGAAGGATCACTGCTAAACCCTCTTGCAGCTGAGTGGACAGAGTAAGGTGTACCAGGAAATATTGATAAGAAATCAGATGAGACATTCACAGTTGGACAGGTAGCTAGACTTATAGAGCTTGTCAAATCACCAGATACATCAGGAAGAGATACTCTGAAGCAACCTTCCGAGCCTGTGTCTGAGGCTTCTAGTAAAGATAGCCAGGAGAATAATCAATCAGATTTGGAGTCTCAAATGGTTATTTAACGTCAGGTGCTTGAGGCTATCCGTCTCCTAAAAACTAGCCTGATGAAGTTTTATGAGGATCCTATGAAGTACTGGACCTTTATGAATGCCTTTGATGCTATTGTAGATAAGGCCAATATTGAGGCTAGCGATAAGCTGAACAGGTTGTTTGAGTACTGCACAGGAAAGGTAATACAGCTATGTGCATTGATGACCCCATCTGAGGGCTATAAGAAATCCAGAAGCCTACTGAAACAGAGGTTTGGCAATGACTTTGTGGTCTCAAAGGCTTGTATCTCAAAGGTAGCTGAAGGTCCAGCTGTGAAACCAAATGATAGTGAAGCCCTTCAGGACCTTGCTGATGATGTCAGGGGCTGCATGGAAACACTACAAGCCATGAATAAGCTCAAAGAGGTAGACTCTCAGGATAGAATGGTAAAGATCTTGACAGGACTACCATTGTATACCCAAACAAGATGGCATAAGGAGAGATCCATGAAAGATTTGGTGAACAGCAAAACTTTGATAAATTTGTGCAGTTCCTTGAGATGGCAGCTGGAGAAGCCAATGATACAGTGTTTGGCAATGTAGGGTCAGTCACCAAGGAACCAAAGGGTAAGCCTTCCCAGTCAAAGAAGAAGGGATCAAGCTTTAATGTTAAATTGACTGATACTGATACCTCAATCCAAGATGTCAAAGCCAAACCTGTAGATCAGGCCCAAAAGGAAAACAAGCCCAAGGAAATCAAGTGTCGTATATGTGATGTTGATGGTCACCGAGTTAGTGGATGTGACAAGTTTAAGAAGAATCAGAATTGTGGATCAACACGGTAAAAGGTACGCCCGGGAGGGGGTCCCAAGACAAGCAGGTAGAAGCCAAAAGTTATGCCTGTGGGCAATCAGATGTTGTAAGCTCAAAGGTCGCCCTGTACTGTAGCCACTTAGGAATTAGACAAAAGCTAGGTTACTCCCAGAACAAAGGTCAAGAAATAGCTGGTAAAGCTTCCATGTCTGGGGTCACACACTTTGGCCGGAGGTCTCATGCACTCTGACCTAGGGGTGGCATGTTTGAGCCACCCTATTGGATAAGTGTGGCCTCATGTCATTGGCGACCTCTCCCTGTGGTCTGACCTGGACAGGTTTATGCACTTTGACCAGTTAGTCGGGAGCACTTGTCAGGCAAAGGGCATGACCATAGGGTCATGGAGGTGTAGACTAGTATATAAAAGCAGACAGTTGGGCTGAATAGGCAAGAGATTACCATTGCTCTTTGCTGTGAGGACCTACCTATACTTCTGGGAAACACAGGGTTGGACTGTGTTTTGGTATACCTTTTGGATCATACTTAGGCTGCAGCACACCTTGGAGGTTTCTTGTATTAACTTGAACATTTAAAGGATTGACACCTTTATTGTTGGACTTGTATCATCCCTTACATTCAATATTTGTGGTTCATTGTGAAAGTGGATTTCAAGATGTCTAATACAATAAACAATGGAACTTAACTGATGGTTTTGAGTGTTGTAAGGTCATTGGGAGATGAACGCCCCCTTGCCCTTCCTCTACCACTACTCATAACACTGGACTCTACATATCCCCATAAAACCAGCTAGCTTCCCATCCTACATTCGTTCAGCCCTACCTATAATTTCTGTGTATGTCAGAGGAAAGGGTCAGACCAATTATGTATGCACACATGCCCTTCTTGATCCAGGAAGCAACAAGACCTTCTGTTCAAAGGATTTGGTTAAACAACTTGAACTAAAAGGAGACAAGACTTCCCTATCATTAGAAACCCTTGGTGAAGGTAAAGACATGGATGCCCTTGAGGTTTCTCTAGAAGTAACAGCAACTACAGGGCCAAAAAAGAAACGAAGAGTAGTTGAACCTACAAGAGTCTATGCCCTGACAAGATTCCTAAACCTAAGAGACAGTATACCATTTTCAGGAGATGTAAAGAAATGGGATCATCTTAAAGATGTCCAAGATGCACTGATTCCCATTGAAGTGAGAAGAGGAAGGGAAAATGAACCCTATGCCACCAGAACAAGTCTAGGTCATGCATTCAAAAGTCCTCTACAAGGTGAGAATCATGATGGGTCTGCTCTTTGCCATTTTATCCAGGCTGACCTAGGACCAGATGTCTGGATGCTCAAGTGGAGCAGTTCTGGACATTGGATGTGGGTCCGACTTTGGCTGGAAGCCTCCCACAGATGTCTCAAGATGACAAAACGGTTCTAGATGTTTGGAATGATTCCATCAAACTTAAAGACAACCATTATGAGATGGACATACCCTTTCAGGTCACACCACCAGAACTGCAAGATAACAAGAAAATGGCAGAGAAATGTCTGCAGAGTCTTGGTAAAAGACTGTCAAAAGACCCTGAACTCCATGGACTATACAAGACAGGCATAGAGGATTTACTCCAGAAAGGTTATGCA
Organism: Acholoe squamosa; assembly: GCA_949317995.1. Classification (NCBI taxonomy): domain Eukaryota; kingdom Metazoa; phylum Annelida; class Polychaeta; order Phyllodocida; family Polynoidae; genus Acholoe; species Acholoe squamosa. The sequence goes on from OX439037.1 coordinate 45,807,488, forward strand.
GAACCTGTTCAGGATAAAGACAATGAGGATTATGGAGTGAGGTGGTACATTCGTCACCATTCTGTCAGAAGTCCAAATAAGGCAGGCAAGCTTTGGATTGTCTTTGATTGTGCCACAGAATATGGTGGCACATCACTGAACAAACAAGTGCTGCAAGGTTCTGATATGACCAACATGCTGATTGGGGTCTTACTTAGATTCAGGGAAGACCACATAGCAATCATTGGTGACATAGAAGCCATGTTTCATCAAGTGCGTGTGTCTCCACAACACAGAGATGTATTGAGATTCTTGTGGTGGAAAGATGGTAACCCTGATTTTCCCCCAGAGACATACAGAATGGCAGTACACTTGTTTGGTGGAATATGGAGCCCAAGCTGTGCAAGCTTTGCCCTTAAGCACACGGCTGAAGACCACAAGACGGAGTTTGATGAAGAAACCATCAAGAACTTTTATGCTGATGACTGCCTCAAGTCTGTATCATCAGTAGATCAGGCAAAGAAGTTGCTAGGTGAACTTTGTCAGCTTTTAAGCCTTGGAAGTTTCTGGCTGACCAAATGGATCTCTAACAGTAAAGAGGTCATAGAATCTGTTTCCCCTGAGGACAGAGCAAAAGAGGTCAAAGATCTTGGTCTTGACTCAGTCACACTTCCAGTGGAAAGAGCACTGGGTGTTCATTGGGATACACAAGAAGATAGATTCAGCATTAAAATCAAGCAGAAAGAAGTAACATTCACCAGGAGAGGGCTTCTAAGAGTGGTCAGTTCTGTTTATGACCCCTTAGGGTTTGTGTGCCCATTCATTCTTCAAGCAAAGAAGATATTTCAAGATGAATGCAAGAGAGATAAAGGATGGGATGATGAACTCCAGCCTGACAATGTAAAGAAGTGGAAAAGGTGGTTTGAAGAACTACAACACCTTGAAGAGTTCAAGGTAAGACGTTGCCTTGTACCACAGGACTTTGGTAAGTGTGTGAAGATCTGACTTCACCACTTTTCTGATGCATCTGAAGAAGCTTATGGCACAGCATCTTATCTATGTGTGGTAAATGAACAAGGATAGATCCACTGCTCTTTCCTGTTGGGCAAATCAAGACTTGCTCCCATCAAGCACATGACCATTCCCAGACTAGAGCTATCAGCAGCTGTGATTGCAGTAAAGATGGATAGCTTACTGCAAAGAGAGCTGCATCTGGAAATCACAGAATCCATCTTTTGGACTGATAGCATGATAGTCTTACATTAAGAACACTACTGAACGGTTCCAGACTTTTGTAGCCAACAGAGTTGCCATCATCCATGATGGATCTAGGCCAAGTCAGTGGAGGTATACATGTAGATACCAAACCCAACCCAGCAGACTATGCTTCCCGTGGCCTCTGTGCAAAGGAAATTCTGTCTAACAAAAGATGGAAACAGGGGCCGGAGTTCTAGTGGGAGGATGAGTCCCAATGGCAAGTTGTTCCTCAGTGAACTCCTGACCTACTAGCAGATGACAAAGAAGTTAAGAAAGAAGCAAAGGCATGCGCTGTAGTTACTGACTCAAACAACCATTTAGAAAAGATGTTCAAGAGGTATTCAATTTGGTATTGTCTGAAAAAGGCAGTCGCATGGCCGATCCGCTTCTGTGACTGGCTGAGAAAGGGAAAGCCAAACTGGCTTCTAATCTAACAGTTGATGAACTACAAAATGCTGAGAAAGGCATTATCAAGCTTGTACAACATACTTGTTATACGGATGAGCTCAAAAGCCTCAGATCAGGCAAGCAAGTATCTCACAAAAGCACCACCTTCAAATTGGAGCCCTTCAGAGATGAGGATGACATGCTCCGAGTACAGGGCAGACTTCAAAGTGCACCTATAACTGATGCTGCCAAGCACCCTTTGATACTCCCAAAGGACCACCATATAGCAGAGCTCATTGTGAGACATACACATGAATGGACCTCTAGACATTCAGGTAGAGGATATGTGCTTTCAAAGGTCCGTGAAAAATACTGGATCCCACAAGGACATTCCTTGGTGAATAAGGTATTGCAGAAGTGTATCATATAAAGAAATCACCGGGTCATTTGGGCACTCAAAAGATGGCAGACTTGCCAACAGACAGAGTCACACCTAACAAGCCTCCCTTCAGCTACACTGGAAGGGAGGCTTCACCTGCTGAACAACCAGAGCAATACATATAGAAGTCCTCAGCTCCATGGACAGTGATTCATTCATAAATTCCCTGATAAGATTTATCTCAAGGAGAGGAGCACCTGAAAAGATCAGGTCAGACAATGCAACCAATTTTGTTGGGGGAAATAGAGAGCTACAGGAATCAGTCCAAAATTGGAATCAAGACCACAAAACTAAGGAGGGTCTACTGATCAGAGAGATCAAGTGGGAGTTCAATCCCCCAGCTGCATCTCACATGGGTGGAGTCTATGAAAGTACGCAATGTTCTAAATTCAATACTTAAAGATCAAGTCCTTGATGATGAGAGATTGAACACAATATTCTGTGAGGTTGAATACATTGTCAGTGGTAGACCACTCACTCCAGTATCAGACGATCAAAAGGATTGGAAACCTCTAACCCCAAATGACTAACTTCAATTAGGTGTAGGGCTTAGAGCACCCCCAGGAACCTTCCGAAAGGAAGACATGTATAGTTGTAGGTGGAAGCATGTACAGTACCTGGCAGACCAATTCTGGAAACTGTGGGTAAAAGAGAATGTAGTGTAAGATTTGAGAATATCATAGAATTGTATGAGTCATGGTAAAATAAATATAGCACTCTCTGGTCCCCATCTGTAAGACTGAGATTGTCATAGAGATATGTAGACTGTGTTAGAATCATCTAGAATAGCATAGTATATGGGTGATATCTGTGATACAGTATGGAACATTCTGGAAGTTTAGGGAGCCACCACTCTCTGATGTCAAAGACAGTATTTGCTCTACATTGATCTAGAAACTTATCATTATCTCTGGGTATTCTATCACATACATATAAAAGCCCCTCCTCCTCAGACCCCAGTCAGTATTGATTGAGCTGTTGTACACTACACATGGACATATTGGATTACCTTGCTGACATTGAAATTTGTACCTGAGGATTATAGGAGGCAATATTCTTTGTACAGGTTACACAAGGTTACACAAGGTTACACTTGAGGTTATATGTTACCCTTGATGTCACACTTGATGGCATTGACTACTGGATATTACACTACATGTTCAATGGACTCTATGCTACAGGATTGTACTACCTGAGGACATTAGTGTACTGTTGTGTGCTACTGTGACAGCCATAGGAAATAAGTGTCAAAGGGGATTAGACCTCCTGTGGCATTTCAGCAATAAACAACATCAAGTCAAACTTGGAACAAAGACTTTGTCTGCAGTTATTGGCAACGACCACCACAAATAGTGTATGCCCATTAGGCTCACAATACGCACACTCATCTGTTACCATGGCTATGGCCATTAAGTTTACGCTCAATTGTACCTATATATCATATATACCATATTCAATGTAACAAGCACACAGTGCGCTTGAAAATTATTTGTTCCTCTAAAACTTAAAACAAAAAATAATTCCAATAAGCGCACATCTCTGCTAGTATGAATCTCTCTTAGTATGTAGCTCATACCATCAACTTAAGTATGTGGCTGGCAATAAGGTATTCATGTCATGTAGCATAAAACTCTATTAGAGATAGGAGAATGCTAAAGTTAGATCTGGTGACTGTACCAGGATGTGAGACAATTTTGTCACAACAGGATACAAGAAGGGGATTAACTCCCAATAGGATGTAATGTGAGGGCTGACTCATTACAGGACATTGGAACAGGAACTCCTCATACCAGGATGCTGGTGATAACAGGACATTGAGTCATGCCCTTAGCAGGATGTACTTTAAGCAGGATGTAATCAATACCTCCGGGAGGCAGAGCCATAAACTTGGTCCCATAACAGGATGTAGCCACAGCCTATAAAGCCAAACATCCCTGCCTAATTAAGCAGGGGGAAATTCATTCATGGACACAGTGCTGGCGAAGACTGCTTCGTGATACTGGGTGACTGATTGCCAGTTCTATATGGACTTAGCCCTTTGTGATTACGTGGAGACAGGGCAGAGCCATTGGCTTGGTGTTACTGCATATGGGATAGGTGGCTTCCTGGTTGGTATTGCGTGTTGGACAGTAGAGCATTGTGACTTATGAGTCATTAGATGTATTCTCCGGACATTACCTCAGGTTGATATGAAATGGTACATAATGTGTGTTAATCAGTAAATAAAGCCTATGATATATAATTACCTCTTAGAGTGCTCTCTTGGACTATTACTTAGTACAGGCCTTGCCTACTACTTTGGTATGTGGAGTTGGGAAAGGATTCGTTATTACCACTAACAACAACAGGAAGAATTAAGATGAGCTTTTAGACCTTATGTTACCCCAAATCCCCCCAACAAAGCATCCAGAATAATATAGGGAAAGTAGGACTACCTATTTCCTACAGCAGTGGTGGAGGGAGGGGAGAGGAGGGGGCAGGGCAGGGTCAGGTGAGAAGAGGCCAGGGCAGGGTAGGGTGAGGGCAGGGTGAGAGCAGAGCAGGACAGGGCAGGGTGGGGTGAGAGCAGGACAGGGCAAGTGAGGGCAGGGGATAGCAGGGCAGGGTGAGAGGGCAAGGGAGGGCAGGGCAGGGTAGGGTGAGAGGAGGCCAGGGCAGGGCAGGGCAGGGTGAGGACAGGGCAGGACAGGGCAGGGTGGGGTGAGAGCAGGACAGGGCAGGTGAGGGCAGGGGATGGCAGGGGATGGCAGGGCAGGGCGAGAGGAGGGGAAGGGAGGGCAGAGCAGGGTGAGAGGAGGGCAGGGGATGGCAGGGCAGGGCAGGGTGAGAGAAGGGCAAGGGAGGGCAGGGCAGGGTGAGAGGAGGGTAGGGGAGGGCAGGGCAGGGTGGGGGAGGGCAGGGTGAGAGAAGGTGAGGGGGAAAGGGTAGGGCAGGTTGAGGGGAATGAGATGGAAGGGGTAGGGTATGGATAGGGGAGGGCGAAGAAAAGAGGGAGAGGGAGGGGGAACACTCATCACAGAGTTCAGAACAGTCCAGAATATGAGGCTGCCCTGTTCAAACCCACTCTCACCCTAGACTGAGAAGACTTTATGCAGCTAAGCACCCATCTTGGGATGCCCATTTTGAAAGCATCCTGGGCCCAATGTGGTTGCCCATTTTAAAGCTGACCAGTGCCCAAATTGCCAGCCCAATGTGGCCCAGACCATATGCTGAGGACAAAACCCGTTGGGAGCCCAACGGGCTCAAGTCAGTTTTGCCCGATTTGGGCTGCCCTGTGTGGCCGTGAATGGAAACCCAGCATCTGCCGAACCTAAAACCCATGTACTGAATGCTGCCCGCTTTGAACCACCTTATCCCTGGTAAAACCAATTTGGCCCCGATTGGGCTTGCTACATGGGAGTGCATTATCATAATAATACTCTGATAATACTAGGCCCTACAACATGTGAGCTATCATCTACCTATACTGTGTGCGTTATCATCATCTGCATTGATAGAAAGCCATCTATCTTTAGGCCTATCTAGATTAACAACTGCACAGAAGAAGTTATAGAAGTATACAACATACATTCTGAAGAACCTCAACATAGGCGCAGCTGGGAATTTGACCAGTTTGATACAGTTATTCAATCATTAACTCGGTAAGTACATCTATTATACTTCATGATTTGAATATGAATGTGTCATTCTTTAGATGCTACCCTATGTCATCTTCTGGCCTTTCTTTACTACACGATGGTGGTGACTGATGCATGTATTTGGTGCCATTATACAGGAAAATGTGACACTACGTTTTATAAAGCTGGGGCTCCATTATGCAATTTTTGCAGAGCATCGCACCTACTCTCAGGAAAGTTGCCAGAAACAAATACTATACATTACAATTGGTAGTTGTTTTTGATACAGGGTAGAAGCTAGAAACAAATACTATACATTACAATTGCTAGTTGTTTTTGATACAGGGTAGAAGCTTAATCTCCAGGAAGGATGTTTGCTTATCTTGGGATGTAAATACATGTATGATCACTCTAGATCATAGCTGGTTGAAGAGAAAAACGTTTCTCATCTGGAAAATCAAACCTATCAGACATTTTGAAAAATTCCAGGCGATTCAAAGTTCTGTTGACATTGAATATTTTTTTTCACTTATCTTGTCTTGTAATGCTATGTTAAGGGAAGTATCATGGCATTCTTACTCGAGATTCAGATCGCAGCCCATGAGAAGATAAACGGCGGCTTTCCGACAACAAATATACTTGAACTTCGTGCAAGGGTCCACTGAAATCTCATATTTACAATCTAAGAATGACTTAGCAACCTTTTGTGAGAATGTTCTAAAAATTGGGTCGTGGAGTCACACCTTAGGGCGGACCCTTAATGATAGACCTATAAGGGCCAGTTGGGAATTGATTCTGAACAGTTTGGCACTGTTCTAAAGTTTGAAATCATTTTGTATGAGGCACATCCCTAACTTTGGTTAGGGATGTGCCTCATTTGGTCAGCAACGAGCTCCCGAAAGAGGCCGCGATGTTATATGATGCTATCTTGACCAGAAAATCATGGCGATTTCTTGGTGATGGCAAATTGTGCGCAATGCCTGAAAATGCCTTCTCAGGCATTGCGCGCAACTTGCCATCACCAAGAAAATGCTTTTTGAAATCACCATGATTTTCTGGTCAAGATGGCACCATTTAACATCACGGCATCTTTTGGGAGCTCGTTGCTGACCAGCTCCTGGACTAATAGTGCTTTGCATTCACAGGCGGCAGAGGCGTGAAAACGGTATTGTATATGCCCCAGTGGGCACACAATGTTGCATCAACATTGACAACCAGTTGATGTTATGTTGATGGTGTTGATCAACCTGTTTTCAACACTTTTTCAATATTTGTATTTCAACGTTGTCAACCATCACCATTTCAACATCCAGTCAACAGTTGACATATCAATGTTGAAATATTGTTGTCAACTCAACGTTGATTCAACATTGATTTGTCAATGTTGAATCAACAATATTGATTTCAATGTTGATACAATGTTGATTCAACATTGATATGTCAACAAAACAACTGTCAATGTTGTTTCAACATTGTTGAAACAATGTTGAGTCAACATAGAAACACAAACATTGAATCAGCGCTGATGGTTAAATGTTGAATCACAGTTGATTTTGAGTATATGTTGTTTCAACTTTCAATTTCAACTTTATTTCAACCCTAAATCAATGTTGATATGCAAACATTGCAAACGTTGTTTCAACGCTGAATCAACATTGATGTGCCCAGTGGGATGGTTATAGCCGATACTATAGTCAATTGCGAACAGTAAAGTTATCTCTGATGTCTCGTATTGAAGCACTGAAAGTACCAAGGTCGTCAGGCTGACGATACCCAAAACCACAACCTTAGGTACTCAGATTGAGCACCCAGGGTAGTCAACCTAATGGGTTTAGGTCAGCACACTCACCCAAGGTAGTCAAACTGATTACATATTTTTGTTAGAGTGACAACCTTGGTGCTGACTACCTTGGGTCCTCAATCTGACTACCTAAAGCTGTAGATTTGGGTATCGTCAACTTGAGCACGTAAAGTCCTCAGCGGTGAAGACCTTCAGCTGAAGACTGAAGGCCTGATCATCAAACATGAGTGGCACATACCTGCCATCTTGTGAGTATGTTACTTATTGTCAACAGAATGCCATAGACTCATACTGGGGAGAGGTAGACTAAGGGATTTCACTCCCTGTAAGGTGCTGCCCCCTGCCTGTACCCCTTCCGACGACTCTAGGTCCTCAATCTGATGAGTTCAAAGATCTGCAGGGTTTTCAGTGAGACTATCTTCGGTCCAACAAACAAGACACTGAATGATGGAACTTCAATACCTTACACATCTTCATAAAAAAAAGATGATGTCATTATGGCTTTAGTACAGCATAATAAAATAGCTCAACAATTGGCATATAAAATGGAAATTTTCAGAACTCTATGAGCAGATCTAGAGATGTCCAGAAGGAAACCCATACCAGTTGCCTTTGAAAGGCCGTGGCAGTCTGTGGAACGAGAGAAGGGGCCAGACAGCCCTCCAGGAAGCTTCACTCTTATGACATACAACATCCTCAATGATTCCTGCATTAGCAGTGACTGTTATGCATACTGTGATGAATCAATAAGGTATATGTCTCATCGTTACATCCACATAAGAGAGGAAATCTCATGCTATAACCCTGATATCGTTTGTATGCAGGTAAGTGTAACTTAATGGAAAAGTCCAATTCATAAGTCATTTGCAACCCATCTGAAAAGTAAAGTTATTTTATGTCAAAATAATGATCACAAAATAATGTTTTTGTGATCACTTAAAGTTGCTAAACAGGTTTAGCCACACATTGTGCTCAGCTTAAGTGTTTAGAAATCTAGGTGCTCAGGTTTAAAACTTGTGTTTAGATATCTATGAAATTTTGTGTTTAGGTGTCTATGAAATTTTATGTTTAGATATTTTAATGATTTGATGGAAATTTAGGGCATGCATTAAGTGATGGTATGAATTAAGTAAATGCTGATTGTCTTTTGTTTGTTTATCTTTAGGGGGACATCAGCAGGTATTTACAAGTGCAAAGTCTCCGAAAATGTCAGACACAAGTACATTAACATATACATGTATGTACACACTGAATTAGCCAATTCTATATTGCTGTTTCGATTCTCATGACATACTATGAAATGAAACTAAGATCACCATGGGATTTTAGGACTTTTGTCACAACAGTTAATTGTGATTGTGTGCAGATAGTCCATTCAAAGGTAGTGCTGCTACCTGGTGTGTATTTAACATACAAGTGTCTAAACATATTGATGTTTAAATCTAAACACCTAGTATTCAATATGTTTACACTTAAAACATCTAACCATGTTTAGCAAAAATGTTTATGTATTTAGAATAAAGTGTTTATTTCTTGAATGTGTAGTTGCTGAGACACCTTACTGTCTGACATGTTTAGCTTTTAACCATGTTCAGACCTAAATTATATATGTTTAAAATCTAAACATCATTATTGCAGTGTAAATTTACTAATGCTCAAGTTATGTACAACAATGGTGTATTCATTTGTTACTTAAAATCTTACTTCATATCAAACCTTAAGGTCGCAGTGGCAGATCCAGGATTCGGAAAAGGAGGGGCGTGGCCCAAAAGGAGGGGGTGCACCCCCTCATTTTGAGCAAATTCTGGGGTTGAAAATGTGCAAGTAAACTCCTAAATACCCCCCCCCCCCATCTGAATCTGCCACTGAGCCGAATCCCAGGATGAGGTCTATCCCTGTATTGCAAATTGCAAGCACTGTAAGATAAGTAATCTGTGTGAATATGACTATGCAATTCTTTTTTTATATTGAAATTGCAAGCTGATTTGGATAATTTCAGTGTACATTTAGATAAAGTGTACATTTAAATTTCAGTGTACATTTAGATAAAGATGTGTATAGTTTATGCAGTCAAATTGCAGCATAGAATAAATGATTAGATTGCAAAGTGGAGCTTGGGTTGCTAATTGAAGGGCACAAGCTATCTTCATGTCAAAGATTTTACCTACATTTCTGGAATTTGCAACAGAATAGATCTGGTAAATTCAAGAAACATTCTGATTATGCAAGAAAGAATATCTAAATATCTAGATCTAAATTTGTCTCCAAATCTGCAAGAGTTTCCTTGCCATTATAGCTCCATGTATCCGTTATATCTCTTTCAATATGTAGCGAATACACTAAATTGCAACAGGTTACTGTATATTGCAGAAGCTTTTCTTCAAAAGTTGCAGCGTGGGATTTGACCTTTACAACTATGTCTACACAAAGTGTTTGCAATGGTCATAATGCTTTTATGATTTCCTATCATTTAATAATAGGAGATAAACCAGGACCAACACCAGACCCTCATCTGTCCTATGATGTCTGACCTAGGTTATGACTGTGTATCCAGTGCACGAGAACCTCACAGGGACAGACATATTGACGCCATCTTCTACAAGACTGAAAACTTCTCTCTACAGAAATGGAAGGCAGTAACACTGTATGATGTGCTAATAGAAGAGCTTAAGGTTGGTTAGACTATTTACATTTTTCAGTCAATTTTATATCAGTCGGTTGAATAGACATATAAACTAAAATAGAAGATCATCTACAGAAATGGAAGGCAGTGACACTGTATGATGATGTACTAGAAAAGCTTAAGGTGCTTATGACATAATATATTGAAGCCCATGGCGTTTTCTTATAAATGTCACAGCATGCAGATGCAGCTTGCCAATAAACATCATTAAAAGAAAAGACCACCTTACTTTCATGATAACCAGATAACTTATTTTGGTAGCATTTTTGTTTTATTGAATAAAAAGATAGGCAAACTTATAGGCACATCTGCCATCGTAAGGTCAGAGACGATGCTTTTTTGATGCAGTCTGTTGCGTCGCAATAGACCAGATACAGCCCAGTATTGACTACACAACACTGCCTGTCTTCAAATAAATCCTGCTAAAAGGTGTCCTTTAATACTGTTACCGTATTTCTTTTCATTGCTAGCGCTAGGTAGTCCCACAGAGTTACCATATACGATTCAATGATGTTTAGGCTTTAATTTTACTATTTAAAACATGTCTGGTAAGGCCCTCCATGCTTAAGCAATGTAGCACGCGACTGTTTTTATCATAGCAGATGTACCATAGGTATATCTGCATAATTATATTAATTTATGTAACGATTTTGGCTTGGACAGTGCTTTTTTCTTATAACTCAAGGTGCATTATCCAGCCATTACCGCACTCTGAGACCTTTTCTTCATCTTCAAGAAGGTGCTGGTTTCTACCTGGCCATGTTAATATATTGGTTAAACCTGTCCAGGTTCTATACAGATGCGAACCCCGGCCCCTGTGGCAAGACTTCAGTGCCATAACCACTATACTAAACTGGCTTGTATAAGGAGAGAAAGTTAAACACTTACCGGGCCATAATGAACAATATATCCACACGGTTTTCACATAGAAATTGTATATGGGAATCCTTTTTCTTGGGTATACATGCAGTAGAATATCCCTAGATGATGATCGCATGGTGATTTTTTTAAAATAAGTCCAAATATATAGAGAATCTTGCCAAATTCCATTGGGATTATTTCTCGTCGAGTAACCGCTTGAACCGGAAGTAGGTCAGTTGGCACCTCCTTTAGTAGAGATCACTCTCTTTGTTACAATGGTTACCTACTCTTTCAAATCCTTGTTTACAAATGGGGATATTGTCGAGGTAGATACACCAAATGGCTGGATTTTAGGAGTGATTGAAGAAGTTATTTTTAGTGGCTACTATGAATATAAGATTAGATTGTATTCTGATGGAACAGAGGTTGTGCAAGTAGCTAGAAACCTGAGACGGAGTAAGCTTGAAATGAATGAAGGTCTACAAAGCACCCATTGAACCACCAGCAATGCCAAAAGTAAACAAAGAACCCAAGGTCGGCAATACCAATAGGTTCGCCCCTAGCAATGAAGATGAACTCTGAAATATGGAGACATCAGCCAAAGCTAAGGCCACACACAAGCAGACTAAGTGGGCATTGGATATACTAAAAGGTATGTAAATTTTTTTATTTAATTCGCTTTGTTATTATGAGAAATATCCTTATACTCGATATGGGCCCGCTGGTGTGTCCAATGGCTGAGACATGTACATGTACATGAAATTCTAGCATGCAGGGAGCATTTATTATTTACTTGGCGTTATCGATATAGACTAGTTTAGTATAGAATGGACATTATAAGGTTATTATAAGTAGGAATTCTTCACAAATAATTCATATATATTAATTTTTTTCCAGCTTGGTTAGAAGAAAATGGAGAACAAGAGGACGTCGAGAACTACTCACAAGAAGCCCTTGCAGAAATTCTCAGGAAGTTCTATGGCCAGGTCTGCACCAAAGATGGCAAGGAGTACTCTAAAACTTCTCTGTTATGTATCAGAGCTGGACTGCATAGATTTCTTACAGGGTCTCCTAATAATGTCAAGTACAATATCATTACTGATTCACCATTCATTCAAGCTAATAATGTTCTCAAAGGGCATATTAAGACCAACAAACAGTCTGGTCTCGATGTATCAACTCATTATGAGGCAATATCCCCAGCTGATCAAAAAAAATGTATGACACTCAAACACTTTCCAATCACAATCCCACCTCGCTCCAGGAGCTTAATTCGAAACATCCTGGGATCACGACCCCAGCGATCTTAGGAATAAATCAGCCTTATCCTATTAAGCGATCTTAAGAGTTGACTGGGTTCACATATCCTAGCCAGCACTAAGATCACATCGATCTTAGCCTCAGCCCTCCTACACTATTCCAAGAAGAACTGACTAGGCACAGGGGTAAGAGTCCCAAAATAAAGGAATAGCTGTGGAGTCACTCTTCTTCACAAGAGTGCTTATACCATCGTTCCCCGTCCCCATATGGGCTAACTAAAGAGCACAGGGTGCAGTTGACCCCCGTACAGTATTCAAGACTTGTTCCCATGAATGTATGATTTATGCTTGCCTATAAGAAGCATTGTGCCCTCCCCCCAGGACAAAGAGAGAGAAGGGAAGAATTACCTTACAGTGCACTTAACGCATGAGTAGCCCTAAGAGCCCTCAAGGACACTCAGCAAACGTCCTCCCTCCCCTCTTTATGTATGCAGCAGGCTATTCATTCTTTCGATCAGGAGTGTTCCCTGTAAATGCTCTTGTACTCAGGTGAAACCACTATGCATTTCTTTCACTAAGATGGCAGTGATCTTAGTGGTGGAAATGGAATAGTGAAGTGATCCCAGGACTAGCTATTCTGGACAGGCCTGCAACCACTGCATTACATAGGGTGGCCCAGTAAGGTCTTATGATATGTGCCTACACTAAGATCGCTGGGGTTGGGATCCCAGGATGTTTTGAATTAAGCTCCAGAGGAAAGTATATTATGAAATGTCCTTACAATTTGGCCGTAGGGCTAGAGAGTGATTTCATGAAATGGAAAAGAGTCACTTCATCATTAAAAAAGATGAAAATGGTATAGAATACTGCACACTTTCCCATAATGTTGCTGAAAAAAATCATCAAGGGTTAACTCAAAGGTCTGAAGAACATAACCAAAGAATGTACGGAACAGGTGGAGAAAACTGCCCATTGAAAAGTATGAAAATGTATCTCGGTAAATTACATCCAGATAACCCAGCATTCTTTCAAACAGCCAAAAAATCTCACTTCAGGCTCAGTACCACATGGTACACTAAAACATCCATGGGTGTAAACCCTATTGGGAAGTTAATTCCAGGCATTTCAAAAGATGCAAAACTGAGTAAAATTTAAACTAATCATTGTAATAGGGCTACCACTGTCACTACCCTCAGAAGAAAGGGTGTTGTATCGAAAGATATTAAGAGTGTAACTGGCCATAAAGATGAAGCTAGTATCAATTTCTTCAGTAAGACACCTGATTCAGTCCGTCATGACATGGCCATGAAACTGATGAAGACAGAGAAAACTCAAGTTTCAGCTGCAGCTACTCTAGTATCTTCTACAGGTACTCAAGTGCTCCCTGCAGCTACTCAAGTGGCAGTCAAATCCACAAATCAGAACATAAACTTGAAAGATGTAGGTGCTACCACTACACTATTCTCCAATGTCCAGTTTCATAATTGTAACCTGAACATTCACATGAAGTAAAAAAATGTGATCAATTAGGGCTTGAGGCCTTAAATTAATACCATGATGTGTTCATGTTCTTTACATCCTATGAAGGTGTATATCTATAATAATGCATTGTATCGTATACTATTTTCATACTATTTTGCCTAAATGTTCGATTAAAATTATTATAATTACTGTTGAAACGGTGTTCATCTTCTTTCCTATTCACATATCGATACTATAGCATAGGCGGGAAAACATGATTTGACTCTAAAAATAACATATGCTCCCTCCGTGCGTCCATAACCAAAACGAGGTCTGTGCTGTCCTCTTCTGCTGAAAACAATATGGCGAAGGGGAGACGAAATTTCTACCGCTCGGCCGAACAAAATAAATAAATGAATAATAAACGCATTAATCAATGTTAGATAAACACATTAATCAATGTTATGAGACAGCACTCGTGGGTTTATGGTGCAATATTCCACTCCCCACTCGAGCTGTCTCATAACATTGATTAAACGCTACATATAAAATCTATGAAAGAAAAAACGAAAGTCTTCATGGAAGTAGGATGGTCTCTTCTTTTAAGCACTTTATCAATTCAACACAAATCGCCAGTAATAAGCCTAGTATCATAAAGTGGACAGAGGTTATCATTTGCTATAATAGAACAAGAATGGCTAATCAGTAAATTTAATACCACATACATGGAATTAACTTCCTAACACCAATCATTAAAGATATCATGGGTCACACAAAGTCCATTAACGATGACAGTATATATTTTGCTTACATCTGAAAAGAGGACAGCCTTGGATGATCTAACACTAGCTGCAGTGCGGAAGCACCTGATGCTCTCTCACCAGGTGGTGATGGCCCAGTTATATCACAAACACTCTCATAAAGATGTATATATTGGCAATACCCATGTCTACTGGGGAGAGTTACAAGTACCTGATGTCCAGGCAGTGCAGGTTGGTACAGTCACAAATTATGACTGTGTGGTATGTGAACTGCTAAATTACCATTTATAAATTTGTCTAGGATGTTATACAATTTAGAACTGAATGATTTATCAAACCACACATCTATGACATCATGTTTAACAGCAGGGACGTAACTAACAGGCTGAGTCTGAAATAAAGCAGGTGGTAGCCAACTTTGTCCAATTGAAGTAATTGATTGCAGGGCCATTCTCTGATATGATACTAATTATTTGAACAGGAATATGATGGTTGCTTTTCAATAACTGTCAGGCATGTGCAGCAGTAAGATGTCTTCAGGCCTTCACAGAGGGAGTAGACAGGCCCTGCTACATCCTAGCTGGTGACTTTAACACTCCTCCAGGGTGGCCAGCCTACCAGGTCATAGCAGATACGGGCAAGCTGAACACCACTAACAGTAATGTCCTGAAGCAGATCCAAGTCAGCCATGATGACGGACCAGTAAGTAATTATTCAAAAGTAGTAAATATACTTAAAGACATGAAAATGTATTGCCTGTATAGATGTATCTGCTAAACGTGTTTGGCCAAATGATCATTATATATGCTAAAAGAAGTATTGTGTTTATAACTCATTATATGTTATGAGGCGAGGGTCTATAGTACTTAAGTTGTTTTCCCCCAACAAAACCGTTGGTCAGGAACATCAGATTCACAATACTTGTTGCCGTTGATGTTCTAAATTCTACTAATACAGTGCATAAGTGAGTGAGATAGTGGTGATTAGTTGCTAGCCGATGTGGCACTTTGAATCAATTCCTAAAACTCGCGTATCTTCCTTTTCTAACTATCCATCTTGGATCTACTATAATCTGACTTGTTGCACAATCATCCTCAACAGGGCTTCAGCCTAGTCGACACAGTGCCAGAAATCCTAGATGTCACCTTCAAGCTCAGAAGTAGTTACAAATACGTCTTAGTAAGTAATCCATATTTGTCTGAAGCCTGGGGTATATTTCAGAACGATTAATGATTTGGCCCTTGTTGGGGTTTTCTACAACCACAATCGTATCGTACGAGCATATGAAAGTGATGGTCGTAGAGCCATTTAGTGATCATTAATCGTTCTGAATCATACCCCAGATATCCCAGAGTGAGGGACGCTATCAGATTCAGAGAGTACGTCTTTAAATGTAGTTACAGCAATTATCAATACAAGAATATTAAAAGAATACAGGTCGTTGAAAAGTTTTCTCTCTGAATTCAAACCATGACAACTGCTTACTGTCACATTAGATAGCTATACTATAATCGGCATCATATACAACTGATGTAATATCCAAAATGTATTATGATTATCTTGCTGCGAAGTTTTCAAAAATCTTCCTTTCCGTTTATACTAAGGGTGAGGAACCTTCGATCACCAGCTGTGACTTTGACTACTCAAAGAACAAACCCAGGACATTTTCTATCGACTATATCTGGTTTGGACCAGATACACTAGATGTAACTTCTGTTCTACAAACACCACCAGATGATGTTATTCTACAGGAGGCTGCTCTTCCTAGCAGTCTATTCCCCTCGGACCATCTACCTCTGATGGCAAAATTTATATTCAATAAGGAGTGGTGATTTTATGTGGGACAAAATATACAGATACAATGAAAATCTTAGAAAATGTAATGTGGGATCTTGAAATTGCATTCCTGGAGCTATAGTAACCTAAAAGATAAGTCATTCATTAAAATTGTTAACCATAGACTTTCCCGACCCGTATGTTTCTGTACACTAATATAGAAGTAATGGCAACACTACACAATTCCTTTGTTAAAAGAAAAACTTTGTTAAAAGACAAACAAAGATGGTGGTGTGAGGCCCTGGAGGAAAGGACCAAAGACTCCAAGTGATACTATTATAATACGTGTAGTAAATCTCACGTTTGATATTACCAATATTCTGCATCGACGGGACATGATCCCTACACCTGTGACATGTTAGGCAATGTCTATAGACAATGCAATGACAATGCTATATATATATATATATATATATATATATATATATATATATATATATATATATATATATATATATGTATATATATATATATAGCATCAGCTATTTTTGTCTGAAGCCTGGGGTATATATATATATATATATATATATATATATATATATATATATATATATATATATAGGGATACCTCTTGATTAGAGTACCTGATGTACACTGCAAAAATGGTGTTTAGATCCTAAACACAATTCTAAACATATTCTTGCAACGTTTTTGTAATCACATTAATTTCCTAAACATGTTTAGCCAAACAATGTGCTTAGCTCAAGTGTTTAGAAATGTAGGTGTTTAGGTTAAAACTTTGTGTTTAGATATATGAATTTTTGTGTTTAGGTGTTTATGAATTTTTGTGTTTAGATGTTTAAATGATTTGATGGAGAGTTAAGGTGTGCAGATATGTATGCATGTATGCGGAGATATATTTTGTTTGTTTTCTCATTTACTGGGGGGGGGGGGGACATCAGCAAGTATTTACTTGTCACAGTCTCCAAAGATATCAGCTACAGCTATATACTTGTACATATATTACACACTGCATCAGAATGAGAGACTTGAGAAAGTACAACAGCTTGGCTTACTTACTTACTTACGAATTTTATCTCACCTCGTGCCTTCCTTGCGGCCGACACTCAAGGGTGAGAGGTCCCGCGGGTTGTATCCACACCGAAGTGAGATTACCCTTGTGGCTTTGCATGCCCGGACCCTAGTCTAATGGGGAGGGGGGATGATGGTGACCGCATCTATGGGAAGGTAGAAATCACGCCCCTACACATTTACCGAGGCAATGGTTCTTTAACATCTGTCACTACATAGGCATAGTGAGAGATGGACAGGCCTGTTTCAAGTCATTTGTCTGCCATGACCGCCGAGAGACTTTCCAGCACAGCCTAGCCAGAGCAGGGAGGAACTCAGCCGACACCTTACGGCGACTTTTGGAACCACCACTATGCCCCGGCCGGGCCTGGAATCGAACGGGGCATAGCAGGAAGGACATTGCCTTATCTATTCCAGAATAACATCAAATAGGTGTCAGTCATGGAGTTTATTGATTATTTTATGGTAATGATGGTGGCATGAGGTGAATCTAGTCAATTTTCTATTGCCCTTTCTATTCACATGACATTCTATGAAATGAAACCATAATAAACATGGGATTTGGGGACATTTGTCACAACAATCAATTATAACTGTGTGCAGATAGTCCAGTCAAAGGTAGTGCTGCTACCTGGTGTGGATTCAACATCCAAGTATCTAAACATATTGATGTTTAAATCTAAACACCTATTATTCAACTGTCTCAACTCTAAACATCTAAACATGTTTAGTGTAAATGTTTATGTAGTTAGAATAAAAGTGTTCATTTCCTAAATGTGTAGTCGATGAGACACCTAACTGACCTATATGTTTAGGTTTTAAACGTGTTTAGACCTAAACATGTTTAAAATCTTAACACCATTTTTGCAGTGTACCATATTGAGCTACCAACATATTGGTAGATACCTCAGGAAACACTGTATAATGTGTTGAAGGATATATTGCAGCGATATATATCATCCCGTTTTTCGTAGATATGAATGGCAAAGGTCCGCATATATCATTTATAAAGCCAATATAATACATACATGAGAGACATTGTTCCATGTTGTAAGATGATTTGGTATTGGTGGACTGTCAGCCCATATGGATATAAGGTAGAGTCTTTATCATTCTGAAATACAGGTGTAACAGAAGTACATTCTACTGAGGGTTCGATGGTTCTACTGCTTACTTATAGATGTATTTATAGCACACTTACAGTTGCATCTGAGAGTGTGAGCAAATCAATACTGCGGTCTTTAACTATTTCATCTATTTGTTTAAATTGCATGAATTATTTTTCTACTGATACATTTTCCGGGGTATGACATTTTACCTGTATGTTCTCAATATAACCAATTGTTTTCACATCATTTCCATAATAGCTGCAATAATTGAAAACAATGCCTCCCTGAAGTCAATGGATGCACGTTACAAGCGGTGCACTTTACAAGCGGTATAAAGCAGCGACGGTCCCGACACCTTGTGTGTAAGAATGGTACATTGTGCCAATGTGCTGATTTCTGTTTCTCTGCCGCCCTACCTAGCGGGTAACATAGAACTAAAGAGCTCAAGACTTGGCTATATTTCATCTTTGATAGAGAGAGAGAGAGAGAGAGAGAGAGAGAGAGAGAGAGAGAGAGAGAGACAGACTCGGAGGATGATTGATTATTTTGTTTTTATACTGAGGAGATGCGCTGTCGATCTATGACGATGGACTGTATCATTGTAAATCCAACGCATCCTGTTTATCTAGTTTTGCAGTCAAATGGTGGTCATTCTTCCAAGGGTGAGGTTCAAGAAGTAGGCAAGATTATACCAGGCGCGAAGGTGAAAAAGGCATGGAGCTTGGACTTTTCAAACAGATTTCCCCATGAAAATCCATGGAAGTGTATGACTTTACCCTAATCCTTTATGTATGAGGTGCCCCCATCCAAGATCATCGTCCATCAAGTTATTAGTCATCTCCACATTGCCCCTATCCAGAATGGAGGGATCTAGTGACGTTAGGAGAGGGGGACTTTAATACCAATGTTGCAGCAACATCAAGACGGTCCTAAAGTTATGGGTCATTTACGTTAGTGGTTTTCATAAGGTGGGTACCATGCGCTCTGAGTGACGGGTGCACCCACAGAGACAGAGGCAGAGAATACAATCACCATGTTCTTATTGAAATGAAACAAAGATCATAGACCTCAGGTTGATCCAAGGATGGGCTATAGGCCTAGTAGTTCCGTCTCTACTCACCAGGTGGTAGCAACATTAGTAGACTTGCCCATGACTGATCGGAGCGTCCAAGTCTAGCCATCACTTACTCTTTACTTTACTACACTCTCAGCCTCAATTTTAAATGGACTATAAAGACCACTGTACTGAGTACAGGGCAACTCACTGTTGGGTCAATGGATTTGTACTAACAGCAACTGCCACTGTTTTCCAAAAATAGAATCAATCTACTGTAAACCCCTTCCCGCTGTCTAACAGAGTACTATCTGCGAAATGCTGTATATTAAAGCTGCTTCCCATTGTCTAGCACACATGGTCACTGGGATTCCTCATGCATTTTGCTAGTGACCAAAATAGTTCGCCATTGAGGTAACTACGGGTGTCATGATATCATGTACATCCAATACCGTTCTTAAATGAGCAGTGTCCGTATGCAAGACAACTAGCACATTTAGGTTCTCCGCAAAAGATGATACCTTAGTTAGGCACTTGGAAAACTCGCAGCACTGGATGCTGAAGTGCAGTCAAGCATGGCACACTGAAATTGGCCCCTCTATCAGAGTTTGACTTACATGACTCTTTGGGGTTTTGCTCTTTCTAAGGTTCTAATATACATATAAATGCATGAAATATCAACTTTGAAAGGTCTGTAATGGGGCTAGTAGCTAATTGTCATAAAAAGTTTATTCATTTTGCACAGCTAGTATTGCAAATCTCTGAAAATAAGGTTCAAATTTCACTAAAAAGATTTCATGAAATATTCATGGGCCCTCCGCACAAACATATGACCTGGACTATTTTGACAGAGAACTTGTTTCATATGTAATTACAGGCAGATTGAAAGGGACACAGAGGGTTTTCTAGGTGTCACATCTTTGCAGATATTAAATTCCTACCATTCCCTTGAAAGAAATGATACCATGGAAGCTCACTAGATGGCAGAAATGTAGATCACATTGCCACCCCACAGTAAGGTTTATGCATAGTTCAGACACTATATGTCAGATGTCAGCAAAGTATTGATGAATGGCCATGTGTTACCTTATTCAAAGTTGATCCACTTCCTGTCAATATACTTGTTTGTAATAAGTTGTTCATCGGGAGGTCTTATACA
Organism: Acholoe squamosa; assembly: GCA_949317995.1. Lineage (NCBI taxonomy): Eukaryota > Metazoa > Annelida > Polychaeta > Phyllodocida > Polynoidae > Acholoe > Acholoe squamosa. The sequence continues at coordinate 45,828,183 of OX439037.1, forward strand.
GTTCATGAGGAACCACCTTTGTTCCACAGTATACATGAGACCACATAAGAGGTTCCCTTAAAGGTTTGGGGTCAATGTGACTGTTGTTAATGAGGTAATTAAACAGGGAAAGCAGCCTAGTTTGACTGGTGCCAATCTTCCACTGCCAGGCTAGTACAAATCTATAGTAGGTGCCTGTTTACCCAACCCCTCCACATTCACATTGATCATCAAATAAAGGATTCAATGTGGCCTATCACATGGAAGAGTTAAATTGTGAACTTTTGTCATTTAGAAAAGTATTTCCAAGTGCCTACCTTAGTGAAATGAAACATTGCCTCATACCCAAATATTTTATGCGAAACACAAATTAATGGCCTTTGGGTAAAAGTATATAGTGGTAAGGGGGTACGCCTGTGTAGCCCATACTTTGTGAAGAGACACTGTTCTACATGTACACTCTTTAATTGTCTAATCATTCAAGGTCGAATCCCATAATGCAATTTTGGCTAAAAAGTTTCTGCAATCTAGTCATCTGTTACAACACGGGACTCTCTCCCCATATTGCAAGACCTATAACAGCTAGAGGGGACTTTGATGGCAATGAAAGTCTCACAGATTTGGACACAAGTTAAGAGCTTTATATTTAGATATTTTCCGTTGCTTAAGTAAAAAGTTTCTGCAATTTTCAGTATTCTCTTGCAATTAACAGAAAGTTGGATAAAATCTTGGACAAATAGGTACATATATGTGTTAATCAAAATTTGCAACCCAAGTTCCACTATGCGGTCTGATGTTATACCATACATCGCAATTTCATCTATTCTTAGCCCATACACAGAGTTCAATCTCAGTCTTATTCTACACTTGGTTGGCACACAATACCTTGCAAATTCAAGATCAATGATAAAGGCATTGTGATTTAAAACAGCTTACTTGTCTCATAAAATCTACCATGCAAGGCTGAAAGGTCATTTTGAATGCAACTGTGGGATTTGGAAAATGTAATGGCATGATAAAAGTCTTGCAATTTACAGTAAAGGCAAGATGCCCTATTTACCAGAGTTCCCAAATTTCAGGGATAGATTGCAACGTGGAATTCAACCTTTACCTGCCTTCTATTCCCTTTGCCCTTGTTTGAATGACGTTCATTACGCTTGGTAGAAGTTGGCATGATTATAGTCATCATGACAACGCATAAGCTTTAAACTCTTGTTTATGATAGTGCCTAGGTTTTGAAATGATATAGGTCCAATCGATGCAATTTAGGCTGAAAGGTTTCTGCAATTTAGTCATCTGTTGCAATCTGGGGCTCTGTCCTTATATTGCAAGACGGCTATGGGGGGCTTTAATGACAAGGAATCCCTTGTAGATTTTAACTGAAGTTAATATCTTTATATTTAGATATTTTTCCTTGCTTAAGTGAAAAGTTTCTGCAACTTACAGAATTCCCTTGCAATTTACAGAAATGTGGATAAAGTCACTGACAAATAGGGATGTGTGTTCTCTTCAACTTGCAACCCAAGTCCCACTATGCAATCTAAACTTGCCCCATACCCTGCAATTCGTATGCAAAATGTCCATTGTTGAGCAGAAGACTGGCAAATGTATCGTTTTTTTTTGTGATTTCATTCCGAGTGCATAATTAGCCCAGACACAGCCCATGCTGTCTGGTATAATAGGAGCTTTCCCAGGGATGGCTCCTAAGTGTAATAACTATATGAATACATTGTTTGTACGATGTAATAACATTCATTCGGCTAGTATGCATTAGACATTGAAAACAAACAAAGATGGGAAAGCATCTATTGTCTAGGCCTGGAAATGTTAGTCACTATGCATTCTAAAGTGAAGGTACCATAAATCCTCGCCCCTTGTATAGGATGCACCCTCGGTATGGGCTAAATCATAATTATAGGACGCATCTGGGGTCAGATTTTGGTCAGCATATTAAGATAGCAGTCAGCTAAGGTTCCAACAGAGCTAGATAAGAGGTTAACACCATGGTGACGTTATATCTTTCAAGATCTAAAGAATTTTCAAGACGAACAACGCTTAGAATACTTTCCGTATTCCTAAATCATGAAATTGAGTTAAACCATTAGTAATGTCCTTCACGTTTCAATCAATTTTTAAACCTGCATGCCATCTGTCAGAATTCAGTGTCTCGGCCCCGATGAACTGAAGACGCTACTCGTGTTATTCATATATATGTGCATATTTAAAGTTACCAGGCAATGTGTGATTACGTACCGCTAATTGTGGGATATTGACTCCCATACACACAGACACCTCTCTGTAGTTACAGATATCATGTTGATATAGTCTAACATTTCCTCCCTACATGGGGCTACTTGTATGTAGCTCACACCCCGAGCTGCTCTTCTCCATCCGTCTCCGTCACTCAGGAGAGCCCTGGACAAGTCATGGATCACCAGCTTATCAAATTAAAACCCATTCTTCTATTAAATCCCCCTGTTTTCCCCCACTCTCCCAATGGACGCCACATGATTTGATTCTTTACTCCATCCTATTATTTCTTAACCATAAAGTTAGCCTGATGTAATTACACCAGTGGCCAGTAGGTGAACTGTTCGTCTGAGTTGATCTAATTTGCCCCTCTACCCGTTCTAATAACTGTCAACTCATGCTCCTGGTGGGAGCTGCTCCCAGTCCGCACGACCCCTGGTGAGGATGGGGAGAATCATGTCCAATTCTACACCCCATAAAACTTCCTTGTCGCAAAAATATTAATTTGCCGCCGACACAGTGAGTATTGGGTGAAGGGGATAAGGGTTGAGGCTGAGTGTGTGTGGATTGGTGGTCTAGGAAGGTTAGGTAGGTGGATTTATGTTGCATATTGGGTCGGGCACTACATGTTAGTGTATAGGATCTAGATGATGGTTGGGTTCGTGATGGATCAAATGCATGTAAGAGTTGAAAAAAGTATAACAATCCCACACCTAAACTAAGAGTGACATTGCTCATCGTACAGTCTCTAGGCACAGCGTCACATGAACAGACGTTTGAGCGATTTATTTCAAGGTGAATATCGATGCCCCATTAACAATGCACTAAGCCCCCGTATTGCACCCCTGCATTGAATAACTAGCGCCAAATCCGCACGATGATGTCATAGGTCCATCGCGCATGCGCAGCTTTTTTGAAACGTAAACATTCAAGATGGCAGCACCCGTCATTTCGCATTGGCGATAGGTAAATATGGGTTTATTTTGTAAGAAATTGAACATCTATGGCTGGAAGCACCTTGACATAAATGTAAAGATGAACTCTGACCAGTTTGAGCTTCCTGTTTCTTCACGAGCGGGTCTGGGCCAATCCACACGAGGCGGATAGGTCTGGGCTGAGGCCGGATCGGCCCAGACCCGCTCGTGAAGAAACGCTCAAACTGATCATCTTTCACCTTTGCCATTATATTATGTCCAGCTTAGTATAGGTACGGAGGTCGCCAGGCAGGGCCAGCAATGCAACCATGGTAATGCCATTCCAGTTAGCGTAGTTAAATTAGAAGTATTCCACGGGTGATTTGAAAATGGTTTATCAAAACAAATGTACATAGAATGGGTTGGGTTGTAAAAGTTGTATACAGGGTATAGGACCTAGATACTAACTGAGTTTTAAAGGACTGATGAGTGGTGGCAGCCACTCAAAAGTAAGTAGTATATGAAATGTGGGAATTAAAGTAGGTACACAATCAACATTTTCTTCCGGACATATTCCCTACTTTTGGGTGAGGGATGCTTAGTTCTACTTAATTGTGGAGGAAGTGAGACAAATTGATAGTATGATTGTCACAGAATGTATATATGTGTGCTACAAAGTACTACTTTATTGAGTTAAGACTATAGCGGTCTCTCCATATACCCCTATGCCATATGTGGTCATAGCCATTTCTGCCGACACAATACTAGCTAGCTCTTGCACAAAGAGGATGATCCGATGAGGGGAGGAGGAGACGTGTTAAAAAGACCGGGGTCCTGACCCCTCATTTCCCGCCAAGTTTATGGTCCTCAGAAGACCGCGTGTCCGCCATGTCGGTGCGGAAATGAGAATGAATGAAGCGGCGAGAGTTTGGAGGCAGCGGCGGGAGAGGAGAAGAGGTGACGTAAACACTACCTGCAGGGTCAGCGTCTTCATTAGGTGCCCGGATGACGGACAGGCCCCGGTTGTGGCAGTTGAAAAGAAGAGAGGTCATAGGTCAGGGAGCAGACGACAAGCTGTCCCTGAGAAGTCGCATCTGTCTACATACAGACGACATTTCTCCTCTTCCCGCGCTTTTCAGGAAATGCGCCGTCCCCTTCCTGCACCCCCACTGGGACGCTACCCCAGGGTCAAATCCTGCTTTTATGGGTCCACTCCTCCAGCACGGCCGAGATGGGAACAAACGAAAAAGGCTGCTACATATTTCATGGCAGAAAGAAGAGAGACAGGGTGGAGGGTATAAGGGAGCTTCACTCAGGCGTGAAACTGGACAATAGAGACATCTCCTACTTCCCGCCAAAATGTGATGTGTCGTCAAAGACCTGCTTCCGGTGGCACTGAAGGGATGGCCACAGGGGAGGTAGTGTGGCACCGCGAAGGCAGTCTAGGGCGCCTGCGGTGTGTCTTATCAATAAAGTATTCGGTCTATGCTTGAAGATGGGTGAGTTGAGGGCCAATGGGAGCAGGTCTAAAGGAGGCACATACTCCGAAGTCCAACGCTTTACATGTGGGCAATTAATCACCAACAATATGTCGTTGGCATATTGACGCTATAGAGAAGTGCCTTTAGTTACAACCATCTCATTCCCTATTTCGGGTTTCAACATGTGAACAAATGATTTCATAAGTTTATAATATATCATGCAGTGACAGATTTAGACGGGCGCCCCCTTCTTTTTGCCGACATTTTGGGAGTCTATTTTGCATCTTGTAGATCACAGATTTAGTCAAATATGGGGGCTAAAGGAGGGGAGTACTTGCCACTTCCTTTTGCAAAATCTTAGATGGACCACTGCTGAATCAGTAAAGTCAATGTAATAAGTTATTGATAACAATGAGCAGAGGCACTATCTCAGCTCGATTTTCTATGCCAAGTAGTATATGTAGTCTAGCTTTTCACACACAAGCAGGGGGAGCACCTGACAACTGACAACTCTCGTGCCTATAGGGAACAGAGCCATTCCTGTATGGAGGTGGCCATCTTGAAATCAGTTATGTAACTGTCCCCTGACGGCCATCTTGGATCTTGCAGAGGATTGTTGGTAATCTCTTATCTCACCCTCCACCCACAGAAAAAAATGGGAATTGATCAGACTGATAAGCTGCCCATGCCTCTATCTTAATCACCTTGAGGACCTGGCCATTGTTTTAGGTGTGAATGGAGGGGATTAGCCTGATAAGGAGACAATGGCTTGGCTTTAATCAGCCTGGATTATATGTGCCCTCTTACAAAACTTTTAAAGTTTAATTTCTCTTGTATCTGAAGTACTAAGTCTATATAAAGCTTATATTGTTTAAGTTTAAAGTATCTGCTATCCAAAGGTATAGATTTTTAGAATATAGCTTCATATAGACTATTAGGAAGGGCCAACCGAAGTAAACTGTACAAAGAGGCCAACTGCTGATCTAGCTCCAACTACATGAGCCACCTAGCTAATTTGTTTGGTACTAGCAATGGCTCTGTTTCCTATAGACTAAAGGTAGGGGTAGGGTTCTTGCCTGTCTTCCTTCCTGCCTGCATAGCCCCCCCCCCCCAACTCCGCGCCACCGAAACTCTTCCTCCAATCTTCTCTCTCCTTCGCTACAACCAAAATCCCCTCAATAGACTATCTGCGTCCCCATCACCAAGTCCCCGTCAGACCTCCCCCGATAACAGAGATTCACGTTGACAGGTGGCGCAATCGTCGGACCGGATCTCTCCTGCCCCTGTCACGTTACGCCCCGTTACCTGGTCACCAGGGGCCCCCACCGCCCTCCCCGGACAGACAAGGTTACCTCAAGGTCACCACAAGGTCATGTCTCCATGGGGAGACGCCTCAGGTGGGGTTGGTCACTAGGGGGATCCATCGTGTAAGGAGACGCTACCGGAAGGGTTCTGCCCTCTGTCAACAGATGGCGCCACTAGACCGGAAGTTGGCCCTCTCTTGTCTTACTGAGCATGCGTTGGGTGAGGGTGAGGATAGCCTCGTATTGGTTTGTGTTTGGCATCACTGGAGGTCAATCCTGGTGCATCAGGACAAGGTATGTCGGTACAGAGGGGAGTTTCTGCAGATGGCAGGCAGACAAAAGGTTGTTATAGTTTTGGCGGTGTGAATGAAATGCCTGGCCAGTCAACATTTATCTTGAAAGAGACAAAGGTCGAATGGAGGGCGTGGCGAGGAACAGTGATAGTAAGATACATCTTAGATGGATATAGGAATATTCATCACATAAAAAAAAATGCATTGTAAAAAATACCTGCTGAATCTACCAGCGGTCCTCGTAAAACTGAACAGTGAACCACGATAATTAAATAGCAGAGAACCAGTCCAGTGTATAGTTTTTACAAGAAGCCCCAAGTTGCAGTATGGCGGTACACAAATGTGCAAAGAATCTCTGTGAAAATAACAGACCTTATACTGGGTATAGGACCTATAGAGTTTTAAAGGACTGGTGATTGGTGGCAGCCACTCAAAAGTAGGTAGTATGAAATGTGGGATTTAACGATGGATCTCTGGCAACTTTAGGACGAGGAATGTGCGCTTATTCCAATGACGTTTCTTTTTTTACGGTGTAGTAATGCGTTTAGTTTATCTTTTATCTATTTGCGTGAATTCAGGTCATAAGAGCTAAAGATGACAGTAATATCTGTGATAGCGTGAAATTATGAAAGGGTGGAAGGGGGTCATTGATGTTTTTATCCTGCACTAGCATTGTGTCAGCCCTGATGCCATGCACATTGAATTCAAAATGTGCAGACGTGTTTTATCATTTATCATGCTTACTGATAAACCTCCCAGTCTCCAACTGTAAGTGATCACTACCACTGACAACAAGTTCATTCTGTGAGTCTATCGCCGTTAGTACTCAGAGAAGACATGTTGGGAATACAGAGGTTTCAGTGGACCATCTCTCATGCCGTGTGTGGTCCAGACGTGATGAAACTCTCTTCTTGAGCAATATGGCAGGAGTAGTTGTATATTATTCACAGAAGCAGGTGCCATGGCCGCCTATCCGGATTATTCCCAGAATGTCGCTGTGCCATTGATCACGTGGATACATGTGGGTTTGTATAAAATGCCATTTCCCTTTTGTCAAAGTTATAACTCAAACTCTACACAGGGGGGGGGGGGTTAACCAGTTACCATTAAACTGCACCTCTCCAGCTTTATTTGTGGTATAAATGAAAGACATACAACGAAGAATGCTTGTAAACAATCAATACATACTGCAATAAAGAAAATTTCGTACTTAAAAAAATCACTTCTTTTACCCACCAGGAAATGCCTCTTTGACTGATGTTGTATGCTTTTACACAGAACTCCGGATGTGCATGCATTTTCTATGTCACTTCCGTTCGCCATTTTTGCTTAGCCCAGAGCTGATTGGAGTGAGATAAAAGATGTTATCTGCTAATGTGAAATTGTCTCACTGGATTATAAGCTGAGATTTAGGAGATAGCTCCGTGTGGGAGAGTGATGGATCGTCTACACCACACTAATTGCCACTCGATTCATCCGCAACCCGGGATCTCTAATACCAACGACATGTGTATGGAAGTGGAAAAGCCAAATATAACAAACAGATAGCAATAGTCAAAAGGTTCTCTACGTTCGCCGATTTGGCAACAGTTTGTATTGGTCTTGAAATCTACCGATATGTACACCTCCATGGCCGTTATAGATAAGAGGCAATCACTCGCCGATTTTGCCGAAATCTTTGCCAGGTAATTTTTGACTTGAAAACTGTTATTAAGGTCACATATGGATCGGTGAGCTGGCACCAGTTATTGAAGCTGGAGGTTTACCAACTCCACGGGTATCCATTATATACACCATTAAGCATTATACTTGGGAGGGGGAGGTAACAAGGCGACAGTATCCCTCCTCCTCTTATACCTCCTCCTTAATACCCCTCGACACACACACACACACACACACGCACACGCACACACACACACACACACACACACACACACACACACACACACACATACACACAATGACATACATACAAGCACCCTCCCCATCTCCTCTACCATCATTCTCATTTTCCACAACCTGCCTGATCTATCATAACGCTCTCCCTCTCTTAATATATTGAAATATAATGGGTGCTGGGAGAAGCGCCAGACAGGACGGCTGCAAATTGATAGCGCTAATAGAAGCCTGGGTGGTAGAGGGCTGGAAGTAGAAGGAGCGGGGGGGTGGGTAGATGGTGGAGTGTCTGTGGGGAAGGATGCATCGGTCCTGAGATAAGATAGCGCGGTGGGTGGGGATGACGCCCGGCTTATTGCATCCTGTATCGGCGTGGTGCCGCTCCACTGCCTTATTGGTAGGGGCCTATTTGAGGTGGCCTACTCGTGCAGCACGAGCCTATTACAGCCAGCCTAATAGTGCTGAAACTGGTTAAACACTGTAGGCCACCACCTTGTCCCCTGAAGCTACCATCGCCGGGTACCATCGTCATATAGACGGCAAAGCTATTGTCCAATGGACACAATCATTACATGAGTTGGTACTGGCGAGTCAATCACTGACAAAAGACAAAGGGTACTAGTTTCACTCTCTTCTATGTGAGGTAGTATTCTGCTGTGCGAGGGTCAAGTTGTACAGACTGGTTTGGCTTCCGAAATCTCTCAAAATGCAAAATTTTGGAGACGTTCAAAATGTGGTTTTGATGTGAATTCACCGCTGGAGTCTATCCGACCTAGCGGGATACATTATTGACCCATGAGACGATTTCCTTTATTCAGTGTAGACGTTTTAGGGTGCATAATGTAACAACTGGTTCCAATCATGCTGGCTGTTATCAGTGCTTATCTAGCAGGGTACCAGATCAAGCAATTATGCCATCTACTAAGAATCCCAGACCTCGGTATACACCCACCCCTATGAGGGGTTGGGCTACAGGAGAACATATCCACTCTGCCTATCAGAGCTATTCACATTCTATCAGTTTTCACACAGGTGCTGTTAAACTATAGGCAAACGGCACAATGAGAGTGGTACACAGGATTTCCACTACGTAGTGGCTTGGAAATCCTGTGGGGTTGTGAATTCTCATCTGTGCCATAAAACATTAAAAAAAAAAGATGGATATTTGAAAGTACCGAAGATCTTTGCTGAAGCAAGTCTGTATTCATCTTTCACTTTATAGCATGTGTATCGAACGGAACGAAAGATTATTACAGACTTATTGGATAACGTTGCATCATCTCTGTAGCCACAATGTCAGATGACTTGCTTAAAATTCACATCCATATATGAATGCCTGAATACAGGAAAACCTAAAAATCGTCCACAGCTCATGCATACACATATCTAATGTTCAGTGTTTCTAGTACCAAAGTACCAAGTCATACACTACTCACACAGAATTGGCCTGTATACCCTGTTTGTGTGGAGCAGACTTAGGGTATAAATACGCTGAGATGGATGTGACTCGTCACTTGGGTTTACGCTGTCCTGCTGAACAGACCTCGTCCGGACCCAGCAGGCATGATGGATGAGTGGTCGCCCTGGGAGAGGCAAACCTCCAGCCCGGCCAAGCTTGGGCTGGAAGGCGGTATCCTCCAGGGCGAACACGGGACATGCCACCAGATGGCATGGTATAGGCCCAGCACCAACATTGTTGGTACAAGGGCCATAAAACTGTGCGCTGCCTAGCGGCAGTCAACCTCATAAAACAGCTTTCATCCCGACATGAAGGGATATCAGGAGAGTTTTATTTGGGGGTCGGAGTGGTTACACAATAACCGCCGACATGTGAGGGGTATAGTGACAGGACAATGACATGTCTTGATCTAAAATCAAAAGATCTTGATCTGAGGTTGTTGAACCCATGTGCAGCGTCACATGCAGTGCCACACTGCCCAGCCTGAGCCAGAGTGAACCCACTCATACTCAGAGCACCTCGAGGAATATGCCTACCAGTGAGCCTGAGCCTCAACGTTCAGCCACAGCTACTCTCAGCTGACCGCTGATAGCATGGCCTAGTGACATTCAAAACCCTCCAAGTGTCTTAAAAGCGCATCACCACCAGGAGGAGGTTGGGTGCCAGGAGGACATGTGGTCCCAACCCAGGAGGGTGAGGACTAGGCAGGGTGATACCTTGCAATCTGCTCAGAAAAGGAGGAGGTATGAGGGAGCCTAAGGGTCAGCCTTTAACGACCCCAGGGCCCGGTGCAATGTGGACAGGACAGTGAGACCCAGGATGGAATATGATGTACCAGCACTTATACCCCTTCACAATGAAAGACAGAGGGTATACGACCATACCCCTACACGTACACCTACAGAGCATGAGAGGTACCTCTATGGCTCAAACAGGCTAAGCTATACCCATGGTATAGATAACAGGTCAGGTACCAACAGGCCAGCACACCAACCTGTTTATACACATAGACAGTACCCTGTGCATCACATGTTGTCACGCTCTGATACTCCACCTACTTCCTATGTGCTTGACATGAGACAGACGTGCACACTGCCCAGCGGGCGCCTCTCACCTCATGAGGTCAGACAACAGACGCCTGACTTACACCAAACACCACACCAGACACCAGGTGGCACCTCCACCTTGCGGTACACGCCTATAGTGGTAGACTCACCCCCGTATGAACAGGAGGATGAAGGGGAACAGGAGCAGGAGGCTTCACCCCTGGATGCCATCACCTTGCCTACAACTGCTCCAATGGATGCAGTCACTGCCAAGGTTAGACCAAAAACAAAAGAGCTGGTGGATGCAGTGTACCTCAACCCTATGAACAAAAAGCCAACTGGGGAGATGTATGACTTGTAACCCAGGCCAGAAAACCTGGAGGTATTACATGAGACGCGCATAAACCAGGAGGTACTGGATGAACTGGAGGAACTTGGACTTAAACAGAAAACAGAGGGTCGAGACGCTCCCTTCAAGTCGCTACAGTGGGGCTTGCAGTTTGCAGCCAGGCTATTAGTCACAGTACTGGACGTCATTGACAGAGGTGGGAAGTTAAACCCGACAGGGATAGCAGAATACCTCACCATGGCATTACAGCTCATAGTGCAAGCTTCATGGAAAATCAATGACACCAGAAGGGAGCTACTCAGTCAGAACACAACTGGTCCTGTTTATGCTTTGGCTAAAAAAAATAACAAACAGGGTTTCCAGTTCCTGTTAGGTGACAATTTAAAGGATGAGGTGCATGAAACCTTCAAGGAGATGGTGGTGAATGGCCACAGCAACACTGGCAGGTCAAGGAACCCGGACCAGGGAAACGCCCCACGCGGCCAGGGGAGGGGCCGCACAAAAAAGAACCCATCCCACCATGGCTAACATAATCATCACCAACAAGGGGGCAGGTACCAGGACAATGGCGGCCAGAGCCGCTCAGGCTACAGAAGAAGCGCCCAGACAAAAGAGGGAGCCAACAACAACACAGCCACCACGGAGGGGGCGGGTACCGCCAACACAACCAGGGGGTGGGGGACGCCACCATCACAACAACAGCTACAATGACAAACAGAACCAGGGCAGAAGAGGCTATGGCCGACAGAATGCAGGTGTCAAGCACAAAAGAAAGTAAAAGTAAGTAATACTCTACCTATTAACTTTTCAGAGTCGGTGGTGTGTCCAGGTGTGCCAACTGTTGGAGGTTGTTTACATCTGACAAATGGGTATTGGACATGGTAAAGGGCCTACCCATAGATGTGTATTCCATACCGAAACAAGACTCAATACTGGACTCTGCTTGTACTGACCCGGAAAAGATAAAATCTTGGGAGAACAGATCCAAAAACTGTTAGAGAATGACATAATTGAAAAAGCATTCCCCTCTGACAGGGCATTTGTATCACATATGTTCCTCAGGCAGAGATCAGATGGATCATTTAGACCCATTCTAAACTTATCCAGACTACACACAATACAATCACTTACAAATGGATCATCTGCTGAATGTTATGAGAATATTGCCCAAGAACTGCTTTTGTGCTTCAGTAGACATTAAGCAATTTTGCATTTTGGGGGTAAAACTGAGGGACAGGGACCTGCTGCAATTACAGTACCATGGACGACCAATTGTCATGGATCGTCCAGACCTGCCCTGTTCTTTTTCTCCCATTAATAAAAACTTCAAATAAAGTTATATATGTGTCTTTATCATTTATTCTGGTCAGGTTGGGATATAGCTACAAGTGGTATATGGGTTTTGCCTATCTACGAGGCATATTTAGGGAGCTGGGGGCCTAAAACTGCCCAAAGTGAGGGTTTTTCAAGAAAAAAACATAAATATCTGTACTGCAACTTGCAAAAAATGAAAATAAAAGGTCAATAGGTTCCCTATTGTGTTTTGGTATTTCCCCCATAGCAAAGGGAGAATTTTAAGACCATATATGTATGTAGGCAGATAATTTTTTATGCTGGGGGCAAAAATGTGTTTGTGCAGTTTTGCGTGGCACCCGTCATAGACCCTAACATGGCTCCCCTGCTCTATTTTAAATATAGCAGGGGGATGAGGGAGATGTACCATTCAAAGCCTTAATATGTCTGTATATGCATAGAAAAAAATTGGTAGCCTAGCTGTAATATCCTAGCTTGGGTGATCCAATGATACATTTGGGGTAGTTTTTCGCGGCACCCGTCGTAGACCCTCGTAGGCCCTACTTGCAGTCCTACCATCCCTCCATAATGTATTTAACTAATATGTTATACATGATAAATTACCTTGTTACCAAGGTATTTTACCCTGTAAGTACCAACCCCATCCTCCACAATTGGACAGAGCTATGTCAACATAACTTAGTGGCGGGTCCCGTCGTAGACCCGGCACCTGTCGTACCCCCTGGCGTAGAATTTTCAAGGAAACGAATTAAGTCAATGTCACGATTATAAATGATTATAACAATAATTAAGTCATTGCCATGATTATAATATGAATAATGTTCTATGGGTTGGGTGGGGGGATAGGGAGTGTTAGCTGGATTAAGTCATAACTTAGATGGATTAAGTCATTATATATTTAGATTAGGTCATATGGTGGGGAAAGGGGAGTCAATAAAAGTGTTCTTTCCAGTTTTGTTAAAACTTGTTTCTGTTATACATTTACTATGGATAATGAATGAATTAGGATCCATATGTAGCCTGAATTAGCAGTAGAGTACACCAAACATAGTCCCTCAAGTATAGAAGGGTGATAGGCACATTAACAATGGAGAGAGAAATGTGTGGCACCCGTCGTAGACCCTATGCACTGGTATGTATGACTGTCGTGGCACCCGGCATAGACCCTCTGTGTCAAATCCCAGGCTGTATTTACATACTGCAAACCCAGAATTATATTTCACAGTGAGGGTGATTCATCTTTCTACACCTAACACCCAGATTCATCTGAAAAGGTTGGTAAAAATTCATGTTTTTTGCAAGTTTTTGCCCTTGATAGCTCAATTTCCACCAAAACCCACTTGAAAACAATGCATTTCCCACATCTTATGGTTCTAACTTGACTCTAATAAGTGAATAGAAGGCTTAAAGAATGTTCAGGAACATGTTGGGATAGGTTGTAAGCAGTTCAACTGTTCTATAACAAAAGAGATGGGAAGGAAAATACAACAAATAAGGGTTTAGCCCTCCATTTACGAGCCATCGTGGCACCCGTCGTAGACCCTACAGGAGGTGCTATAGCAGGAATACTATAAACTCTAGGCTAATATCCTTATACCTGGATGTAGAAAAGCATATTAGCTAGCATATAAAGCAGGAATAGGGAAGGATACTCATTTGTGATTAGTTTTATAGAGTTTGACAAAAGGCAGGTTCAGTTGTGCGGGCACCCTCCTCAGGTCTCGATATTTCATTTTTTCTCAATAATTAAGAAAAAAAAACATTGAATATGCTTCTAAATTCATTCATAGCATGCTGAAATATGGTTATTTTATATATCATAAGGAATTATTAAGGTATGGTTCATATGTTAAATATGCATATACTACAACAGGGCAGGGTCTCTGACAGGTGCCACGCAATATTGAGGTACTCAACTTCGCTGCTCTGCCCTTGATCTGGAAATAATGTTTAACCTACCCACATAATATGGAGCCTAAGCCCCAACATCTATCCTATATGTACCCTAAAACTTTTTAGGCTGGTCCAGAATATTTTTGGAACCCCCCTGCCAGCCCACTTCTGGACGATTCATGATTATTGGGCGGACAGAGATACAGGTTCACCTGCCTGCCCAATGGCTACTCACCAGGCCCTAGACTTTTTACCAGGGTGATGAAAGCACTAATGGTCTACCTTAGATCCAACTTTGGGGTAAACTTATGTTTTATATTGATGACACATTGATCTATGCAGACTCACCATAACAAGTATCAGAGGCAGTCAATCGCACATTGGAAGTACTACAGGTGGCAGGGTTTACTGTTAATTTTAAAAAGTCTGTGCTACAAGCAACAAAAGGGATTGACTACCTAGGTTTTGTTATCCATACAAAAGACCTAACCCTCACACTACCACAAACTAATGTCGGTGAAATGCTCAAAGATGTAGAGGAACTGAAAGGCCTATCAGAAAGTTCTCTAGTATAGTGGGAAGGCTAGCAGCAACAGACCCAGCCAACCCTCCAGCAAAAGTTCTAATAAAACGCCTGCAAATTGCTAAAATTAGAGCGTTACAGAAAACAGGCGGCAGATATGATAAGTAGATGTACAGTTGAACAGGGAGATCAAATCTAACCTGAGAGAGTGGATGGACATCTTGCCCTCAGCTACTAGAGAATATGATGAGAAAACCCCAGAAGTCACGGTGTACACAGAAACATCAGATACTGGTTGGGGTTGCCACATAATGGAAAATGATATCCTTTATGGGGAGAGGTTCTGTGCAGAACTAGTCCAGAAACACATAAACATCTTAGCTGAGATCTTAGCTGTATATTACACCTTCATACAGTTCAGGAAGGTGCTGAAAGGCAAACACATCCATCTCTTCTTAGACAATACAACAGCCATTAGTTGCCTGAAGAAGGGTGGATTCTCCAGTTCATGGGCATGCAATGAGGTCACTGAGAGTGTATTCAGAGAAGCCTGCTCCCTGGACATCACCTTCCACTTGTCTTACGTACCAACAAGTGAAAATGTGAATGCAGATAGGCCTCCAAAACTTTCTCCACCTCAGGAGAGTGGGCACTAACACTTACCATAAGGGAGAAAATCATCTCTGCCTTTGGTAAGCCCACAATAGACCTCTTTGCATCCCCAGAAAACCATGTGTGCCGTAACTTTGTATCTCTATCAGTTGGACATGTAAAAATGCCCTAATATTTCCACCCTTTGGTCTCATTGGCAGAGTCCTGAGGAAGATAAACCAGGAAGCACTGACCGGAATCCTCATAGCACCAGACTGGAGGACACAGCCCTGGTTCCCAACGCTAACACAGCTAAAAGGGTACCAGAGAAGGCTAATACTCCCAGTCTCCATTACACTGATAGAGCATATAACATCATGCTAGCCTCCCTAGGAAAGTCCACTAAGTCAGCAAAAAGTGGACTAATTACATGCAGGAAAATGACATTGATTTGGTAAAGCCACAGTTAAAACAATGTATTGACTTTCTCGTGCACATTTTCCATACAGGGGTAGGCTACAGTACCCTTAATACCACAAGGTCCTTCTTGTCATGCTTTATCCGGCTGGAAGGCATGCCACTGGGAGAACACCCAGAAATCTCTAGATTTCTAAAAGGGGTGGCATATGAGACTATTTGGGATCCTATGCAGGTTTTAGACAGGGACTTTATGCCCTGCTTAGAAGGAACATCACCTTTGGGAATAATACAGTACGCATTAAGTATTCCCAGAAGTTAAAATCAAATGATCCTAAGACTAACCCTCTTATCCTCAGGTTTGATAAATTTGAGGATGAGAGACTGTGTGTTTATACACACCTACTGGTGGCACATCCTCAGGTATTTGGTACCATCAAACAACCGGTAAAAAGGCCAAGCCCCAAAACCACCTCCAGGTTGGTAAGGCTTACCCTTACAGAGGCAGGCATTGACTCTGGACCCTATAGCTCGAGGCATGCAGCAACAAGCGCCGCAGCCAGACAAAACATACCTATTAATGATTTCATGGCGTCTGTGGGGTGGAAGAGAGAACATACCTTCGCCAGGTTCTATGACAGACCCCTGGAGGAAGACAAATTGCCCCCAAGTCACAAACTTCATACCCACCATGGTAGGTGGACACATGCAGATGTAAAACAAACCGTGAATTCACTACAGCTATTCTAAAAGACAGCTTAGACCTTACTTATATGTTTAGCTGTGACCCTGGGAGGTCAAGTTAAGAGAGAGATGGTTACACAGAGCTTGGCTATGACGATTTCAGGGGATATAACCAGTATGGTTACAAAGATCTCAATGAGTAGTTATGTAATAGTAAAGGGATTATTAAAATTTTCCCTGTTTTTTGCTCAATTCTCCCACATTTTGCTTGAAAAATACCAAAAAATCAATGTCCCCTGAGAAAATATCATTTTCATTCAAATTCTTTCACTATTCACAATGCAATTAGCCATTTTGCAATTCATACATATTATAGAGATACTTGTCTACATCACCCTTGATTTCCAAAAAAAATTCAATTTTTTTCATTATTTGGTGAGAATCTTTCAAAATAGAATTTTCCTCACAAAATCACATTTTTATCTAAAAAAAGTGAATATCTAAATAAATAAAATGATTTTCTGTTAGTCTTTTGACAGTAAGTGGAAGTCTGACACCCACATATTTGAGCAGGTATGCGAAAACCTGAATATCTTATGCTTTTCTCTCCATAAATGAGGGCCAAAGAGGGGTAGGAAAGTGACCCTTTTAAGGCTATTTTCTTTGGGGAATTATTTTTTATAGAAATATAAGGCAGATAAAGAAGAAATTCAGTTGACATTGTGTGTGGTTGGGGGCTCTACAGCACCTTGTCATTTGATTTCTGAAATTTCACTTCAAAGTGTGATAAATTACAGTAAATGGTGATGTTACGTTCATCAGATTGATGTTACGTTCATCGGATTCACATAGATGATTTAGCTGTAATATTCCTAATTCCTCCATAACAGTGAAAACAAATATCAAATCCTTGTGTAAGAATTTTTTCAATGTAGATTATCGTTCTGTTGTAAAATGAACGCAATCATAAGTGTTACGTTCATCAGATTTATGTTACGTTCATCAGATTTATGTTACGTTCATTAGATCATTTGAAGTTGCATTAGGCCTTGATGCAATATTAGATATTTCATAGTTGTATATATTTTTGAAGCTACTTATATGCGCACATATAAGTGGTGATAAATGGGCAGTAGCAGTTCCCAATGTATTACCAGATGTCACCACTTCCATTCAGGTGTTATGTAACAGGTTCCTTCACTGGTGGCCTTTGTAGTCAGCCATATTGCCTAGCCCCAGGAAGGACCACCGGTCTCACATTGGAGATTTTTTTTTTGGAAACTCCCAGTCATCATGACTAAATGCGTGGCCTGTGATACTTCCTACCATGGTAACGCGGCCAAGTGCCCGAATTGTGGGGTGACCAATCCGGGGAAACGTTATTCTCCAGAGGATTCGGAAGAATTACCTGGTTCAGTGGATTCAGCCGAGCGTGACGGGCAGGAGGCCACAGAGGCTAGGCAGAGCGACCGGCCACCCTATTTCTCATTTTGTTACGTTCATCGGCCTGTTACGTTCATCGGATAAACTGATGATAGCATATATATGTCATAAATCATCCATTAAGAAAATTTTAAACAACCATCATGGCTGAGAAAATCATTGTAATCATTATTGGATATAAATTTTCTGGATAGTTATATTCTTTTTAGAGATATTTCATAATATTTTCTCATTTTCCCAAAAATGTTACATTCATCTGATTCAGGCTAAGCACCTAGAGGAGAGAAAATCCTTTATAATGCATAAGTAGATCAAAGAAATATCTTTAGGCAAAGCCAATATTAGTGAATACAACCATTTCCTATTGTTAGTTAGTGGAACATTGTGCAATATTATGTTATTTTTGTTGTTTACAAGGATTTTTATATGTAGTGAGAGCGAATCCCCCTTTTCTCCATTTACCTGCTATTTCAATCATGACACAAGAGATGTGGAAACCAAGGGAAAATACGGATATGATATTATGTGGATAGAAGAGACACATCTCTACCAGGATCAAGTGAATATATTTCATGGTATATAGTTTGAAAAACATTTTTTCACAATTTTATCTCATTTAATCAGATCTGATGAACGTAACACCCCTATCACTAAAATATATGCATTTTGATCTCAAAAATAGAAAATTATGGAAATATCCTAACTTCACAATATTTAGTATTCTCATTGTTTATCACCTCCTCCATAGACATGCAAAACTATAAAAGTCTAAGTATAGTTTCAGAAATTGATCACTTTTTCTCAAAATTGGACATTTTCTGAAGCCCCACCCATGATATATATATATATATATATATATATATATATATATATATATATATATATATATATATACTCACATACTGTACACATTAACATGTTGTTATCATATTGTGTATTTAGCCATTTATCCAAGAATACTCAAGGAAACAGTATTATGGATTTCAGGGGGGAGAGACATACAGTACACTAGTTATGACTCAAACTACAGTACTAGCTATGTTATACTCACAGTTTAGCCTATTAAACACAAAATTGTATTGCTGTCAAACTGAGGCTAAAATGAGTGATCCAACTTACATGTTCATGAATAAAACATTATAAATGGATTCCCTCCTTTGAGTTTTATTATCGAACAAGTTAAGGGCTCTAGATAGGTTTGCCCTCAAGAACATGATTCTTTGCATAAATAGTGAGTGAGTAATAGATGTTTAACGCCATTTCAACAGCTAAGGTCATATTCATGGCGAGAACTACATTACACAATTTAACAGAGGAATGTGTCAGTGCCCGCGCATATGTGCACCACACACATCCTGAGGGGATAGGAAAGAGGAGATATAGACCCTTTTAAGTGGGCTAGGGAAGCCCTTGCATAAATAGACTAATGTACAATTGAACTAGATTTATCACACCTCAATGTGATTGTATTGAATACCTCTTTTGAATGAATTCCATTTTATGAGGATTTGATACTTTTGGAAGCTGAATGGAACAAAAACGTTCTTTTTGTTTTGAACAGCCTTATGGGAGTGAAATTTAACAAAATTTACCAATTTATCCGGGGAAGTTTTTTTTCGGTTAGTTTATACTCCAATTATTAAGGTCTCCAGAGCATTTCAAAGTTGCCTCGTTGATAAATAAAATGTCCAAAAGCTTGAAAAATGCTTATTTACCCCTATTATCACCCATTTTTCAAGATTTTTGGCATTTTCTTATCAACTAGGCAACTTTGAAATGCTCTGGAGGCCTTAATAATTGAAATATAGACTAACTAAAAAAACAGTCCTGGGATAATGATTTTAAAATTTGTCTCCAATCATCAAATGGGTAAAATGTGTCAATTATCCATCCCATAATGCTGTTCAAAGCAAAAGAATGTTTTTGTTCCATTTCCATTCCATAGCAACAAAATTCTGATATCATGGGATAGAATTTGAAGAGGCATTAATTACGATCAGTTTTGTATATAACTTATATAATTATACTGAAATGATTTGTGTTAAATTATGCACAAATATATTTTCCTCTGAGCCAAACTATCAAGAGCCCTTAAAATAAGCCTGCTCCACACAAACAGGGTATACAGGCCAATTTATAGTCAGGCTAATTTATAATGAAGTCTGTAATTGGGCTGAATACACACTGTTTCTGTGTATGAGCAGGCCCACCCGCTCACTTGCATGTTCACTTCCCACCCAATTCACGGGATAATAATACTCAAGAAAAAAGTGTTGAATTAATGACGAGTCACACCCGTCTCAGCGTATTTATACCATAAGCCTGCTCATACACACAAACAGTGTGTATTCAGCCCAATTACAGTCAGACTTCATTATAAATTGGTCTGACTATAAATTAGCCTTGCAGGACACATGGCATAGGTTAAAAATCCCCAGTAGCAAAATACCAATTCATACACTACTCACACGGACTTAACTCTCATACCTTACAGGGAACAGGGCACAGGGCAGGTCGCACAGCACAGGTACAAAGTCCCCAGTACCAAAGTACCAATTCATACACTACTCACACAGAATTAGCTTTATGCCCACTCTTGCCTCACAGGGCACAGGGCACGTCACACATTCAAATTCCACAGCATCGAAGTACCACACCATACGCACATAATTAGATCTAGCTTTATGTCCACTCAAGATTGCCGTGTAGGGTACAATAGACAAATGAAAGAATAATAAAAGAGAATGCCATACATGCCACAAGAGTCCTCCACATATGATCACTTAATGAACTACTACTCAGTGCTTATGGTATATCAAACTAGGCTGCTACATTCCACTATTTGTTCACCAGATGAGGAACGAGAGTAAGTGGTGCAAAATTCATGCATCCAACGAACTTAAGGCTGCAATACAAAGCTGCATTGATGCATCACAATCACTAACTAACATTTATAACAGGATAAAAAAAATTACCCCACAGCACACTGGGTTAAACGTGACGACTGATGTATACGGCACATGGCTATTGTATTATTGACCAATGGGAAGCATCCCTGGCATTTACTGCGGAGACGGGGGCTGAAGGTGTTAGTCATAGTGCAGTCGGGGTCTAATGGCGGCCTCCATAGCCTAATGTGCTAATGCCCTATATGTACCTCCGCACGAGGTGGCCCGGTCAGAGACAAAAGGTTCTTGTACCAAACACTATGTAGGACTGTGTGTTGGATAAATGTTGTCATAATGTCACATCTCAGCCTCCATCACTTTCCCATGTGGCAGGTTTTACGGCAGCAAAGAGGCCGGCGCTTTGAGCCTTAAGCCCTGAGAGTGTGCCATAGTTGAGGGTGTGTGGTTGTGGGTGTGAACTCCCTTTAACCCTCTGAGGACTCAATGCTATAGTGTTTATTTACTGCTATGATGCATGATGTGTGGACCACTAAAGGACTCAATGCTATAGTGTTTATTTATTGCTATGATGCATGATGTGTGGACCACTATAGGACTCAATGCTATAGTGTTTATATACTGTTGTGATGCATGATGTGTGGACCACTAAAGGACTCAATGCTATAGTGTTTATTTACTGTTATGATGCATGATGTGTGGACCACTATAGGACTCAATGCTATAGTGTTTATATACTGCTATGATGCATGATGTGTGGACCACTATAGGACTAAATGCTATAGTGTTTATTTACTGTTGTGATGCATGATGTGTGGACCACTATAGGACTCAATGCTATAGTGTTTATTTACTGTTGTGATGCATGATGTGTGGACCACTAAAGGACTCAATGCTATAGTGTTTATTTACTGTTATGATGCATGATGTGTGGACCACTATAGGAATGAATGCTATAGTGTTTATTTACTGTTATGATGCATGATGTGTGGACCACTATAGGACTCAATGCTATAGTGTTTATTTACTGTTGTGATGCATGATGTGTGGACCACTAAAGGACTCAATGCTATAGTGTTTATTTACTGTTGTGATGCATGATGTGTGGACCACTATAGGACTCAATGCTATAGTGTTTATTTACTGTTGTGATGCATGATGTGTGGACCACTATAGGACTCAATGCTATAGTGTTTATTTACTGCTATGATGCATGATGTGTGGACCACTATAGGACTCAATGCTATAGTGTTTATTTACTGCTATGATGCATGATGTGTGGACCACTATAGGACTCAATGCTATAGTGTTTATTTACTGTTGTGATGCATGATGTGTGGACCACTAAAGGACTCAATGCTATAGTGTTTATTTACTGTTGTGATGCATGATGTGTGGACCACTAAAGGACTCAATGCTATAGTGTTTATTTACTGCTATGATGCATGATGTGTGGACCACTATAGGACTCAATGCTATAGTGTTTATTTACTGTTATGATGCATGATGTGTGGACCACTATAGGAATGAATGCTATAGTGTTTATTTACTGCTATGATGCATGATGTGTGGACCACTATAGGACTCAATGCTATAGTGTTTATTTACTGTTGTGATGCATGATGTGTGGACCACTATAGGACTCAATGCTATAGTGTTTATTTACTGCTATGATGCATGATGTGTGGACCACTAAAGGACTCAATGCTATAGTGTTTATTTACTGCTATGATGCATGATGTGTGGACCACTATAGCGAGCAACACAAACCAACACAGCATTGGGTAATCATGTCGATCTGTCAAAATTATAATCACCAACGTCATGATACACGAATACAGTTTTGGTGAATAACTTGACAGGGCTACATCATGGAGACAAGGAAGCATGTTGAATATGACCAGCACCTGGCCTTATAGAGCTAAGAGAGTCTGTAGAGTGATTGATCAATGCTGGTAATCGGCGTATTTTGTTCCAGATTAGATAGGACAATAACGGAGTTGTTAAGTGCAGTTTGATCAGGGCCTGGTGCAGCGGCACGGGTGGGTAGGGGGATTGGGAGGATGAAGGGGATCTCCAGGGTGTAGTAAAGCAGGGTATCACTGGTGGATATCTGTAACGATCGACAACTACCCCTCCTCTTCTTACCTACTACATGTACTCACCCCCTCCCCCCATGCCGTGCTGCCTCCCCCCTATAGTCTTAAAGCCAGAAAATATGTTTCACATAACGTGACCAGAAGGGAGGGGGCCTCCCCCCCCCTTTATCATATATGTGGAGGAGGGGTGCCACCGAGGGGCTGGATATTTGTCAAGATCTTTTAATGAAATAAACAAGTTTCCCACATCTCAACTTTCACAGAAGACTATAAATATGCTAGAGGGATAGGGGCAACTGGGGCATAGGGCAGAAGTAAAAAACGGCAACAACAAAAAAAAAACACCAAAAAATAAACACACTAAAAAATACACTTTCTGTGTAAATTCTATATGGCCGTGTACTGGCCTTAGCACACTGCAGCAGATGATCCAAGGTGGCTGGGGTGTGGTTTTAATGGCCTCCCTAGTAATGCTTTGCTTTATACGCCTCTGTAATATCTCATTTTCTATCATGAAGTATACTAAACTTTTGTTTTCCTACAAGTGCTAAATCCTAAATTACATCCTAAATACATATAGAATCACTTAAACCTAAAGGGTAATGAAATGAAACACGTTTCTTTCTCTTGGTCTTACCCCCATCTCATGCACCCACCCTGCATAAACACCCAGTTTACCCCTCTGACAAATGTCTCGACCACCCTCTTTGCCCTCCTCCTTCAATCCTCCATCCCTGCCTCTTAATGTGTGCCATTCTATCGGTCAGAAGGACTCTGCTATAAAGACCGGTGCTGCCGGGATGACGGGTGTTTTGATTTATGGTTGCCCCTGACTCTATTCACTACACAGGTCCACCTCGCGCTCCTCCATGATGTATATAGATTCTCTCACCCACCCCATCTCCTTGTCACCTGGGCTGCTCCCTACTCCACGGTGGCCGCCCACCCATATACATGTATACACTATACTGAAGAGGTTGTGTGCTTCCAGACTCCTCCTCTTTGAAGAATTTATGAAGAACATGGAGGCAAGAGCTGAAGAATAAAATTGATGCTTTCCTCCTGTATCCAAAGAGAAGGAAAGAGGTCATCATCTTAGGATTTTCTTTTCAGGGGAGTCCAGCATTGCCAAACCCTCTACCCCAGGATTATATTTATTCAATTATTCCAGCTTAAGATGTCCAGTATATCAAAGAGAACGAAGTAGGTTAAGCTCAATGGATGGGAAAGAATGGCAAACTTGCTTGAAGATGCATTTTAAGCAAAGCAACCCAGGATGATCGAGATGGTCGAGGGCAAGCATTATCAAGTGGTATATTAATGACTCGATTTGCTGAAAACAGAGTAAATTGTTGGAAGAGGGAGAAGTAAAGAACAAGAAGAGATGGGTATAGGCTATAATACGGACCTGATCAGAACGTGGTGGTAAGTAGGTCCGTACACATATATGTAGAGGCAAAGGGAGATAGGAATTCAGGAGGGGGAGGTGTTCACGGGGCACCTGGCAGCAAAATATCACAGACACTACTTGCTGGAAAGTTCAGGGGTGGGCAGCAACTAGACATTACTCATCTGGTGCAGGGACGCCCTCGGTCGCCGCAAAACCGGATTATCCCTAGACGAGGACAAAAAATAACAGGACAATCCCCATGTCTACCCCTTCCTGGACTGTCCATCGCCAGCCCCAACTTCACTGGACCCCAGACCCAGTCTCACACTTACCAATATATACTATCCACTCATACCACTGTTGGGATGACCTACCCAAATTTGCTGCATGACGATTGTCCACCTTGGCATTATCGTAGCTGTCTCTGATGCCACATCAGCGCTCCCTACCTCTCATGACACCCCCCCCCCCCCACACACACACCATCCCGCTCCATCATACACCCCCTCCCCTTCCTCCTCTTTCACCTCCACTAAAACCGACTTTATTACGACACGACTCCCACCCTCCCTTCACACCTAAACCTGGCTGGCGGCGTGCCGGATCTTTGAGATTTAGTCGTCGGCACACTGGGGGATCGGTGCCCAAATACCCGGCCTCTCCTGCCGTCCCCTCCCGTCCTCCCGTCCCACGTGTTATTGATGGTTTCTCGGGGTCGCGGGGCGCCTTGCGACACATTTTTCAGGCTTTGGACTGGGCTGGGGTTATGTTTTCAGCCCCACCGCCACGCGGCACGATGACCGACCCCCTCCCCCAGCACACACACCGCATCCTGCCGAGCCCGTTCATGGTCAATGGCTCCGTAGTCTGCTGCTCTGGGACAATTTTCCTTGTTTTCCTGACCCCCCCCCCCCCCCCCACCCACACTAAGTGATTTCCTGTACCAAGTGGGACTTTGTACACAATAGGGAGTGACCGGGAGGAAGGGGGGGGGGCAATGGGGTCTGGACGCAGGAGGCAGTGCAAGACATTCACCCTGTAGTATCCAGTTTCAACATCTCCATGTGATGCCCTCCCCCTCCCATCTCCAAACTACCCTCATCCTGCTCCTCTTCTCTCCGGCTCTGACCTGACCCGAAGGTAGTTCTCCTAGAAGTAGGAATCAGGCCAACTGCCGGGACACACGTTGAGGAGTCTCTGATGACTTGATCTGTGAGAGTAGTAGGGGGAGAGGGAGAAAAGCTGCCTTTGTCATATTTATAGGCCGCATTTCAGCTTTCTTTGTGTTATATGGGCGGGGCATGGTGACCTAGGGCATTGGCCCTACTATACGAGGTGCGCCTTCTTGTTACAATTGTACGTGAACAATGGACGTAGGAAATCCCTCTCTGGAGATATTGGATGAGCTTCCCAGGTCTCAGGGAACAGTAATCCCCTTGCTTCTGTAGGCAGATGTCTAACCATCAGTCCCTTTCCCCATCAGAACTTGAGACATGAGTCAGAGAGGACGATGATGCAACGCCCTATCTTGCTCATAAAAAATCTCATTGTAAAAATGAGCATTGGTAAAAACAATTTAAATTTCACAGAAACAAA
Organism: Acholoe squamosa; assembly: GCA_949317995.1. Lineage (NCBI taxonomy): Eukaryota > Metazoa > Annelida > Polychaeta > Phyllodocida > Polynoidae > Acholoe > Acholoe squamosa. Next base: position 45,854,010 of record OX439037.1, read on the forward strand.
TCCCATGGGTAGTTTATTTCAGCGAAAAGCTTGTCCCACTCGGTTGGGGGAAGATTTATGTTTCGGGATGCGAGAATGGGGCGCAAGGATGACGCTGCAAGGTGATAGTTAAAATGAAGAAATAAAAAGTGTAGAAAAGGGAGAGAGAAGAAAGTTGACGTAATCCTATCTCTGGTGGAGATAGAGAACTTGGTGGGCGAGCGCAGCCAGACTGAGCAAAATCAGGGTGCCCTGACATGCTGGGAGCAGTGCACCGATGGATGTTATCGATAAGACGTGATAAAAAGTGACAGTATCAGAGCTGGCCATCAGCAAAACATGTCCTCACCAGATCACCATCAGGGGGATCCAACTTGGGTGGTATGACAGGCCTACAGTATGGGGCCATTGTGGGTGAAATGGCAGGTTTTGAAATATTCAATGTGACCAATATGGAGGTATCTTAAATAGTAAATGGTGACATGAAATAGAACATGAACTCCTTTTGGTGGATGAAGGATAGAGAAAGTGACCTATTGTTCTGTGGTGTATATTCGTTTTCTGAAGATAGGATGTGTATATTGCACATAACCAGTGACGATTTCCGCTGACCATGAGTGCAACATACTACACGACTGAGATGAATTTGCCGGTTATACAAATGAGATGAAGGGATCGAATGATACATATAGCTCAATAGATTTCTGAGTGAAAAAAAGAGAAAAAGAAGACAGTTGTTATAAAAGATCACATAGGATGTGGGTTACATGCACTAGTTTATAGTATGCTAATATTTTCCTTGATGTAGTTCTGAGCCTCTAGTTAGAGCATGCGATAGGCGTCTAGCCGGGGAGTCTGGTCGAATAGGCATGGGTCCCTTCACCATTTAAGGACAGCATTATGCCATTATGCTGAATGGGGACAGCATACTGTACCCTCACAGCCTTCCAAGGAAGGGGGAGGGGAGCAGGTAAATGGTGGAGGATGGACAACGAGGGAAGGGGATATATCACAGCCCATAAAGGCTGGTTTGGGGGACAGACTTCTTATTACATTGCAGTTACCGACATCGCCGCCTATCACCTGCTAACTACCGCCAAATAGGAATCACAACCCGTTCCTGATCGCCTCCATCCTACCACACACCCTCTACACCCATAACCAATTATACTTCATTCCTTTCCAGTCGGCGATAACATCGTCTTCCTGTATCATGGCGGCCATTTCCGGTTCCGCTCTGACTGCACATGCGCAGCAGCAGAGATGAGGACGTCATCCGGTCGGCGACGACGGCGGCGGCCATAACGTGTTGGTAGCGCGGGTAGCACACCTCAAGGCGGGTACAGGGGGAGGAGGTAATCAGGGGACGGCTTTACTTGTCCCGCGCCAAATTAGGCGGCGCCCGCTATTGATGTCTTTATGAGTTGGCCGGCTTTAGGCGCTGCGCGCCGCCGTTAAGCCGCCAGTTTTGTCCGATAAGCCCCCCGCGCAATCCGCGCAATTCATCATGGCTGCACCCTGTGCGGTCATTTGTCTTACTTTTGAAGTCTGTGTGTGTGGGGGGTGGGAGCATGTGTGGTCGACGTGCAAGGGGATACCAGCGAGGAGTGGAAAGTGAATTTGCCATTGGTGTAAATGAACCCCTACCCCCACCCACTATTTCTAGCCGTGTCAGAATACGACGTGCATGTATGGATTTGTTTGTTGTCTGGTGTGTGAGCCCTGTAACTATCTGTTAGAAAATAAGTTGGCTGTTTGCATTTTAAAGAGTGCGATTTTATACCTGGGTTTTGCTGTACGATTAGCTATTGACACTATTTCAAAAATTTGTTTCGAAGTCCAACCTCATGATTATATAAATATATCTATGAGGTCTGGATCGTGTTTCAATAGTTTCTACGACAGGACAGCCTCAAATTGTAGTGGGAGGTATAAGAAATGACTCCATACCAGTGACTACATAGTGATCTACAGTAAAGACCTCAAAATAGGAGCTGCTAATTATTCAACTACTGGCTCAATACACAATACTATGAAGTCATAGCACCCAGTCATAGGAACCACTATCGGCTAAATAGTGACCAGTCATACCTCCCTCATGGCCTAGTTTGCACCCCTGTGTTCGAATGAGCACAGGGCTGCAGTAACTATATATACTGATATATAGGTGATCCCACCTGGTTACCCCCACTTAAAAATCTCTTACATCATAGACCTACCTGCTGGGTCAATTCACAATGTTAGTACAGGGTGAAAATGAAGATTGACATGTAAGGTTGGTGGCACCATGTTGGAATCAGGTTATGGTTCCCATTGTATACATACTGTGGGGAAAAAAACATGGCCAAAAAAGGGGCAAAAACGGAGGAAAACAATATAAAGGGTGGGGGTGGTGGGTTTGTCATTTCGACCTATAGTAACGTGAGGGCTTCTGTCTGAAAACAGGTAGATCATTCCCACACCCCTGGGTTTGAAAAACAATTGCCCCCCGCCCAAGGAGTGAGATGCAGCGTGGGCAGAGGGTGCAGGAGTGAGAAGCAGTGTGGGCAAAGCATGAAGGACTGGGAGGGTGCAGTGTAGGAGTACCTTATCCTTTTTACCAAATCCAGCCCCCCCCCCCCAGCCACTGTACCCATAATCCCAGGGCCAAAGGCACTGGTCACAAGGTTACAGGTAGTAGAGTAAAGAGCCCAGATTGGGTACATTTGAGCAAAGGAGTGGAGAGGGCAGCAGCTAAGACTACCCACTAATTATTCACACAGGGGGTTGTCATACTAGGGTCCCTTATTGAATCACTGCTGTGGTGGCTATTTAGCCAGCAGGCAGTACGATCACCCAGTAATGTAGCCAGCTATTTAGTGACTCTGGCCAAAATCCTAAGATCACCTGGTAAGATTTGACCCATCTCAACTCGTAGCAGGCTGAACCTGTCGTAGACTCTATTGAAACAAGGACCTGGCTTTGCCATTGGTTTACGGTTTGTCGACACTTTTTGACACATGACCTACACATAGATACACTGTAAAGCTATGGGTGTTCCGTACCTCCACAATACAGTATTGTGGAGGTACGGAACACCCATAGGCCTTCAGTGTAAAACATAGAGTACTTGTATGCACGTTAAATATAATTAGATTAGATTAATTTATACCACACAATGTTGTGTTTTCTATGTTTTCTCTGAGGGTTAGCGGTGATGAGTAGTATATGGAAAGCGCGAATAAATACTGGTTGACTACGTTGTGACTCACTGCAGTAACGTCAGAGGGCGTGGCGATTTCCACACACTAGATAAGACCAGATGGTTAGATGATTGTCGCAGGTATAACAGGCCCCATGGGTGTCGGAATAGGGGGGGGGGCGGGGCAGGGGGCCATGGCCCCCCAATCCCAGACCAGGGGGGGCTGACTATGTTTTGCCCCCCCCCAACATTTTGAAACCTATATACACTTTTATGGTGAACTTGGTCATTTGCTCAGAAATTGACCAAAATAGCTTGATGTGCTTGATTATTTTCAATGTGTCCCGTCTGACCCGCGTTGCCCCCCCCCCCTCAAGTCATGTTGCTTCCGACACCCCTGACAGGAGAACAGGTAATGATCGTATCATGGAGACGTGATACCTCGAGATTTCATGTTCATTTCATGCAACTCGCTACCGCTGCCTACACTGGGGCATCATTCGGCCCATGGCAGAGTGTCGAGAATGCTTGTGCATCAATGCTTCATGGATACTTCAGCTCTAGGAAGTAGCTCCCTCAGGCTGGACTCATGAATTGTCCTGACAAAAGGATATTATTCATTACAGGTCCAGGAGACCCTTGGAGGTTTATAAAGATGTTATGTTCCCTATAGACTGGCGGCAGTCCCTGAGCTCTCCTCCCAACGCCACTATACCCCCCCCCCCCCTCCCCCATCCCTCGCCTCCCCTCTCTGCTGTGCTCATTCACTAGAAATTGATTCACTATAAATATTTTTAATTTTGATTTCTAAGTTTTATCTCAATTCTCTCATATTGGAATCTACAGAATTGAGCAAGTCTATGTCCGCTGGTGAATATCATACACCATTCCAATGGGGGCAAAAAAATCTCTGCCAGTGTACCTTTCCAGGTGGTAGGGAAACAGTTTACAGCTCAGAAATGATTTAATTAATTTGAATGAATATTGGATACAGAGGCGTATTAAGCATTTTTTTCACCAGGGTTGGGGGCGGCAAGTGTCTCATTTGGCGGTCGCCATACTTTTGTACCCGTTGGCTTTCCTACGTATATATAGGTACAGAGGACGTCCTTCAACACTCCCTTCTAGGGTCAAAACTAGATGGTATGAACTTGGTCTATTTGTTATGATAAGATTCCCCCCTCCACACTTCGCCAGTAGATTTTACAAGGTTACCATACAAGGGGAACTGCAAGTAAATTGGTAATAATGTCCCAGAGTGCACCTTCCTGGCATTATGATCGGTTATGGTTTATCTGATAACATGCACAATGACAACACAGTGAGCGGTCGTCCAGCTGAAAAGATGATCCGCCATCCAAACCGATGGATCCTTCTGACAGGATGCGACGTAGTAGAGTGGCTGATTGCTCAACACCCTAATTCGCAGAATATGGTTGGCCGCTCATAGCATGGAGACACAACTCATGTCAATATTACATAGACCGGAATGTAAAACGACGTAGTTTGTACGAGTTGTTCCTGCTGGGATATAGTTCTGTCATTAGCCTCCAGATGGCAGTAGTTACTGCCTAGTCCACCTTGTATCTCTGGTATCACTCTGGTGAAGATGCCTCTCTAAAAAGCATTTTATAGGTACTGTTTCTACGTCAGAAAAAAGTGAAACCTTTTTAGTTGAATGAGACATTGCGAAGTAAAAAGTATATGCGTGAGACTTTATAGTTACTGGTTAGGACCGATTGACTTTGTTAACGTTGCCTGAACTCTGGGTGAATTTGAATTATGTGTTGCTAATTATATTTTATATATACCTACCCGCAATATACACGTACCATCGACAGGTAGATATATATATATATATATATATATATATATATATATATATATATATATATATATATATATATATGCTCATCAATTGATTGAAGCAGATCATGCCAAGGATTCCCTTTATGGGTAGTATTTCATAACCATAAAACAGTGTTCTCTATTACTATAATCACAAATGATTACAAGGGGTAACTCACTTCAGTTACCTTGGTGTCATCATTGACAGTACCTGAATATGAGGAACCAACTACTGAAAAAGGTCAACACACTGAGACACTGCCTCTCCCAACTAAGGTGACTCAGGAGCAGGACTGACAAGGACACAGCTTTACATGCATAAACAGATGATCAGAACTTTTAAGATTAATGTACAAGAGATCCCAAAACCCAGACCATGTCGTCACTCCCTTCAGAGTGCTGCGAGTCAAATGAAAGAGACCCGTACAAGGAATGACATATATGACAGAAGCCCTTGCCACAGAGAGCTTACCCTATGGAAAGCCCTAGGCCTAGATGGATCAGCGCAAAACCTAGATTTACTGGACGAGTTCCATAGAGCAATCAAACTGAACTAAAAATGGTACTGATGAACTGGTGGGGTTAGTGATACACACATTTCATTGTAATTATGTGAGTATGAGATGCCATGGCAATTTAGGAAAATCGCCGCATGCTGTGATTACTTATGCCAATGTACCACCCCCCCCCCCTCACTTCCTTTAGGTTCTGGCCAAAATTGAGTAGTTCTATTTTCACCCAGATCCCCCATCGCCAGACAATGTAATAGTGCGGTCAGCACGGGAGCCGTCCGTCATGCATATTTGCATAGAACATAGTGTTTGCTGACAAGGCACCAGGATAATGTAATGTCAGAGGGGATAGGACACAGAACCCCTCCTCCACCAACACCCACCTTCACCCACACATTCATGCCAACGGATGGATGGCTTGTCAGGGCCCGGAGGGAGGTCAAGGCCACAGGTCAAGGTCAAAGGTACGACCGCTGCCTGTAGGAAGAGATCTGACCTTGGAAGGGCCAAGGACAAGAGGGTATTACAACCTCAAGGTCACCCCAGGGATGTGTATTAACAGGGACAAGAAAGGAGGTCAAGGCCATTGGCAAGGTCAAATTGACCTTGTTCCTAGCTTTGGACACATCATTATGTGAACCTTTTTCGGAAAAGATTACCTGAAGGATAAAGAAAATACAAATAGATAGTTATCTTAGAATTATGAAGTCATTCTTTATCATTGAAGCTGTGTTGAAGGTGTGGTGCTGAACCATGAGAACTTCACTTGCGTAGCAAGGACACTATTCCTGGTTAGCGGGATCCTTAATGTGCTGACCCCCAGTTGTGGGGGCGCATCCCCTTTTTCCCCAGTAATTAAGAGTTTAATAACATATTTTGGATCCCAAAAAATTGCTCAAAAAATAGGGCGTGCCCCCTCCTTTTCCAGATACTGGATCCGCCACTGGACCCCTGCTTGAGCTGGGACCTTGCGAGATTGAGAGGTGAGGACTGATAACCGCCAGTATGATGGGTACCAGGTGTTATGAAAAGTCTGCAGTGAATGAAGGAAATTATCTGATTGGTCAATAATGTATCCCACTAGGTCCACTGGTGAAAAATAAATATTGCTATTCGGAGGTAGCAGGTTGTCCCATGGGCGCGGCCATTGCTGGAGCTTGTTATCAGCAAGTTCTATTGATAAGACCTATCAGATGGGTACCAGTTGGCCCCCTAGAGGGCCGCAGTGAATAGTTGGGATCATCTCATTGGCTTATATTCTATGCTGCTAAGTCCGTATAGGGCTGACCTGGGGTACATTTTCAACCAATGAGATGACACCCTCCATTCACTGCAGATTTTTTTGGGTACACCAGGTACCCACCATGCGGGCTCTTATCAGTGCTTATCTCGCCAGGTCCAAGATCAAGCAATGGCGGACCCAAAGGAGGGTCTTGCCAAAAGATAACTAGGATGAACCCCTGTAAAAATTTTCAGAGAGTGCTGAGGAAAACGTGTATGACCTAATGTGCTTTCATACCCAGCAAATTGTCGTCATCTGTCGCCATGTTTGGTCATCAATGGTGACTCCTTTTTGAGTGATAACTCATTCCATCATCTTTCGCCACTGTGTGTTAGACTCATGTGGCATAGCAATTGCGTTTCCTGGTGATCTTGTGCTATAATGATGTCGTGTTCCATCTAGCGACATGTGTGAGTCACTTCACACAGGTTGAAGAGGACTCACGACAATTTGCTGGGTAGTATTGACAAAAAATACAGCAGAATGTATGGAAAACTCTTTTGTTCAATGCAGAAATTGCAAATGGTTTTGTCAAGGCAGAACAAAAAGAAATATTTTGATCAAATAATTGAAAACTGTATTGTGGGCTTAAACTAAAGTCAGCAAACTATATGATCATGTACATGCAGATGTATACAATGCCAATTATTCCATTTTTGTAAAACGAATATGTGTTGTCTGTGACAGAAAACCAACTGATACTCCAAACCTCAGCATTTGGTTAGAGGAGGGGCTAATTGAATAATCACAACCATAGCACAAGTCATGTATAATTCATATGTGCTAGAATAGCTAGGAAGTTTTAATTTTAGTGACCCTGAACTCAAATGAGCTTAAACACAAGTTTATGCTGAGTTTACGTTTAAGTAGCCTATATCAAAAGATCTGTCTATGTAAGTGGGGTATATAAATCTTTCTGGGGTATCCCATTCAGAAAGTTGGTCGGTATTTGTCCTTTCTATATGCCTCCTGGGGATATAAATACTTCTGGCGGTGTAAAGCACTAAGGATGCACTTAGTCCCCTCACCCTGCACTTTGCAATTGATCAAAGTTCACTGATTTCACTTGTTACCCACTTCTTCGTGATTCTGGTTTATTGCAAAATAAGAACAGGGTCGGACAATGGGGTGAGCTTTTCTTACAGTGGAAGACACCGATACCCTTTCAACCTTCTTAGAATGTCCTCAAAGTGGATGTTCATTGATTATGTATCCTAAAAAGACAGAGAAAGTGTGGTTACTGCCCGCTGCGAGCTCGCTTCAGGGGTTTTCGAGGATGACAAGGCTTTGAAAGCATACCGCCGACAGTAGCGTTAACAAAGTGACTGGTTTTAATGACATAAACAAGGCCGCCCGCCATTACCTCCCTCCTGCCTGCCCCTCCTCCCTGCCGCTAACTTCACCGACCACTACACCGACGCTGCCATCATTGATTTAAATAGCCTGTTATCGTGACCATTAGGTATGCGGATGAGCGGGCTAAGGTGTAATTTCCGCGTCATTTACAGCCTGAGAACTTCACTTTAATTCCGGCCTTGTGGATGCCGCGTCCCCTGCCATTTTCCCGCCATACACCGCGGCAGCAGACGACAACGCTCCTCTCTGAATGCCGGGAAATCAGGCGGCGATAGTGGTGCCCCCGCGGGACGCAGTCAGGCGTAACATGTGCTTTGGGTCATCCATTGAGGTTGTCTTTGCTACTGTTTGACGGCCGCAATCGTGTATTATGTGTGCTGTGAACAGGGAATTATCTAATAAGCCCTCCATTTGTCATATTCTGCCGAGACGGCAGGGCCGTGTGAGGCGGTAAAAAGAGCGCTGATCAGGCCGCACCACCTTCTCCAACAGCCCCCGATTGGCCCAGCCAAAATAAATGATTGTGTCAGAGCAAACCTAATAATGCCAAGACAAAGTAGAGCCAAATTATGTGATTGCTTCGCGATAAACAGTTTGCGTGGTCCTACCTCGCGCCATTCTTAAAATTTCCATTAAATTTTCAGTCATTTTCATGCAGGAGGGAACTATCATTGCGGCCTCATCGCCTGCTAAATTGGGATAAATAAGATATAAATTTTGATTTTCGTCCAATCAGCGGCGGGGGCTGTCAGCGGTGCGGGACTACCCACACCGACGGAACTGAGGCCGCGGAGCTGGGGTGGGCGAAAATGGGGGCGCCAAGAAAAAAAGGGCGGACTTACTGTGGGAACCAGTCTCATCCGACATGGCTGAGGATTGATTGGCCGATGGAAACACGGATGGGAATGAAGAGAAAAGTTTGGGCGTGGTGGCCATCTTGGTGGTGGTGTTTTTTTATTGGTTGAGATTGGATTGGGAATGATGGAGAAGCCGTCAGCGGGCGGCATGGGGTGCTATCTGCTAAGACGACCCCTCCATCTCCTCCATTCTGCAGCAGTAGAGGCAGATGGAGCCGAGTTTGATGGCACCAGGGTTGGGCAGCAGAAAGAGGACTAGGTGCATGAGGGGGGTGTCTCACTCTCTCTGATTGATACATGTACAGAGACATAGCCACACCCAGCTGTGATAAAGGGTTAGTGTAAAACCGTGTCACCACCTTCAAATATGGCACTGGTGCGAACAAGCATAGACCATGTTGTAGTTTGTCCTAGTTTACCCATCCTAGACAAGGGTGGGGTCCGGGGTTTGATGTACCGCTATCCATGCCATATATGTGGTTTCAGCGCAATACATGGAATGCATAGAGCAAACACTCCAAAGTTGAAAAACAAGAGAACCTATTACATGTACCACTGTTAAAACGTCAGGAGTTTCAGCTCAAATCAGTTCCGGTATATATGTAGTTGTCTTCTCAATGGTTATTGCAAAATATAAGCCTGATTACAGATTATAACACGGTGTATATACCCGTGGTATTATGTTTATCTAATAATCAAAGTCAATGTGTATAGACAGTTTCAACCTATAGGCCTACTCATAAATACAGCAAAAAGGTGGACATAGGTCCTCCATAGGCCTTAACAGATAGGAGACAGGACGTGTCCCACCATAGGATTTTTGTGGATTTGCCATTTACAGTCGTCATGGCTTTCTTGAGACCTACACTGTAGGTGTGTTTTTTTTTTATATAATACACCTACCAAAGTACCCAATTTTTCTTTTTAGCCCCACCGTGCTATCTAAGCCTTTCATACCGACAGCAGCGTCATATCCCGGGCGTCATATAGTATACGATAAAACAATTTAGCTCACAGCCTAAACTTTTAGAAGCTTTGGGACCTACAAGTAGGGCCTATACTTTGCCCACTAGAGTACTGTCGCTATGGGTAACCACCGCAAGACCCCCTTATTCAGCCAATATTAATTGACTCTATTCAATGTGCCCTGATGACGCTTATTAAGCCTATATGATAAAATGAAATTCCTCCTTTCACAAGTAAAATTACTTCCTAGGCATCCCCTTTTGAATCCCCTGCCATTGTGGTTTTTTTTCAAATGGGCGAAGGAAAAACGCCCAGTCATGTCGACAGCCATGCAATGGCATGGCCTTTAGTGGAATGAAGGCCGGGAAAGGGGTCTCCAAACAATTCCTATTGTAATACACCGTTTAATATCCTGCCTGGACAGGCGTTGCACCCTCCCTTTCCCCCTCCCCATTCCTTCTATAAAGATCCCCTTCCCCATCAGTCCTCTGTGCCCCTCTCCAAGCAAGCACCGCGCATGTCAACCGGAAGCTTGCCGTGTTCTGCGACCGAACCCGTCTTTTATGACATCGCCTTTCACCCTGAGCGCGAACTGGTTGTCTGGCATGGCATAGTGTGTAAGACTCACGCTAGAGGCAGGGGTCCTGACTACCGTGTGTTCCAGCCTATCGGCGCCATGTTGAAATACTGGAGTTTCCCAGTATTTTGCTGCCTCCATATAAGGAATACGGTCACATGATCTGATGTCAACACAACCAGGACTATGCAGACTTGTCAAAAAGCAAAAAGAGAGATTGAGGATATGTCATGGTCCCTTGAACATAACCTTGAAATATAGGTTTAATATGAAAACATGTTGATCGCATTAATCAATCTTAGAAACATACAGTGGGTTGTATAGCAGCATCCCAAATCTTGATGACAGCGACCTCAGTGTCAAAACAAAGATGGTGGCCATGGGGGATTCCCCTGCTCAAATTTTAGTTGCCAAGATCTAAATGAACTTGGTGAATTTTGCTCCGATTTTTTTTAGCATTGGTAGATCATCACCCATACTATTGGACATCTTTAGGAATAGGTTCAGCTTCAATCCTGAATATATCAGCCAGGTGCTTGTAAACAACGTGTCCAGTATTTCCGGTCACCCCCATATCCCATAGTTCCCAGTGTTTGACGGGCCTCCCCAGCCCCAGGCCATCTTTAAAAGGGGTCTATGTCTTGCTTTTCTATCCTCTCTGAGTGTGGGTGGTGTCCATATGCGCGGGCACTGGCACATATTCATTCCTTGAATCTCCTCTTTCCTGTCCCCTCTTTCTTACATGTGTCTGGTGTCCATATGCACGGGCACAGGCACATGTATTCCTTTGTGACGTGATGTCTAATGTACTTTTTCCGCCATGAATATGACCTTAGCTGTCGGCTTGGCGTTAAACAACCATTACTCACTCACTCACTCTCCCAGTGTTTGAATATGATCCTATTTTTAGACCAGCCACTTGGAAAATTCTGATGCCTGTGACGACACGCCTCATGCCAGCCAACCAGCATCCTCCCCCCATTGCCGTATCAAACTGTAGGTTATGTCCCACCTACTGTTTGAAATTCGAACTAAGCATGGCGTTGCTCGTAGAGGGCCTCCATGTTTGTGAGGAGGGTGGAAAGGGAGGGGGATTTTTTTTTCAATTTCCGATGTCCTGTTTGGCCTGTTGGATCCTGTTACTGTGGCTAGTGGTTGCGAGTGGTAGCTGGTGACTCTGACCGATCAGCCGCCTAATAAGGCCTTGTTATTAGAACTAACACTGTCACGGTACCCTGCATCTGAGTGAGAGGGAGGGATACCAGCTACCACCCAGAAAGCCTACCCTGAATGCTACTCAGGGTCAGACTTTCATACCAGTTCTTGACCTCATTTGATATTGGGACATCCATGGATATCGATTATCCTCTATTTATAATCTGGCTTTGTAATCAAATTTTTCACGTAAGATACATTATTGATTTTGACCAGCATATGGCGGGAGATGGCTGGTGAAGGGGGTGTGGATGGAGGGTCCCATGTCACATGTCGATTGTCATGTCAGGGGCGTGGGAAGCAGTTTCCGAGTGGGTGGGACCAGGGGGGTTTCTGCAATTTTTGACCTCCCTTTGCTTGACCTTTTAGTTTTGACCTTTTGAGGAGTTGGCCAAAAGTGGGGGGGGGGCATGTCCCCCCTGTCCCCCCTGCTTTCCACGCCCATGCATGTCACATGTCACTTCAATCGTCATGTCCCCTCTAAGAGCCTACCATGTCTCATGATGAATTTGAGAAAGCACCTATGTTGTGTCACTAAATTTTTGCCTCATGTCACTGAGGTCACATGTCGATTTTAAGAAATGGCCATGTCACCATGTCGAATTTAGTTGTCCACACCCATGGTAAACTCTAAAGTCCTAAATAATAGGACCCTATACAATTACCACATTAGTCATTTAAGTAGTCATATAGTGCTAGGCTATATAGGTAGGCACTGAGAATGACCTTCACTGAGAATGACCTTGACAGGCAGTCTCACACGTACACTTCATGGCCCTCTTTTCCTACTCTCTGTCAGACCCGTCAGACGACAAATGCTAAAATGTTTATTATAGTGTCCCCTGACGGCACTACATTTTTACTGGATCCCCCATGTTGGCTGAATATAATCCACAGTGGTTGCCGTGACGCCTGCTGGCCGTCATCGTAAAATGTTGAGCATTTGGCCGACAGGTGGCTGTGGGTACATGCCAGACGGGGCACTTCAGTGTGGAACTGAGGAACTCGGGAACAAAATAGGAACAAGGGTATCCAAGGGTGCTGGGCGGTTTCAGCGGCAGGAGATGGGTGTCTAAAGTCACCGAGAAATGAAAGCCGGACGGGCTGTTCATTGGGGGTACCTAGATGACAACAAAGAGTTGACAAGCAGTATCGATATCCCTCTCTTCAAATCAAGCTACATGGAATGAAGAAATTATTCTCACAGGCTCACAAAAATATTTTTTAAATACTATTTCATCCCAGTGTACATAATATATATAAATGCAGGCCGATCTCGAAATTGAACATTGCTTCAAATCATATGCTTCAAACTAGTAAGCTGATAAGAGGTGGCTGGTGATGTAGAATCGATGTTTGTGACTCTATTACCGTGGAGTAACACGGGAGCAGGGATCTAGAGGTCAACTGTGGCATTAGGGTCAGAGGTCATCACAGTCCCGTGATTCCCCACCATCAACCACCACATGGCGTCATAATCAAGGTACTAGTGTGTCGCTGCTGACATTTATAGTGGAAGATGAAACCGATGATGTTAGAGGATAGCGTTGTTTGAGATTGACATAGGGAATTCAAAGCAAAACAGTCCATTGCAACAAAGAAAGAAATTAAAAAAAAAAATGACATCATCATCAGCCATATCAGTTAGTGAACAGGGATCTGTTACTCAGAAGAACCCAAAGTAATGGTTCACTAGTTATTGGCCCACTAGTGTGAGAAATAGATACAAAATGAAAGGGAAGCATCTGTGATCTTCATTAAACTGGTTTGCATTTATGTGATCTCACAAAGCTGATGAAATAGAGGATAACCAAAGTCAAACCACAAACTGCTCTACATAATTAGCAGTAGGCTTTTCATGTACTTTGAATGTTAATAACGGGGAAGTAATAAGGGCACAATGGCAAGGCAGTAGTTTTTCATGAACTGTTATTCAACGTACACAGTTTAACTATTTGAGATGCAAAGCCTACACAGCGATTAACATATTAGGCACTATATAATATTGCTCATATTGCTAACATGCGAAGGTGTGATTTTGGACATCACAAGTATCTATCAACCATGAATTCTGACCAAACTACTGTTGTTTAGATAAAGATATTTACATCATCACAACGGTGTAGATTTTAAATGTTTTAAATGGAGATAGGTCACTGCAAACATCTTTGGTATATTAACGAGGAAGCTAATCGACGACAATATGACAAAAGCTTTCCAAAGTCAAAATCTCCAAATAGTGATATCAATAATCCCCGGGGTTTGTGATAGTGAAGTAGGCACCTCGTTATTTGGAATACCAACAACCTATTCCCCTTGATACTCTCTGATTCACAGGATGAAAACGAGGAAGAAATGACTGTAAGTCCAAGTGTAGTATAGCTCTGATTTATTCCTCTACAGCTCACACGTATATATACCTGGAGGGCATTTCAAAACCATAGCTATAGATATCGTTTTGAAATGCCCTGCAGGTACATTGATTCAGTAACCAATCACATGTAAGCATTCCCATTACCAATTAACATACAGGATACTGGTCACTACTACCCCTGTCTCACTCCATGTTGTAGCATGTAACCCTCTCTATATATGGACAGGGCTTGGACACCTGCCAGCCATTTCTCAAACACTTCGATCCTACCCCTCTCCCTCCGATTCAAACCACCCCTACGATCCAGTCCAATCGTAGTGATTGACCCTTGGTGATCATGTATTACCTACGATTGCCTATACAGGTGCATGCCTTTTCCCTCTATATCTGCTGTCATCGTGGTGATTGACCCTGTACAATGAAGAATTCCCTTCCGATCCTGGCCAGGTCAGTACGATTTCAGGGTGCCCAAAACTTAGTGTCTGAGAAATGACTTCCAGCTACCCATTTCTCAAACACTACGATCCTACCTCTACCCGTCCGATTTCAACCACCCCTACGATCCAGTCCAATCATAGTGATTGACCCTTGGTGATCATGTATTACCTAAGATTGCCTATTCAGGTGCATGCCTTTTCCTCCTGTATCTGCTGTAATCATAGTGATTGACCCTGTACAATGAAGAATTCCCTTCCAATCCTGGCCAGGTCAGTACGATTTCAGGGTGCCCAAAACTTAGTGTCTGAGAAATGACTTCCTGCTAGCCATTTCTCAAACACTACGATCCTACCCCTCTGCCTCCAATTTCAACCACCCCTACAATCCAGTCCAATCGTAGTGATTGACCCTTGGTGATCATGTATTACCTACGATTGACTATACAGGTGCATGCCTTTTCCCTCTGTATCTGCTGTAATTGTAGTGATTGGCCCTGTACAATGAAGAATTCCCTTCCGATCCTGGCCTGGTCAGTACGATTTCAGGATGCCCAAAACTTAGTGTTTGAGAAATGACTTCCTGATCTACCTCCCTCCCACACTACTACCAGCAGCATGCCTCAAACCGCTCTGCTAGCCATTTCTCAAACACTACGATCTTAGCCTTACCACTACGTATTGAATAACCCCTACGATCCAGCCCAATCGTAGTGAGGGGCAGTGAGTGAACTCCTATTACCTACGCTCCCCCATACAGAGTCATGTCTTTCATGCTTGAAAGGGTGTTTGAAAGGGTGGAACTCATCATGGGCAAGTGGAACTAACAGGGTGTCCGACCAGAAAGGGCAGAACTCATCATGGGCATGAAAGGGCAGAACTCATCATAAGCAAGTGGAACTAGCAGGGTCAGGCATGAAAGGGTGGAACTCATCGTGGGCATGAAAGTCTGGAACTCATCATGGGCAAGTGGAACTAGCAGGGTCAGGCATGAAAGTCTGGAACTCATCATGGGCAAGTGGAACTAGCAGGGACGGGCATGACAGGGCAGAACTCATAACGGGCAAGTGGAACTAGCAGGGTTGGACCTGAAGGGGCAGAACTCATCATGGGTAAGTGGAACTAACAGGGTCAGGCATGAAAGGGTGGAACTCATCATGGGCATGAAAGGGTGGAACTCATCGCATGCATGAAAGGGCAAAACTTATCACGGGTGGGTCAAACTAATGGGGAGGTCAGACCTGAAAGGCGGAATTCAACATGGGCAAGTGGAACTAACAGGAGGAACTAACAGGGGCCAAGCTTAAAAGGTTGGAGCATGGGTGAGTGGAACTAACAGGGGATGTATCTGAGAATGTGTTGAACAAAATACACTAAATGTGTTTTTTTTCTAATTGTTTTTATTGTTGTTATTTGGTTCAAGTATGTCCCAGAATCACCCATTTTGCCTATTTTTTTTCAAAATTTTCCTGGGAGGCATAACCTTGTCACTGCGATTTGCTTGCGATTTTCACTGCTCAGATATTTCAAGTTCCACCTAAATTATTTGAGCTCCCCCCACTGTGAAGTCTGGCTACAGGCCTGACGAACTGAGCCTGCCCACTACATATTGTACACCCCCTACGATCCAGTCAATTCGTAGGGAGGTGGAGTCAGTGACCCTACAATACCTAGGAATGCCTATCCAAATGCATACCCTTTCCCTCTCTATCTGCACCAGTTGTAGTGATTGACCCTGTGCAATCAAGAATTCCCTTCCGATCCAGGCTAGGTCAGTACGATTTAGGTGTTTAAAACTTAGCGTTTGAGAAATGACTGGTCCCCTGAGACCTCTTTCACAAGCATTCTTTATTTAAGATCGATCTTTCCACTCTATGAGTGACCATTTAAGATCGGTCATTTGGAAATGACTACTAGTGTTTCAGGAGGTCATTTCAAAAGCATAGCTATAGATATCGTTTTGAAATGTCCCGCAGAACAAGCTGTTACTCATATTGGAACATAAGATTGGTCCTTTAGAAACAGCTGTCAATCAGACATAGGAACAGTAATCAAGATCAGTTGTAAGGTCACTCATAGGCCAATTATCCAGCTAGTAAGATCGATCACCTAGGTGCAGAATATGGCTTCACTTCACTAAAAGGGGGAATTTCCATTTGATATATGCCTGACTTCATGCATTAGAAATGTTGTGGGATTTCACTTGTTGATAGGATTTTTCACATTTATGTGTACCCTCAACCTTCCCCATAAGTCAGCTATTTATGATGGTCGTACACCAATCTTACTCGTACATGGTTCTTGTGAAACATGTCTCTGAGGTATAAGCCCTCAGGGTACAACTGCAGTGGGGTGTTTAAGAAGCCGGACATGATAATGAACATTAAATATCTTTTTCTAAAACTGTTAGATTCTAAACTTACAACTGCAACCATTATCATCTCTCGCCAGTCATATAGTTATAGACACAGTAAGATAATGGTAATGCTTTAGAAACACATGCAGTTATAAGCCTACAATCACTATTAAAACTGCTATCATATCTCCTTATGACCGGTTGTAAACATTACCTGCTTCTGAAACACCCCACTGAGGAGGTAGCAAAGCATAGTGGTCCTAGTCTACATATATATATATCACTACCACCATGCACCTCTTCAAGTCACAGGAAATGGAACTGGAAATACTGCTCACTCTTCAAGCATAGGTTGCATTTTTTTGTAGTCTGAAACATATGCTTGCAGGGGGACAGGGTCATGCTGGTGCTTACTAGTGCCATCATATGGCACTAGGTACAAGTGTACCCTCCCCAAGGATAACACCCCAGCTAGGTATTTCTCAAACACTACGAATTGAGACTGGTCACTACGAATTGAACACCCCTTACGATCCAGTACACTTGTAGTGATTGACCCTGGGTGATCATGTAATACCTACGATTGGCTATTCAGATGCATGCCTTTTCCCTCTATATCTGCACCACTCGTAGTGATTGACCCAGTGTAACCAAGAATACCCTTCCGATCCCTTCCGAGGGTTGTAATCTTTGGGTTTGAGAAATGACTTCCAGGAAGTCATTTCTCAGACGCTAAGTTTTGGGTGCCCCCAAATCGTACCAGCCTGGGCTGGATCGGAAGGTAATTCTTGATTTGACAGGGTCAAACACTACGACTGCTACAGATAGAGAGGAAAAAGCCATGCATCTGGATAGCCAATCATAGGTAATACAGGGTCACCCAGGGGGAATCACTACGATTGGACTGGATCGTAGGGGTGGTTGAAATCGGAGGGAGAGGGGTAGGATCGTAGCGTTTGAGAAATGGCTAGCAGGAAGTCATTTCTCAGATGCTTAATTTAGGGCTCTCTCAAATCGTACTGACCTGCCCTGGATCGGAAGGGGATTCTTGGGTTGACAGGGTCAATCACTACGATTGGCGCAGATATAGAGGGAATGGCATGCCCCTATATAGGCAATCTTAGGTGATGCAGGACCACCCACTGTCCCTTACTACGAATGGACAGGTTCGTAGGGGGTGTACACTTCATAGTAGGCAGTCCCAAATCGTAGTGTTTGAGAAATACCTAGTTGATAAATGTATTTATTTACATACTCTGGTCCCCATAGAAGCCAATACTAACCAATACTACCCCACACATTACACACATTTAATACTTGATAATACAATGTGACCATAATGCCCAATACAACTCTAACACTAACATTCAGTTCATGTAAGATCTACACATGGAATATGATGGTACATAACATACATGATGACAGTCCATTCCTTAACCATATTGGTACATAACATGCATGATGACAGTCCATTCCTTAACCATGATGGTACATAACATACATGATGACAGTCTATCCTTAACCATGATGGTACATAACATACATGATGACAGTCCATTCCTTAACCATGATGGTACATAACATGCATGATGACAGTCTATTCCTTAACCATGATGGTACATAACATGTATGATGACAGTCCATTCCTTAACCGTGATGGTACATAACATGCATGATGACAGTCCATTCCTTAGCCATGATGGTACATAACATGCATGATGACAGTCCATTCCTTAACCATATTGGTACATAACATGCATGATGACAGTCCATTCCTTAACCATGATGGTACATAACATACATGATGACAGTCTATCCTTAACCATGATGGTACATAACATACATGATGACAGTCCATTCCTTAACCATGATGGTACATAACATACATGATGACAGTCCATTCCTTAACCATGATGGTACATAACATACATGATGACAGTCTATTCCTTAACCATGATGGTACATAACATACATGATGACAGTCCATTCCTTAACCATGATGGTACATAACATGCATGATGACAGTCTATTCCTTAACCATGATGGTACATAACATACATGATGACAGTCCATTCCTTAACCATGATGGTACATAACATGTATGATGACAGTCTATCCCTTAACCATGATGGTACATAACATGTATGATGACAGTCCATTCCTTAACCGTGATGGTACATAACATGCATGATGACAGTCCATTCCTTAACCATGATGGTACATAACATACATGATGACAGTCCATTCCTTAGCCATATTGGTACATAACATACATGATGACAGTCCATTCCTTAACCATGATGGTACATAACATACATGATGACAGTCCATTCCTTAACCATATTGGTACATAACATACATGATGACAGTCCATTCCTTAACCATATTGGTACATAACATACATGATGACAGTCCATTCCTTAACCATTAATCCTTTACACGACCACCTTCTCCTACAACTCCTTTCTCCGCACCCATCCCGTGAATGGGCCCTCTGTTACAATCGAGGGGTTTCATGACGATATAGATCTATCGAGTAGTGAAACTTTAAATCAGAATAAATCTATAGCAACTATAGCAACACTAGTTATTACATTTTTGTCGTCAAGGATTCATACAATCACCACTTTTATCCTAGGTAGGCAGCTCGGTCACCTTGAACTATACAATGCACTGTTTTTGACCTCGTCATATTGGCCCTCCCACCTACAAGAAATTCCTTGAATTCATGATAGAAACTAATGGGTCTAACACAAATCTAGTTACCTTTATACATTGATGTGGAATGGAAATTCCATTTGAATGTAGTTTTTAGCACTTTCCATTTAAAGCATCATTGGCCACTGGCTTCAGAATTGTGTCTGATTTTGGCCCTCCTACAATAGATTGGTCCTCATGATAGATAACCCTGCAGATGTCCACATACTTCTCACTCCCAACTAGTCTAGCCACACCGACCACCCTTGCCCAGGCGCTGATCTGGCACCACTGCCCTCACTGGACACACACTGACCTCAACCGTTATCCAAAGGTCACCAGAGTGACCACCATTCACCCCTCCCTCTAACCTTGGCCCTTGTTGGAATGACCTCAGCCAAGGTCATAACTTCATGTCATCTCCTTGTCTTGAATATCCCTTCCAATTGAAATATCCGCTGGTCAACGACCTAGGGACACGTTTGTTTATGTCCTATCATTGAGCGGGTACACAAGGTGGCGTCACCTAGGGTGACCTGTTTGACCTTGATGGGGAGGTGTCATTGACCTTGACCCTGGAATTGGTCAGCTGGTCGTCATGACAATGGGAGACGCTGCTGGCAGGCATTATGGGATGGCGACAGATACATATGAAGCCTGGGTACCTGGTGAATGGGGCCTCATGCCGGACGGTAGGCTGGTCACTGGTCAGTTACCCCCGGACACGCCCCTTAAAGTTGTCAACTCTGACCACCCAACGTATACAAGTGCAAACTGTAAACCTGTATGGGCAGCCATGTTGTCCCCCTGGGCAATGTGAATTATTTCCCAACCTAATTCCCTGTGTGGCCATACAGAGAGCAAGGGCGTTACAGATAGATGTATAAACTTTGGGACTGTGTTCGGCCTAGTCAATGTGTAATTCCCCAATTTCATAAGGGTCTGAAGTAACCCATTAGAGATACAAAAAGTATCAGCTACATTTCGATTTTTTTCAATGCTGTCACTACTATCACACAGACACTGTCTGCCGTGGACATGTCAAACCCCTATTGGCATTGCCTGGAGACGAGTGCTGGTCAGTTTGACCATTAATTTGACCAGCGGTCAACACCTTAAAAGCAAAGCCCGCACTCTCTACACCCTCTGCCCTTATCCTCACTTTTCAGGACCCCACCCATCCTCTGACAACATACAGATATGTAAATACCTCAGCATTGATGAATTATCCTTTCCCTTGGCAGACAGATCGATTCTGATATTGTTTTGCTATGTTTAATTAGTAACTTTACCCCACTGGTAACTGGCCCTCCACTCATCACACCAACCCTGACCTTTTGTTTACCTACCATGCCCTGGGTCAGATGTCCAGACTGATCAGCCCACCAATTACAGCCCTGAATATTCATATGGGGTTCTCATAAGATAACTTTCTTGCTATGAATTTTATTACCATTTGTACTAGTTGAATTTGACAACGGTGGACAAGGACAGGGTTTCCTTTATGGTGTTGAGTTGCTCTTGTCATTCAGTTTTCAATGTGCTTCAGTGTGATTGGGGCTTGTATGAGTGGGTTTGGGTGGGACAAAATGTAATGTGTAGCAGTTTATCACCTAGGCATATTAGTGCCCAATATTAACACAGGGGCGTGTTGATAGACACTAATTACTACCGGGTGGTAATATATTTTCTATCTTCATTTTTTTTTCTCTCGATATATAACGCAGGCATTGATAATGTAATTGATAGCCTTCGATGTATCAATAAAATGCAAAAAAAAACAAAAAAACAAGAGATCCATTTTTCATCTAGCCTAGAAAACCCAATAAAGCCTTACGTTTACCCAAATACAAAATATATATATATGCACACATTAACGTTGACATGTTGGCTCTTCTAAGTTGACTGCATCAGTAACTCAGGCACTTAATTAATTTCAAAGAAACTGTACCCCTGTGTGGTGTTTCACAAGCCAAAGATAATAATGGTCATAGAATAGCCATTTCTATAACCATATTATGACTATTGTAAAGTTACAACCACTCCTATCTTGGTCAGGTCATATTAAGAAATATATTAGAATATACTAGTGGCCTTTGTAGAAACACCTGCTAGTGTAAGCCTAAAACCAATCTTAAAACTGCTGTCACATCTAGTTATAACCAGTTGTAAATATTGCCTTTTGCTTCTAACGTTGCGGTTTATATATAACATTTGGGACATAATAATGCTCGCAAATGTGCTGCAGCTCATACGGATGTCAAAAAGGGTACGAGCACGCAGAATACAGACATTACTGAATAAATGCAATAGATAGTGCATTATGACTTACCTATAATCTATTTCAATACCTCTCCCATATCCTATTTGTCACACGTCTAACTGACAAATTACTACATATACTACACACTATGGTCGTCTGGTATGAGGTATGGATGTGTCTGCCAGGGGAGGGGGTATATATGTGATATACATGAGAATGTATCATTGGTGCAGCACCAGAGCGGTACGAGCGAATTTAACTCTACCCTTTCCCAGCTCCCACACGGTCCACATTGATCCACATACTCATCAATTACGTTCAATTTGGCAGCTAAGTTGTAATTGAGGTTTTATTTTCACCGTACTCCCCTCTCCTCTCTCATCCCGGTGCCCTTTGCAAAACCTGTCACCCACCATTAGCCCCGACCTGCAGCCTTAGCACAATACACCCATCCTACCATGGTGCCTCCCTGAATGGTGCCCTAACACACCACCACAATAAACAGGGTGTTTATGCAAATGCTACCAGTGAAAGCACATATTGTTGCCACCCATGAACCATGTGTCTAGGGAGGAAGGGGGGGGGGTGGTTAAGGGAGGCTCAATATCTATTTTATTTTTGTACATTCACTTTATTTTTTCGTGTTGGGAGATAATTGGGAGATAGTTGATCCGACGATGTTCACAGCGCATGCGTGCCATTCACGCCGGAAGTGGTAGGAAACTCGCATTGCACCATGGGCTGACTGAGTGTTGTTTACTAGTATTGGTGGGTAATGAAATTCAGGCCGTGTCCAATATATGAGAAAACAGCATAGCTGCTTGGGAGAGCTGTAGGGTAGGTTGGAGGGTGAAGGTGGTGGCACTGCATGGGTAAAGAAAGGAACTCTTGTGCATGTATCGTATCATACATTATTCAACTACAATCGATGTAAGCCTACCCATTGGTATCGGGATTTTGGTCATGTAACAGAGATCAGTTGAACTTCTGGTCGCTGGACATATCAGATCTGAAAGCTATGAATTACGCCAAACGTGTCGCTATATGATGTGATTAATATAGAGTTCTAAAACCATGTGACTAGCTGCTGGTATCAGGACCGGTATCCATATAAAAGGTACAGCCGCGCGACACCCCCCCCCCTTAAAACAAGGCAAAGCAATGCTCACTGAAACTTGAATGAAGGGATACTGTGCTTCCGTCGAGGAAAATGTGATTATAACAATATGAAAATGGGGAGAGGAGGAGGAGGGATACGTGAGTGAGTGAGAGGCGGGTGGTAGAGTAACAAGAAGCATGCAGAAAGGAAGAGAATTGATGGGGCGAGTCACCTTCCTCAGGTCCTTATATTCGCCTACATCTTACGTGCATTACTCGGCTGGTTTCCCAACCGTACAGCCACAGGCGCGGGTACCAGCGTCGCGGCCGATGAAGCATGTCGCGCCCCCTGCAGGCACCACTTAGAACCACTCTGAAAACGCTCTTAAATCAACTCCTCGGTCCCCCTCCTCCGCCTTCTCCCAACACACAGCCCTGTGGTTTGAACCAGGTGTTGCCGACGAAATTAAAGCCAACTTTCGGACACGATTTTTGTCTGGGAGCTTCACGCTTCATTTGTGTTCACGCGTGGGCTGTGCGGTGAGGGAGCGTGGCGAGGAAAGTTAACTGTTGGAGGGAGGAGGGGGGGCCTTTTTTGGGGCGGTGCCTGCCGGAGTGACATTAGGCGGGGGGCACTTAATCGTCGGCGGATTGATTTCAATCTATTGGGGTGGTGGTACTAAGGGCGGCGGACGCTGATAGCGCCCGGCTTTGTCTCGTGATGGATGCGCGCGCAGCTCGCGCCTGTCAAATGGCAGAAGCGTGTCCCGGACCGTCCTGCCCAGTGACAAATCACCCGCCCCCCCCCCGCCACCCGCTACCCTGGCCACACCCTTACCCGATCGACCCTCTGGGCCATATAACGGGTCCTCTCATGAAAACTACCATCTTGTGTCACCTCGAGTTTTAGTTGTCGACCCGAAATGGCCTGAGTCAAGTCCATGTCATTCTATTATTTGCAATATGACGAGAATCCAGGTATTTATAATATTGGCTAAAATTCGCACATTTGATAGGTTGCCTCTTGCCTAGACAATCATGCTATGAATGTGACTGATACCAGCCTAAATCCAGTGAAATCTGATTCAATATGGCGGCTAATAGGGACAGTGCGAGTAATGCTGGTCCTATTTAGCCCGCTTGTGGGTAGGGCGCGGGTAGGGCCGTGTTGCGGCGTGAGACCTTCATTATGTTCCATTGTGAGATAGGCACACATGAAACACTCTCACAAACTTGCCTCTTTCAGATCACCTACCCACAATGCTCGTGGCTGATCCTCATCTCTAAAACACACACACACACACACACACACACACACACACATACACACACACACACACACACACACACACATTCAGGTTTAAATTAAGATTAATCGTCAGCAATTTAATTAGTTACACAAGGCACTTCTAATTGTAGTTGAGTCATTCCATAGGCTTGGGCTGAAGATACATAGGCTAAAAGTGATATTGTATCTTCATATTTTAGCTTGTTAATTGGAACACAATTCTTGACTGGATATATTGTGTTGTCTGCATTCTATTCACAAGTAGGACCTGATAAGTTGGTACTCATGAACCTTAGGAGGGGATAACTAGTGTGTACAGCAGGGGGGGGGCAGGGGGACATGCCCCCCCCCCAATTTTGGCCAACTCCTCAAAAGGTCAAAACTAAAAGGTCAAGCAAACGGAGGTCAAAAATTGCAGAAAACCCCCCTGGTCCCACCCACTCTGAAACTGCTTCCCACGCCCCTGGTGTAGCGTATGCACCTGTAAGATTTACCCATTTCACTTCATGATCAATTAACCATGTTTAGCAGTATTGGTCTAATGACGATGACAATGGGCTAGTCTCAAAAACGAAAAGTATGGGTTATAAGAGTATACATCTTAATTACAGAGTCAGATTATCTGTTACGTTTGGAAACAAGGCAGCCCTGCACTTTTCAGTGCATTCACTTCGGCGTAGATTGATCAAACTGGCCCAAAGAGTCAGGCTGCAAGATGATTGTACTCTAGTAGGTGAGGCAGGCCTTGTTATAAAACGCGACGCATGATCACTCGCCAGGGCTGGGGTTGAAATCATCAGTTGAATTCTGTGCATTCGAGGTACATGTATCTGGATCATATCTATGTCATCTACTGAATTCCTCTGCAATTGGTATTCAACTAAAGGCCATGGCATGTAGATCTATCCATCTATTTTTTGTATGCTTTTACAAGGTGATGAATACCTATTTGGCCACTCTATATGAACACGTCATCATTTTTAACTTGACCACTATGTAGATATTTTCTGTATAAGGCTTGGTCAGGCCAATTGTATTTCTTGTAAGATCGTCAAATGAAAAATATTCAACTACACTGTTAGACCGCGGGAAGGGTTTTGCATTAGATTGGTTCTATTTTTTGGAAAACAGTGGTAGTTACTAGTGGCTTGCCCTGTACCCAGTACAGTGGTCTTTATAGCCCATTTACAATTGGGGCTGAGAGTGCATACAAATTCAGAAGGCTAGCATGGTCAAGGAGTCGGCGGATATTAAGTTGAGGACAATTATCATTTAAGTAGAGGAGAGTGATATGTATATGGGCAGTATGTTTGTCTGAGGTATACCTAATGACTGATCACATTTGTCAGTCTTCCCATTTTGCCCGTATCTATCATTGGTAATTTACCATCGGAGCATGCTAAAGAAGCCCTGGCGTAAACTTGTAATTTCCTATACTACTTCCTTACGTACCTGTTGAAATCCCCAATTTTACTATACTACTCATAAAAGTACCCGATTCCCGGTTAGCGGGATCCTTAGTGGGGTGACCTCTGCTTGATGTGGTACATTGAGAGATGAGGACTGGTAACAGCCAGCATGATGGGTACCAGGTGTTATGTAATGCACCCTAAAAGTCCGCAGTGAATGAAGGGAATTTACTGATTGGTAAATATATAATGTATCCCGCTATATGTGTACTGTGTATACACATGACACTCTGGGGAGCTTAACGATGAATATGATTATTGCCTCTAGTAGTACCGTTACTGAAAATACCTTCCTCGATAGGATTTCTGGCACCGCTTCAATATAGACTGCGTATTTCCTAATCTGTAGGAATATTGTAAAAAATATAGTGTAACTGTGCCGATACATAGACCGCTGCAGAAAATGTAGAGCATTATACATTAATTTAATCACGAAACCCCTTTAGTGGAGGCTCCACTACGCAATTTTTTGGTAGATTCTCACTAACTGCTATCCCTATAGTGCCTAAGGTATAGGGTGTTGACATTCCTATATTGTAAACATGAGATTTCAGATGTCATTTCATGGGTGATATCTCTCCTTGTGTGCCATATTTACAAACTACCCTGCACCTGCATAGACTCTGTGATTGGGTGGGAGTTCAATATATAAACATCAACACAGCAAAATATAAATAACAACACAGCAGTCACATAGATCGCAGGGTCTTGTACTGTAAAAATCAAACCTGTCTGATATTGAGTTGCAGTCTGCAATGTTTAAATAACATCAGCTTGATTTAGTAAACAAAAACCTCTTTTTGACAACACAAGCATGCTTGATATTGCACACAATCACATCCCGAGATAAACAAATAGGTCCCTCAACATACACATTCTACCTTGTAACGGTAACAAATACTACTCTTTAATCCATGTTTGTCTCCAATTTCTGAGAATTGCTGCGATTCACTGCAAAAATCGCGTAGTGGAGCCTCACCTTTTGAAGCAACAAAATCTGGAGCTTTTCACCGCAACCAGCTCGGCTATAAGAATAATTGATTTCGTAATTTCCAATGTAGTGATTAAGAATTGAACATAGATACCCAAAGGGAGATGGAAATTGAAAATGTTAGACTACCTTCTTAATTTTGTGTCATAATGCCTCATTATAGTACATGTAGTGACACATGTACCTCCCCAGCACGGCATTGACTAAGTATGTAAGCCATTGAGGAAGGTAACAACTCATGATGCGTACATAAGTAACCCATAACAGCATAACAGTTGCATTCCTAAATGACCACGACCAAACGACACCGAGCATTAAATTATTTACCTGCACAGACACAATGCTGGGTGGGTCGTAGCTGGAATTAGATTCATCACCAAGCTGCGACATGAGTTCAGGAAATTAAACGTGACGAGGAAGGGGGACCCTGATGCATTGGCTAGTTCTGTTAGAGCAGTAGGATTGCCTGGGGGGCTGCACAGTACTAGAGAATAATGCCCTTTTGTCATTGTGATGCATAAATGCATCACTGGTGAGTAACTCAATGCTCCATTCATGGATGATGCCTATATATAGGGACTAAATGCACTACCAAATAGTTGAACAACGCCTGACTATGCAAACAGTCTTTATCAAGGTACATTTAATGTAACGAGAATAATTTAATGATTTATCAATTTATGACCTCACTTCTGCGTTTGAAGCACAGAAAGAAGTTAATCAAGGACTTAAGAGTCAACTTTCTGCTTTTAGTAAAACTGTTAGGATACCGGGTGGTGTTTGAAGGTTATAGGGGTACTAGAAGAAGTGCTGGAAGAGGCGGAATTAGTGGGTCATTAAGGACTAAAGGTTGTGACAAGGATTTCATTAATGTGGTCAAAGTCAGCCACAAATTAGAAAAAAAAATCACCAAAAGTCCCTCATATTGCGGCCGGATTCCACCCATTTGAACTAAAAAAGGTACATAACTAAGGCGAGGGGGTGGCCTCACCCATTCCTAGGTTTCCCTGATCAGTGCTCCCATTGAAGTGGTTAGTTTTTGTAGCTAAAACAGACTTTTCTGACAGCTGTGCGCGTGCCAATACCACCCCAATCAGACCTGTGAGTTATTCAGATTTACTTCTCAATCTGAATTTCAAATTCCTGTCGCCCACAGATTGTAATGCCTGCCAGGCACGCCTTAGGTTGGAGTACCCAGAAGTGCCGGCAGTCCCATCATCAACCAAGGGTAGGTATAGTCAGTAAGGTTTATTCCTTCACTGTATGACATTTGGCCTGACTTGAGCGAACTTCAATCAATGGCTCCAAGGGAGTCTATGGTTTAATGATGCAGTCTTTACAAGGTGGGTAGGCAGAGTAATCAGTAAAATGAACTCGAGTTGGTTTTCTGAACAAATTAAGAATCCATGATGTCTTTGATGTGTTTGAGGCTGATCACTGTAGATGCATGCCATACTGCCTGTGCTGGCTCTATTGGGAAGAAGACCTTTAAAATTATTCCGAATAGTTCCCCATGTTTTGCTAGTACATTTCGATATACGTCTTTCTCACCAGTTTTAGTTTCTATGTGTAATTCGCAAGACATTTCCAACCAAAACCTTCTGGTGTGCAATTACTCTAGGGTAAAAGGGTGGGTCTTCGAGAGCAGCATTTCGCAGCATTTCGACTGATTAAGTCTGTCCAGACCTGCCCCCATCATGGTAGGTCGTGTGTCTGCAGTGCAAGTATCATTTCCCAGGGCTGAAGTAGAATCTTCCAGGGTCTGAATGCATGGTCAGGTACATGGGTGACCTTTCTCTGTGGGGACCCACGCACCTGACTCACACAGGAAGAGAGCCTATAGACCAATGCAGTGAGGAAGGGTGGCTTCGTATAGTACTGACGAAATCTTGTCAGCATGCAGGCACTTAGAATGATTTTGGACGCAAATATCAATTTTGCATCAGGGATGTATTATGCATACTTTATATCACGACCATATAGTTATGATGATATGACTCGAATTCGGACCTAATTCATATTTTCCCCTCCATTTGAGCCACGGCAAGAATGAAGTATCCATTCATCAGCAGCAAGTATAAGTAGGATGGTCCCAAAGACCCACCATACCTTTTGACCCAAGACCCACCCCCTCCATTCCACTCCCTCCGCCCTACCCTGCTAGAACACAGGTCACTTGGTACTCCTGGGTGCACACAGTCACTGCCACCATATCGAGTTATCGCCATCCCCTCACTCATCACAATCAACCCTAATGAATTTCCACTTGTTGTGGGGGGCCTACCCCTGGGGCGTTGCCCTGTCCTTTGGGTGAGGGGTAAGGTATGGAGGGGAGATCGGGGTCTCCTGGGGAGGGCCTGTGGCGTACGTTCATAGATCATGTCATCAAGGCCGTGGCTGGTCACCCACAATACAAAAGTTCACCAAGTCATGGCGCCCTCAGGAGAATCTTAAGGTGGTTTGGGGGTTGTTACTAACACAAGGCACAAACAACGGGAGGATGACCCACCACCCCTTTCCTCTGGCCTTCTCGCCCTTCCCCTTCACTCTGTCTCTCCCTCCAACCTTCATCCCTAATATGCACAAAATAATGTAATAAGGTTTCTCCTTTTCGATCTTTGTTCCTCTAACCTCCCGCTGCACTTTTCGGCCATTGCATATTCCGCCCAGATCTATGATTAGAGTGTGCCCATTGCCTTCACCTTTCGTCTATGTCAGGGGGTGCATGTTCATGTGTTCATTGGCACTGTGTTTGTGCATCATGTCGACTCCTTTACATGGTGTCAACACAAAGGGTATTGCTGCATAGATAGAACTATGCGAGTCGTCGGTGATGACTGCATCCATGCATCATGCAGGCAAAAGTGTGATTTAAAGCACCATAGCTGCTAAAGGGATGATATGCATAAAGTGTTCCTTTGTCCATTTCTCTTCAGCTTTCTCTCATTTTGCCCCCTCTTACTTCCATATTCCCCAAAAGAAGTCACCCCCACATACAGTGTCAATTTCAGCCATTTCTTCCTCTCTGACCACAGCACGCCCCCCCCCATTTTACAGCTTTTTCATAACCCCTCACAACCCCCCCCCCCGGCGCCCACCCTGATACCACAGGCTTGTACCCCTCTCTGACTGTCTGCACCCCCATATACAGGAGGCTGTTGCTCCTATAGTAAAAGGAAGAGCTGGCTAAAAATACCCTCATTTCCAGTCCTTTCTTTTCATGTCGCTATAACTTGTCCCTTTTGTTGCTCACAACTGGTCATTCAAGTACGGTGCTAAAAAAGGGGATTTGAGTAGGTACCTATGTGGGAGAAGTCAGTCAGTATAATAAAATATAGAGCATGTGACTTGAGTAGGTACCTGGTAGTGCGGCTCTCTCTCTCTCTATTTTAAACAAGGCAGGTGACTTTTCAGACTAATGTGGTGAGTGAAAGTTGAATGGTGAAGCAGTGCACGACTTGTTTAGAAAAGAGGGCACATACTCACAGCTGTTTTTACAATAGGAGCAACACCCTCCAGATAAGCTAAAGAGAGTACTAAGTAGGTGTCATCTCATGTTAACAAGTCAGGGCTTAATTCTGGGTCCGTTACTATTTTGGGTCTACATTAATGACCTAAACTCAGTGCTGAGATTCCTGAAACCCCATCTCTATGCTGATGATACTGCCTTGTACATATTCTACTCCTATCCCACTCCTGATACTGTCAACCTCATTAATGAGGACTTAGCCAACATTGCCAATTGGTGTAAAAAGTATGAGTTATCCTTAAATATAAAGAAAACTAAATTTTCCATATATGGGACAAAATACAGACGTGTTAGACGCCGTGACCCAGGTTATATTGATGGCCAACAGCTTTTGAAAACATACAAATATAGGTATCTTGGAGTTGAACTAGATGTTAAGGGCCATATCAATGTAGTCCAAAAAGTATCTCGTATAAGACTTTCCTCTTGGCAAGGTTAAGGAAGAGTCTAACACAGAATGCTGCAATTGACATTGTCAGAACGATGATACTCCCCTGCATAGACTATGGTTTAATGGTCTATGGTAATCGAAACAAAACGTGTCTCCAAGGACTTCAAATGTCTATGGACAGGATGTTGTTGAAGGTATATATGTTGTCTTGGACACAAGAACGCCTCTATACTTAACCCCAGGGAATGGGCAAATCTATCTGATATTTTCAAAAGACGAGATAGATTGGTACTAATAGATTCATATTTGTTTGCCTCTGATCCTGAAAGGATTGATTCCACGGTAAAAGGCCTACCAACCAGGCGTCGCGATGCCAAATTGGTTATTTCCCAATGGTATAAAACCGCTAAAGGATGCCAGAGTGTGTCCCACAGTATGGCACATGCCTGGAACTCCCTACCTTTAGTGAATTTACAAATATCGACTCCTTTCTGATATTCAAATCTACTATCAATGATATTATTAAAATCATTTGATCGTATGTATATATGTAGTGTTGTAGCAGAAATAACTACAGGAAATATCCAATACTGTTGCTATCATCTTCATTGAAAGGTACTTGCAGGGGTAGACACCAAGTGTTTGAGCCAGTGGCCACCCGGGCCAACAGCCTCAGAAATCTATTGGCCCGCAGCTAAAGCTGTTGGCCCAGGATTTACAATAAAAAAAAGTTGAAAATTACAAACTCTATGATAGGCATTTTACTGGCAATATTAGCTTACAAGTTGACCTTCTTGACATCCCTGGTACACAAAAATCCCATAAAAAAATCCCATTTTTTTTAATTGTCTATACAGTCACCCGGGCCAGTAGGAAGCTTGTTTTTGAAAAAAATCACTGGCCAGCACTCAAAACTACTGGCCAATGGCCACCGGGCCAGTGTTAGTGTCTACCCCTGTACTTGTGCCTGACTGACATGAGCACTTCTGTGCAACATGAAAAAAAGTCAAGACTGAGAAGAAAGTGATTACTGCGGATAAGGCACTTCTCAGGCAAAACTACCTTTACCCCTATGCGCAACACCCTCCCGGTCATAAACATTCCTGTCACCCTGCTGTTTGCCCAGGGCAGTACCTTCACACCAAGAGTGTGGTCAATGATCTCAGATCCGTATTGTCACACAAGGAACCCAACTGCAAATGTATGGCACAGAAATTCAATTTCTAGTTGGTAATGTTAAAACCAGTAAGGGGTGGACGCGTTCGCTAGTGCAGATAAAAATCGGATTTTAGAGCGTTTAGGAAAGATTGGATTCCGCAATTGTGCTTCAAGAGCAAGCGTGCAATTCTTTGCTTGAAATGATATCACCGGGTATGCAAAGTTGTTGCCATGAGGACCAACAAAGGATATGCTGTAATGAGAGCACCCAGTATGATTAACAACAAACACCTAACCTAAACTGCCAGGGCCAAATGAGCTGTAAATTGCAAGATCTCCCTTTCTTGTAATTATGTCATCAGAGCGAGAAGACAGTCAGATTAGGCCTAAAAAAAACAAAGGGTTGTTTCCGGTCACCCGACCGTCCTCAGCTAAATAGGGCAGACCTCAGAATTTTTTTGAAGATTTTTTCAAATTTTTACTGATTTTTTTTTGAAGATTTTTTCAAATTTTCTTTTCAAATTTTTCTAACAGACTCTTCCAAAATTGGCATTTGACATTTAGGGACATATTTCGCAATGGGTTTCTAATAGCCCATGCAGGAAATGAACTTTTCTAACATCCACCAGTGAAAACTCAGGAAAGAATGACTATATGAGACCTTGGACCAAAAGGAAAATCCGACCTACCTACCTCAACTTTTTGGACCATGTTATCGGAAACACAGCTTTTTTTTTCTTTCTTTTTTTTCCCCAAAACTACGTTTTTGTAAAACACATAACTCTTTTTGGCCGCCTCTCTGACCGTCGATCCATCACGTCTGTACAATCATCTTTATTTAGTTTGAAGCCTTGAAACTAGATTTTGATAATTATCAGTGGTGCAACACACCGAGTGAGTCAGTATTAGAGTTGACTCTCAGTCATGGACTAACCCTTTTATCGTAACATAGCTCTCTTCATTGCACTATGTCCTTTTGTTATCATAACGAAGAAATGCAGCGACTGGGAAGTGACCGTCCAGGGTTTTATCCACATACCATGCCTCTGTGAGCGTTGTGCTCAAAGAAAGTGGCAATAAATTACTATCCGACATTGCACTGTTAAAAATCTTCCGTAGAAAAAAACAAAGAATCATTGGCAACAATGAGTGCCAATCTTTCATCGTTTTTCTAACGGTCACCGTGTTTTTAAAGTCAGCGTAATTTTGACAGACTTTCACCGTTATTTCTAAACAATGACTCACTGTACACTGAAAACCTAGAAGTTCTGAAACTAGTCAGCGGTGACCACTTTAGGTCCTCAAGTTGACGATACCTAAAACTACAACTTTAGGTAGTCAAAATGACGACTGTAAGTCGTCATCCTGACGACCTGAGTCGTCAATATGACGACTCTGTACTGTCAGTATTGTCATCCTGATGACTCAGGTCGTCAGGATGACGACTTAAAGTCGTCATTTTGACTACCTAAAGCTGTAGTTTTAGGTATCGTCAACTTGAGGACCTAAAGTGGTCACCGCTGACTAGTTTCGGATCTTCCATGTTTTCAGTGTATTTTTGACAGACTTTCAATGTTATTTCTAAACAATGACTAAAGGTAATTAATTACACATTGTTTTGATTTAAATGTCATCCAAAATTGGCTTCTCATATGAATATTCAGCATATGATATGCCATTCTAAGGATTCCACTATAAATCCACAATGGACTTTATTATCTTCATATATGTTTTGGCTCCACATTCAATTCATCAGGATATCTTAGTGCCAGGACAACAGAATTGCTATGATCATGAATGAGTCTTTGGAAGACACATCATTTCATTAATAGAGTCACAATCTAAGAACATAGATTACCTCTGACTTGTGATATAGTTTAAGAACTGCAGTGGTATGCCTATGTATCATTTTCTATTCTCACTAAATGGGTGTCTAAGATACCTCTGCTACTCCCCATTTGCACCATTGAGATAGATTGTAGTTTCACAGATTTCTCATAATGTTTAGTATCTATGACATTGTAGAAAGTCTCAAAGTGAGCCTGAGGTCACCTTGTGGGAAGATATGAAACTTCCGAAAAGACCGAAAAGATTCACTGTTCAAGAAATAACGGTACTGTCCTGTAGTGTTTTACACAGATTCACTGCACCATCAGTCAATCAAGGGTGTTTCATTGTAAGAGAAATAACAGTGAAAACTCGTAAAATTTAACAATGATTCTCTGTAAAATCTACGGAATTGTGTGCACTGTTGTATCATAACCAACGGATTTAGGACCTTGACACATCCTACCATCCTAAAAGGGTTAAATAAAGAACAAAACACCAAAGTTGATCTCACGAATCTCTCCAAAGCTAGGCACCAGGAACCAGTAAACCCTCCACGAAGCACACATCTAGTACCATCCACAAAGGTTGCAGTTTGGAGGAATGAAAGAGACAAATATGAAAAACACAACCTCCCCTTCTCCCTAGAAAAGACCAGGGGAAAACAACAACAGAAGACGAACATAAAAAACAACAACAAAAGACAATAGGGCAACAGATATAAACTTCTTCTGAATTAGAAACTTCATTAAATCCCTGGAGATGGATGCCTACATTATGTCTTTAAATCTGTCGTGTTGGTGGTCTGTTCCGAGGTAGCAGGTTGTCCCATTGGCCCCGCCATTGCTGGAGCTTGTTACCAGCGAGTTCTACTGATAAGACCTATCAGTTGGCCCCCGAGAGGACCGCAGTGAATAATTGTGATTGTCTCATTGGCTAATAATTAATCCTGCTAAGTCCGTATAGCGTCGCGATGCAGGATCAGCCGCCATTCTAAGTAGGCCTCAAAGGGCACTTGGGGCTGGGGTCCAATGTGTAGGTGGTGTAGCCTGCGGGTGAATAGGAAGCGAGAAGAACAAATAATATCCAACTGCCTTGTTTTGACTGGACAAAAGTGGATTGGCATTTTTTCTTCATACCAAATGGGCGGGGAGGTAGGCTTTGTCGGCCTGATTGCGCCGCCAGAACCTGGATGGGAGCT
This sequence comes from Acholoe squamosa, assembly GCA_949317995.1. Lineage (NCBI taxonomy): Eukaryota > Metazoa > Annelida > Polychaeta > Phyllodocida > Polynoidae > Acholoe > Acholoe squamosa. Next base: position 45,888,859 of record OX439037.1, read on the forward strand.
GTAGAGGCTGGTGCAGTAAGGTGGGAGAGGATAACCCCTCAACGGTGGGTGAGTGTTTTAATATTCTACGGTTCTTTGTTGCACTAATGCCGCATTTGTAGTAACTCAATGTTGTTGTATGATGTGTTAGGATGATACACCGACGTGAGTGAAAGGTCGGCACAATGCATCAATAGAGTGAGTTACTCGCCCGTGCTACAGAGGTGAAGAAAACTGACTGATGGACGTGAGGACATGATGCGCCATGCCGATCTAGAAGGGCACAGGAGGAGCTCCCACCCACCCCTGGCCATCTATCATTGCCAGACCCATACATCAGCTCCAGCACACTGTCTGTGTGGTCTAATTATAGAGCATTAATGTAGCATTTGTTTTAATCGCCGTTATTTCCATAACTGCCTACTGCACCACCAATTGGACACTTTAATCCAAAACCCCTCCTCCTCCCACCCCTCAACAACTCCTATGGGACCCACAGGGGATGGGCCTACAAGCACGCTCCTTGTCTCTCTATTTGGACTCTGACGGGCCGGTAAAATCCGTCCTTGCCACCCAGATTTCGAAATGATCAATTGCTTCTTATCCCCCAGACCAAGCTCTTTTGGCAGGCTTTATTAAAAACCTTTGAACTCGTAACCACACTGGCAGATCGAAGTGGGTGGTGGTGGTGGTGGGGAGCGGGGGTTGACAAAGAGCTAGTGGCCATTCCCTGCCAGCAACCCCAGTCCCCACACTCTCGACCTCCGTGGTTGCCCTCAGTGATGGCCGACAAACTTCTTACCAAGTGCACTACTTGACTTTAACTGCACTTAACTTAAACTGTTTAAGGACTCATTTTCTTATCTCCTCGGTAATTGATCCTGGAGTGCTTTCCTTAGTGAAATCAAAAGATGCCATTGACTTGCTGACCACATAATGAAGTGGAGTGAAATAATTTATGACATGCCTAGCACTGCAACCTTCCATACATTTTGTATATTTTTCTCTGCATTCAGGGGGTGGGATGTATTATTTTGCTTTTATAATATATGCATTCAGAATTACTAACCTATTTCGGGATTATTTATCAACGGAGGTGCAGTAGGATCTAGGAAACTATAGGTAACTCATGTATATGGGTCAGTTCGCCAGAAAGCTGTAGATCTCACCCCTAGAGCAAGGATTGTACAGTATCTAAGCTTCTTGCCTAGAGGTCAAGAATAACAAATTTTAGAATTCCTTTATAACACTTCAATACCTTTAAAGAGGTATGTATCCCCTATTCAGAACACTTTATATATCATTGTTATTCCCTATCATGTAACTGTTATTTGATAGATTCGCCGAGGTCCCATATGTTGATTTGATGTGAAATCTCCATTCTACCAAAATAAAAAACGATCTGAGGTTTCCTGGGGATATGGGGTGCCTTTCAGAAACTAGTTCCTACCCGGATATAAACCTCACGTAGATTTATTACCGTGTAAATTCAATTTCCAACCAGACCGTGTTACTAGTTACCGCTTCTAACACGAGGGGGTGTTAGCAGTGTGTCTAGCTGGAAGACCTCGTGTGCACATGAGACCATGAACAAGGCGTGACACTAGTTCCTGAAAGAGTCACCAGATGCCAGGACGGTACCATAGCATCACCGTGGCGCTCAATTGAGGTCCAGCAAAGTGAAGGACAGCTCTCTTCGAGAAGGGTGCATAGATCGAGACCGGGATCGAGACTCTCTCTCTCTTCTTCGTTTCAAACAATGGCATTTTCTGGAATGCAGTTAGCTAAAAATATATTTTACGTGAGCTTTGATTGTTCCGAAACATTGTCTTCCCCCAAAGCACAATAAGCGAATCTTGACGATCACAGATTATTAGGTCTCTCTTCCATGCCTGTTCTCATCTGCTGGAAGAAGTCCTTCACAAGTCACATGTAGTTTAGTAGGCCATATAGTTATGATCTATATCGTTACCGATGTAGATCATAGGCGAGGATATCTAACATAAGATTAGTACATGTACTAAACTGGTCGAAGTCCCAGCTGCACCTTATAGCTTTCCATTCAGCTCAGGTTGTGTCCCTCTTACGTGGGGTGCACCTTATATGCGAGTTATTGTGGTAGTCCGTGGTAGGTATCACAAATCATTTTACGTTGGTCCTTTGTTTTTAAGTTGGCTGAAAGAAGAAAAAGAAAAGTTATCAGTACCAATATTAGGTTTCTATACCACCTATGAAATTTCAGATTGCCAGGACAAATCTACTTGATACGATATTTTCCATCCGATGTAGTGGAACTTGGAGAGCTTCAACCAACTCTCCAACCCTCGGTCCAACACCGTAAGCTTTCCCAATATACATTTATATACAAGATTGCAGTCACCAGGAAAGTTGTCCCCTTGATACCACCCCAGCTGAAAGGGACATTTCTCACCATCAGTTCACTGCTGTGTACAAACGACATCCCAAATAACATGACGACGTGAGCAGGGTAGGGCTGGGTGGGTGGAGAGGGGGCAGGATCTGGTGGTAATATCAGGAAATATAAGAGGCAATCATTCATATCTTGGACTGGGGGAGCATCCATCAGGTCCCCTGACCAGGCCCCAGATTACAGGACCTCTGCCGTGATAACCCTGCACCCACACATCACCCCTATTTGCTGAGGGTCATTCAGGCGGAGGCTCTTTTCTATAGTCCTGGCCAAGACATCTTCCTAATTAGGTAAAGGTCCTGGCAAAATTATCTGAACTTTTAATGTACCAGGGGGGCGCATCAAAGGAAAAATGAATTGCTTATTTGCCTTGAGCACTTACTTACATGCTATATTCAATAAACGCTACAGTTTGTCACTACGTATTGAATGTGCCTATCGCTTCCAAAACGAGGCACACCATTCCCTATGGCAACAGCTATTCAGTTTGAGGTATCAGTCTCACCTCAATAAATAAGTACAAAAACTCACTGTGGAACAGTGTGCCAAAGCAGTGCTATAAGTACGTATTCAGGAAATGGTGCACGTGTGTGGACAGAAAAGTTCCATGTGTCATCCAATTAACTCAGTGGGATAAATGGGGAAAACAAAACACATAGCAAAGCGATGATTTATCTCGTCCACAGGAAATTTACGACAAAATGGCGGCGACTCCATTGAGTGCAAAAATGACAGAAGCAGATCCTGCATGTTGAATCACTGATCCACAGAGAAACATTTCCCGCGCTTCCCAACATTCCAGGCTAAATGTCGTCTGATCTTCAGCATCGATGTTCACCGAGCGCGGCCGAGTGATCCCGAAGGCTGCAGCTAGTTTGTGGGTAATATTGTAGATGGGTAGACACTTATATGATGAAGTAGTTGAGCGCCCATGGAGGGCGGGCGAGATGGCGCGACGCTGCCCCCGCACCCCCCCATCCCCACCCTCATTCTGGATTGGAGGGCTACAGGGAAATCGAGTGTCCACTAAGTTCACTGCGGTCTCATTAATATTGGGAGAAAGTATCACTTCTAAATCATACATGGCGGAGCGATACCATTTAACACTTCAAAAATGTGGAATTGTTTGATTTAAGTTCAATTATGAGAAAGTGCTATTCCTTACTACTCAAACCCTGGTGATGTCTCTATCTTATACCCTGGAGATGACGATGTGCCTCTATCCTGGGTACTCAATAGCGATGTTTCTTGTTGCTGCAGCCAAGATGTTCGCCACCTCGGAATATCTTGTGCAGAGGTAACCAGCTTGACATGTCGGAATTGTCGGTTGTGCCATGCAGGTAGATCATTAAATAGATTTGCACCGCCGATCGGCAGATAAAGCAGAAACCATTGTTTCCCGCGTCCATATACCGATTCATCGTTAGATCCTCGAGCACCACCTTGTGTCAACAAGACGTGTAGGCCCATCGATCCGTCACTGACCACCTGCAACACTTAAAAATAATACACGACAAAAACTTCGTCTGAGGGTGTAACATTCCTCTTAAATCTGCCATTCCCTTCTCACTACAACGGTGGCGTCACATTCACCCCCCCCCCCCACCCCAACTAACACCCAAAGTGTATGTTTGTTTGAGAAGTGCTGAAAGGCGTTACTTGAACATATATAGAGAAGTGAAAAATACCGATCCTATCCCGAATTACGGAAAGTGGTTTTAGGACATAATAGGCTACAGGAGGTGCTGATACACATCTTATACAGTGACAAATTATTCCTCCCCCTCTCCACTTTGAGCCATTTGACCTTTTGATGCTGCACTTTGTCCATGCATTGTTGGTCGTCGTCCATTAGTGCTGATCCATTTCTGTTAAACTCCTATAGGGATGTATCGGTTAACTCTGCTGTCAAATAGCAGGGAAGGAGAGGAGCGGGAGGGGGGTATACGTTTGTGTATGGCTGGTCAACCTTTGATGCCTGCTCTGACTATAAACATCCCAATCACAGACTATACAAACCGGGACTACATGTGAGGTGCGCGCTGTGCTACAGTCAGGTATGTTAAGTCAGACAAGGGCAAAAACAAGAAGGACCCCATCTAAGACTTTCTAAGCCCCCCCCCCCTGTCCTATAGGGTGCTATCCCCTATACCCAGAGCTAGTCTTGTGGGCAGTTAATTGGCATTGTCCAAAATTCGTGAACGCCCAGTTGCTATTTTAGTTCGTCTAATAGTTGTACACTTTTTGTATGTAATTTTCAAGATTTTAGAATGTTGGCTTATCATGAAACATAGCCCCCCCCCCCCCATCTAATCTCTGAGTGACAAGATGACGCCGTACATAGGTTGACCAGTGAGAAGCAGTCACCGTGCCACGGTGGCACTCACCAAGCTGTCTACTACAGGGAGACGTCATCCTATCCCGATAATCAGTCCCTCAGGTATCCCCCACATCCAGCTCCCGCCACACCCCACAGATAAGTTTAATTGGTCCACTGACGCCGAGGACGTTGTGTTACGTCACCTAATCACAACTTGTGACGTCACTACGTCACAACGCGTGACGTAAGGAGACTGGTGGAGGGTAAGGAGACGCAGGTAGATGTGGAATGACAGTTGAGTAATGACGTGAACTACTACCCCTCCCCCTCCTGCTCTCCAAGCATCCGATCCTATCCCATTGCCTCCATTGCTACAGCTATGTGGATGGTCAGGGTGATTTCATTTTTTAAGTTTAGTGATGGCACTGGTAGGTATATATAGAGCATGGATTGAAATGTTGTAGCTCTCCTAATGATGTGACTTTCAAACAGGAAAAAATGAAGCTAGAGGGATATACATGTTGTAAGAAAACACTTTTTAGTGGATCTTGGAAAATGATAACTGCGCAATGGGAGAAGCGAATTGTAGAAGCGGGGAGTCTAGGGGTGGAAACGTATGGTTAGAGGTTTGTCAGAATTGCCAACATCTTAGCTATATACTGTACCATTTCTAAAATTGGATACACCAGATTTTGCTGCCTATACATGTGGTCATCATAGGACATATTTCCGGGTTCCAGAAGGGCCCGTTGTTGGATGGTCATTGTTGATTGAGTTTTGCACCTTTGATGACTTCCTACCTCAAAGAGCTGCTAAATGTGGGCTCAAATAGCAGTCACCATATAAGCGTATTGGATGTGCAACTGTAACGTTATATTAGCCAGTAGTACATTAGGCCGGGGGCTGATAGGACCCACCCTCACATCCCAATGCACCAAATATTTTTTTGATCCTTAGGGTCCCCTGAACAAGATTCAAGATGTTAACATTGATTATCTTGGGATGCACTACCGGTTTTTGCTCATTATCCATGTGCGGGTTCAGACCACTTTTGAGTCAATTTTGCTACCATGTTATTCAAGGGGTATGCTCAATCCCTAAGCTCTAAGACTATCCTACCTTGTCTGGATCCTGAAGCTATTGGTCTTGTTCGAAAGAAGACATGATAAGCTTTTCATTAAGCCCTAATACATGTTTTTAAGTTCAGATTTGAGTGTACCAGACAGTCCGGAAGACGGAAGATTGAAATCACAAAGTTCCTTTTTTAACTGAAAATTTTAAATGCACTCCAGATACATGTATAAAACTTGTTCTTATCCCCATCTAACCACAATATCTAATATGCTTCATGTAGGCCAAACCTTTCTGAGTAATATGAGACATTTTGCAGCATTCCTTGTTGACTATGACCCACGTTATTGCCTTGGAAGTGGAGACACTACCTTGAGCCAATACGATGCTGTTCCATTTCAATAATCTCCCCCTTTATCTAAATGGATGTTTTTCCATGCTAAATTTTTATCAATTCTCCTGACTCTTATGTAAAAAAGGGTGCTGATTAAGAATATACTTGTTTCTACTTCATAGAATTTAATGGCGAGGCTGTATATAGCTGAAAATCAAAATGGCCGACAATAGATTCAAATGTCAAAGGATCGAAAAAAAAATACCTGGTGCATTGGTATGTGGGGGGGGGGGTGCATGGTAGCCCCCGGCCTACATGAATAGCAGTCACCATAAGCGTATTGGATGTGCATGTGTAACATTATATTAGCCAGTAGTACATGAATAGCAGTCACCATAAGCGTATTGGATGTGCATGTGTAACGTCATATTAGCCAGTAGTACATGAATAACAGTCACCATATAAGCGTATTGGATGTGCATGTGTAACGTTATATTAGCCAGTAGTACATGAATAGCAGTCACCATAAGCGTATTGGATGTGCATGTGTAACGTTATATTAGCCAGTAGTACATGAATAACAGTCACCATATAAGCGTATTGGATGTGCATGTGTAACGTTATATTAGCCAGTAGTACATGAATAGCAGTCACCATAAGCGTATTGGATGTGCATGTGTAACATTATATTAGCCAGTAGTACATGAATAGCAGTCACCATAAGCGTATTGGATGTGCATGTGTAACATTATATTAGCCAGTAGTACATGAATAGCAGTCACCAAAAGCGTATTGGATGTGCATGTGTAACGTTATATTAGCCAGTAGTACATGAATAGCAGTCACCATATAAGCGTATTGGATGTGCATGTGTAACGTTATATTAGCCAGTAGTTCATGCAATAGGGCTAGTGGGAAAGCGCTAGGACCCTTTTGTTAGGCTACATGGTTCTCAAACACCCATTCCCTCATGATAACACTCGCCGTCTATTCGAGAGAAAAAAATACACAACATTTCAAGAAGACTACAAAATAACATGAATAGAACTGATAATCAGAATCTTCAAGCTCGACAGTGAAATGGGCAAGGGGAGCTAGCTCAAGTGGTAGAGCGCTCGCTTAGCATGTGAGAGGTACCGGGATCGATACCCGGGTTCTCCAGCCAATATCTTTTTTAAGGTGTATTATGCCATTTACACAAGGACTTGGATGCATGTATGGTGACGATAACGTCTAGGTAGGCTAGGGTGTAGGGTTATCAGAAAACGAAGAAAGACTTATTTTCAACCAAAATGGATGGAGGGGATCCTGAAAACACAACTGAAAGAATTGTAATTCTATCGTCACAAGTTCCTTTTTAAACGAACTTTAAAGGGGATTTGGGACAGATAAACTCACCATAGAGAGCCTGCTCTGTGTGTGCACCCTGAGCAGGCTCTGCAGTTATTGGGCCTACATGCGCTATACTAAAGGTACACACATATATGAGTCATCTGAGTGTTAACTCAGGTGCATTTTGTGTATGTTTTTTTTTTGTAGCTTAACTAATTGGTTACCGTTTATATTAAGTATGTGGATTATAACAAGTTACATGCCCGGTATCTGGATCTGATTTCGTGTTATCAGCCCTGCACGGAATTGTCATCAGTGAAAATTTTGATTGTCTTAGTTATTAAAGAGCATAGTCTTTTCTCCGATATCTGTTATGAAGTGACAGTATATACTATCTCATCATCATCATTCCTACTTGTATTCCATCTTGTTCATCATGCGTAAGCCTGAGACATTTATCTTTGTCTCTGATTATGACCATGGTATATTGTTGTGATTATGTTGATACATTCCCTTGATTGAGAAAAAGATCATTGATTATTTTTTTCTTTGGTATTATTGTAACGGAAGACTACCGCGTCACGAACATGTGCAAACTTTTCGTTAAGTAAACGAGTGCATTTCGCGCTCACTGAACCACCACACAGTGCAGTATTTGGGAACAGAGGCGGTATCAATCTTAGTATAAAATGCTGAGTTTTTCCTGTCCGATCTTTAAGGGTTTTTAGACAGGAAACTTTTGAGAACCACAACATTCAAATGTGCCCTGCTGCATTTCTATTTTCCTAGGCAATAAGGGTGTTGTGGCACTTCTTAGGACAGATTCTGCTGTAGCTTTGCTGTTTTACTCTGATTAAAGTAATGTAACCCTATATCACAACCGTTCAATGCAATGCAGTCTTTCCGTCAGACATGGCAATCAGATGACCCGGGGGGGGGGGGGCGTCATATGCATTTATTGAATTGAGGACATTTATAGGTTTCACTAGTCATTATGGTAAAGGGTGGTTTCCTGAAATATGACCCCAAAAAGGAAAATAAAGACATCAGTCTCCCAAGTCCTCATTTGTCTGATAAAAATGCTTGAGACTTAAAGGAAAGAAAACTACCGGTAGAACAAATTATACAGAGACCAAGTTTTAACCCTTTAAGGGCAGAGCAAAAATTGTTGCCCTGGCCATGGGGACGGCCTCTGAAAAAAGTATAGTTCCTAGAGGACGGGCTTATTTTCAATTCCTATACTAATCCTATATAACTGGCATCGACTATAGTCGATGCTAGGCCTGCCATGGTATCGACTATAGTCGATGCTAGGCCTACCATGGTGTCGACTATAGTCGATGCTAGCCCTCAATGGGTTTGAAGGTGCACGAGGAATGGTCAGAGCTGAGAATAAGGGAAGCATATGGGGATTGGAGTGGGCGTAGCGCACAATACCAGAACGTGTGGTTATCGCCTGGATGGCCGCCAGGGGGAGGTACAGGGATCGACTCCCCTGGCGGCAGCAAACAATGGGTCCCTTGTACCCTGGAGACGCACCCCGGGTTGGGGTAGGGGTGGGGACAGGAGGTCAGGAAGGCAGGTAACAGGGATTAGGGGGATGCTACAGTCCGGGGTGGCCATGTTGCCAGGGGGAGGGCAGGGTTATAGTTAAGGCATGCAGGGTGACAGAGGTTTGGAGGCTGTTGACAGTCAGTAGCTGACAATGTGTGCTGTCAGTACACGTTCTTGCTGACATGACAGTACATAATGGCTGGCTGATAAGGCGAATGGTAGAATGTTGTAGAACCTATCTACACATAAAGTAAGGAGTGGGTAATGCCATTTTGACATATTTCATACTAAAGAAAAAGTTGGAAAGGTCCTCTTCAGATCTGCAAAGGCGGATCCAGGATTTTGAGAAATTGACTTTGGATGGGGAAGCGATATTCGCTCGGGTATCCCTTATTCACACGGGATTTTCAGGTACACAAGATTTGAATATTCTGGTAAACAAGACTAGTTATTTGGGAAACAGGACAGATATTTTGGAAACAGGACAACAGCACGAGTTATTTGGGAAACGGGACATCTTCAGCACATGGAATAACTATGTGATTTATTAGTAGTATATAGGTGCAAACTCAGCACATAGGGACAGGTACTGAAATCGGTTTGACCTACTTACGAACCGGAACTGACCTAGTTTTGAAACCGGAAGTGACCATGTATGGACATGTGACCTAGTTTCTCGAGCTCTGTTTGGCTGAGAGATAATTTATGCAAATTTTATTGTTGCCATGACCATGCGCATGACCATATATGGGCATGTGACCTAGTTTTTTTCCCACTGTAGTATAAACAAATGGTAGGGAGCGTTTATTATTAACAACAGGGGGGTGGGTAGGTAGGGGGGTAGGTTTATAGGGTGTGCACATGTTATACATGTGCGTGTGTGGGTATGTGGCCCCCCCTTCCCTTTATAAAATACTTAAGGGTGCCCCCATCCCATAGCCTACCCTACCCTACCTTACCCTACTATATTTTCTACCTAAACTATTCTATTCTATCCAGTAACCAGCATGTTTTTTGTCCCCCTACATTATAACATTCTCCCATCGCAACATTACAAAAATAAATGACCCTATCCAATTAACCTTTTACATGCTGCACCCTACAATAGCATGCATACCCTTATAACATTTTCCCCCCTACCAAGAGAAATTTTTTTCTTAAAATGTCCAAGGGTAAAAGTGATTACTCCATCTTTTGCACATGCGTAGGTAGGTAGGTAGGTAGGGGTAAAATTTAATGACTGGCATTAATCCTGGAACACTAGTACCATTGAAAGTGGCGTCCTTTGGTTGTTGTGTCCTATATATGTGGTGTGTGTATATCAGTTTTGTGTTACACTTTTGGATGTTTATACTGTGTTCCTGGTAAAGTAGGTTTATAAATTAATCCTAATGTGAGTGAGGAGTGTAGAAGCCTACAGGTTTAATTGGAGCTAGCTGCCACTTCAGTATATATCTCTGACTTATTGCCCGCCAGCACTTTAGGCAGTGGCCTTGCCTGTATTCTGGCAGCTGCACTGCCAAATGACCTACCCATCTGCTGCATTGCCCTGAAGTCTGTGGTATCCAGCGAGTATACCATAATGGGATTCGCCCCTATTGTCTACCAACCTGCTGCCGATAAAGCAGGTATATCATGGGGAACAATGAACGCCAGTCATCCCGAGTACCTCAACAGTCTGGCTATTACTACTCCATTTATTCTATCCAACTCCTGTACTGTAGTTCTGGAGACCTTGATAGTGTCTTACTGGTATAGCCAGTTCTCCCGAAGCAGCTGCACTGCCAAATGCGTCTCCCGGGCAGACGCTATATTCTGTCGAATATAGCGTCTGCCCCCATATCACTTGGGCCATGTGCCCCTGGCATGTTATTGATACCGCCACTTCCTTGACTAGCGGCTCCCCTATAGACCTTTGAAAGTTATGGTCGACAGGGTCACTGCAGGTGCCCAGATGGATTACTTTGTTCATGGAGTCTGATGATAACTCAAAGTATATTCCATCCTGTAGTGTCTTCCTCTTCATTTATCTGACCTTCCTAATCAGGTATATGGTTACTAGTATTGATACTACCACTATAATGACCAACCCAGTTATTGTGGAGTCCTTAGAGCTACCCTCATCCAGGCACTGGGGTGGCTTAGGTTCTGGCAAGTCCTCCCATAATGTATCGGCTCTGGTTTTTCTGAAGGCGGTTATAACTGCTGCGGCTATGGCCTATTGCCACTTGCATCCAAAGTACATGTATACCAATAGTATCAGTATGAGGCACGCTACTATGACACCTACATACTCACCAGCTGACATGCGAGCCAATGATTGCAGCTGAATCTGTCCTAACCCATCCTCTAGAGTTAGTCGACCATCTTCCATCCCTGCACACAATAATGCCATTTTCACCTTCAACGTGTTGTTAGTTTCCAGTGCCTTCTGGTCTAATATGTCCCTAACGTAGGCTGGCAGCTAAAACCTGTTTAAGTGTCACCACTTCCCTGCCGTTAATCATTGCTGCCACCAATTCGTGATCTAACTTTCCCATTTTCAACAGTTCATTTGTTGAGAAATGGACATTGGTTTTTAGTACCTTTTTAGCACACCCTTTTAGACTATACGGCATCCAGAAACCTGCTGTGAGAAAGGCACAATCACATGCCACTTCTATTACACTGCAGTGATGGATGGTAATGATTTGTGTGGGTGTTGCCCCTCTACTTCTGGTCCCCTGATTAACACTTTGTTATCTCCCATTGCCACTGATGGAAAAATGGGACGTACCACATATTGTATGTCACATATTGTCTGGATTGCTGACTGGTTGTTCCTTATGAGTGCAGCCATACAAGTTTTTTCGCTCACCTTCCGCATGTGGGGCACATCTGGACAAATTGCTACGGGTTTTCCAATGCACCTTGACCACATGACCATTGGTGTGGCGATGTAATATGTCCCTGACCTGGATATAGCGATTTCATTTGGTATTCCGCTATCATGGTACCATCCGCCTGTTTGCCCTTAATTCTAATTGGTACTGGGAAAGTCACCACCTAATATACACTGAAAATGTGTTCTCCATTCATCACTGGGATATTCACTTTTAAATACGTTTTTCCTCTATCCTGGTAGCATGCAACGATGGCATTCTCGTAATAGTAATCTGGCTCTATGAAGGTCACTGAGTATCTTGGGTAATTCTTACTTAGGTATAGGGCTGCTTGTTCCACCATCTTTTGAATGTTTTTGGTGAGATAAGTCTTGGTGAAATTTTGTGTTTTATAGCTTCTCTTATTTCCCCGGCCAGTTTACCTGTTCTTTGTATCTCGTTCATGAAAAAAAAAGAAAAAAAAAGGAAAGAGTAAAAGGAAAAAGTGGAGGGCATATCCAGTTTGGTTCTTAACACGACGTTGACATGTGACTGAAAGATAGACATGTCGAACAAGGCGTCAGTGTTCTGATTGATACTGGTCTTCTAGATACCCCTGGAATTTTAATATTTCTGCCTTAGCTGTGAACAATACCCTCAGTTGTTGTAGGGCTTTATCCAACTCAATCTGCACTTCCTTGAAATTTTCATTCCCCTTTGTGGCGAGCTCTCTTAGCATTTTATAAATTTTCCTGTGTCCCCTTCATGATGTTAATTTTTTCTCTAACTGCCTCTACATCTTTTGCCCTAGCAATTACAAATATGTGGTAGGTGAATTCTGAGAAAACATTAAGTACTGGAATGCCCACTCTCTCTGTTCTAGTAGTCTTGTTTTTGGCCGGTATCAACTACAGTGTGTCACGCATGATTGCCTGCCATACCCTTATCATTTCCTGGTCCGGGTCCAACCATTCTTCATTAATTTTTTTTATCTTGCATATCCCGGCGCATATGACTGAAGTATTAGATTGTTCATTTATGACATTAATTGTTTGTATGCATTCATTATACATGCTGACACTTTGTAGGAGTACAACATTTTGGTTTATTTCTAATACAAACTCCTGGGACACATGATCCGAATCTGCTATACTAATAATTCTTCCTGGCTTCATTACTACCCCTAAATCGATTCTATCTTTAATATCAAAACCCATGTCCGCTGCCCTACCACAGCAGAAACCTTATGATGCATATGATGGTTCTGAACCTGCCGTTTCCCCCATAGCCATCTGCAGGTAGGATTATGACGGGATTCCGGTCGAAGCTCGCCGAGAGTCCTCTCCCTACCGTCGTGTAGTCGCCGTATAGTGTGAGGCAGGGGGGGGGTGAGGGGTTGGGGGCAGGGGGAGGGGGGGAGGTGGATGGGTTGAGGGGAGGATGGGTTGAGGGGAGGGGGCAGTAGTTGCTTGGGGTAGTTGGGGTTGGGTTTATTGGTTACCTGTCCCTGGTTACCTGTACACCGGTGACCGGAGATGACTTTCTTGAGCAATCTCCGATCCAACTGGAGGAAACCTGGAGATGACTTTCCATTTCCTGGATTGTCATCTCCAGTCTGTTCTATATGGTTACCTGTACCGTACATCGGAGATGACTTTCTTGAGTCATCTCCGATCCACCTGAAAGATACCTGGGACCTGGAGATGACTTTCCACCTCCTGGATTGTCATCTCCAGTCTGTTCTTTGGTCACCTGTACACCGGAGATGACTTTTTTGAGTCATCTCCGATCCACCTGGAGGACACCTCTACCTACAAGCCTGGAGATGACTTTACACCTGCTGGGTTGTCATCTCCAGTCTGTTCTATGGATGTAGGCTACACCTGGGACCTGGAGATGACTTTCCGCCTCCTGGATTGTCATCTCCAGTCTGTTCTATGGTCACCTGTACACCGGAGATGACTTTCTTGAGTCATCTCCGATCCACCTGGAGGAAACCTGTGAGCTGGAGATGACTTTCCTTTTCCTGGATTGTCATCTCCAGTCTGTTCTATGGTTACCTGTACACCGGAGATGACTTTCTCGAGTCATCTCCTCTCTGCACCTATGGGACCTGTACCCTGCAGATCACTTCCAACATTCCAGGTAGTCATCTCCAGTCTGATTTAAGGCCATTTCTAACCTGGAGATGACTTTCTAGTGTCATCTCCGGTCTGCTTGGAGGATGCCTGCACCTGGAGATGACCTACCATGTCCTGGGTAGTCATCTCCAAACTGTTCTTAGGGAGTGGTCAATTTTTAACAACAGGGGGGTTGGTGAAATTCCACGCGTGTGCGGCGAAAAATTTTCCGTGCCCTGTTGGAGGGGTCTAAAATTTTTCTGTCCCCCCCTTTTATTCTTTAGTGGCGCGCAGGCTTTTTCGCTCAAAAGGGGAGGGAGTCATTTTTGTCCCACCCTAAGAGGTGTCTGACCACTCCCTAAAGCCGAAAGAATAGTGAGGAGGAGGGTATGAAGGGGCTCCCGATCATGAATTATTTTAAATTTTGGATCCACCAAACTTTAAACTTGTGCCCCATCACTGCTTCTCTGGTAGCCGGCTACGACTGTGCCTGCAATAGCTCCAGGAATGCTCATTCCTGTTCTTATACTTGGACTCTGAAGGGTTACTCCTCCGAGTTAACCATACTCATATAGATACATATATTAACTTGTCGTCTGCACCCGATGATATCTATCATGCGTGCTGCTCATGGTGATAACACTAACAGTCGAGTCACTCATGATCACTCATGACTAGCCCAGATTATTAAATATAGAATAAACACAGGCCCTGAGCCTGGGTCAATTGTCTCTCTTACTCCAACTGGTTCTGTGCAGACTTGAGCCGGCGATCCCCGGCGTGAAAGGCGAGTTCCCTAACCGCTAGACCACGCAGTCCAATGCTTAATATGGTCCATGACTCAGCCCCTATTTATAATTAACGAGGGTTAAGAACAGGACTGAGCATTCCTGGAGCTATTGCAGGCACAGTCGTAGCCGGCTACCAGAGAAGCAGTGATGGGGCACAAGTTTAAAGTTTGGTGGATCCAAAATTTAAAATAATTCATGATCGGGAGCCCCTTCATACCCTCTTCCTCACTAATCTTTGGGCTTTAGGGAGTGGTCAGACACCTCTTAGGGTGGGACAAAAATGACTCCCTCCCCGTTTGAGCGAAAAAGCCTGCGCACCACTAAAGAATAAAAGGGGGGGACAGAAAAATTTAAGACCCCTCCGAGGGGGCATGGAAAAATTTTGCCGCACACGCGCAGAATTTCACCAATCCCCCCTTGTTAAAAAATGACTACTCCCTAAGAACAGATTGGAGATGTCTACCCAGGACATGGTAGGTCATCTCCAGGTGCAGGCATCCTCCAGGCAGACCGGAGAAGACTCTAGAAAGTCATCTTCAGGTTAGAAATGGCCTTAAATCAGACTGGAGATGACTACCGGTACCTGGAATGTTGGAAGGGATCTGTAGGGTACAGGTCCCATAGGTGCAGGGCGGAGATGACTGGAGAAAGTCATCTCCAGGCTAGAAAAGGCCTTAAATCAAGAGTGGAGATGACTACCTGGAATGTTGGAAGTGATCTGCAGGGTACAGGTCCCATAAGTGCAGAGTGGAGATGACTTGAGAAAGTCATCTCTGGTGTACAGGTGACCATAGAACAGACTGGAGATGACAATCTAGGAAATGGAAAGTCATCTCCGGGTCCCAGGTACATGTAACCATAGAAGAGACTTGAGATGACAATCCAGAAAATGGAAAGTCATCTCCAGGTCCCAGGTATTTTCAGGTGGAGCGGAGATGACTGGAGAAAGTCATCTCCGGTGTACATGTAACCATAGAAGAGACTGGAGATGACAATCCAGAAAATGGAAAGTCATCTCCAGGTCCCAGGTATTTTCAGGTGGAGCGGAGATGACTGGAGAAAGTCATCTCCGGTGTACCGGGTACAGGTAACCATTGAAGAGACTGGAGATGACAATCCAGGAAATGGACAGTCATCTCCAGGTCCCAGGTATCCTCAGGTGGATCAGAGATGACTGGAGAAAGTCATCTCCGGTGTACAGGCAACCATAGAACAGACTGAAGATGTGGAGATGACAATCCAGGACAATGAATTGAAAGTCATCTCGAGGGTGCAGCCCCCCCCCACCCCCCCACCCTTATTCTTATAAATGGGCCTACTAAGCATCAAGTCCATCAAGTATAGGCCTTCATGGCCCAGGGGTGAGGGGGCTCACCTCAGACGCTGGGGGTCGCCAGGTCAAGTCTCTGAACAAACGCGTATTTTGCGTATTTACGATAAGAACAAAATTTTTACCACATTATGTTGAAGGATTTAAATGTTTTATTAATGGAATATATTACTTCTGGATGAAATGAGGCTAAAAGTTATGTATTATGGTGACAAGTGGTACCCATATATATAAGAAATAAAAATAAAAATATATTTTACTACATTGACCGAACGACTGGGAGAGGACTCTTGGAGATATTGAACCGAAAATCGGTCTAAAACATAGCTCCCATCTGGTGCCATTGGGACTTTGACCCTCCTATACTTGTGCCTGGCCTCCATGCTTACATATACAGCTCGCCCCTTTCAGGATAGTTATCACCTCTTTACTATCATAATCAGTGTTAACATATATCTCAATGTCTCAATCTGCTGGTTACTTATCGGCTGAGCTGTCACTTAGATTGTTGGCACCAAGATTTTATAGAGCTATTCAACGTTAACATGTTCCTGTCGCCAACACCAACTACTGTCTACTCGCCCCTGGTCACCAGTGCTTCCATTGCTACGGTCCATCCTTGCTGGTTCACCCGCCTTGGCCCCACTTACTACCTCATCATCTGCTCCTGAAGGTCCACTCCTAAACATAATGAGTGGCTATTCCCCCATCAGTTCCGGCTATAACCAAGGCCGATACTTAGATATGGACAGCTTGGAGATGGAGGACTCACCGTCACACTATGCTGATAGTATACCTGCAGGAATCCCATGTTCATTCCTTCTAAGATAATGTGCCAATCTTGGCCCGATAATTCTTTTATTTTTAGTGTGCCTTTTTAAGGACCAGTTTCTAGGCACCATCTGTTGGATTGGGGTTGCTTGTATACAGTTAAAAGAATTTCCCATCGTTCTGTTATCATCAGCATCATCTACCTCCTGGTGAATGGACAGGGAGGCACCTCTTTCATAATGCTAATCATGTATGGTACTGTGGCTCTACTTGCTACATATGTTCTATTATCAATCTTCTGTTTTTCAGCCTCAACTACCCCCGCTTCCACACACTGAATGCAAACACCAGTCACGTGATTACCACCTGACCAAGCCTGCATTTAATCAAAGCGTATCGTTTCCTGGAAGCTCTTCTCACACTGACTATCCACTCTACACCCAAGCTCTTCTCATTACTGACTCTCCACTCTACACAGCAAGCTGTCTGACCGTCCATATACTGTATCTACTACTTTGTACTTAATCCAGGATTTAACATCAAGGATGCAACATACAGACCTTTGGAACTTCATTTACATCTATTTTTTAAAAATACTTCACTGTACATTGGTGGAAATCCCTTCAAAAATTTAGCAAAAGTTAGTTCCAATTAAACCTGTAGGCTTCTACACTCCTCACTCACATTAGGATTAATTTATAAATCTACTTTACCAGGAACACGGTATAAACATCCAAAAGTGTAACACAAATCTAATATACACACACCACAGTCACATATAGGACAAAACAACCAAAGGATGAAAAGACCCCACTTTCAATGGTACTAGTGTTCCAGGATTATTGCCTGTCTTCAAATTTTACCCCTAAAAAAATGAGCTGCAAAGGAATAATTCAAAAACAAAACGAATTAACAGCTAAAGACTACAAAAAGGTTTTGCAAACTGAAAAAAGTGCTATGGTGACCAACAAAGGATTCAGAGTGGTAAACCATCAAGTCAGTACTTATTCGCAGAACAAACAGGGATTAAGTTATCAGTATATCAAAAGATGCGCATGTTAAGACGGTGTAAGCACTCTTTTCTCTTTTTTCTGTTGCACACAGCAAAATCTTGTGTGTAAAAGTAACATTTTTTTTTTTAAATTTCCATAACATTTTGGTAAATTTGTAAAATTTTACGGACATTTTGTAACATTTTCATAAAATGTTACATTTTTCATTTTGTGAAAAAAATACATAGGTTAAAACCATGTTTCAAGGTGAAATCTTGTGTGTAAAAAGTAGAATTTTTGTAACATTTAGGTAAATTTGTAAATTTTTTGCTAAAATAAGGGAAATCCTGTCATCAGCCCTTTATGTGGCTGAATGGGCTGATAGCCTTACTACAAGTTAAACGAAGTGAAGCAAAGCAAGTGAAATGGTGGTGGTGGTGGCAGTTGGGAGGGGGGATCTGTGGGGCATGCCCTCCAGAAAAAATGTCAAAATTCTAGAGGGCATTTGGTGCACTTATAGACCCCAATCTAGAGGTCACTAACTCGTTTATTGTAAAATTCAAGGGGGTAGAAGCAAGGTGGGGAAGCAAAGTTTGGCAGTGGGGTGCAGACCTCAGTGTGTTGAAGGGATTGTTAAAGTAAGGTGAAGTGAATTTACGAGTGCAATGGAGCAGCTTTGGTAAGAGGGTCTTGGGGTCTGGAGCTAGGGAAATTTTGTATTTTGGAGGGCATTTGGTGCATCTTGAGAGCGATACTGACTTGTAATGTTCCAGGCACTGGTTACGGGTTGGTTTTATTTGAGAACGACAACATATCTTTCCTTGACATCCCTTCTCCCTTAACAAGTTGTCAACAGAATTTGAAATCTAGGCATTATAGACTACAGATGAGAGGCAACTCTAGTCTTCTATAATATACATAAGATATTCTGGGTAAGGCGCAGTAATAATGATGTGGCTTGGGGTGAGGTAGGGTGAAACTGAGACTGATGAAGTGGTGAGACTGGGGGAAAGGGCTTGGTGAGGCTGAGGATGTAATGGTTATACTGGGGGAGAACGAGACTGAGGAGCCCTGAGGATGGAGGAATAAAGAGACTGGGGATAAGGGAGGGTGAGACTGATGCTGGTGGTGAGGCTGGGGGAGAGCGGATGATGAGACGCATCAGCCATTTCTTCTCCCAGATAAATATGGCCAATACATGCATTACCGTCACAATCCTACAGCCAGTGATAGAAGTGGGTTATACAGAGATTCTAGTTTTTCTTTAACCGGGGTAGCTTTCATCCAACTTCTTCAAGTACACAAAACCACATGCAGGAAATCTTTATTTCGTTTGTGAATTTTATTACCTTTATTTCACAGAGGACACAGATGTATTTATGGTTACATGTACAACAAAGAGTATACCTATATGGGTAAACTCATAAATATACATGTAATGCATCATTCTCTCTTCTGTTGCAAACATAACATGTGTAGAATCACAGGCCCATTCGCGCAACACAATTGTCTTCATGCCATTATTTCCATTCCCTTTCTCCAATTTTGACAAAGTGGAAATAAATTGGGGGAAGGGGTGTCCTCAACCCTAAATCAATTATCGATTCTATCTTTTACATCATAAGCTTTATCCATGCCTCATTCCTCACACACATTCGTCATGTATACACATTTTGACAAAAAGATTTAAGATCTAAATACACTATCATATTCAGCTCTAATAACATCAATTACTGTAATACCTCACGTATAAGGCGCACCCCGCATATGAGGCGAAACCTGTATTGAAGGGAATGCTATAAGGCGCACTTGAGGCTTGGTTTTTGAGAAGTTTGACTGCTCTTTAGTGTCATATCCTCGGCTATAAGACGCTCCCGAAACTTTGGTTGATTCTATAAGGCATAGCAGGGGTTTATCCTCGTGTATAAGCGGCGCCTTATACGCGAAGTATTTTGGCAATGGCTAACCAACTGTGTTTATCGTTGTCGCTTTGGTGCCCATTTATACACGGCAGCGTGTCCCGTCGTCTCTCCTGCCATCTTGGTCTTCTTGTTACTTTTATCCTGAAAACAAAAATGAACATCTTAATTTCAGGAATTATGTAGGCACACATACATTTTACTCAACGATAATATTCCCAACATTTCTGAAAAACGGGGACGTACCCCTCCCTATTCATCCATGTACACATTTTAGGTTGTAGACCCAATGTAAAAATGTTATATCTTAGAGTTTCTGCAAATCCGAATGAGTCAAGTCAAAGCAGACAAAATGACCTTGAATCGACCATTTTCCAGGGGACCCCCCCCCCTCTCCATG
Organism: Acholoe squamosa; assembly: GCA_949317995.1. Taxonomy (NCBI): domain Eukaryota; kingdom Metazoa; phylum Annelida; class Polychaeta; order Phyllodocida; family Polynoidae; genus Acholoe; species Acholoe squamosa. Next base: position 45,909,064 of record OX439037.1, read on the forward strand.
CCCTAGTGTTAATCCAACCACCAACACCACTATCAGCCTCAGTAGGTGTTGGGGTGGGTGGAGAAAGGAGGAGATATGGGACCTCCTAGACCTCACCCCCTCGCTCTTTTCTTTCCTTCCCTAATATCTCCTAGCGCCAACGGTGCTCTTAATATAATATCGGTGAAGATTCATGGGGGAGTGGGAGATTGGATCGGACAATGGAATGCGTGACCGTGCAGTGTTTATGTGTGATCATGGCTAGGGGCCAGGGGGCGGTGGGAGATGTGGGAGTTAGGAGGGCACCAGGCAGGGCCAGGGACAGGACAGAGTGCAGTTGGACTGTACAAACGTCTTGTGTTCTGGAAAACGTTGATATGTCCGCTAATATCGGACTTATCCATAGTATGTCTGTGATATGGTGTAGGTGTAGGCCCAGGTCTTGCCCCATAGATTATAGAAATTGAAGAGAAGTTTACACATGCGAATACTAATTTCTGGTATATTACACTATCGTAAAACCTCGCATATAAGGCACAGCCTTTATGTGCGCCATACTGAACCCTGCTTAAATCGGGTGTGCCTTATTATGTATGGGGTAAGATTACATTCAATTTTACTAAAAATGGCCGACAACAGCCCCCTACTCCCAGGTGCGCCGTATAGGTCTGCCTTTAACTGTGGGTGTGTTGTATCCGCAGGGTTGCCTTCTACACAAGGTACTACGGTACAAACCGAAAGCTAAGGGTTTAATTCTACACTAGGGGTTTGGGTGAGGCAAGGAGAGTACACAAACTCTCCCTGAGTGAGGCAGTGAGAGAGTAGTTTGGTGCAGGGGTGGGGGTAGGGGGGTGGGTGGGGTTGACGACAGCAGGCCTGATGGACAGGGCAATGATCACTTCTTACATTAGCCAGGCAATCGCTCACACCCCCCTGCCGCCCCTCTCCCCCTGTTAGAGTGACATTGTGTAACGACACGTGGCCCGCTGGTCACACCAACTGACCCTGCACGCTAATTACCCTCAGTCACCAGGGAAATAAGCACCAGGGAGTGGGATGAGGGGGGGGGGGTGATCGGGGGTTTGTGCAGAGTTGGAGGGATTCGCCTATCCTCATTTTACAATAGACTAAAAACCAATCTTCTAACCATAGGTATTTGCTCATATTATCGGTTTCTACTTCTTTATCTACTTCCTAATGCCACACAAACTTGTAGTTAAAAAGCTTCATTAGTTTTGGAGATAATTTTACTATGGAAGTCTATGGGGAAAAAAAACACAAAATTCCACTTTCCCAATCCACTACCCAAAATTGAGCCACTGCATTTCACTTAAAACCAAACAACATAATTAGACAACACTTCTATACACTTAATTAAATTTCAATAAACTTCTATTGACCAGTTTTATCACAAATGCCATCAGTGATTACTCCTTTTTCTTGCCAACCCCCTCTCATAAAATTGGAGACTGACGTCATATGCTATTTATAGCTGCAACGTTACACTGACGGTCCCCAATAACAATACAGGATTATATTCATGGACCCCCCTTTCTGCACACATTGTTCTAATATGCTGCAAGGCCGTCCTGTGTGACTGCTAGCGCATATATTCTTCAATCTAAAATCAAGTATGGCATACAACTTGGGTTTACAATTCAACAAGTGCTCATGTTATAGCTGTGAACAAGTGGAGCAAGCTGGTATTCGGGTACCATGGAAGTATAAAACTCAGAGGTGCCTGGTGCAAATATCCTTAGCAGGCAGTTCTATACTACTTACATGAGAGGCTGTCCACACGGCCGGCTGTACTGGAGGGCAGTGTGTGTGGGATGTGTGACAGGGACGTAACAGGTGTACCATAGCTCACAAGTAACAAGGACAGGTCTCTACACTCCAGGGGACAGAAATGGCAGTCTACACGGGTGAACTATCATGATACTATATATATGAGATATACCGGTGGCAGGGACCGAAGAGGTTATTGCTGTGTGAAGGGTTTGGTATAAGGGTGGATGAGTGTTGTGGGGAAAGTGATCATCAATGCCCCCCCCCCCCACACACACACATCACCCTTACACACAGGAGCCCCCTCCAGGGGCCGACACGGTGCTGTGCAGTGGGGCGTGTCAGATGGATGACCAGGGTTACCCCCTCCCTCCCCCTTCTATACTACATTCTAAGCGTGTTGGCGAGTCGACAAGACCTTAGGGCTATACTGATAATAGCTATACTTCATTTTTGTATTGCATACTGCGTTATGTCAAACGATTGGAAGTCACACTCCCAGCATCGGCCCGACAATTTGGAAGTTGTGGGGCAAGTGGGGCAATCCTAAGTGTTAACACTATGGTAAATGGTAGACAACAAAGGAGGTAACAGCTATTTCACTATGGTATACGTTTTAGCACATTTACATGATTTATGATGACATAATCCTCTTGTTCCAACTAAATAGTTAGGTCCTTAGGACGTAACGCTTGAGGGACCTCTTAATATTGTCAAGGAGGGCGCCATACCTTGAGGAATTGGGTCTAGCTGCCTTATTAGACCACGCCCGGCGGTCACTTCTAATGGTCAACCAGGGGGCAGGGGGATGAGCACATTATCCGGGCGGGGTCGACGGGCAGTGACAGAGGTCAGCCCAGTGATGGAGAGGTGTGCGGATCGGACCGCTGCCCGGGGAATATTACATGATTGAAGCGGCTCCACCGGGCAAGTCTCAATTTACTTAACTCCGGCCAGGGGAATTCAGGTGACAAATTAGCGCCGCTGTCCGTGGGTGGTATGTGGAGGACGGGGGGGGGGGGGGTGCATCTTCCTCCTCGTCACCCCTACAGAGGCCCTCGTACATGGGGTGTGGGGTGGTTGGGGTGCCCCACCCACGTGCCCTGGGCGTAAAAGTCCCAACATTGCCCTGTATGCAGGTTTGGGTAGGAGGGTTGGACGGGAGGGGCGGCAGGAATCCACAATAGTAAAACAACAGCTGGGAATGTCCAGACCTCTGTAGCTGAAAAGATATCCAAGTGTTTGGGAGGACTATGATAATGTGCTTACAAGAAAAACAACATCGAAATAAAAGGGCGCACGCTCATTGTACCTGTCTACGTGTGCCAGACACACTATAAAGCACTATTCTGCTTTTCCCCTAAGAGGCCTCTCCCGAACAGACATCAAGCTCCCATCCCCATCTTTTTATCAAATGGGTTGTGCATGCGTCTCCCGCTCATCGCTTTAATATTACGCTTCTCCTTTGGGTTAGTTACACAAATGGAACATCTTTCGATGACATTGTTGTGTATCTTCTGTGCTGTGTATCTTTTGTTCTTCCTCTCCGTAAACGTCTTCAGCAAGTGACTCACACCCAGCCATTTTGACATTTCAACTGTCCACTCCATTTGTATAATCCCATGCTTACTAAGATACCTTACCCACTCCATCTCCTATCCCCCCCCCCCAACTCTCTAACAGTATTGAGCTGTTAGAGAGTTGGTCAGTATATTGTGCATTCAGGAGATGAGGGAGGAGGGTTACAGATCTATAGTATAGACTGCCAGGTGGGGCAGTCGTTCTTAGCTGTAGTAGCTTCCTTACTGATGTCCCAATCGACACTGCCATGAACTGATAGTGATTCCAATTTATGGTGGAAACGTACTCACTTGACAGGGCTCAAAATGAATGTTTTCACAACTAAACGCTGCATAAAGGAATGGGGGGGGGGGGGTGCTCACGTGGGTGTCTGTACTTGGGAGAGATCACCGCCATGAAAGGAAAGCCCTTCACAATCTACATACCCTGTCATCCAATACATTTTACTATATACAGACATACACATACATACGGTAAGGGAATGCTCCATGTCATTATCTATATCATACCCTTTATGTCCATATGACTATCTGATTTCTCCATAAACCAGATTTATATATATACTACATTCAGGGCACCTAAATGTTTTATAAATCATGATAAGTGTCGCTATGTCATTAAGACAGGTAGAGAAAGCACCAGGTGGCTTTTAGTTAACATAAGAATCCCTCGTCTGAAAGCCTCTCTTACCATGAGTTGTTTCTTGACTTGCAGCTTCTGTGAGACGATGTGAAGCTGTTTTTCCCGCTCTATCCGTTTACTCAGCTCCCTGTATTCACGGGACCGCTCCGCAGCTGTTTTCTGTATAGGTAAAATATAGAATGGGATTAACGCTGCTACTGACATATGGTGGGATGTAAAAAGTCAGGCAATATAGAAATGGTAACCAAGCGGCCGTCCTACCATTAGTCTTCTGTTGATTATTTACTGGATAAGTGAAATATTACTGCCCCTAATGTAATATGTACTTTGCTCTCCAACCTATTTATTGCAGGTCACATTGCAATGCCGTAAGTCACGTGAAGCTTTTCTCATATGAAAAAATGATGAGGACTGATAAACCAGATAAGTTCTGACTGCATCCTATCATTGCCATGATGACCTATGGACCATCAGGAGGGAAAGCACAGCGTCGTTCGGATTCTTAGTGTGATTCATAAATTCTACGGAATAGGATAGAATAGGTTGATTTCCGAGATGAAATTAGACCATGAGGTATTCTATGGCATCCTAAAAAGGGCAATAATCCTAACACATAAATTATGCAGTGAAGGTGTACATTTTTTTTTAAATTCTTTCAGATCATGAAGAATATACCGTACTTGTACTACAATACCTTGCGTATAAGGCGTGGCTCATACACGAGGATTATAGCCCTGTGCTTTATCAAGTAGACAAAAGTTGGAGGTGCGCCTTATGGACAAGGACTTCAATTTATAGTCCAGTGTTAGGGTGACCAGATTTTCACCCCAGGAGCGCATTTTAGGATGAGGGGTGCTTCTTATAAATACGCGAGGTGCACCTTATACGCTGGATATTGCAGTATTTTACAATTAGGTATATCAATAATCTTATCCATATTATGAATATATAGTGTATGATAAGGTGTAACTTACAGCTAGTGTCTCGTCACTGACATGTGCTGCCACCTGCTGGGTGCGGAGCTGCTCACGGCGAGGCCGGTTGTAGGAGCGGGAGAGCAGCTCAGCCGGTGTGTCAAAGTGTGCAGCCGGGTCAAACTCCTTAGCTACACGAGGAAATCAATGACAAACGACATTCAATAACTCAATACAACACAATCACTCTATTACATTTGTTGATTCTTCACAGTTTATGTGGTCAGTGCATGTTTATTGGAGTGCATGTTTAACAGGAGGCGCATATTTATCAGAAATGACTGACAGGTTAAACTGAATAAAATGTGATGTCTAATATGTATATTTTTGTGTCACTCAGAACAATTTTTGACGTTTTGGCCTGATAAACGCTGCATAAAGGGTGTCAACAAGGCCGAATTTTACACAGGCCGAAGTTCCTCACAACCTGACATCAACTACAGTATATGTAATATTTGTGACATTTTTATCACACCATAGCTAGACTATGCATGGGCGTGGGGGCTTTTGCACTGCAGCATCAATTGTAATAAGATAGATTTTAATACAATAGTAGAGAACAGTCCTGTGAGACATGGCACGGCGACTTGTAATCTTGTGTCTAGTTTCAGTTGGTGAGACAGATAGGGCATACTATCATCTGGGCTTTTGGTAGTATATAGCACAAATTCAACCTGAACTACCCACTGCGGCTAAGTACTAATAGTCTGTAGACTGTCCATTCTGCATGCACCTCACTCAGCTGCCACAGGGACCTGTCTTATTCAATGTTCAATGCCATAGTCAACAGGTGTGTCATTATGAGTGTACACTGTCTCAGATTGCCAGGAGCCTGCTCTGCCTCCCTGTCCCCCCCCCCCCCCCCCCACACACACACACACCCAACCGCCAATCACTTGTACCGTAATCTCCCGTGTATAAGGCACAGCCCGCGTATAAGGCGCACCCCCAACTCAGGAAGGCCTCTTCCACGTATAAGGCGCACCTCTAAGGGCAGATTTTTGTTAATTTAGTAGTATTCTATAGTAAAAATACCCCCCCTATAAGGTGCACCCCAAACTTTCCCTCCCACGTATAAGACAGCAGCATTTTGTTTGGCGTATAAGACGCGCCTTATACGCGGGAGATTACGGTAATAGTCTGTACCTCGTCACGGGCCAGTGGTCAGCAAACCGGCCAGATCACTCCACCTCTCTGTAGAGGGGGAGCACAGTGTAAGTACCTCGGTGTACATATATGTTTTCAGTGTTCCACAAAATCGTTTATATAATGAAAGGAGTAATCAAATTAATCTTTCATCACCAATAGTAGATACATATTCTGAGATAGCATTATTTCAAGGTGGCCTTACACTTCAACCTCCTCTGATTTACAAAAATGCACATATTGCAACACACACTTTAGCACTGATTTCTCCATAGAGATCTTTGACAGTGAATACTTTGTTCAAATACAGAAAATATGATCCAATTGTACCATAACCCACTGAGATAAAACCTGTACTACATATATATAGTAGTTTCAAAATGAACAATTCTAAAACAAAGGCTACAGGGATGCATTTCTGAATCTTAAAATGCTCTAATGCTAATCTGCCATAGGGCTCCAAATGATGAAATGTCTTATTTGCGAATAAAATCAGAAGTATGAGATATATTCTGAAAATTCCTTCACTGATAAGTAAAGTACACACACTGTTGTTATTACATTAGAATAGTGAGCAGGAATAGTCCATAGCAGAGGAGCCACAAACAAAAATAGATTGCAAGGCCTCCCTATCCCTTACACTGTGGCGACTGTGAACCATACACTAGTCTACTCATCTCACGAGTAGTACTCACTAGTCGCCGCGCTAATTAGACATAGGCATGAGCACTTTTGTATGACAGCACCAAATACAAATATCTAGGGATCAGGGTATGGAGACCTTTATCTCTTAACACCAACTTACATATGCTGCAGCACTAAATGTATATTTTGACACCGTGCGCATGAACAAACGTTTTACACACATCGGATTTGGTAGTAAAGCAGAGATGCCACTCCCTGGCTCACAAAAAGTAAGTTAACTTATGATTTTGGACATCTTTTTCTAGGACATGAAAAGAAGGGAATGAAAACCGCTGTCATGTTCGCTCTTGTGTTTTGTGGCCTGTGTGGGTTTTAGCTACTGGACATGGTGTATTTACTGTGTCATCATGTCACCAGCACCTACAAGTCCCACACCACTCCCCTGTGGTCTCTGCTAAGGGCCTGTAGTAGGGTGTGTGTATGGGTGGAGGGGGGGGGGGGCTTAAAACGTACAGGTGTAAGTATATCTCCATCCAGGTGCAAGTTGATTGAGCGCCTGCTTCTCTCTTAAACCCTCCACTTTCCCTGGACTTGATTGCAGGTGGGTTTATTAATATGCCTACCTCGCATTCACACCTTGCCTGCGCCCCAATCTTCAAACTCCTCCCTTACCCTAGAGGCCCAGCTGTTTTCGCTGTCTCTACCATACCATCCCTAACAGTCTTCCTCTCCAATTAGCATATACCCCTTTAACATGATCTGACCTGCCCTGCCCTGCCCCTAGGTCATACCCCAGTCAACCCTCCAACATAGCCCCACAAAGGGACAGGATCACCTGGGTCAGCAGTAGGGTCTATGGGGACAAGCAACCACAGATCTAAATCTAGGGGAGTGTTTGGTAAACTAACAGGTGAAATCAGGGGTAAGAGGAGAAGGGCCGGGGGCAGGGTGGTAGTTTAGTCAAGATCCAGGATAAGCAAATATGGAAATCAATTGCATTTACTCCATGAAAACATGTGCCTTCAGGAGACCAGCTGACCCAGTGAGGAGGGCTAGTAGGGAGGGATGGATGGAGGGGCGCGTGTCTGTGTGTGTGGGTGGGTTGGGGGGGGGCTGATCTTCATCCATGCGACATTCAAACATTTAACAATGGCAACCCAAATCAAAGTCAACACTCACCAAAATGTGGCTACACGTAAAATGGTCAAAGAGTAAATAAGACAAAAGCACACCTTTGTTTGACAATCACTCTGTTGTCCCCGACCATGTTAAGTTTCACATCCTTGCTACCATGACAACTGCCATTGAGTTGAGTGACGTCACTGCCAGGTGTCTATTTGTTTTGTTTTCTATGAGGTCTGAGTGGGATTGACAATAATGAAGACATGTAAGATATGTAGTACATATCTGTTGACTAGGGGCCGTGGGGTATGTCCTTGTGTGATGTATGTCCCAGTGTGCCCTGTCTAAGTGGGCACTTAGACCAGATAAAGGTAAATAGTGAGCCCCCAGGGCACCTGCCACGTGCCTCATTACAATAACCATATATAACCATGGTAACCTGGGGCGGGGGTAGGGGGTAAAACAACTATAGAGAGAAGGGTAGAAATAAAAAATACCTTCGTAACACGACAGGGGAACGGGAAATCGCAAAAAGAGAAATAGCAGTTCATCAAAATAGCTGGGCAACTCGCTGTCTATACTGAGGATCAGAGGTATCTGATGCCACAATCGACATGCACAAGTCACTGAAACACCAACAGGGTAGAGGGGTCGGGGGACGTGGGTCGGGGAGGCTCTCGGACATTCATGGATTTTTGAAAAATGATTAATGAATATATAAGTGACATAATCTTACAATTCCTCAACAATGTACAAAGTCAAGGTGCACCTGACACACAAGAGTCTATTGTAGTACTACGTGTGGTACTATTGATTTCAAATAAACTCATACAAAAATTGTGCCAAAAAGCAAACCCCGACTGTAATCGAACCCCTAACTACAGAAATTCTGAAGGGTTTTGACCCCTATTTTGGCCCTAAAATCAACTGATTTTAAAGGAAATCTTGAGATTTTTGAAGAATTATCTTGTAGACGTATCTTTATTTGGATTTATGGTAGGTGCAGATAGGACCATTGGAGGCATTAGTAGTATAGATGTGCAGCACTGGGCAGTGTTAGGTAGGTACAAATAGGGCCAGTGGAGGCACCAGGTAATAGTATAGATGTGTAGAACTGGGCAGTGTTAGGTAGGTACAGATAGGGCCAATGAAGGCACCAGATAGTACCGAAATCTCCTGCGTATAAGGCGCACCTCACATATAAGTCGCACCCTGAGTTCAAGAGAATGCTATAAGGCGTACCTGGGGCTGGATTTCTGAAGTTCAGTACTGTCCTATAGTAAAAGTACCCCGCCTATAAGACGCACCCCCTTCTCTGAGAGGTTCCATAAGGTGCAGTAGGCCTTTGATTCACTTATAAGGCGCATCTCATACGCGGGAGATTACGGTAGTATAGATGTGCAGTACTGGCCTGTGTTAGGTAGGTACAAATAGGGCCAGTGGAGGCACCAGGTAGTAGTATAGATGTGCAGTACATGCCTGTGTTAGGTAGGTACAGATAGGGCCAGTGGAGGCACCAGGTAGTAGTATAGATGTGCAGTACATGCCTGTGTTAGGTAGGTACAGATAGGGCCAGTGGAGGCACCAGATAGTAGTATAGATGTGCAGCACTGGGCAGTGTTATGTAGGTACAGATAGGGCCAGTGATGGCACCAGATAGTGGTATAGATGTGCAGCACTGGGCAGTGTTATGTAGGTACAGATAGGGCCAGTGATGGCACCAGATAGTGGTATAGATGTGCAGCACTGGGCAGTGTTATGTAGGTACAAATAGGGCCAGTGGAGGCACCAGATAGTGGTATAGATGTGCAGCACTGGGCAGTGTTATGTAGGTACAAATAGGGCCAGTGGAGGCACCAGATAGTGGTATAGATGTGCTGCACTGGGCAGTGTTATGTAGGTACAGATAGGGCCAGTGATGGCACCAGATAGTGGTATAGATGTGCAGCACTGGGCAGTGTTATGTAGGTACAAATAGGGCCAGTGGAGGCACCAGATAGTAGTATAGATGTGCAGTACTGGGCTGTGTTAGGTAGGTACAGATGGGGCCAATGGAGGCACCAGGTAGTAGTATAGATGGCAGTAACGGGCAGTGTTATGTAGGTACAAATAGGGCCAGTGGAGGCACCAGGTAGTAGTATAGATGTGCAGCACTGGGCTGTGTTAGGTAGGTACAGATGGGGCCAATGGAGGCACCAGGTAGTAGTATAGATGTGCAGTAACGGGCAGTGTTATGTAGGTACAAATAGGGCCAGTGGAGGCACCAGGTAGTAGTATAGATGTGCAGCACTGGGCTGTGTTAGGTAGGTACAGATGGGGCCAATGGAGGCACCAGGTAGTAGTATAGATGGCAGTAATGGGCAGTGTTATGTAGGTACAAATAGGGCCAGTGGAGGCACCAGGTAGTAGTATAGATGTGCAGCACTGGGCTGTGTTAGGTAGGTACAGATGGGGCCAATGGAGGCACCAGGTAGTAGTATAGATGGCAGTAACGGGCAGTGTTATGTAGGTACAAATAGGCCAGTGGAGGCACCAGGTAGTAGTATAGATGTGCAGCACTGGGCTGTGTTAGGTAGGTACAGATGGGGCCAATGGAGGCACCAGGTAGTAGTATAGATGGCAGTAACGGGCAGTGTTATGTAGGTACAAATAGGGCCAGTGGAGGCACCAGGTAGTAGTATAGATGTGCAGCACTGGGCTGTGTTAGGTAGGTACAGATGGGGCCAATGGAGGCACCAGGTAGTAGTATAGATGGCAGTAACTAAGACGAGGGGTGATGAATGGGAGGAGACCAATGCCCAAATCTCCCGTCCCTCCCCGCGCAGACACCCCATCCATCACACTGGATCCCTGTACCCCATGGCCGCCCGTGCCAACATGCTCCCTGTGTGCTCTATGTAAGCCGGCCAGGATCAAATCATATCCTTAAGTCGGCCCAAAGTGGCGGCAACTGAGCCGCGCTCAACGGGCCTTGAGTGGGATGGGGTGTGAGGACGGGTGAAGTGTGTGGGTGGGTGGGTGGGTGTGTCATGGGTCTGGTCAGCCGGGCCTGAAGTCACTGCCCAAAAAGATCGATGGAATGCAATGGTAGGTGAGTCTGCTTTGCCGGTGTTACTTGTAGGTGTTGATAACACACATTAAAAAGAAACGCATTGCAACACACTAACTCTGTGTGAAAATTCAAAAGAATACAGATCTCTCATATCACTGTCCAAATTAATTTTCATCTCGTCTACAGAAAATTCAATTAAAACTGTTATATTATGTAGACAGTCAGAACACATATTTCGAAAATTAACACAATTTCTTAGTGCCACCAAGCCTCCTCATTATTACATAATCTGTAGAAATGTAAGTTACTATAGGGTCACGGTCACACTCCAGAACTGTCAAAAGAAAATAGGGAACCTAATTAAACAAGCCACTTTTCTGATCAGTGCCAAAACGTTCATGGTATCAGAATCCCGTGACAGTATGGCCCCAAAAATATAAAGGTGTGTTTCCAGTAACATGACTTGAAATGGTAGGGTCGGTAGGTCGGAATTTCTTTTTTCACATTTACATAGGAAATACTAGGGCACATATCAATGGATTTATCAAATTCTTTGATTTCATTGTAAAATAACGATGGGAAAATGACTACTGTGCAAGAGGGGAAGAACACGAAAAGGGTACAGGAAAAATCCTCAAAAAGTAATGATTTTTTTTAATGTGAAAACAATGAGACAAAATTCGGGTTACTGGAAACAAATCTTTTATTTTTATTTGGCCTATCACCAAATAATGCATGCATTAATTACAATGGGTATAAATATTTGACTTTTTTTTGGATAACTTTTAAACACCAGGTACATTTGTATAATTTTTTGGCGATGGTTCAAATGATGGTTCTCTAAATTGTAAATGTTCATGTCTATACAATGTACTTATTGATTTACATGGTACTATTTCCCACAATAATTACTCTCACCCAGCTTCCTATTGTTTTCAAGATTAATAATTTCAGAGATATTTACACCCCCCCCCCATGGCTCAAAACTGTGTGAGATGAACAAGAAACTATATGGACCTAGAAATAGCCAGATGTGCCCTGTGGAGGTGTGTGACTTATGGCCTGTACCTTTTGATCACCAGTGGTCAGTTGACCCCTGACCACCTCTCCCCATACCCTGTTCACTAGTCGTTCTTTCATCTGACCACTGTTATAGTTTATATACCACAAAATGGACCCACTAATGACCATAAGTGGTCATAGTTTACATCAATGTGGTTCTGGCGGCAGGACAAAGAGAGGGGCGGAAGTGCGGAGAGGAATTGGCGCCAAAACAGATGGCTGTTACATGACAGGTTGACATGTTTATAGAGTGGGAGGAGGGTGGAGGGAAAGGGAAGGGTGGTGTGGTGTTAAGGCAGCATAGTGGTATACTACATTGCCATCTATGCAGGACGCTTAATTACACTGACTTATAGTCCTAATCTAGATTACTCAATCAGGTAATTATCAAGTTGAAAAGTATTCCCACTCGTTTCTATGAAATATGACACAGATGAATGTAATTCTAGTGCCTTTGTGTTTCGTGACTTTAAACTTCCACGTGAGGTAACAGTTCATGTACACCAATCATTTAATCTGGTATTCCAGCTCTTTGGGGGGAAAATCCATGTAACTGCACCGCCTTTTGGATTTGACTATCATGAGATGGAAGGCAATGCTTGGAAACATACTATATGTCTACATTCAGAATACAATGGGGCTTGACAACCAACCACTGGAGACTCGTTCATAAATCTATCTTTGTGGACTCTAACAAACTGTTCAACTAAACTGGTCCTGCTTGTAAAACAAAAGACCTCAGGTGTAGGCGCAGGACTCATCTAACTTAATTATCTTATAATGCATTAATTACCCCAGCAGGTGTTGGTCTTTAAAGCATCCATCCTCCCCTTAACCACATCACAGGTCACATTTAGGGGGTAATCAACTACATGGTTGGTTAGCCAAGGTTATCGTTTTGTTATGGTCCTCATATCCCGATTATATTCACCATAAGTTTTCAGTTTCAGGTATGATTTATATGGAAATGCTGTAAGGTAGTTATGTAGACGGTAATGGATGGTTCTCTGGATATTATAATACGAATTTGCTTGTATGATGGGCGAGTTGCTAAACGCATGAATGATAAGTTTGGGTCCATTGTTTAGATCTTGGACTAGGCTGAATCACCAATCTGTATGTAAAACTATAGTTGTCCCCAAATGGAGGAACCGTGGATTTCTAAATTGAAAGGTTTCAAGTCGGTGAGTGTTTCTGTACAGTACTCACATGCTGTTAACAAGTACATAGAACCAAGGGCTAGGGCTGTGAGAGGTTGGGTGGGGAATTTCTGGTTGTGAAGAGAAGGGGTCTGCCATTGGGGGCACTCTTCCAGCGCCCAACTGACCACTTTCGGTCATGAATCGACAGAGGACGTGGTGGAGCAAGGCCTATAATAAGCAGAAATGTGGCCATTTAATTTTGTAGCTGACCCCTGGGAAAGACCTCAGCTCCCTCCCCTCCGTCTCCCCTACAATGCCCATAGTGGACCTATACGCCTAGACCCGGACCCCAGCAGCACCCCTTCCCTCACTATGCAGGGACGTAACAGGTCTACATGACTTTACTATGGCAACACACCAGCAGAGCTCTTATGAGCAGCTCACTAACACTGTGTTTGCACATCATGCTGACCCCATAAGGTCTTGGCATGAATGGTGGCAGGACTGTATTCATACATCAAAAAGACTAAAGGACATGCTCTATTAAATCACTGTGTGACTATTAGAGCCTTAAACAAGTCCTCTAAAGGGCGGCTTATTTAGTCCCCCTCCCAGTCCCCTGTAGTAGAGGACAGGCGAGATCTGGCCTTTATAGTTCCTACATATTACTTCTTGATGGCACCATGATGTGGGAACCAGCAACATTCTTGCCACTCATTAGTACACATACTTTTAACGGGGCATCATGGTGGAAATAGGCGCGATATGTTAAGACAACCTGCTGTGTGTTAAGAGCTGAAGGGGACAAGATGGGAGACTTCGACACGCTACAACCAGTTATAAAGCCACACCCAGGAACCCTAGCCCTCAATGGGTGCACTTCGGCCGCACGCAAATCGAATCGGTGACATCAAAAGTCGCCATTGAGGCCGGTGCCGCGCCTGATTATAGAGATCAAATGAGGACGGAGCAGGGCCCACATGCCGGTCAGGTACCGCCAACAGGGAGCGCACGGGGTGCCGCATGTAAACGACGCACGGCACGGTACCTAAGACTTATACATGGGTATAGGGGGGATGCGGGTGGGGGCAACACCTTAATGCTGCACTCTATACGACGCAAGGCACGGTACCTGTACACTGATCAGCCTGTGGGTGTTCCGTCCCTCCACAATATTGGGGAGGCACGGAACAACCACAGGCTGATCAGTGTATGGTACCTGAGACTTGTACATGGGTATAGGGGGGTGGGGGTGGGGGCAACACCTTAATGCTGCACTCTATACGATGCACGGCACGGTACCTGAGACTTGTACATGGTATAGGGGGGTGGGGGCAACACCTTAATGCTGCACTCTATACGATGCACAGCACGGTACCTGAGACTTGTACATGGTATAGGGGGGTGGGGGCAACACCTTAATGCTGCACTCTATATGATGCATGGCATGGTACCTGAGACTTGTACATGGTATAGGGGGGTGGGGGCAACACCTTAATGCTGCACTCTATATGATGCATGGCATGGTACCTGAGACTTGTACATGGTATAGGGGGGTGGGGGCAACACCTTAATGCTGCACTCTATATGATGCATGGCATGGTACCTGAGACTTGTACATGGTATAGGGGGGTGGGGGTGGGGGCAACACCTTAATGCTGCACTCTATATGATGCATGGCATGGTACCTGAGACTTGTACATGGTATAGGGGGGTGGGGGCAACACCTTAATGCTGCACTCTATATGATGCATGGCATGGTACCTGAGACTTGTACATGGTATAGGGGGGTGGGGGCAACACCTTAATGCTGCACTCTATATGATGCATGGCATGGTACCTGAGACTTGTACATGGTATAGGGGGGTGGGGGCAACACCTTAATGCTGCACTCTATACGATGCACAGCACGGTACCTGAGACTTGTACATGGGTATAGGGGGTGGGGGTGGGGGCAACACCTTAATGCTGCACTCTATACGATGCATGGCACCGTACCTGAGACTTGTACATGGGTATAGGGGGGTGGGGGTGGGGGCAACACCTTAATGCTGCACTCTATACGATGCATGGCACGGTACCTGAGACTTGTACATGGGTATAGGGGGGTGGGGGCAACACCTTAATGCTGCACTCTATACGATGTACGGCACGGTACCTGAGACTTGTACATGGGTATAGGGGGTGGGGGCAACACCTTAATGCTGCACTCTATACGATGCACAGCACGGTACCTGAGACTTGTACATGGGTATAGGGGGGGTGGGGGTGGGGGCAACACCTTAATGCTGCACTCTATACGATGCACAGCACGGTACCTGAGACTTGTACATGGGTATAGGGGGGTGGGGGTGGGGGCAACACCTTAATGCTGCACTCTATACGATGCACAGCACGGTACCTGAGACTTGTACATGGGTATAGGGGGGTGGGGGTGGGGGCAACACCTTAATGCTGCACTCTATACTTGCTAGCTGTAGATTCTGTAAGAAGAGCAACGTAAAACGAGCCAAGACTCCTTGGATAGGATTTTTGTTTTCATTCGAAAAAGCAAGGAAAGTGCCAGCTATGTTCTCGGACAATAATTTCAATGGTGTCTGACCTACTTACACCTGTCTGACAACATTGATACCCTCCTCTTTAGCCAGTGTCGAAGAGACTTGTAAGCTCTAGTTTTAAGAGTTACCGGAATGTATGACACTTCCTCGTGCTAGATAGGTGGACAGTTCATCCTAAATTTGGGTAACATCGCAATGGATGAACATCTATATACAACTTCCTTAATCACAGCTATAAGGTTATAAATCATGGAATGATGGCCACACGAAGGGTATCAACATGAGGTCATATAACGCGGTTTGGGTGAATTTATATAGTACATTAAATGAACATAGGGATTTCTGACACAGTGATACGCTGATGCACAACTGACCTTTCTATACACTAACTGCAGATAGCAACTCTTCAGAAACCACAGAGTGAATACAAGGCATTCGCAATCAAATCTTTATCATACATCTATATAGTAAGCTCATAATCCCATTCAATCAGAATTCAAGTGAGCCAGTAAAGCGTCTGGTTATCTATTAACTATATAACTCATCTCTCAATACGAGACAAGCCTAAATTTCATGAGGTCTGAGTCAAAATGAGCGGGTATTCCCAGCAACTACATTCATCCTTATACACGAAAAGGCCTAAGAGTGTCTACAATATTTCTTACCGAGAGCTACTAAAGTATAGGACAAATTCAATTAAAGCCTTTCTCAATGTATGCAATTCAATTAAGTCCAACAATGGTGCCGTAATGATCACATATCTGAGGCATGTCAGGTCGAGGGGGGTTGTACAATTAACAACGAGCCATGATTGGCATATGCTATCCATCTCTTTCCTGTACGCCAAAGGGAAACACTGCAGTAAGTAAAACATACCGACATGATATCCACCTGCCCAATCCATACTTTCCTCATCCATTGTCCGACCCCAACCCCCACATCGGGATTTCCTCCGAACTGTTAGCCTCCATTCCTTCATCGTCATCTCACATTGTTATTCTTCTAACCATACCTAACCCATGCCCCCCCCCTCCAACTCGCCAATCTGACTTTCCACATATTTTGACTAACACCATATTTACCCTCTATCCGTCCCTTTCACGATCCTCCTTTCACTACACTCGCCTCACCCCTTCGGCTCCCCCTGCAACCCATTACACATATGCTTACCTTCCTTCCGACTGTCTGTAAAAATGATGTGTTTATTCTTTGGTTTATCATCAGCTTCCAACAGGTGCAGCCGGCTCTTCATCTTCTCAATTTTCTACAAGAAATACAAAAAGAGTCACAAAAAGTGCTTGACTTTATTAGCGTCCTTCAGTGTGAGACTTGGGAGACGTCAGAAAGCACCTGCCATTAATTGGTAGGTAGCTATAGTGTTAATGAGACTCTACTTGTTCTGGTGGACATAAAAATATGGGATATGTCTGCAGATACAACGCTCTGATTGCGAATACAGCTGGGGGTTGAATTAAATAGTGGTGCCTGGAAAGTTGGCTAGTTAGGCCTTTATATGTAAGTCGACGTCGTAAGTGGAACCCAGATGCACACTTATTTTTCGTCATTTCTTCTCGCTTTTCTTGTGCGTGTGAACATCAATTCAGGGGTAAACTACCACAGATTAATCCTATATAGACATCAAACCGACGGCATAAGATTGGGAAGTTTGTGCATCCTTTAGTAATACTGAATATAATATACAAAAATATTGCAGTTACCTAAGTTGTTAAATGTACATAATATGATGTCCCTAAACACAAATATTCTGTGTAAGGGACCAGAAAATATTGCTGACAATTTCAATAGAAATGCAACCGGAAATTTAAATACTGTGGCTATTACTATTACTTCTACTAATTCTAAGCTTGGATTCCAGCTTGTGGTTGACAAACATACATGTACCCTTACCTTCAACTCCAAACTCCTCCTATAGTTTACATATTTCATGTCCTGGGTGGTTATAAGTTTGAGCTGGTCCTCTGTGTACTCAGGAACTATGTCCTCAGTCTGATGGACACCATCCTGGAAGGAAAGGGACAAAACTCATTAAGTACTATGCTATAATCATGGCTTGTATATCAAGTAGCCTAGTTAAACCAGTATGTTGCTTACATGTACAGGAGCAGTATGACCTTGAAAATCATTAGCTATCTAGACCTTCTATTACTACAGTGTGATACAGTTGAAGGAATGAAAATATGTTTTTCGCACATGTTTTAGTGTATCCGCGTGATCACCAAAGCATGTCTCAAGCCGCTGTGGTAATCATACCAAAACTACATGGAAATGTCTAGGAATCCATGCTATCTACGGTAAATATACACATAATGTTTCTGACTATTTGAACTACCTATTTACTCTTTTATTTTAAAGCCCATTACATTATTGGTTTCTAGTCATTTAGTTCAGTTATACATATACTGTTTCTTTCTTTTTTGGCAATTAAATATCTGCTCAGCCTTTGGTCCAAATCCAACGGCAACATGATTTTAGACTGATGTTCACTAGTTGTGGTGACAAGTTCTTGATATACAGCCTGGGCAACTTTAAGGCATGTATAGTAGCTGGCCACATTGCACATATCTCACTAACGGATGGTTAAGCAGTGTGTCAGGAAGAGTGAGTGAGTGAGTAATTGTTGTTTAACGCCATTTCGACAGCTAAGGTCATATTCATGGCGAGAACTGCATTACACAATTTCACAAGGGAATGTGTTAGTGCCCGCGCATATGTGCACCATACACATCTGAGTGGATAGTAAAGATGAGATATAGACCCTTTTAAGTGGGCTAGGGAAGCCCGCGTGTCAGGAAGATGGACCTATGCCTGAAGGAGGGGGTGGGCTGGTGAAGGAACGCTGTGTAGGGGGCAGGTGCAGAGGTGGATGATAACTGGAGGTCTGCTGTAAGGCAACAAGGACGCTGTATATATGAGGCATTAACACACAGATCAACTTAGGCCTACACTCCTAGATCGTCATATCTTTCTGACTTTTACATCCTCTATCGCTGGTTTTGCACCACCTACTCCCACCTATCTCCCCAATTTTTCATGTATACATATATATTGTATATATTTCAATTAATAGATCCATTTTTGATCCATTTCCCAGCCGTCTTTCTCACACTTAGGGAATGTTCAACAACAATTATGTCAGTGTTTTCTGGCATTTTTCAGGACGCACCCAGCCCCTTGTCACTGTTTTTGTATGGAACATAATATAGCCTTGTCATCGGAACCCAAAGACCCCCCCCCCCCCACAACCTAAGTGATGTAATAGCTGTACGT
This sequence comes from Acholoe squamosa, assembly GCA_949317995.1. Classification (NCBI taxonomy): domain Eukaryota; kingdom Metazoa; phylum Annelida; class Polychaeta; order Phyllodocida; family Polynoidae; genus Acholoe; species Acholoe squamosa. The sequence goes on from OX439037.1 coordinate 45,928,043, forward strand.
TTAGTTCTATCATCTATCTGATATTTTCTTAAAGGTGTCCCCTGCTCCTACTCTAACTGCATGTACTAACTTCCTCCTGAACTATCCCCTGTGTTTCTTGGAATAGATTATCACTCGGAGCAGGTCCTGTGGGGGAGTGATGTAGGTACTTCAACTCCTGTACACAAGATACTCTACATAAGACATCATTGTTGGCAGCTTTCCATTTAGTACATGGTCAGGACGCCACACACAGATATCACAGAAGTGTAACAAATAGTTCTCGAAGTAGAACAAAGTTGTTACACCTTATGTCAAAATGTCATGCATCAGGTCGACCCTATGGGTTATATACCACCTGCTTGATGAAGCATTCGATTATGGACATTAAGGAACCCCAAAAAAAAGGTCACCAAAAGAATAAGTTTCTCTCAACCTCAATGCACTAATGGCTGATGGAAACGATACTATGGTTTCCCTTCGACAGATGTGTTTACCCAAATACATCGATCTCATATCTCGGATCTCCCTTTTCCCTTCTATTGAATGGCTTCCCCTGGGAGCTGCAGAATTGCCATTTTTCCTGTGCATTAGATTATTCAGATTGTCTGGACAAGAGAGAAATCTCCTTAAGTAACATAGTCCATAAAATGAAGAACGTTGAGATGTTGATGACTAAGACGTTTCTAAAGGAGTGGTCCAAATATTTAGTCATGGGAATTTCTTTATATCATTCCGTGAATCTGTTTGAAATCTACAGCAATTTTCTTTACTATTTTTGAGGGTTCCAGTTCGGGGCGTATTCAAAGACCATCACAAAACTACTTTCATTCGAAGCTGGATTGACTTTATACTTTAGAATATATAACGTTCTATACCTCTGTCAATCTTTGTAATAGGGCTTGCAGTCAACATATCCATCATTCAAGAAGTATTATTACACACCCAACCCCATTAAATATGGACGCTCCCCTTTGGCCGTTAATAATGTTCCGCCTCGGCCCCCTATAGGTCATAGTCCGGTCTTTCCCTCCTCCTCCAGGGGCCCACCTATGACTTCATTTTAACCCTTTCACACCCCATCCTTGTAATGTCTCCCTTTTATGTCGGTCCCTCTGTGCCAATTCACGCCTTTTGGTGTTATGTCCCCCTCTGTATGACTCGAGATGGGGTCACCACCCCGCCCTCCATCCTCACCTCTCATTCCTCAATTCCACCCTAACCTCATCATTTTAACCCCACCCTCTTCCACCTCGGTACATTCAATGTTACACGTCTTTCTCCCAATGGACGTTCTCTAGTCGTTGGAATGAACTGTTGACAGGTAATATGTTGTAGAGGGATCCCCTTACAGAAGTGGCTGTATGTCCACGTACAGATCAATCATGTATACGTCTAAAACTGAACATCGCCATGGAAATAGCTTCTCTGGCCACAATTCACTGCCTTTCAACAGTCACAGGAGAGGAAGATGGAAATGGGTAGGTCTCCGAAAAAGTGAAAGCATGGCGTGGGGAGGGCGGCAAATATAGAGAGGGGGGATCCTCCCCCAATGCCCACAAAGTCGAAGGGAGAGGTGGCAGGCAGAGGGGATGGGAGCTGGCAGACAGGCAGTTAGGCAATCAGGCAGGCAGGGAAACAGGTAGGCAGGGGGTATCTTATAGACACCCTCCCCAAGCCTTTCCTTCTCACTACCCATCATGGGTCCACCCTTCACAATGTGCAGATAGAAACTGAGATAAGACGACCGATAAGAACCCGACCCCCTCCCACCTCTCCTTCCGATATAAGTCTGTGCAGTCAATGGTTGTCGAGCACGCCTTGTATACTGGGTTATTTACATCCAATGTGGGCGCCTTCTGGCCCCAAGCTGCTTTATCTCCTAACTAACTAACGGTGCTAAAAGCGCTGCCATGAGATAGGGAAGGAGGGGTGTGAAGGTGTTTGAGTGGGTGGGTGGCTTATATGGACGATGGTGTAATGAAATAAGTGGGTGCCAATGTAAAGTTAAACCCGTTAAGGACGGCATGCTGCCAAAAGGCTTCTTGTTTAGTTGGCATCATGATGTGCAAATGCAATGATGGCTGTTCCTCGCCGACTGTAGTGGTAACGATGTAGACCTTCGGGGGCCTATATCTCGTGAACATGAAAAGCAGGCTGTTGTGTGGACTGGATGTTATCCATAACACGCATCCCTGACACGATGTCTTACAGAGATGCATTAATGCTTCACGATATTTAAGGGAGTATGGGGCTGTACAGCTGGCATAAGATGCTATAGCGTAAGGTACTTTCTCCAATATCCAAATACATGTACAATACGTTGTATGGGAGTCCCTTGTAGAGGGGTGGGGGGGGGGTGGAGATCAAGCGAGCAGATCTCAGGAGGTGGGACCAGAGTGAATAATATAAGCGGGAGAAAAGAAGAATTTTAGAAAACAAGGTGAGTATATATATCTGTTATAGTAGACGATAAGTGTCTGTTGGGGTGCACAATATGTGAAAAATTGCAGAAATAATGGAAACAGATATAGGTTTTGATTTTGTGAAAGCACATCAGGAGGGGCAGCCGTATTGACAAGGTTCACAGTCACTAACTGCTTTAGACGTTGTGGCCAGAGAGGGGTGAGTGAGTGAGTGATAGATGTTTAACGCCATTTCGACAGCTAAGGTCATATTCATGGCGAGGACTACATTACACAATTTCACAGAGGAATGTGTCAGTGCCCGCGCATATGTGCACCACACACATCTGAGGGGATAGGAAAGAGGAGATATAGATCCTTTTAAGTGGGCTAGGGAAGCCCGTGGCCAGAGAGGCAATGGACATCTGCTAGTAAGTTCTTCTAAGTGAGATTGAAATTAACTACGGGATGCACATGAAGAGTAAGCATGTAAAAAACTAAAACTGTCAGGTGGAACAAGAGCAGAAAAGCAAAAGAGGAGGAAGTGCACCAAAATTGTTTTTTCGCTGACCTCTCCCTCCCCACCCCATCGCCATACCTCATATTCGAAATATTACCACCCACTAGTAAAAGGCAGTCCCAATTGTCGGGCGGACAAATCAAGGCTCGAGGAACCAGTATGGAGGGGGGTGGAGTCTGGGGTCAGACCCCTTTGCCGTCTAATTTTCCGCCAAAGCCGGCAGGGCGAGGGCATCAGGGGCAGAGTGAGAGGAGTAGTGAGTGCCCAGTCCCCCACAGGCCGATGCTATACATCACCACAGACATGGGGAAGGTGGGGGTAGCAGGAAGAGGTTTCATCACTTTTCATCGTTTTGCCACCTCGCCTTCAACAAAAGTAAATAGATGCCCGGTCCCATTGACAGATTTAATCAAGTCGATGAGCGACGACTGACGCCGGTAGGACAGTCTGTGACGTCACAGGCTGAGGTTATCACATAGGGGACTAGCAGGTCGGCTGCTGTGATATCAGTGCAGTCATACTTACATTGTTCTTTACCTTCCCTGCCTGTCATGTTCATAACAATTGATCCATTGCAAATTTCTATGTGGCGCAGGTACCACCTACCTGTATCTTGTGAGACAACTGGAGTGCGGTCTTCACTTGTAAGTTTACTACCGGGGAGAACTCAAGCTAACATCTAGGGCACAGTCTCAGTATTTGGTAGACCATGGAGGTACATCTTATGCATCTTATGTACCTCCATGGGTAGACCTACCAAGAGTATACCACTTGGATTGTAAAATCACTGTTTCAACCCATTATCATTTTCTTTTGGATACTATGCCATAGAAGAACCTCCCACAGAATCTACCCAGCACCCTTTACCCTGTGGCTAGAATCGTGGACATCACTATAGGACACAACATGGCGGGCCGTTGAGGGGTATCCGCCACATCCTATAGCCTGAACCAGGCTGGGGAGGGCAGGGGGATGCAGCCATGCAGCACGGATAGGGCACGGGGGACGCGGCGACAGGGCGTTAGGGTGCAGGACCGTCAGTCAACGATTCTACAGGATCATAACTCCTCATCGTCATCCTGGGTGTAATAGGGAATCTTGTGGTTAAGGCCCTGTTGTACACTCAGGGGTAGAAGGATGGAGAAAGTAACATGGTCGGGGTGAAGGGGATATTGGTGGGTTACTTTTTCTTAGTGACAGTCGGAGAAGCACATTCACCATTCTTATTGCCTCATTTCTCTTGAGATTCGTTATCCACTTTCCTGTGTTTTTTCTTTCCTTTATTTGAGGTAGTGTCCTGACATAGGGATTATTGTGGTGTACCATCCCCTTGATCGGGTACTAAGGGGGCCTAATATTACCAATAGAGGTGAGAGACAGTGATCAAGTACGTTGTGGTTTCCCCCAATATGATACTATTGAAGTAGTACACAGGTGAGGGCCGTACTAAATAGCTGGCATGGCTACCTCCCTGCACCAATCTACCCTCTGTGTACCAATTTACCTGTACTGTGTTACAATTAGGATGGGCAGTATCTATTGTATAATGGCTACATCTAATTCTAAAGCACCTGCTGAAACAGCTGATGTCTATATGTTTTAGTAAATGTAGACTTTCAATCGTACTGACTTGCCATGGGCATGGAAAGCAGGGGGGGGCATGCACCCCCCCCCCACTTTTGGCCAACTCCTCAAAAGGTCAAAACTAAAAGGTCAAGCAAAGGGAGGTCAAAACTTGCAGAAAACCCCCCTGGTCCCACCCACTCTGAAACTGCTTCACACGCCCCTGACTTGCACCTACAGGACAAGACCATGTACACCCATCTTGTGAACGTATTGGGATCTGGATACAACCATCTCAAACTATCCTTTATTTTTCTAACTTTCATCTTCCCTCCTGACATTCCCTACATCAGCCCATAATGAACCTCTCCTAGCTTGTAGTTAATAACTACATGCATGTACTGGAGTTTTGATAAATGATTAACAACAAAATCTGGACATTTAATTATGGCTGGATTCATTAAACCATTATACTAATGGTGGGTCATGGCTATATAGTGAGAATTTTACAAATATATACAATGTATATTAAGGAAAATACAAACAAGAATATACATCGGTCGGTCTTTGTTAAGGGAATTAAGGCAATCACTGCTTGCTTTTCGTATCACAAAACGACACACTTGAAATCACAAAAAACTTAATTAACCTTTTTTGTTTGTGCATCTCAAAGTTATCCCTCGCCCATAAATCAAAGACACGCTATGCCAGATACCAGCCGGGGTCGGTGGTTTCTATTCAGGTGAGTTATATACGTATAACTCCAGGGTGGGGTCGGGTCACGGCCAGCACCCCAGAGGTAAGCCCTCTCACTACCTGCTTTGTTCCTAACCCCTCCCCCTACCTTTATCTAGGGCCTAGACCTGTGGCATAGGGTCACGGTATGAGGTGATGACATGGTGAGATAGAGGGTGAGTTGCAGGCTCCACCTGCCCGCGGGGTATGGGGTAGGTGTCTCATTAGGAAGCCTCTTTGTTTAATGTAGACCCATCACAGACAATTCCACCAAGGTAATTAGCTGAGGGCAGGCACAACACTGCCCTCTCATATCTCCCTCAACGTCTGTGGGCCTCCTCCTCTCCACACCCCGTCATTGTAGCCGTCCTCAACCCCAGAAACCTATCCAAACATGGATGCCTGCTTTATATCTATATACCGGGTACTTGGTGTTCAGGCTACTGTCTACATACTTTGACATGACCAATATATTAATTATCAGCATGCGTTCAAGATCTGAGTTTATTTGCATGTTCATCTTTGTTAGTTGTGCTGATTTCTTGTGAATCTGGCAACTTTCTGCACTAAATTCCACAGAACCGAATACTCTATTCTCCAGTGATATCGGGCATGCCCCCCCCCCGAGGGACTATGGTCCCCCCCCCCCAAGAAAAAAATGAAAACCAGTATATTCTGTGGTGAAATTGGTTATTTATTCACAAATATATATACCAGGGAAATGTCTAAATTTTACTTTGAGGCATGCCCCCAGACTCGCTAAAACATCACTTGCAAAGCTCAAAATCGCCAATGCACCCCATTCAAGGCGCTTTAGCCCCTCCAAAATCACATTGCTGCCGAAACCTTTAGTCATACTCCCAGAAAAAAAAAAAAACCTAACGCTACCGGGAACCCCGGTGTACTTTTCTTTCACTCTTCTATTGTCTCCAGATGTAATTTGATTTAAACCTCTTGCTTGGGTGACTTGACAAGGGGCAGTTGAGAACTCCCCAACGCCCCATCCCCTGTTTACGACATCAGCATGCCTTCAACACTTGGCGCCCTAACTACCAGCTTCTCGTGCACATAACTAAGTGATTCAATTCCTGTCATATCCTCATATCAGACTACTAATTAGAGTACAATTTTGTGTCTAATTAAGCCACATTATGCCACTCTAATAGGCTTATCTTGGCGGGGTTGTTTTCCAGACCGGGGTTTAGCAGTAGCAGCTGTTTAAGATGTGTTGGTGAGTTTTGAAACCAGAATACAAATCATGGAGTGGGCTAAGTTTTGTTATTAAATGCCTATAACTTTGAGTTTTAAGAAAAAGTCACACGTCATTGGTATGCAGTGTAAGGTAGTGGTGAATATTCTACTTAATTAAACCACATGGAAGTTGATAGCATTATCATTTTTTGTTCATTAGTGTAATCATTCTGTTGGCAAATAGCAAATTATCTGTGTCCGAGGGATAGAAGTCCGTAAAAACTCATACGGAAATTCCTCGTGGGTTGCATACCTAGTACTTTGCATCAGATTTCGCACAGTTCCAATGCCTGTTTAATTTGCAAAGGGTCAAAATTCCAACAAGCCACTTAAGACCCAAGATGCATTCAGAACGTAGATTTATCTAAGAACCTAAAGTCACAAAAAGACACAATTGTTTACTTATTTGTGTAGTTCGATATATCAATCAATCACTGGTCATTATTCCATTCTTATTGAATTACATACCTCAAATGACGGGTACATGATACGCGCTATTGGTGACTGTAAACTTTCGGTTGGTTTGGTTGATTTTACCTCCCCTGATACTAATCAGAAGCTACTGCAGGGGCGTAGGAAAAGGGGGGGGGGCCAGGGGGGCCCGGCCCCCCCAATCCCAGAGGAGGTGGGGCCTGAATATGTCTGGGCCCCCCCAATATTTGTCAAGACCCATGATAAAATACTAAGATTTCCCCCAATTTTTTCACAAATATGGTAGCACAATGGAATAAAACCATAGTGTTGTAGATTTTAATACAATAGTAGAGAATAGTTCTGTGAGACATGGCGCGGCGACTTGTAATCTTGTGTCTAGTTTCAGTTGGTGAGACAGATAGGGCATACTATCATCTGGGCTTTTGGTAGTATATAGCACAAATTCACTCAGCTGCCACAGGGACCTGTCTTATTCAATGTTCAATGCCATAGTCAACAGGTGTGTCATTATGAGTGTACACTGTCTCAGATTGCCAGAAGCCTGCTCTGCCTCCCCCCCCCCCACACACACACCCAACTGCCAATCACTTGTAATAGTCTGTACCTCATCACAGACCAGTGGTCAGCAAACCAGCCAGATCACTCCACCTCTCTGTAGAGGGGGAGCACAGTGTAAGTACATACATCTTTTCAGTGTTCCACAAAATCGTTTATATAATGAAAGGAGTAATCAAATTAATCTTTCATCACCAATAGTAGATACATATTCTAAGAAAGCATTATTTCAATGTAAACTAAAAATTTTACACAGAAAAGAATGTAGCAGTTCCACAAGGTGGCCTTACATTTCAACCTCCTCTGATTTACAAAAATGCACATATGGCAACACACACTTTAGCACTGATTTCTCCATAGAGATCTTTGACAGTGAATATTTTGTTCAAATACAGAAAATATGATCCAATTGTACCATAACCCACTGAGATAAAACCTGTACTACATATATATAGTAGTTTCAAAACGAACAATTCTAAAACAAAGGCTACAGGGATGCATTTCTGAATCTTAAAATGCTCTAATGCTAATCTGCCATAGGGCTCCAAATGATGAAATGTCTTATCTGTGAATAAAATCAAAAGTATGAGATATATTCTGAAAATTCCTTCACTGATAAGTAAAGTACACACACTGTTGTTATTACATTAGAATAGTGAGCAGGAATAGTCCATAGCAGAGGAGCCACAAACAAAAATAGATTGCAAGGCCTCCCTATCCCTTACACCGTGGCGACTGTGAACTATACACTAGTCTACTCATCTCACGAGTAGTACTCACTAGTCGCCGCGCTAAAAAGGGGGCCTGGGCTTAAAATCACAGGCAAAAGTCATCAAAGATATTTTAATACATATATCTTATGTACCCATGAATAAGTGTCAGCCCACTCTATCCGATGAATTACGATCGGTGCGACAATCAAGATTTGGTTCCTACGCCTCTGTACCGTGTTTGAATGGACACTTCATATCGTACTATGGAATCTTGAATGACCGAATCTATGAGGAGGGGTGAGGGGGAAAACCACTACTGGTGCTTCATCCCCCTCCCGGCATTCCCCTATTCTTCTCGAAGGATAGCAAGTGTTCTCTTATTTGTCTAGTCTAGTCTCATAGGCAGGGCCAAAAAAAAACACAGCCTTTGTTCACTCAGACATGGTTCACTGAGGGGGAACCCCATGACAAAAGACAAGCATGTAGGCACAGGCCCGCGAACATGGACACCAGAAGCCCACATGTTCACCTCAAGCGACAAGAAGTTTGTCCTCTTTTATGAATCTGATATGGACACTACATGTCATAATGTGGACTCTATAAACTCTGGTGTAAACTGCATGGACTGTGAACAAGTAACCAATGGATAACTCATGACGCGTGGGGGTTATCAACGGATAATAACACGAGGCCGTAGGCCGAGTGTTATTATCGTCGATAACCCCCACAAGTCATGAGTTATCCATTGACTACTTATTTTATACCACGAAACCAATAAGTAATCAATATTATACCAATAAATTCAAGTTGAAAACAAAAATTATTCCCCCTCCCCGGGACTCGATCGAAGCCAGCCATAGTGTGTGTACACAGGTACATACACCTCGGCACCCGGCAGCGGACAGCGACAGCCCCGGTCTCGGCTAGGCTTGGCAGCGGCACACGGCAAAAGATTTCAATGCGTCTCGCTGTTATGTTTGTGTATAATACACCTCCTCGCCCGGCAGCGGACAGCTACAGCGCACACGGCGAAAAAGCTTCTCGCGGCTATGTTTGTGTATAATACACCTCGTCACCCGGCAGCGGACAGCTACAGCGACGGCGAAAAAAGATGCGCCCAGACCGGGGCTCGATCCATGTACCTCTCACGGCTGAGCGCAAGGCGCTAACCGCTAGGCCACAGCGTCTCCTCCTCCTAGTGCGTCTCGCTGTTATGTTTCTATACTAAATACACCTCGTCACCCGGCAGCGGACAGCGACAGCGCACACGGCTTTGTATCATATCCAGACTTGGTTCGAACCGAGCATTTTTCGTCAGTCCCTGTGGCGCACTGCATAGGGGGTTGGACTAGGCTGCAGGTTCGAGCCCTGCCCTGGTCAAGTCTATCATGAGTTTTGACATGTGACATGTGACATGGGATAAACGCACGCCTTACATGGATAACCGCACGCCTTACATTGATAACCGCACGCCTTCCAAAATTGATGTTACAGCCTATAGGGTGTGCAATATCGACAGATATGTGGATGGGAATAGCCACCAAAAAGCACTGTGTAACCCACAAATCATGGTATAATATACACTATAGACTCTGTAAATTGGACACTACATGTCATAATGTAGACTCTATAAACTCTGGTGTAAACTTCATGAACTGTATACACTATAGACTCTGTAAATTGGACACTACATGTCATAATGTAGACTCTATAAACTCTGGTGTAAACTGCATGAACTGTATACACTATAGACTCTGTAAATTGGACACTACATGTCATAATGTAGACTCTATAAACTCTGGTGTAAACTGCATGAACTGTATACACTATAGACTCTGTAAATTGGACACTACATGTCATAATGTAGACTCTATAAACTCTGGTGTAAACTGCATGAACTGTATACACTATAGACTCTGTAAATTTGACATTACATGTCATAATGTAGACTCTATAAACTCTGGTGTACACTGCATGGACTGTATACACTATAGACTCTGTAAATTGGACACTACATGTCATGTCAGGGGCGTAGGAAGCAAATTCGTATTGGGGGGCAGGGGTCTCGGTTGGGGGGCCCCCTGCCCCCCCCCTTTTTCCTACGCCCCTGAATTTAGACTCTATAAACTCCGGTGTACACTGCATGTCATACTCTACAGGCTGTCCCATTCTCGCCATTGTCATCAAACACCTGACTGTGCCCCTGACCAATATCGGTGGGTGAGGGAGGGTGCGGGGGTGGCGGTAGGGTAGGCTGGTAAGGATGGGGGTTTAGTGGTGTGTTTGGTTGGACAAGCAGTACAAGGTTAACTCGATCCCATAGACAAAGATGCACACAAAAACATATTGTAACAGGTTGGGGAGGTCTGATGTGGTGTAAGTGCAGTACGAGGAGCTGAAGCTAGAGATATTGGCATTGACACAAGGTCAGGTGTGAATGGGCGGTATAGGGAAGAATGGGAATGTGATATAATGGTTGCGAACGTTTAAGGTAGGACTTTTATCTATTTGTCTAAGACATACTGGCAGCTGTGGGTTAGCCTTATATCTTTAGCATAGATATAGGGATATAATTACCGGGTATGTAAAAGTTACAGAGAGTTGATAAAAGATACAGAGAGTTGACAATTGACTTTACATGTAATAGAGGGGGCCTAATTCATAGGACAGTTAAATTCCTGTGAAGTGCGGTAGCTGGGCGAGCCAAATAAACAACCTATAAATCAAGATGCTGCTACATGTAAACCAGCTTACGTATAGACTCTTCTACTGTGCTAAAGGTGTGTAAGTAGCAAAATGTAGCTCTCAGGGGGAGAGGTAGCAATGTCACTACCACCCCCTCCTTTACACACGCACACACCCTCACTATACACATTGACCCATCAGCGCTGTTTGCCATCCATCTTACGTTTCCTGCCCACCCTAAAAAGATACACAAAATATAATGATGTGCACACAGCACCAAATTAATATTTCAATGGTCGACAGAAAACTGAGCCGTCCGGTGAAAACCTGCAATGATTTCCATTGATGAGTTATTTACGGCGCACGACGACAGAGGGCGCGTCGGGGCTGCTCCACCAGGGAGCGTGCTCACCCAGCGTCCTTCCCGTGCAGGGGCCGACGGGACATTTCGCTATTCTGTTCTTCTCTGTTTTATTTTATTATGCCTCGACAAATTTGTTTCTCATAGACTGCAAACGCGCGGGCTCACAAATCATCGCGCTCTACGTCTACCAACATTTGATAACTGTAACCGCAGGACTGTTTTCTTACCTTTGCAATTGTTTCTGTCTTTTATTCAAGTGGTCCAGTGGAATGGTGTTGGACGAGGTCTACAAGTATTGAGAGTTAACAGTAAATGTATAACTTGATTTTTCTCCTTGGCCTGAGTATAATTTGCTACTACATTTACGTATAAATGCCATTTTAGCATAAAATGTGAAGTATTGATTTCAGGTTCAATGGCAGAGGCTAGTGTCTTATTGGGATTTCTTGCTATAAATTAATTATCATAGCCAAAAAGTGGTATTTAGACCAACGGTGCTGCCATTTTACATGTAATGTGCCTTCCTAAGTTTGCACAGACCGTACTCGGACTGTAGGCCATACCTACAGTCCGAGTCTCTCTGGACTAGTGAGTCTCTGTTTGAATAAATGTTATAGTGACTAAAATGATATTTTCAGGCAGACCTTTGGTACATTTGTGTACCTGTGGACAGTAACAGCAATGTGTAAGATGTAAAGGCCACAATTTATATTTGATAAATGACTTCAAATTTGGACATTATATCACTAAGGGGCACGTATTTCCGGACAGTCTGTAATATGATAGACAAGCCCTGCCTTAATTTTGATATAGACCTTACATAAGTTCACAGCAATGACAGTTATTTTGGAGCTAAAAGATTTAACATGTGATATATATCACATATGGCCCAGGGTCTAGTACCCCCCCCCCAATATAAAAATTGGGCGTTGTGCATTGAAGCACAGAAGGCTCAGGGTAGGTACCATAAAGCCCTCTATCAACCCTGTAGGGTCACAGGAATCAGCACTTGCGAAATATTGACTAATTACTTACAAATAGAGACTATTATCTATACCTGTACTGACACCAGTCTGGCATAATCTTCTCTTACTAAACCCCTTGGACCACTGGCCCCCCCTGGTGTGCTGGCCCCCCGGACACCTGGCCCCTGGACACCTGGCCCCTGGACACTTGGCCCCCGGACACTTGGCCCCCTGGAAACCTAGCCCCCACAGAAAACTTTATCCTTAGCATGCTTAGTTTATCGCTCAGTCCCCAATGTGTTATGTGTATAGCTTGGACACTGTAAACATTGCCTGCTGAAAAAAAGTGTCTCACTTGGTGATTACCCATAGGACTCCATGTGCTAATTTCATCGCCAAAATCTATCTGACCCATAGACCCAATGGTTAAAGAACTTGTAGTCAGTAGAGAAAGACATCACTCACCATAAAGGACAAAATGTTGTCTGATAGATGAGATTTGAAACTTTCCTTTGGCTTTTGAAAAATGTGTAAACTAACAGTATATCACTGAATGATAACACCCTAAAGTTGGTGATTACAAATTTGTGGATCTGACTGAAAACCCGGCTCCAATAGCCCAGGGGATACCCTGGGCCAATTACAGTGCTTGCTCAGATGAACTCATGGGAATACAAGAAAAAGACAATAGAAACCCGTTTTGCTTTTTATCTCGCAGGCTATTTTACTGTCCGGAATTAGGTGCCATTTTAACATATCTAGTCCCGGATTTCCTTTAGAAATATTGTACCTATTCCACCATGGGTTAGAAAATGTATTGGTCTTTCATATTTCAGAGATGGGGGTCAATCAGGCATTATGTTTGGGAGTATATAACGAGTAGATAACCACAAACCGTCCGGAAATTGGGTACTTCACCCTACAGGTCCTTACTGACCACTGACATAATGTCCACAGAATGCAGAAGGGGCTCCAAACACATGCAGCAATTGATAGAACGACCTATATATAAATAGGACTTTGATTTATTACTACATTAACACTTCGATAGTGAGAAAGTGATTGCTACTGTGATATGAAATTATCAACCCTGTTACAAATATATTACATTTTCTAGCACGCCTTTCTGCTACTGCCCCAAGGACAATATCCCTACAGTCCTCACCACTACAATCACAACCAGAATAACATTTCCTTCCCTTAAAAAGCCACAGAGAAAATCACAAAATCATTAATTCCCTTTGCCTGCGGACTTGTTATCAAAGCGATATAGACCAAGCATGCATCGATCGCTCTGGACACCACATTAGCCTTATCTTAATTGTCCTATTAATTTGTTTGATAAAAATGACTGATTCAATTTTAGTCGCTCCACAAGGAAGGCGGCGGTGGAGACTATTTGACGACTGAAATCCAATTGTGGTTTATCTCTGCTGATGAAGGTGGAAAGAATACACCGACTGTGTTATTAGGCATTCTTTTCTGATAATCCCATCAATTCTCATTTTCTTGCCCCTCAAGTCAGAACTGACCAAACTTCATGGCTATAGGGAGGGCCTTATCTCCCCTCTGTAGCGATATGACTCGTTGAATTCTTTATATACAAGTCAAGCATTGCACTTGGACGAATCTATGTAACTATCCAACCTTACTTTCTTCATAATGTCACCAATAGAGAGAACATGGAATCCAACGTGAGTGTGGACCTTTAGACTATACATGCAGAGAGGGGCTTTGCAACTGTGTGCTATGTTGCTCTTTGTCATAATTGCAATAATGATATGCTGAGTCAAAAGGAGCTCTTCACGTGGGTGTTAAGGGCTACATATGAGATATGATTATTGGTAGATCTTCTGTTATGCCCTCTTGTTCTTATTTCACAAGTGTCCACTTCACACGACCTCAACCTGCTGCCATGAGCTTGATGACACCCCTAACAGGTGCCTCACAGTCAGACCCAAACCCCAAATACCCTACACCACCCACCTCTAACCCATACTACAATGTAGCTACAGTCTACGCACTGGCTAGCCGCCAAGGTCTGGTGGGTGAAGTCGTCCCCTGGGTGCCAGTCCTGGGTCCCACATACTCACCCCCTAGACCTCATCTCACCTCCGCCAGGCACGGTGCCGCTATAAGTCTCTGTCCCAGAGGCAGACATGGTGTGGGGGCGGGGGCGCCAGAGGTGGGAGGGCGGAATGTAGAATTGTGAGGGGTCGGGAAGAAGGATAAATGCAAGGTAGAAAGGGGCAGGATAAGAGAGATAAAACAGTTTCGTGTTTATGGCAATAAGGAACAATGAAGGTCGGAATATCAAAAGAGAAGTGGAATAGGTTCGACAAAAGAGGAGAACCAGATGGCGGGATTGAGAGATGGGTTAGAGGATAGACCAAGGGGGGGGGAGGGGATACAGGTCACTAAGTAGTAAGTAGAGTTCAGGAGAAGAGAAGATACAATATATACAAGTATGGATGCAACACACCCTATGGGAGGGAGATGGGGCATGGTGAAAGGTGTAGCATTAGAGGGGTGGGGCAGGTGGAGGGTTGGCTCACCTGACTGACTCCGATAACTATTCGCACGTCACAACCAATTACTGCCGACAGGCGGCGCCGCTTCCTCCCTAGAGACCGGGTTGGCGGGTCCTGCTACATGTAGCCCCTGGTCTCCCTACACACCCCACCCAAACCTCAATGCACTCTCCTCCCTGCCATTCCAACCCTCCCCTGTCCCTGCTAGCCTCCCCCTGCTCACCCCCTTCACTCTTCACACCTGCCTGATCACCTGATACAGACCTGGAAGCCCCGGCCTGACACTGCCACCCGCCACACTCCCCAGGGAAACCTCCAGTAATCAACATGCCCGACCTGGGGGCATGGGGGAGGAGTAGAACAGGCCAGAGCTGACCAGACCAGAGCAGGAAGTGTGGTTCGGGAGAGTGGGTGGGACAGGGCAGTCAAAAGTGTGATGGGAGGGGTCTAATAGGACAATGGTCGATGCAGAGGCAAGGACAGACCAGGGAGGGCAGATCACGTGGTTATATGATACGGATACACGGAGGATAATATTGATATCAGAGTTCTCATTCGTCAAAAAAAAGTACCAGTAAATGTTATTTCTGTGGAAGCTACAAACTTAAAAATCCAGGAAAATTAAACCTCTTTGGGTATGATAGTCTTGATATCATGGTGAGTGAGGGTGATGTGTTAGGAGTGAGTAGTATAGGATTAGTGAGTAAGTCAGCATGGTGTGGTAGGTGTAAGTAGTATAGGATTAGTGAGTGAGTCAGCATGGTGTGGTAGCAGTGGGTAGTATAGGGTTTGTGGGTGAGTCAGCATGGTGTGGTAGCAGTGGGTAATATAGGATTAGTGAGTAAGTCAGCATGGTGTGGTAGCAGTGGGTAGTATAGGATTAGTGAGTAAGTCAGCATGGTGTGGTAGCAGTGGGTAATATAGGATTAGTGAGTAAGTCAGCATGGTGTGGTAGCAGTGGGTAGTATAGGATTAGTGAGTAAGTCAGCATGGTGTGGTAGCAGTGGGTAGTATAGGGTTTGTGGGTGAGTCAGCATGGTGTGGTAGCAGTGGGTAGTATAGGATTAGTGAGTAAGTCAGCATGGTGTGGTAGCAGTGGGTAGTATAGGGTTTGTGGGTGAGTCAGCATGGTGTGGTAGCAGTGGGTAGTATAGGATTAGTGAGTAAGTCAGCATGGTGTGGTAGCAGTGGGTAGTATAGGGTTTGTGGGTGAGTCAGCATGGTGTGGTAGGTGTAAGTAGTATAGGATTAGTGAGTGAGTCAGCATTGTGTGGTAGCAGTGGGTAGTATAGGGTTTGTGGGTGAGTCAGCATGGTGTGAGTAGTATAGAGTTTGTGGGTGAGTCAGCATGGTGTGAGTAGTATAGGGTTTGTGGGTGAGTCTGCACGGTGTGGTAGGAGTGAGTAGTATAAGATTTTGGAGTCACCATGGTAGGGTAGCAGTGAGTAGTGTAGGCCCAGTAGGACCAGTATGGTCGCCCAGTAGGGTGCCTGAGGAGATAAGCACTGATAACAGCCAGCATGTTGGAGACCAGCTTTTACATAATGTACCCAGAAATGCTGCAGTGAATAGAAGGGGTTATCTGATTGGTTGAAAATGCATTACTCTTGCTTGTTTTGTGGGTAACTCTGCATGGTGTGGCTGCAGTGAGTAGTATGGGACTTGTGAGTGAGTGAGTGAGTGAGTGAGTGAGTGAGTGAGTGAGTGAGTGAGTGAGTGAGCATGTTGTGATTTGAGTAGTATATGTGTGTAGGATTTATGATCAATGTAGGGTGGTTGGGGTTGGGGGATGTCAGTAGTATAGGGTAGAGTCAGCAGTGTAGTATAAGTTGAAGCAAGAGTAGGAAATGCATCAGTAATGCAGTCATAATGACAGGTATTTCATACGCTGATCATAACAGTGTAATACATACATTGTGTATCAATAAGAAGGCTGGACGTTCGAATATAGTAAAGGATGTGTGGCAGGGAGACAGATGGTCTTCTGTGAGGATTGTTGGACGTCCATTGCCTCCGACATTCTAGTCTGGGAGACGGTTAACCCTCTTCACACCGTGCACTTGGTGAACAATGGACGTGAGTCCACATGAGTACACGTGATATGGGAGGGTGTTACGGCACGCCAGGGGTGAACAGGTGATCTCCACACCCCTGCTACCACCTGCAAACCTGTGGGACACAGTTCTGTTCCCACGCAATTTCAAATGTTGTTTCTGTCGATTTTTATGCTCGCCTTCTTTACTTTACAGCAAGATTTTTTTCTGGTTACTGCTCCCCCTTCCGATCTTCCATTTATACCCTGCCATTCTGCTTCACTATCTTCGAGGCCCTGCATCTTTCCCATGCCCCTGTCACCCCCCCCCCCACCAAACACAGTCCATTCGTGTCCATGGCACCGTCCCAGTAGGAGGCGCCCGGCCCATATCTGACATATCACCCACTAGCCACACCTCTCTGTCACTCACACGTCAACTCAGCACGACGTGCTATCTCGTCCAGTAAAGAAGGGAACTAGCCCTCCTTTGTGCTAGTATTCTTTGTTTGACCACTTCTATATTTTCCATCTTCAAAAGCAATTTAGAAATATATTACCTACGGGTAATAACGTTTCATCTGTTGTTGTTAACGCAGACAGTCCGAGATTCAATAGTTTCCCCAAGTCTGGTTTGAAATGTAAAGGTGGGAAGAGTATCGAGGGACAAAGGGAACAATGAGGTTCACTAAATATTGTATCAGAGCCTACGAACCAGAGTGTGTCTTGAACAGTTAGGTCCAAAAAGGCTTTGTGCTTGAGGGAGAAGATAGTGCCCAAATAACGTTCAGTTTACAACAGCACCACATGACTAAAACTTGTTTTTTACACCCCTCATCTTTATTCATATCTCGGCACGTCCTTTGCTTCTTCAAGAGGGAAGTATGCACATTGTCAGAACCACCTCGGCGTTATTGGATGGAGCATTAAACTAGGACCATTTTGTCAAATTGATGTGGCACTAAACCTAGATAGCCTCCACTCAAACCACAATGAAGGTGTTATGATGCACGGTGTGAATGAATCCATAAACCTTGTAGACGGCAATAGATTATACTACACATGTCTGAGGGGTGTATTCATGTTCAGCTGCATCTATGTCAATATGGTTAGAAGTTGTATTATGTACAATTAATGTAATGGACCTGAGCTGTACACAGTCAAGTTGGTAAGGGATACTTCAGGTTTAGAGTACGTTGAATGGGTTGTTAGACTATCCAGGATGTAGCCATGCCATGTGTAGTACTATTGGGCGTGAATTGTGTTACCTTATGGCTTCTGAGCCATATCTTAGGAGGAAAAGGCATAGTCTTGTTTCCTACATGGCTTCACAACATGAAGTGAGTAACATATTTTGGACAATTTGAGGGCGAAACTTGTGCACTGGGAAAATACCTTGTCTCTATGTCAAACTGCAATAGGGCAAAACTTTCTTTGAAATTTGTCCACACTTGCTACACTGTTTTGGAATGCAGTGATCCATAGTTCAATACAGAGTAGCCTGTGTGTTAAATGCGTGCCCGAAAGGCCGATACAAAGACAGCTGCAGCTCAAATAGCATTACATAGTGCAGTTCATTCAACCAAGTGAATTTGGCATCGACTTATCCAAGGGAATCCATTAATAAGGAATGAAATATCACGTTAATTATGCATTACAAGGTTTGCTCCTCCGTAAAAGTTACATGTTGTTGAACCAGAACCTGACGATAGAGCAATGCAAGCTCAGATATCAACTTAGCAGCTCACACTAAAGACTATAGTCTACTGGGCAGCTCACACCTCAAAGCACAGCTGAAGGTAAAACGTATACATCTGGTCAAAGGGCAGTTCACTGAACAGATATGTGTGGTATCTGGAAGAAATCATTTCAAAACAGATTGCGCGTAACACATATGGCTGCCCACACGGAATCATATTTAATGTAATCCAGGAGAGATAACCACGATGCTGTACACTGCTAAATAAGCAGCTACACGAGCAGCTCAAATAACACTAACTCGCAGAGAGCAGCTCACGGGGCAGTTCAGGGCGAGATGACTCAGTCCGCTGGAGATCCCAAAGCCGGGTGGCTCCAGATGGTCAGCTGGATGCCCCCTACTCTCCCTCCTCCCCTCCCAGCCTCTCACCGACCCCCCGTGACCTGTCCGTCGACGATTAGGCGGCCTGGTTGTGGTCGTCGTTCTCACGACGACCAATCCGCTCGGGTTAGCGCGCCATCTGTGGGGTGTTGGTGACATCGTTTATCATCCGGGACTCTGCAGCGGTACGTCATAACGCCGCCCTGGCTTGCCAAAGGCCGTCACTGATTCACGACGCCGAGGTGGGATTGGGAGGGGGTGTTGAGGTGCGCTAGAAGGGGAGGGGGTAGTCTAGAGTATATCCAGTATCCGATTTGGAACTTTTTACGACCAGAAATCCCCCAGTCATCAGAACCATGGGTAAACATTGGGGGCATCTGAGCACACTGAATTTCACTTGTACATCGTCGATCTGTGCCTCTGCACAGTGTGGCTAAACACAAGGATGAGTGGCAGAAGGACAGACTGGTACAATAGCATCTGAAAATATATAAAATTTATGGATCTGACAACATTGACGGAGCTGTTCAGCCTAGTAATGTTAGAGGGCCATCGGGGGTACCTTTTTGCCTTCAAGATTGTGGTTAGCTGCATTCGCAGGTGCTTGGTATGGAAGATTCTTAAACTAATGTTGTAAGCATCATATATGTGGATTGATCTTCTAAAGATTCACCTCGGGTGTTAGAACAAGGAGGCAAACTTGTCGTCATCCCATTCTACAACAGAGGCGTAGGAAGCAAATCTTCATTGGGGGGGCCCGGCGAGGGCACCATCGCGACCACCTTGAATTGTCGGCTGATGCGTGATGGCGTCTATATATGCATATTTAGAATTCATATAGAAAAGTGATTTTTGGTAAATTTTGGATCTGACTTTAGGCTCAGACCCCCATTCTCCCTATGACATCACCATAATAATCTAAATTGAGATGTAAATTTTAGCTTCTTTTCCATTGTGTTTATGAGTTCTTAGAAAATATTGGGGGGGCTCAGACATACTCAGGCCCCACCTCCTTCATGATTGGGGGGGCCCAGGCCCCCCTGGCCCCCCCTTTTCCTACGCCCCTGTACAAAGCATGCCCCCTTTTTTGCCCAAAGGCAGGTTGACTCTGACTCCATCGTTGGTTATTTCTGCCAGAAGAGGCTGCGCAGTGTATATATACATTGTATTGAGCTTGGATATCAGCGACCTGTGGCTGTGTAGTGTCTGCATAACACTTTATATGACAGAATCATGTCCCCATTCATTTACCGCCAGTACGTCTCAATGCAGTGTCGGCCAGTGCTAATTAACACTTATCAATCGGGAGTGTACACATATCTACTTCCTAGGACCAGCATGTGATCAATGTTACTTTGGGAAATCACACACCAGGGTTGAATTCAGGCAACATGGCGATGAAAGACATAACAGGGATCAATGTGCACTGCAGAGGGAGTAGCCTACGGCCAGGGCGGGGGGGGGGGGAGTCGTATCAGAGGGGATGTAGATAGTTCTGGTAAATGCAACCAATTAGGATCCAAGTGGAGCCGTAGATCAGGGCCACATTAGACTGTTTGCGAGACAGATAATAGGGAAGTGTTTTTGGGTCATTTTGGACTTTTATGGCTCTGGAGAAAAAAGATGTGAACCAATCTTGTCTTACATAGACTTATTTGATAGAGAACACTTAGGGCTATCAGTATTTTTGTATTTTTTACAAGTTTCCTGTATTGAATAAAGAACACTATAAAGTATCCCAAAGTTATTTTTTGTATTGTATATGATCATAGGTATCATTTCCATGAGGTTTGGGCATGTTACTAAGTGAGAATCTTTCATGATGTGTCTTTCAAAATGGAAATCTGTAATTTGTAACGTCCGGTACCTAAATCTAAATCGGTTATAAAACATGGAAAAAATGAAGCTTCAAAATCTTTGTTATTACCCATATGAAGGGCCCTATCATCCCCTACTTTGGTGAAGAAATTGTGTGTCTACCAGCATTTGTCTCCATATGAGAGCAGCTTATGTGAAATAATTCTGATGAAAGTAATGGGCATTATGTAACGTCCGGTACTTTTATCATCATGTAGGAGGCAGTCTACTGTGCATGCATAACTCAAATTTTGTTCCATTCTGTAATTGAAGTCAATAATAGACATATTGGCCTTGTTATTCCAAGTGTTTGATATGCATAATGGGACATTCTTATATTACTGAGAGCAACATCAATTACTTCCATATTTCATTATTTTGGTACTGGACATTACATGACACAAAACAAGCAATAAAAATGGAACCGGATGGCCTAGCTCGGTATTTTTTGGTCTTATGAGCTGAGGAGATGTACCTTGACAATTTTGTTAAGGTTATATAAAGTAATTAGAAAATTAGTTTTTCAGGGCCTTCAAAGGCAAAAGTTTACACTTTCTGACGACCTGACTCTTATACGTACGTTTATAGCGTGAAAATCGCCCTTCTCACGTCCCCTAACGTATCACCTTCCCCTTCCAGAACAACTCAACCAAAGCTATGGGCGGCGGGTGGAGGTCTCACCGCCCATAGCTATATGTCTCTATATTGCATAATAACCAAGAAGTAAATGAGAGAAGTGACCCTAATTTGTAAACAGATCTCAGGCTTCCCATGTCAGCTTCATCTGCGTCAATCTGGATGCATACTTCGGTGTTGCTAAACCTCCCTGTTAGGTGCCACCTGCCTGCCGTGTGTGATCGGGGGTGGGAGGAATGCGTTCGGGGTGCTCATCTATTGTATAGTAAATTGTTTAGGGGAGAGAGAGAGAGATAGAGACAGAGAGAGAGAGAGAGAGAGAGAGAGAGAGAGAGAGAGAGAGAGAGAGAGAGAGAGAGAGAGAGAGCATGTTCACTTTTGTTTATTTTTTTTCTCACAAAATCAGTAGTTACTGAATAAAATGTAATTGATTATACTGCGATTGCATTCGTTCTCATCTATTCAAATATTCAAAAAAGGACAAGGTGGGGTTTGGGACTAGTCTAGGGATATCGCGACAGGGACGATAAATGAATACTATGAAATGATATGAGTAAGTGCGCGAGTCAGTGTGGGGCTAAACTGTAGGGAAAGCGAGAACATGGTGGTGTGCATGAACTCGTGACTGGGCAAGTGATATGGAGAGGAACGAGGCAGAAACTAGCATCTGTTTGAGCAAGTGAATGGAACGGGTCAGCATGTATAGCATATGTCAGGTGGTTAAGGTTAAGGTAGAGGGTAGCAGAAGGGAATAATATAGGAAGGAGATGGAGGACTCTGAGTGAGAGTATGGCGGTGAAGGCACAGCTAGTTTTCCATTCTGACGGTCACTAGCGGCTAACCTCGTTGTGGCGGTAGTGACGTGTCCGGGCTGGGACGCCACACGATCCGGGACTGACCTTGGGCCGTAAACCAACCTGGACGCCACAGGGACGTGCCCCGCCCCGCCCGGAGCTTGACCTTGTCTAGCCGGGGTGAGACCCCCGCCCGCCGCCCAATTAGCCCAGACCCTGCCCACCCGACCCTGGGTGACTCCCTATCTAAGGTGAGTGTGTGTGTGTGGGGGGGGGGGGTGGGGGGTACGTGGGGGACATCCCGCACCCCTGACGAACTGTTAGCCAAGGTTTACGGTCACTCCTCATTCCTCCTGACCCCTTACGTCACACTCCCTCCGCACTTTCCACTCCTTGTCGGTGCCACACTACCTCTCAATCTCACACTCCCTCAACATAGTCCACTCCCTATCCGTGTCACACTCCCTCTGCATAGCATACCCCATTCACTGAAAAATAGGGTCTTCAGGGATGTAAGTCAGGCATGGACAAAAATCAGGAAGCCAGACATTTACTTGATATAAAAGCCTTCTATTTTTCCAAACATCCCTCCTTACCACTCGTATAAGGAAAGTAAATGGCATTCACAATTTTCAGAAATCAGGAAATCCTGATAAATACTGAAGACTTACATCCCTGGGTCTTCAAAGTTAGCAGCATAACTCAAACAAGGCAAAATCTGTCAAATTTAACTTGTCAGACCAATTCGTTTTCTTCTTTTTTTTTCTTTTTTCTTTTTTTTGGGGGAGGGGTGATGTTGGTTCAGGTTACACTCACTCTCCAACATTCTTTCCCCACACTACACTTCCTCCCCATGTCATTCCCTTTGTCCCATCCACTCCGCGTGCCACCCACGTCTACCCTATGCCCTACAACCCCCACGGATTCAGCAGGGTTGTATCTATCATCAAAGGCATGGTGCCTCTATAGCGCCTTGTGGCGATCTTTACTACTCAGTGTCTCTGTTCAGTGCCTCCACCTATATATGTAAGGCATGTCTGCCCGTGCCTATTGCACCATTAAAGAAGACTGTCGTGTCACAATGCGGTGCCCTAATTTCTGATGAGGACACAGGGCCATGTACAGACCAGGAGGCATTAGACAGTGACTGATTAGAACTGGGGTAGCGGCTAGGTTCGAAGGGGGGGGGGTCGGCTACAGGAGCCCTGCACACCCCAAACCTGTCTCCAGTACTTTGCCTCAAATTGTCATCATGTTCTATCGATGACAACTCAGCGCGGGGTGTCACCATGTCCAACATGTCCAAGGGTCTCCTGACAACCTGGCCTCAGCTGTCACCAACAGCCATGTCTAGTTTCAGTGCTGCTCCCTGCCCCTTCGCCTCCTCAACCCCAGGTCTCAAGCAAGCCTGGCAGGGGTGGGAAGACCGACCGATACAGCCTGCCAATATACAACTAGGTTCTCGACCCTTCAGGAGTATAGTCAGAGTTCTGTCAGTACCAAACGGGTTCTCCACCAGTGTGTCAGCGACCTCTGCCCCGTGTTGACAGCAGCCTGTGCCCAGTGTGACACACCACTGCCCGGGCAGCCAGACCACCACGCTGACCACAAGACCCCATAGACCCCTTCTGCAGAACCTGCTGTCTCCAAAACCAGGGTGAAACGACAGCCCAATATCTTAGGTCAATTACATTCAGCTACCCCGACCCTGAGGACCCCACACTGTTGGCCCCTGTGGTGTTAAGAGCTGGGGCCTGTCCCGTCCAGCTGCTCGTTCTGCAGGGACCATGCCTAGGCTGCCATGTAAGGGCGGGGCTGGTGTTAATCTGTTGGACCGGTGTATACACGATGAACCCTACTCCAGGGTAACATGCTGCACCACAACTTGTCCCATATCAATCAAATGACAACAGTGGGCACTTGTCATGTCTCAAGGCTTCAGTTAAAACCCTACAGCATGAATCTAAGGTGGAGGTCGTGCAATGTGACAGCATCGTTTATTAACAGCTTCCTCAACCATTCCAATACGAAAACCAAATTTTCATTCAGCTGCTGAATTTGTCATCCCATGTCCTTACTATTAAACGTCGTTGTGATAACTCCAACGACAACTCTCCAGCATCCCCTGTTCTGCCAGGGTGTGGCCATTTTGTCAATCAGAAGGCACCAAGGATACCTCACAATGACTCAAGATCAGAACAATGGGAAAAAATTCACTGGAGCATATAGATACCTACCGACACACGTATGAAGATATCAAGATTTACCAAGCATCACTTTTTGGTGCGTTCCCTTCAGCAGTGTGACATTCCCATATACTACTCACACCATCACACATGTATGAGTGTCTCTGTATCTATAGGCCTCTCCCTGATTGCACAGTGGGAGCTATCATTGCTGAAACTGGTACTGGCGAGACAAGAATTGTACCGGTTGCACCCTACGAATTCAGCAGCAAATAGAATAAGTTTATAGATTTAAAATCTATCCCACCTGATCCCTATATAGGCGGTTCGCACTCGGCTGAAGTCGGTCGCATTGGAGTGTTATTATGTACATTGTATACTTACGATGTTGCTAAATTCTTTTGGATTTCATATGTGCTTTGATAGTGCGCTTCTATAGGCATGCAATCAAGGTGAATAACTCACTGTATTGGTGCATTATGATGGTAAATGAACAGTATCATTGAGTACCAATTACAGATCCTACACACATGGTCGATTTTTCACTTTAGTCCCTATGAATGTACTTCAATCACCACATCCTTTAAGAGAGACTCATTTTGTCAGTTATCTCCTTTGGGATTTGAACTCAGCACCCTTAGATCACTGGGGCGGTAATTTAACTATTGAATCACCCTAGGACACAACACCACAAAGGTATTTGTCAATGACACACAAACTTCCGTTCTCACCCAAAATGGCCGTCTTTCGCACATAATTTGCAGAAGACAAAACTTGGACCTCTCGTTCATCCGCAGACGATCCACTTGAGCGCCTTTGAAAATGGCTGCGGTGATTGATTTGTGTGCCTTTTTGCTGAGTAATCCTGGGTGGATTCAGCGGCCTGGGGAGTCATGGGTTGAGGATTAGTAATCAGAGTGTGCCTCTCTGAACAATCCCTGCAACACTTTTCTGTTGCCCTGCCACATCCTGATGTTCAGCCTTCCATTCTATTTCTGACATAGCCACTACATGTACCTTGGTTCTGATCATAGTCCTACAGGGAAACAAATCCCTCTTTAAAGGATAACTAATTTGGACTTTTCGAGTCAGAATTGCATGATTGTTTGAGTGGCCCGAACAGTAGTAGCATATGTGTCACTAACTCCAATCCCTGTTTCAAACGAGTGAATTGCCGGCCGTCTCTATTACCGACATTTACATATTTTTGACCACCTATCACACACCAACCACCTGAAGCATCCAACTCATAGATATATAACCCCAGCTCTAATTTCCACCATAGGGATAGGATCCTCGGTCTCCCGCTTCACATACACACAAAACATGTACCATCACCACGTATCAACCTCCAATATCATTTTATGAGCTCAGCCACTGAATCTGGCCAGTAATTACTTTAACTCACACCCTAACCTTAGTAATTATACCAACTACTAAATATACCAATTATAGTAATTCATAACTAATTCTTCAAATACCTTAGGTTATGTTACCTAAATCCTCGATAAAGAAGCCTGCACGGTTTTTAACACGGTAGTAACTGGGTGTATGAGATTGGCTTTTCTTTGATTTGGGTAATCTTCGTTTTTTCGAGTGGTGAACAGTATTTGAAGCACTCACTATGCATATCATGCCTGATGATGGGGTATGATTTATATGGGGGCTCCTTTTTGACCTGCACACTGGTGTCAGTGGATACAGACACCCGTACTGACAGCAATGTACAAGTGAACGGTTGATGTGGATGGGTGGGGAGCAACTCACTCTGAAAGGTTTTATTACAACATTGCTCCTTCCACAAGAGTCATGTAGCTGATAAGTTTGATAGACACGGCTTTCCTGATATGTGGTGCAAGGGTAATGGCAATTGTTGAGAACCTGCATCATAATGACCCGGCAATGCTGATGCACTAATGACTGAGTCGGATTGTATCATACCCCTGTCCTTTTCACCACTTGATTAACTTATCGTGCAAACTTTGGACACACGTGAAATATGGGCATGCTTCTTATTATTGTACCTGCACTACTATATTAACCTATTCCACTTCACACCCAACATTATACTTGACAACTAAGACAATATGGAAATTCAAGTCTGTTCAGACCTATAAATCTATGCACTATGAAATAATTCACTATGGAAGCTAGATTAAAGATACCCTTGGTCGCCTGTATCCCTCACAACAAGGAAGAAGACTTATAAGAATTTGCTTGGAGGGCTTCTAATGAGTTCTGTAGCTTCCTCTAGAGACAGGGGGAAGAAATCCAAAATAAGTGTTGGTGTTTGTTGGAAGATCCAATAAGCCAATAGCAGCGTTTCCTGGCCACCACGTGACCATGCCGACAGTTGGCGGCCCTCCCACGTCGCTGATCACTGACGCATGCGCACTGGCGACAGTTTTACGACAGGCAGATTTTCTGAGTGACTGAGTGACGCGTCATGATGTGTCAGTGACGTCAGTGGCGTGTAAATGACGTCAGTCACGTCACAAATTAATAAGAGACGACACCAGATGTTGATGACGTTGGTGAACACGACATTTTCTAACTGAGTAGTTGCCTACCCTCCTTCACACCTCACACGGAGACAGAGCCAGCATTTTTCTTCTACTAAAGGGGCACAGAATGGAAGTATAGTATTTACATCCTTCTGGCTGCAGTTATAGATCAGCTATTTCAAGTACAAGAATTAGCAATTTTCTAGAAGGGGGGGGGGGCGGCGCATGGCGAAGGTGACAACGACCTGTCACCACACTCAGCATTATTCAATGGAAGAAAATCGTCGGACTAGCAGAAAATGAACCCGACCGACGCTGTGGAACCAGCACTTTACATGTGTAATGTCCTAATTTGCCGAAACTGCAGTGATAAAGCTCTCATTCAAAATCGTTTCTTTTTTACATTGACTAATTGTATGAATCTATTTTGTTTTCCTGTACAAATGATATGAGACTGGGGATAATAGAGTGGTGTAATGTGAAGAAGAAATATCACTCAGTCATAGTTCAACGTGTATGTTTGGGCACAAAACATATACATGTAATTGTAATTATTTATTGCAAGGAAATGTCCCGATGGGACGTTTTTCGGCGTGCACATTTGTCACAGTAGCGTTGATCAGGGATATGGCAGTCCAATTGGTATCAAGGGACAAATTCGGCAATATAAGAAAGTAATAATGTAAATCCATGAATCAATAATAATGTCATAATCAGAGATGTTACAAAATAGGTAGTGAATTAGGCAATGACTCAGCGTTACAGTGCTTGCTCAAGGGTGTGTGCGTAGGAATTTTTCAATGGCCATCCTAAACCGTCGTCTAGTGTGAAGGCGCTGGGTGATATGGTCTAGTCTGTCCCATAGACTGACCCCCCTATAGTATGGTGATTTTTGATAAAACTTGTCCTATCCCTTCTTTTAGCAAACTTAATTTTTCTGTCTCCCCTTGTTCTAACTTCACGTTGAGCCACTGCCTCACCATTAATGGACTTTTTCCACATTAGAATAAGCAGTTGCAAGTTCCGCCGGTGAGCTAGATTGTCTATGTCACATTGCTTGTGTAGCTCATTAACACTTACTTGCCTTATGCCTATTCCTTTGAAGATGCACAGGGCATGATTTCGTAACCGCTGCAATTTTATGAGTTCATAGTTATGAGCGCTGCCTAGATAGAACGAGCAATATTCGATACTAGGTAATATCATGACCTTATATACACGAAGGCTAATGTCTATTGACAAACATTTTCGTAACTTACTAAGCTTATATCTTATTACCCATGGACTTTTTTACTTTGGCCATGTGTGGTGCTAGGCTGAGATGACAGTCAAGTTCCACACCTAAGTATGTATAGCTTTGACAGCTAGGTAGTCTGTGACCGTTTAACATAATATTAGGCACAACCAGGTGATTTAATTTATTTTTAGAACCAAAGAACATTGTAATACTTTTATCTGTGTTTACCGTCATATAATTCTGATTACACCAAGCACCCACTCTGTCCATGTCCTCCTGTAGCAGATGCTCTGCCTCAGCCGAGTCAATATGTGAAACATAGATTACTACATCGTCGGCATACATGGTAAAGCAGCAATTTTGAAAACAGATAGCTAAATCGGTTATGAACAAAACAAAAAGGAGAGGGCCGATTACAGATCCTTGAGGCACTCCGAATCGGACTGGTGACTGACCTGAGACATTGCCATTTGCCATGGAGCCATGTAACCTGTGCGCCAAGTATTCCATCAACCATTTCTTCAACTTCCGGTGGACATTTAATTGGCAAATTTTGTGCACGAATGTGGGGTGGTGGACAGAATCAAAAGCCTTGCAGTAGTCCAGATAACAAGCCGCAGTTACAAGACCATCATCCCTTGCATCATATAGATCTTTAACAACATTGAAGACGGCGTCACTAGTACCCATTCCAGGGCGGAAGCCATACTGCGTTCTACAGAGGACTAGATTTTCTTCCAGGTAATCCGAGAGGACCTTATGTACTAGTTTCTCTAGCAGCTTCACTGGTAAGGGCAGCAATGTTATTGGGCACCAGTTTTTGATTTTTCTTAAGTCACCTTTCTTTGGGATAGGAATAAGAGTGCCAGCTGACCAGGCATTAGGAAATATACCTACATCAATCAAGTTTCGGAATATAATGGTCAACTCTCTGGTCAGAAAAGTCAGTGCGTCTTTTAAGACTTTACTATTAATGCCTTGGAGACCACATGATTTATCAACATTGATACCTTTCACTAGTTTTGCAATAGCTTTTCCATTAATAAAGTTTGCAATGTCTAGCTCGTTTTCATCATTGACAGGATTCAGATCAGGATCCAGTATGTCAATGCCATTTGCGGGCAGTTTGCTGAATAGATTATTGCCTATTTTTGGAGAAATAGTCATTTATATATTGGGCTGTTTGATCACATGGGACAACTTCACCTGTGAGTTCATTTTCAAGCTGAATGGTTAAATTTTTTGTGGTAGGATTGACAAGGTGGTTTATTTCTCTCCAAAATCTAATTGGGTCAAGCATATTCAGTACAAAGGCAGACTGCCTGTTATCTAACTGTCGCTGAATCCTCTTGCGCATGCGACGGGCTGCTTGCAGTAGCTCAAAGTTTTTGTTATTTTGTGCTCATATAATAGCAAATGATGGTCGTTAATCAATTCGACTGTTTCATCAGAGACCCATGGTTTTCGCTCCTTTTTAATGGTAAAGGTTTTATAAGGGCAGCAAACATCAAGATATTCAATGAGCAGACTGAAGATGAAGTCCCATTGTACATTGGGATCTTGGCTGTTATGGAAGTCTGACCAATCGGTGTTACAAAAGTACTCATGTAGGTCATTTCTATCATAGTTCCTGTAAGATCTGCAATAAAAGGACCTAGGTTCATTACACCCATTTATTTTTTTCCTACAGGCTAGGACAGGGTAGTGGTCAGCAATTAAGGTCAGAGCGGCTTACATATGCTAATTTTGTCGCAGTTTGTAATTATGTGGTCAATACAAGTACCGCCGTTCAGTGCTTCATTGGGCCTAGTGATGTCATCAAACTGTCTCTTAATGCTGGATTCTCTACACATATCAAACAATTCTTTCGATGCATGACAATTTCTATCCCTTGCATTTATATTAAGGTCTCCAACCAACCACAACTCAAGTTTATCTCTGTCATTAAGTCTTAATACTTCCCTAAGTTGTTCGATGAATGTGTCTAGGTCCTTATTGGGAGGTCTGTATATATTTAACTTTAAGAAATGTTTATAGTTCGGTTTTTCTAATTGGAGCGCTTGGATCTCAATACATTCATGCATCAGTTGAAGATCAGGCTGCACTGTACAGTAAGGGCTAAAATATTCCCCAACATAGGTTAATAATCCACCTCCAGTCCTTTCAGTGCGGTCATTTCTAAATATAGTTTTCCCTTCCCAAAAGATCAAAGAGTTATCCTTCATACCATCACCCCATGATTCACATATGCAAAGGAGGTCACAATCCAGACTCAATTTGATATCTGGTATTATATTCTGGTATTATATACAATTGCAATTTTCGCGCAAATGACACACTGGCAGCGAACGACTACATGTACCCTCTGCCCCCACCCCCCACCAATACAAGATACAGAGACCAAGGGACTAAATTGGTGTGGTGGTAGGCTGGATAAGTACAGGAGACATCTGTTTGTAAGGTAGCGTGATAGTGGGTGATTAAGAATACAAAAAGCGGCGTCTTAACGTAATATGAAAGACATATATAGTTAAGTATGGACTAGGGAGGTTTAGGAATAGAGGTCCCCTATCCCGCCCATCTAATATCTTCCATATTTATCCACTAGAACCACCTGCAGCTAGATTCATGCGAACACGATGAAGTTCCATATTTTCCCTTTCTTCCTCATGGCTGGTCCTTTTCACTGGCTGCTTTAATAGGTGTCCTTCCGCTCTCTCTCTAAATGTACATATACTTCTTTTCTTATTCCAGTTCCCTGCTTCTGCGTTCCTTTCTACACTCCTTCATTACCTACCTCAGCCCATGCCCTATTCTTTACCTTCTTCTTTCTTTAACACTTTATCTTTCACCTTCATTTCTGCCCTATCCCATACTTGACTTTCTTAATCCCTACACACCCCATAATTTACCTCCATTTACCTGTTCCATTTCCTCCCTACAATTAATTAAATTCATTTCGCCTCACCCCTGTCCTATTCTCTGTCTCCTTTCTCAATCTGATCCAATTATATATCTTGGTCAGTCCACATTCCACATATAGTAACCTAATCTAATCTCCCTTATTGATAACATAGATACTCGCATGTCCACCTGATCGCTTCACTCATGCCTCTACCATGGACCTTCACCATTGCTGCAACTCCAATCTCAACAAGAGTCGCTCACAGCGCTTTGTATTCCTTTCTTTTAATGGGAGTTTGTAAGGCCTCTAAGACCATACAACAGACCTTCCTTTAAAGTATATGCATTGTATCATGCCATATCATTCAAGACTTGCATGGGTCAAGTCTAAAAGGATCTGCCAAACCAAAAGTGGGTGATGCATGTGCTCGGTTCAGGAGCATCAATTTGATTTGGAACTCAGATAAATATACTTCCCTCTGCCATCTTGTATATAGCAAAACTACTCATTATCTTTACTTAAATTCCTAATGAGTTAATTAGCGCAGCTATCCTGACCCCAGCAGGTGTGGGTGGCGGCGAGGGGTCATCACTAAGGATGCTTAATTAACAACAAATAGTCGACAATTACCACGTAAAGGCACCAATTACACACACGGCACCCTTGCTGAAAGACGCCACAAAGAAGCAATCAGAGGTCAGAACACACTATCTGACCTCTCATCAGGTGTAGGCGTGGGTGAGGTTTAAGGGGATAGGAGACAGAACCAAAAAACCTGTATCTGCTACGTACCCTATACTTAGATACTCGACTGGGCTGGCAAAGACAGATGTAGCATTGGAAGGATGATTTTGGTTTATCGTTGAATTTGCTCTAACACCTGCAATGGATAATCTCTTGGCTGCAATCCAAACTCACTGATAAGAGCTAGATCGCCGTCTTACATATTTTCTGTCCTATAAAGTATCAATTATGTAACTGCCTTTGTTTTCTATGTGACTGGCAAAAATACCAGAGAGAGAGAGAGAGAGAGAGAGAGAGAGAGAGAGAGAGAGAGAGAGAGAGAGAGAGAGAGAGAAACTAAAATCAGGTTTGCACCTATGCACTTATAAGGGGCGTGTGTATTGGGGGAGGGGGGTAGAGAAGGGTGCAGAATTATACTTGATTATAAGAGGGATGCGGCAGACCTGCTATGACATTGGAAAGGCAGATGAAACACTCCTGTGTCAAATAATGATTTGATTATAATGTTTAGGGATATGTTATCAATCTTCTCTGTACCAACAACGGATAGCTGTACATCATGATCTGCATCTCCATTCGGTCTCTGATACAACTGGTTCTTGAGCCACACATGTACTGAACTTCTAATTTACATCAATAGCCTTTTCTATTAGACACAAACTTGGGAAGATTGTGGTAAGGAGAACTGAAATAGGACTGTAGCTGTTGTAGTTTTCAGTATAAATGCCATGGGATGGCGGTTGATGGGGGGGGGGAGGGGGTCAGCCGTGCCCGGACAAAACTACAAGACATAGTAGAGGCAGGAATCAGGGCCGGGCGGGATGGACTCCGGCCACCGAGTTGTATGGGCATCATTTGGGGTGGTGTCGTCTCGGCCGTGGAGGGTCAGAAATCAGCTCCTGATGACCAGTGAAGTGGAAGTAGTTTGGTACTGGAGGGGGTGAGGGATAGGATGGGAGGGGGAGGTTGGTTGGCCGTAAGGTCTGGTCTGGTCATGCGTTATCTATGGCTACAAAACTGACCAATGTAGATTGCTTACCCCCAGGCTATCCAACCTACTCACCCCAACCATACCACCTCCCACATCATGCATCCTCCAGCCACCAGGCTATCCAACCTACTCACCCCAACCCTACCACCTCCCACATCATGCAGCCACCAGGCTATTCAACCTACTCACCCCAACCCTACCACCTCCCACATCATGCATCCTCCAGCCACCAGGCTATCCAACCTACTCACCCCAACCCTACCACCTCCCACATCATGCAACCACCAGGCTATCCAACCTACTCACCCCAACCCTACCACCTCCCACATCATGCAGCCACCAGGCTATCCAACCTACTCACCCCCCAAACCCTACCACCTCCCACATTATGCATCCTCCAGCCACCAGGCTATCCAACCTACTCACCCCAACCCTACCACCTCCCACATCATGCAGCCACCAGGCTATCCAACCTACTCACCCCAACCCTACCACCTCCCACATCATGCATCCTCCAGCCACCGCTACTCCTCTTCCTTCCACTGCACTCATCCCCTACCCTCTATGGCGCATCATTTCTCTTTTCCCCCTTCCATTTTTTATCTTATTCGTCCCTACCATTGCAGCCTTTCAAGGGCACCAGACTAATGGAATACTCTACTAGTACATAACCACTTTACGATACATTAATACAGATAAGCATAGCACAGAATTCATCCGTGTTGCATTCGTGGAGCAAACTCACACGGGTTGGATACATAACAAGGGCCAACATAGAAACTCGGTGTGTTACTCGCTGATATACTGTAGATACGATGTGGCACCAAATGGACAGAGCCTTGAGACATCATGCCATACTTAAGGGTTAATCTCATCCCCCCACTCCTTGTCTCGGCTATTTCACATCTCCCCATCCAACCCGCACTATTGCAGTATCGTCCATGCAGCGGCGGCGGTTGCCGATTGAATTGGAGGCATTCTTTACGACCATTATCACATGAACAATCGGATTACTGCGATCCCCTTTCCATTTACTCAACTTCTTTCCATTTAGGCTCGAGTGGCCGCTTGTCAGCCGGCATTATTTAGGGGCGGATCAAGGCAGAGATCAGGATCTGACCACCTCCTCTACAAACTGCCCCAATCTTGACTCCCAGTACACTCACTCATTGATACTCCCATATAGGCCTACCCCCAAACTCCCTCACTCCCTCCTCTCACTGTTCTCCTGTACTCCATGTTAATGTTTGTCTTCCAACACTTGGCCAGTCTACTGCAGGGCGCGAGAAAAGTAATGGTAATTGCACTATGAAAGCTACACAGAAGCTTGCTTGTTTTATAATGTCCCATGATTACAATGTTGGCCAAGACAGCTCACGCTCCTACCCCCTGAGCATTAAAGCTGAAACGGAGGGAAATTGGCTGTAAGGCCCTGTGGGTATGGAAAATAATATCTTTGCATCTGTAATGCCATATGATGGGTATGTAAGCAGCCAAGTGGGAGGCGTATTCTACATGTGGCATCCTTCTTGCTTTTCTCCACACTTGCCAAGAGGTTGTTTGAATTGGACAGCCTCACCAACAGCTTAGAAATCAAGTATATCCCCATTCCTCCAGCGTCTCCGATTCTAAATTGCTGCTCCCCCAAGACCTCCCCAGCTAGTAGTACCTAGTGAGCTCATCTAGTGGCACTATACAAGGGAATCAACAATAGTTCCTGTGTTTGCCGCTAGAATAATGGGACGATCAGACAGCCGGGGGCAGGGCATTTACTATACACTGCATGGGTACAAACCATAAATTTAGATGCATTTAACACGTAACGAATTATGCCTACGGTGCTGACTTATTATATAGCGTTAGTAAAAATATACTCGACCCTCAGCCCGACCCTTTATGGAGACAATATTCATTAAAATGCACCGTGTGGCCATTTGTCGTCATTATACGTGAACCCTTTGAAGGTCGGTAATGAATCGTGGCAACCAAAGGGCATGGTACACTGTAGCAGCTAGTGTCTCTAACGGGGCTAGTGCAGCGCTGAAGGATAGCTCGTGCTACATGCACGATGCATTCATGGAGTCTGCATTACGCCCATTATTTTTCTTTTGTTTATGCATTTTGACGATATATATATATGTTTCCTTAAGAGTTAATTATCTGAAACACAGACATCTTAAGAATGGGAATGCCAGGTTCGTAAGGGGTTAAGATGAGGCATCTATGTTGTCTACGGACCGACTCATGAAAAACAAACAATTACACAAATTTATTAGACACTTGTCAATATGACGTTGTTATAAGACTTTTTAACTCAAACAAAACTGAAACTCATTAATCGTCAGGACGTAGGAGTTTTGGCCAGTTTACTATTTAAGTAGGTGTGAGGTATCACAGGTTTCTAGGTTATATTCTATGTGCTGCTTGTATGGAGTGAGTGAGTGAGTGAGTGAGTAATAGATGTTTAACGCCATTTCGACAGCTAAGGTCATATTGATGGCGAGAACTACATCAACATTTCATAGAGGAATGTGTCAGTGCCCGAGCATATGTGCACCACACACACCCTGAGGGGATAGAAAAGAGGAAATACAGACCGTTTTAAGTGGGCTAGGGAAGCCCGCTGCTTGTATGGAGACGGGGGCCAAGGACTTGTCTGCATGGGTGTGGGATGAAGGGAGTAGCTGGTGGTGTGTGGTGAGGGGGAGAAGTAGGATGACTCCCCTGACTCCCATACACAGCACTGAGCGCCTACAACATCCTCTCCCACTGGGCAATAATTAAGCCTGTTGCAAAAGGTGGCCCAGCTATATAGAGAGTAGCTCACTCTCATGGGCGTGAGTAGCCCACACCGAGGGGCGTGAGTTACTCAGGAAGAGTGGCTGTAAGCAATAAGGGGCCACAAAAAGTTCAGGGAAGAATGAATGTGGGTTCAATCCATGAGAAGTATACGTGTGCGAGGCCAGGGACGGACTCAGGGCCCATTGGGTCATGTGAAGAATAGGGATTCGTGAGGCACTGAGGAGCTTAGAGCCGAAGGGGGAGGAGGTTGGATTGAGGGGGTGCCTGGATTGAAGAGGGAGAGAATAGTGTCCTCAGGGTATGGGAAGGAAATAAAGCTACTGGGATATGATTGGTGGTGGTGGTGAAGGGTAGCAGTTATGTATAAAGTGAAGATGCACTATGAGACCAAGCCAGCAAACTGCCCCTTTACACAGCCCCCCCCCCCCCCACCCTTCCCCGTACTCACTAGAGAGAAGAGGATTTAGACCTAGGACCAGGAGGAACTGAGGGCAGTAGAAGCACTACCTACTACCAGCAAGAGGGTTGTGTAGGAGGGACAGGCCTCTTGTTGCCGCTCCGACACGGCCAACAGTTAGGGATCACGCACGACCGGCCCCGGGGGACCCCAATCAGGGGGCTGCCCCGGGCCCGACAGGCTCCCCCTAATGCCGCCCTTTTAGTGAGCGCCGCCGCCACCGAATAGAGCACGCGCAAGGGGCCAGTGGGCCTGACAAAGTATATCATCAATGGCAATCACTCATAATATTGTCGTTTTGAAGCCTCAAAGAGGGCTCTGATCCCAGCAAGTGTGTCTGATTGCTCACGCTCCTACCCCCTGCACATACTCCCAAACCCCTGCACATACCCCCCCCCCCACCAGCCCCAGCACCTACACCCTACAGTGTGCGTAATGGGTGAGGGGGTAATCGCAGGACGTACTGGTTGGGCCAACTTTTGGCAAAAGAAATACCATATGTAATTAATCAAAGGACAGCCGCACCTATCTACGATCAGTTGCTACCCCTACCCCCTACTTTAATCCCCATTCCCTACACCTACACTGGTACTAAAACGAGGGAATAGAGCGGAGAACTCATTGAGCCGTGTCCACTGGCTGTACCTGTGTTGTGAAATCATCGTCATATACTACTTACGCCCTTCAGACCGACGCCCAGCGACGGCTATCTCTAGCCTCGAGGGATAAAGTGAGCGTTCACCCTGTAAGGAGGGATACCTCAAGCCTTCACTTTCATCCTTAGTCATAATGCACCAACAAATGCCGAGAACTAATTCATTTTCACTACATGAATGTTTAAGATTAATATAATCAAGAGTGTCTTAACAATGACGGTATACGAGCTGCATAGCAGCCATGCGTTATGGATGCTTTTTTTACATCATGCTTATACCCCAAGGGGCAAACTAGACAGCACTGCCGCCCCCCCCCTCCACCGTATATCTTAAAGCACAATGGGAAATTCACGAGGGCATTGCCCCCTCTGTACCAGGTAAAACACTAAGAGTCCCTAGTAACCTCCATGTACAATTTCATGGCGTTATATTTCCCTACACCTACTACCTCATCAATGGCAGTGTGGGTAAGCCTGATGTATATTATGCTGTGATTGAAGGAGGGGTAAGTGAGGGTGTATCTGTGGGTGAAAGAGAGGTATGCTTGGTGTGGGTGTGGATGTGATTGAGGGATTAGCCTGGTGTGGGTGTGAATGTGAGTGAGGGGGAAGCCTGGTGTGGGTGTGAATGTGAGTGAGGGGGAAGCATGGTGTGGGTGAGGCTGTGAGAGAGGGGTAAGCCTGGTGTGGGTGAGGCTGTGAGTGAGGGGGTAAGCCTGGTGTGGGTGAGGCTGTGAGTGAGGGGTAAGCCTGGTGTGGGTGTGAATGTGAGTGAGGGGTAAGCCTAGTGTGGGTGAGGCTGTGGGTTAAGGGTAGGGCTGGTGGATGTGGATGTAAGTTAGGGGTTAGCCTGGTGTGAGTAATACTGTGGCTGAGTGGTAAGCCTGGTGTGGGTGTCGATGTGAGGGTTAGCATGGTGTGG
This sequence comes from Acholoe squamosa, assembly GCA_949317995.1. Classification (NCBI taxonomy): domain Eukaryota; kingdom Metazoa; phylum Annelida; class Polychaeta; order Phyllodocida; family Polynoidae; genus Acholoe; species Acholoe squamosa. The sequence goes on from OX439037.1 coordinate 45,965,546, forward strand.
GTGTTGATGTGAGTGAGAGGTAATACATAAGGCTGGTGTTGGTGTCGATGTGAGTGAGGGGTAAGGCTGGTGTGGGTGTCAATGTGAGGGAGGGGTTAGCCTGGTGTGGGTGAGGTTGTGGGTGAAAGAGGGGTAAGCCTGGTGTGGATGTGGCTGTGGGTGAGGGGTTAGACTGGTCTAGGTGTGGATATGAGGGAGAGGTAAGGCTGGTGTAGATGAGGCTGTGAGTGTGGGGTAAGCCTAGTGTGGGTGAGGCTGTGGGTTAAGGGTAGGGCTGGTGGATGTGGATGTAAGTTAGGGGTTAGCCTGGTGTGGGTGTGACTGTGGGTGAGTGGTAAGCCGGGTGTGGGTGTTGATGTGAGGGTTAGCTTGGTGTGGGTGTTGATGTGAGTGAGAGGTAATATATAAGGCTGGTGTGGGTGTCAATGTGAGGGAGGGGTTAGCCTGGTGTGGGTGAGGTTATGGGTGAAGGGTAGAGCCGGTGTGGATCTGCATGTGAGGAAGGGGTTAGCCTGGTGTTGGTGTGGATGTGTGGGAGAGGCAAGGCTGGTGTAAATGAGGCTGTGAGTGAGGGGTAAAGCTGGTGTGGGTGTGGATGTGAGTGAGGAAGGATTTAGCCTGGTGTGGATGTGGCTGTGGGTGAAGGGTAGGGCCAGTGTAGATGTGGATATGAGTGAGGGGTTGGCCTGGTGTGGGTGTGGATGTGAAGGAGAGGTAAGGCTGGTGTAAATGAGGCTGTGAGTGAGGGGTAAAGCTGGTGTGGGTGTGGATGTGAGTGAGGAAGGATTTAGCCTGGTGTGGATGTGGCTGTGGGTGAAGGGTAGGGCCAGTGTAGATGTGGATATGAGTGAGGGGTTGGCCTGGTGTGGGTGTGGATGTGAAGGAGAGGTAAGGCTGGTGTAAATGAGGCTGTGAGTGAGGGGTAAAGCTGGTGTGGGTGTGGATGTGAGTGAGGAAGGATTTAGCCTGGTGTGGATGTGGCTGTGGGTGAAGGGTAGGGCCAGTGTAGATGTGGATATGAGTGAGGGGTTGGCCTGGTGTGGGTGTGGATGTGAGGGAGGGGTAAGGCAGGTGTAGATGAGGCCGTGACTGAGGGGTAAGCCTGGTGTGAGTGTGGATGTGAGGGAGAGGTAAGCCTGGTGTGGGTGTGGCTTGAGTGAGGGGTAAGCCTGGAGGTGTGAAGATAAGAGGGGTGTCTGGTATCAGCTGGGTGGGTTGGTGGCTTTATGACAAACTGATACTGTTTTACGGGCGAGGCGCTGCGTCTCACTCCCCATTCCTGCTGCCATTAGACGCTCCACCCGGCACCCATCCCGTCCACTTCAAACACACGCCTTTTGTGGCGCCACACCGAGCCAAACATGATATAAAACTGGTTTGTGTGGTATGTGAGCGGGTGATTTCCGAGGTTGGGGTGGGGCCGGAGTAGGTAGCTGCTATAAAACAGAGCACTACACGTCAGGGGCGTGGGAAGCAGTTTCAGAGTGGGTGGGACCAGGGGGTATTCTGGAATTTTAGTTTTGACCTTTTGAGGAGTTGGCCAAAAGTGGGGGGGGGGGGGGACTTGTCCCCCCTGCCTACTGCAGTGTCTCAGATGCCGGTAGACATGGAATAAAAATGGTGCAGGGACTATATAGAATTAAGAGACAGCTTTGTGAGCTCTATGCATCACAAACTTGTGCAATAATTGTGGTCATGAATCTTTTCATCGAGAAGCACTGTTGACCGACCAAAGCTTATGCAATGTCCCTGGTAACTGCTGTATTCTGAAATAAAGATGCCAAGTCGGGGATTCCTGATAAATCTCCAAGTTTAGAAATGGCTCAGTAGCATCCACGCTTTCTGCATTGTACGAAACACTATTCTACCCAGTCCTAAGCGCAGAACGTCGTGCAAAGCCAACATTGACCTGCTGTGTTCTCGTACCTCTAGGTCTCACTTTCATTCGTTTATCCCTCTCTAGATTTGACCACAGCCACATCATATCTACTCTCAAAATATACTTCAGCACAAATCTCACTTCAGTGCATTTTGATCCTCAACCCATCTGTTCATCCCACCTTGACCTCCTCCAACCCCATCTCACACCCACTCATCACCCAACAGGCCTATCTCTAACCTCCCCCAGCACTTCAAAGCTATGAGGAGGCATGTAAGAAGTGGATTTATGTCCACATGACCCTCTCAAGACGCAATCAACGAGGGCGGTGACTTTAACTTTGTCAGGCAGCTGAATTATGATCATTACCAGTGTTAACCCTGTAGGAAGCATATATGCAGATTTAAAGCATGCCCCTCTGCCCTCATGATGACTGAATGTAGCCCTGGTGAATAAACAGCTACCGAATGTTAAGCATCCATGCTTTTATAACTCCTGAAGGTTTAACATGGTGCACCACTGAAGTTGTGCTAGTGCATCATGATGAGATACAAACATGCCGCCTGTAGGCAACATGGCCTACTTAGAGGGTTATACCGGGCTGCCCTCAGCAGCCCAGGCAATGACGCATGTCGGTGTGGACAGATAGGGTGGGGATGAACAGAGGTCAGAGAACGCGATGCAGGGTTGAAAAGGTTATAAAAGGTCAAATGAGCTGGAACGACTAGCGAAGTAAACTGAGGTATAAAACGCTTTGCTGGGAGTTAAATGAGTATATTAATAACAGACAGTCTTGGGATATGTACCTGTTGGTGGTAGCTTAAGACTGACAGGTGTTGGAGTAAGGGCGTTAAGGAAGAAATGTTAGAGGTTGGGGAGAAGGGAAGTACATTGAATTCAAAGATATGGGGATTTGAGAAAGACAGGAAAAACAGTAAAATGAAGGAATATGGGGAGTGCCGATACTTTACATGACAGCTTTAAGTACACGGATGCAGAGTTCTTCCTGCTGAAATGGCCAGGTACACTTCACCAACATTCATCACATGTTGGTTTGATCCTTTATAGCCTGGATCAAGATCAAGAAAAGAACAGTTCAACTGTATAAATGGTAAACCCTTAGCACACGCATGAATGATTTTGTAAAGACATTTTCAAACTTCGACTTACCTCCATCCTTGTCCGCACCATCTTGAAATAGAATTCATCTGGGTTTTTGTCGAGCGCCTTCCTCTTGAGGGCCTTGATGGTGTTCTGCTTCCGCTGATAGTCTCTACAAAGACACAGACCGCAGTTAGGGGCTATCTCAGAAACACACAGGGCACCAAGCCCCCTCCACACAGACAGTCACAAGGTCTTGCCTCCAGGGCTTCCCCACCAAGGTCAAGGTCGTCACAATCTGACCTTGAGGGTCAGAGGGGCGACCTTGGGGCTGCGATAAGGCATCTGAGGCCTCTGTGAGCCGGCAACATGGGAGTTGGTGTAAGGGGGTTGGATGGGAAGTTACATGAAGGTGGGTGGGGCAGGAAGGAGGGGTTAGGAGGATAGACGGGAGCTGTACGGGGGCAGGAGCATGAGCCAAGGTCCCTGAGGGGTCGGCAGGTCCTGGAGGGCCTCCCTCCGGCAGCTGATACCTTTGTGCTACCCTGGTCATCCTCCAATGTCCAGATAAACTCAGAGCCTCTCAGTCCCTCTTGTCCCTATCTACTGACCACCCACTTCCCATGTCCACTCCTGCCCCTGCCAGTGTCCATCTCAGTCCCCCTACCCCTACTACCACTCCCTCCTACAGGTGGGTGGTGGGTGACAAATAGGCCAAAGCATGTCCTCCTGCATATCGCCTGGAGGACAGCTGCTTAAGGACCTGCTACAAATCACTGCCCTGCTCCTCCATGTCCCTCTTTACCACACAGAGGAACTCTGCTGAACTATAGTAAAGGTATGCGTCTCTCAGAGGGGAGAGGAAGGATGGGGGAGGGGGCTAGGTTAGAATAAAATGTTCAAACTTTCTCGTCAACTCCTCTATTCAAGATCTTTGCATACCAACATCAAGTTCTCTTGTTGAATAATTGACTGTCCTATGTTCTAAAATATAACGGTTTAAACTGGTCCTACCTACACGACTCATATATGTGAAATCTTGATTTTGAGCCTTATGAGATCATAATCATAAAACGTGCTTTATGCACACATGCAGACATGAACCGTAGCTTACACAACAGCAAAACAGGGCAGAGGCGTAGGAAGCAAATCTTCATTGGGGGGGCCCAGCGGAGTCTCAATTTGAACACCTTGAATTATCGGCTCGAGCGCGATGATGCCTATACATACCCATAATAGAATTTAATAGAAAAGTATTTTTGGTGAATTTTAGATCTGATTTGAGGTTCAGGGCTCCATTTTCCCTATCCCTTTAACATATTAATATAATTTGGGATGGAATGTTTTAGCTGCTTTTCCATTTCATTATGACTTCTTGGTAATTTTTTTGGGGGGCCCAGACATAATCAGGCCCCCCCTCCTTTATGATTGGGGGGGGGGGCCCAGGCTCCCCTGCCCCCCCCCTTTTCCTACGCCCCTGCAGGGCCTACCATAGAAAGTTTCATGGATTTCATTTATTCAGTTTTTATAGATACTATTTTCTAATCGATCTAGCCCAGTTGTTTGTATACACATGTACTAGGTTTCGTGACATCACTCCTTATATTCTTTCTGTAGACTTGCTCAAGTCTGTGATTATGTTATCATGATATAATATCATAAACGTCTAATTCTTTTTGGTGCATTTGTTCGTATTATCTTCAAGCCAACAAGAGAATATTTTGAGTCAATATTGTTGCTAAGAGACGCTACCGAGAGTCCTGTAGTCTGAGACACACCTTACCGTCGTATTTTTTTGGGGGCCCCACATCTAATCTCAGCCAGTAGAGCTAGAGTGAGTCACAATGAGGGGATGTAGGTTGGTACTAGTCACCAAGTGAATGTTAGTCACTCAACACAAAGCAAAAACCTGTTCATCTGTGACGCTGCAAGTTTTACTAATTCTCTAGAGTCCCAATGGTGATACCACACAATGCCGTGCGGTGCTTGTAGCTGTTAGGCAGTATGAAGGACCACCTGATATGTGTCTATCAAGACACGCGGCCAAATACTTCAGTGGTTGCTTCAACGTAAAGACTTATCATCAACACAAAGTTGCCTTTAACTACTTTAAACCCTGAGATGGCTCTTAGGTTAGAATGGGCCTCTTATCCTCGCACATAAATTTCCCAGACCGAACATTGTAGTTCAATTCCTTTGGTCTTCGCCAACAGTAGAACCTGCGTACACGGATATTATATCTATCCGACGAAATATTGATATTCATATGATGGATAGATCTTTCCAAAGTCTCATCGTTTGACGTATAAATAAGACCATCAGCACTGCCAAAACAATGGAGGAAGCTCTCGATCTACATGTACAACGAGAGATAATTAGTACCGTGACCAAACTACAGGGAATACTATCGAAAGACAATATAGCAATATACTCACTGTGCCCTGAGCTTGTAATCCTTCTTCTTCTCCAGAAATCCCAGATGAGCCCGAGCAGCTGGCTGTGAAAAGAAAAGCAGAAAGAGAAAAGTGAGGAGGAGAAAATGAGGAAACACACACACATTAAGTCAAGTCACCACCACCACCACCACCACCACACAATTACATCAAAAGTTGTGTTTTTCTGAATCTCCAAGAGCCTGTTTATTCTGATACTTTATCTGGCAGCGCATGCGCACGGGATGTCTGAAGAGTGAGTTGTGTTACTGGGTGCCCCGTTTTGAAGTCCTCTGAAGTCTCCCGCCCATTACAATCATAACTGACATACAAGACCCGGGGACGGAGCAGGAATTGGAAATACTCCGTCCCCTGGGGATAGCTGGATCAATGAGAGGAGAGGACATGTATCAGTTTCATCCTTACGATGGAAACCTTGTGGATATGTGAAAAGGGTTCATAGTGTTTTTTTTTTTTTTGCAGAGAACCTTCGTCAGTGTTCTACATTTCACCAAAGAAGGTTGACAGATATTTTTTCTGCATTCCCGCAACTACTTCTACATTTTTTATCATAAGAAAGTTAAACTGGCAGAAAGCTCTTCTAAATTTCAATTCCGTTTTTGCCAAATAGATGCTCTACTTTATTCACCATCCACACTGACTCCTTACGTGCTCGAGCAGTCGGCTTTGGGACAGGAAAAGGGAACGAGGGAAAATGGAAGAGAACAAAAGAAAGAGTAAACAAATAAACTAGATAAGAAACAAAACTGGCCGGCTGAGAGATCATGACTACAGGTCGGTGTCGTCTTGTCTAGGGTTATATCTGACAAACAGTATCCTAATGACTACAAACACAGAAGACTACAAAGACACCCCGCCACACAGCATCCAATGAGAAGCGCGTGTGTCTGCCCATGCGCAGCCGCCATCTGTATGGAAATGGGCGGGAAACGATCCAATTAGAGGCAGTGTCGTCTGCTCGGCGAGACCAGTCATTTGGACGAAGAACGGCCTGGGCCTGTTTGGATTTCATTAATCTGTATACAAGGGTGTGGGTTGTGTTTCCCACCTAACAAGGTCCTTGTTGTTCCTGTTCTACCAAGTAACCAGTGAGTGAACGCACGGAGGGGAGCTGTGGGGGTAGCATGGCATCTTACCCCCGTCTCACCACTCTTTGTCACACAGGCATAACAAGGGCATTTATGGGAAGTTTTTAACCATAAACATTCCTTTTAGATAATATATCTTCTTGACTACACTAACGAGGACCTCTTTCCACCCAATTTATCACTGTACCATATACAAAGATCTACACAAGCCCACATTCATAAACTACCGATACTCATAAATATCCCAATATACTACTTCACTACGTCGATTTATATACTACTAACATTCACTAGTGTAGTTCTAACTACATAAATTACTTGCATTCCTTGGTTAGCCTCTGGTCCACATACATGGACTCCCACGCATGGACTAGTTATTATATTTCACTGCACAGCCCCATGTCAGTATACTACTTACATTCCCTTCATATACTACTTCAATTCTTACTTCCCTTCCTTTACCTTCCCTTAATGAGCACATATCCATATACTACTTATATTTGCCTGCTGACCGCGTGCCCTTAGCCTAGACCCGCGTCTATCTCCTATTCACATTCCACTGTTGTAACCCTCATCCATATACTACTTACATTCCTTGATTAACCCCCCCCCCCTTCCCATCCATATACTACTTACATACCTTGGCTCAACCCCTGGTAGAACATGAATTGATTAGTATTTGAATGTGCTGCTATTAAATCTAGAATACACAAGGGAGTGTAATGAGTGTCATAAGTTATGGGCGGCCCATAAGTACATGATGGGTGAGTGTGATGAAAAGGGGGGGGCGACATCCCTGGTGGGAGGGGGTTACTCAATGATGGTCCCCGCCGACTGCCAAACTACAGGCCCCCTAAATCAAGGGGAGAGGACTGGTCCAGAAAACATCCACCGATCCTCTAATTTCAAAGGATTTGTAGTTGGCCACAGGTCCCCCTTTTGTGGAGTACCCCTTGCTTGCAGTGTTGCATTTCCTAATCTATCAGTAAGTGGTGGTTGCGGGTCGTCTTTGGGGAACATTCGATGTATGTCGATTCTCCTCGTTGGCGACGTCGAGAACACCTCTCTTACCCGACGACTGGGGGCGCTGAAGTCCAGTGCCACCTCACCACATGGTCACATGGCCCTCGACTCCAGTGTATATAAGGCCGTTTCACGGTCTTCCTCAGGGTCAGTCCAGTCGTGACAGGACCATCCTGAGAGATGGTTAGCGGCAGCCCGACTACCATGTTTTAGATACTTCTCTGTGCAGCAGGGTAAATATTATTGGCTTTTAGGCCACCTTATTATAAAAACTTGGATTATGGGATTTTTCATCAAACTGTATGGTCGGCCATCGTTAAAAAAAAAGAAAAAGTTCACAAACTCCTCTATATAACCCCCAAAATTTCCTCATCGCCAGGGGCAAAAAAAAAAAAAAAAGAGAAAAAAAGTAGCATTGAAAACCACTGTTTTGGCCATTGAAACATTGGAATATTGAGGCATATTGATCATTGACAGGCAGGAAAATGAAGGTCGTTTGATCATTACATACATTTTTCTTCAGGGAAAACTTTTTTTTGCCAAATACTCCAAATGTCCCGTCGGCCATGGGTAAAAAAAAACAAAAAAAAAAACTTGTTCTTTTTTTTATTGAAAAGAGGAAAAATCTCGTCGCCGGATCCGTAATCCAAGTCATTAGAATAAAATGACCTTACTGGACACTAGGAGACTGTGCTAGACTGTTGACTAGTGTCGAGTTTGTTTAGTTGTTAAACACTACTACTGGTAACTGACATCGAGGACGGCTGGTGCCTATGCGTTGTTGACAATAAAGTTTTAACTGGAACCTGATTTAGTTGTTCTTTGTTGCCTATCGAAAGATTCGAGTAGCATCGAGGGGTAGAACACTACAAATACAAACACTGTCTTGGTCCTCGAGCAGAGGGGCTAGATGGAATGTTACAGAACTCGTTTTCTCTCTGATCTACATATACAAAACTATTTTGCCCCTGGTACTGCTTGGGGTGATCTGAGTTTTGTTTGGCAGTGGGTATACCATTCACCCTGAAATCCTCCCCCCCCCCCCGCCCCTCGAGAAGACATGCGTATGAGCAAAGGGCTGTGCTTTTACATGTAACTTGTATTATAGAAATGAATGAGTATGCTGTAGCAGAATTGGCCAACATGTTGTAAGCAGTCGTCTGGGGGTAGTACTCTGGGAGGGGCGAGTAAAATAGGCTACTCTTCAACTCTAGCAGCTGCAGTATAATCATTATGTGTCGCTACAACATTAGCATTCCATTGGTTTGCCATGGTCACCATTTGCTTTACTGCTATTTCTTATTTCAACTCTGAGGCGGCGGGTGTGGGGCATCGCTGTTTCGTGCTGTATATGTGGTGTATCTATATGATTTGGCTGGTATCTAAATGCTTATACCACGCAGTGCACTGAGAGGCCGCCACTGACCCACACTAACTTACAAACGCGGCACTCACCACTCTGTCATGACATCAGAGATTGTGCGCTTGGCGCCTGTCTGAGTGAGTGAGCAGTGTATCAGTGTAAACGTCTTCAGACACCGTCATGTGGGTAGGAGGACAGGGACAAGACGCTCCCGGAAGTGGCCACGCGCGGCGTCGGTGTCTGATGAAGCAGGTGCGTCCAGTAGCCGCTAGGTGTCTCCCTCATCAACCGCAGCAGCTGACCAGGGTGCTGGGCTCCTAATGACGAGCACAGCGCGATCACCGACTGGCATGCCAGCCACCGCCCGCCACCCACACCTCTCTGTGCCACCCACTGCTACAGTCAGCGGCCAGAGGTGCCACCCGGCCCCCAGGTTAAGTGATAATTGCCGGATTGCGTGGTCGACGATCATTACAAATGGGTTGTCGCGCGCGCCGCAGTTTGCCACTTATGGTGGGTGGGTGTGGCAAGGTGGGAATGGAGGGGTGGTGGTGGCACTTATGGGGTACTAGGGGAGGCAGAGTGAACTGCTCCTGGTTTGTTGTTTTGGGGAGCTACTCATTGCTGTTGCTCTTTCAATCTTTTCTTTTCCTCAGTGTTTCTTCCTCTAAATAACCCCCCCCCCCCCCACACACACACACATACTATCTGCACTTATCCCTCTTTGTAATCAATTTCTATAGTGCTATGGATAATAGTGTCAATCTGTTCTGAGCATTAGTAATATTTTAAATCTCTTTCGCTCAGCCCATTCCTCTTCCATTAAATGTGCTTCCTATCCACTGATACAGTTTCTTTCACCACACTTCCTCCCTACTCCAAATTCTCTGTACATCTCCCTTTCTCGCTCGTTTATTGTGTTTGGCTTCTACCCTTCTGCGCCCACTAACCGCCCCTCCTTCCCTTACTCATTTCAAGCTATGATTGTCGTACCCAAAGATACAATTCCGTGCAACCCTCTGGTTGGACAGAATGAATTACGATTTGTATGGCATTAACAAAATGAATACTGAAGTCTAGTGAAAATATAGTACATCTTTTAAATGCATGAAGCCATATATCATTCACATTCATCGTCTCATAGCCCTCCTTTAGCAATAATCTTCCCCTGGTAATCCCGCTAACATCTTCCACTCTGCCTGCCCTGCCACTAGCTGCATGGTGGTGAGTAGCAGGTGTCTGCCTCATGCCCCACCATCAGCGCTTGTTCTGCTCAGGGTGATGAGTCCCTCCGAGTTACTCAGCAGGGGGCCGTGTGTTGCAGACAGGGCGACAATGAGAAACTCATCAGAATCTGGAACTGCTCGTGTGAGTGTGGTGAGCAGTTTGGGTGTGGAGGGAGCAGCTCATGGGGCAGCAAGCAGCCACCCCCGGGCACAACCCCGGCCCTTAGTGTTACCGTTATGGCTGTCAGCGTCACACCCATAAAAGTCTCACTTGTCTCTAATTGTCTTTGTCCAATGGAGCTGTGGCAGACAAGTGTGCTCTGCAGACCCCCACCAGCAGCACCTCAGTACCTCCCTCACCCCCACACACCCACACAGACAGGGCTATGAGCAACTCAGAATCACTCTGTGGAGTGGCACTTTTGTTTAGGGTGTTAGCCACCGTGTAGCAATCATGTAAAGGTATCATGTGAGCAATAAATGAGAAAATCACACCCACTCACAGCGGACAGTCAATTGTTATTGGTTCTGATAATCGAAAACGTTTCCAGCTGCTTCCGAGACTGTTGATGGTGATTTGTATTTCATAGTTTACAAGCCATGATAATGAATTCCCTTACCCAGCCAATGCCCTTATTCAATAAGGCAATGACTACGTATCATTTTGCAATTATGAAAAGGGGAATTCCACGGCCAGTTTTAAGTGTGAGCAGTCACACAAAGTTGTTCCTTGATTTTAAAAATGCAGCCAAGTGTGATGAATACACTACCGTAATTATTGGGGTAAAATGTCATAGTCTGAAGTACAGGCATCTCGGCCTATCTAATTACGTAGAGGTAAACTTAACTGTCATTAAATTCTTTGTGAACTATCAAAGATGTGTTTGATTAGACTACCCAATACAAAAGTATCATCTCATACCAATGTCATAGACACTTCTGTAGGAAATGGGGAGAATTTACTCCTTTCATCCGCAATGAATACATTAGACCACTTATAACCATTATACTCAGGGGCAGTTTTCATAAAATCAAACTTTGTAATGCATTATATAATAATATACTTATGGCTGTGTTATCGATTTACTTGCATGTAGGTCTGTGTAGCCTTCTATAAGGTTCATCTAATCAGGAGATATGTGGATACAACATTATACAAACACTATTTGGAGGGAGCATTTTGCTAGTCTGGCCATCCCTGGTTAGTTTCTGATGAATATTTACTGCTCTCCCTAACCCTTCCTCACCCTACCCATGTACCTCCTCTACCCTCTCTATACAGGACATCCCACCCCTCACCCCTTAATCCCAACTCCACGGGCCCCAGCTGGGTCCCCCAAAGGCACTGCCGCTCTCTAAATCGATTTCTGCCCAAATCGTTTCCAAGGAAAATCCCAATGAGTGGAAGTAGGTCAGGCAGGTCCTGTCCGGGCCGCGGCCCATCCGAAATCGTTAGCCCGGACCCTAACCAGGCCAATCAAGGCTGGCGGAGGAGGGATGGTGGGGGTTAGTTAGTATTCAGGTAGTGCCTCCTGCCCCTCCCAGCCAGCAGCAGCCCCCCCTCCCTTCCCCGAACGCCGCACTCAACTGCCTCGCCACCCAGACCTCACCCATACCGCCCGGCCATACCGGCCTCTCCTACATTCCTTCCAGCCTGTCCTACTCTGCCTTCCCACCTCTCTTACTTCCCTGTCTGCCTCTCTTACCCTCTCAAAGCCCCCAACCTCCCTGCCCTTACATCCCCTACCAGCGTCTCCTAGCCTTCTTGTCAGCCTCCCCTACCGTCCCAGCCAGCGTCTCCTATTCCGTTTCTTTCCTCCCCCCCCCCCCCCAATTAATTCGCGTGTTGTATCTACAACTGAAATAATTGTAGAAGGCCGCCGTGCAGAGGTATTTAGGTAATCTACGAGATTTAGATAGCAAATGGTTCATTCACGTGTATTCTATTATGATTATTTGCCTTTTCCACATCTCAGCAAATACAGACAGACCATAGCATCCACAAATTAGTATACCACGTAGCTACAAAATGTAGCTACATGGGGCAGAGGTCAACCCCTGTGGATAATATCGAGATTATGCCTAGTAGTACAGGGACCTGGGAGTTTGCAGCAGGTGGCCACCACTGTCACAATCCACCCTATCAGGCCCCTAGCCACCCTCCTCCCTAGCCTATTTCCCTAGTTGCAGTTTTGAGCTACCGTGTACCGTATCAGATTGTGAATCAGTCACATTGGGAGCTGCTGATGTGTCGTGTTCCATCCTTTTAAACTGGTTGTTCTGTGGTGGAAACGTGGACGAGGAGCGGTCATTGGGTATCAAATATAGGTATATAAAGTACAAACTTAGATTAATACTTGTAATGTATAAGCATGTATTTGTAGTATGATGTTACCAGTTTAGCACATTTGTTAAGTAACAGGGGAAGATTACTGAGCAGTTAGCTCCAACTGTGTCTTCCCTTCTTTATTGTTGACATTATACTTGGAAACATCCCCGAATGAATTGTTTGTAACACATGCAATTCAGCAATAGAGAGATTTCGCAAAAAGAAACATGTATAGTCATTCCGATCTGGGTCTTTAAACCACTAAACCTGCTACTATCTCAATAGCAGATTTAGTGGGGTTATTTCCACAGTTAGTATCAATGCTCGTGTAGATCAATACTGCAAATTACATGTTCAAGAAATTAAAAAAAAAAACTTTACCATGCCTCGCCTTAGAGACATAAAGGTTAGAGACAGACTTCTTAGAAAGTCTTAAAGAGGGTGCTCTATGTCCTCCTACGCCCACATACATCAGCAACGAGAGCAGTTTTATACTTTTTACCACACAACAACAGCAGCCTGGTGTAAAAGAGGAGATAAAATATAATGGAGAGAGGAGGATGAGATACCAAAGGCAAGTGGGACTAAGGGGGTGTTTGGGGGGAAGTTTATGCAAGATTGTGCTGATCACGTTTATGGCAGCTTAATCAGTCAGTAGCTTATAGCCCACACACTGTTCAGACTCCCCAAGACAGTGACACCTCCCTCCCCCACTCTTCCCTCCCCATCCCCTGCACCCAGCCTCTCATGGCTCAGGGGGTTTTCTAGCTAAAAATTACTTTCCTGTCCAACGCCAAGCACCGGGCAAATCCTGCGAATTTAATCCAGTCTCTGGCTGACAATCAAAGTCGACAATCTTCAAAATGCCACCCAAGTGATAAATTACTTCTAGAGCCCAAAAAGGAGGGCTGGTTGTGAGGGTTGTGGGAAGGGCTGGGGGTGGGGGCGATGCGCACGGTCAGGCTTTGGGATAATTAGTGCAAATGTAATTCCGAGGTGAGGGGAATAATTAGCACTGGGGAGAAAGTCATCTCAGCGATAAGTCTGGCGGCTTGGTGCTGGGATCAGCCATGACCAATCACCCTGGCGCAGCCCGCAAATTACTGCAGTGGGGGAGGGGTGGGTGGGGATAGTGGGACAGACAGCAGGTACCCCAAAGTTTCTCCTGTCTCCACCTCGCACCCAGACTCACACACACACAGTTATAGCAGAACAACACAACCTCAAAGTCTCCCATCTCTGTCTAGTCCCACTCAGAGAAAGCTATAGCACTGTTATATACCCTCAAATTCTTTCCTCTAGGTCCAATTCACAGACAGACATACATAGCTATTGCACTACAACCAAATCCCAAACACACCCGTGTGTCTCCAACTCACAGCCAAACTCATCCACATATAGCAAAAAGGGTATACACACTTCTTGGTTATAGGACTAGAAGACAACCCCAGAATCTCTCCATTCTGTCTAACTCACACCCAAACTCACTTATACAGCTACTACAAAGCATTTCTAGTGCTACACTACCCCATATCCATTGCTCTCATCAAGTGACGAAAAACCCAAAACCTCTCATCTAGCTCTCCTCTCCTGCAGCACTTCAACACAACCCTTGTGTGCTTACCTATACCATACATGTATTACCGTAAATTCTCTCGTATAAGCTGCGGTTTAAACTAGAACTAAAGCCAAGGTTCGGCTCATAGAATGTGCCCAAAGTAAGGGTGCTGCTTATAGTTATACAGGGGTATTTGACACCACAGAATAGATCTAAACTGCCATTTTCAAGCCCCGGGTGCGGCTTATAGCTCACTCCAAATAACGGGGTGCGGTTTATACGAGAGAATTTACGGTAGACCATAATGTGATACCCCTAAAAGTGCAGAAGAAGTCAGCATCTACAAAATGCCATCCCTTCACCATTGATCTACTCCAAAAGGGCGTTGTAATGTTACATCATGATTCATGCAGTGAAGTAACAGGAGGGCTTGAGACATTGTGGGGCCCAGAAAATCACGTTTCCTTCACAACTGTTTCTTGCTAGGATTATCAGCCTACATTAACATAGCGGATGGTTCAAGACTCTTTTTTTTTAATCTTAAACTTTCTAAATCTGCGCACTCTTTCCATGTTAAGCCAAGTTCAGGTTTTTCTTCTTTGTCCCTCTTCACATTCCTGCACCTCTCGCATCCCTTCCCCTAAAAGAAGCCTCTCCCCTACCCTTCGCTGCTCTCCCCCTCTCACCTCTCTCCCTAATGATATGCACCATTTCTTGCTCGTCCCACTGTGGCGTGCAGGCTAATCCATCAGAAGCTTGCCCAGGCTGCACTGCACGGTCTTCTTTAATAGATTTATAACTGATCAACCGTAAACGACCAAGACCAGTTGATTAGTGGAGCCTGCACAGCTTTGCCATTTTTCTTTTTTGTTTGGGATTGGGAAATATTTTTCATGGCTTTGGTTGATTCCTTTGCACTTTACTGGCATTGTGGTTAGTAGAAGTGGCGAAAGTTGGTTAGTCAATGTAATAGTTCTACTACTTATTGAAGAGAAGGTGTAGATTGCCAAGTTCGTTCATTAGTGGGACTGCTTGTGAACAGTTCCAAGGGCTGTAGTTAATTAAACCCCACATCATTGGGGTTGGCAAATCCATTTAGTAAATGTTATGGTTTTCTAACTTGAGGTATTTAATCTCGAAACCTCTTCGAAAATTCACTCAATGCCTTCGCCTCTTTCTTGATCCTCCCAAATTCCTCCGAAAATTTGTATTTTCTATTCTGATTTTTCCAAAGTCATATTCATAGTTCTATACCACATATGCAATATGTTGCTGTATAAATTTGCTTTACTGTCCGGAAGAGTATCCCCAGTACTGTTAGTGTAGGTTGGCTTTTTTCACCGATTCATTATATTGGATCAAATAGTGCACAGCTATGATTAGTATTATCAATAGCTAAGATCACCACCGGATAATTAGCTGAGAACTGATAGTGATAATCATAAGAGAAATGATTGAGGACCTGCAGTCAGTGATATGCCTTGTGAACTGTCAAAGTGACAAGTGTCTGCTCGGTATGCCCTTAGTCTACTTGGTCGTGTGAAGTTCTCTGAGAGTATATAATACATATGTCTCTGAAGTCAGATCTCCTCGTCAGGTTGGGTGTACCCTCTTTGTCTACTTCTCTACCTCTCCATCTTACCTAAGGGAGTGGTCATTATTTATCAACAGGGGGGGGGGGGGTGGTGGGTTTTCGCACGGATCCGCGAAAATTTTTTACGCCCCCCCCTCGATGGCAGTCAAAATTTTTTGCATCCCCCCAGCGGAGAGTTTTTCGCGTCCCTCTTTGATCTATAGTAGCGCGCTGGCTTTTTTGCTAAAAAGAGGGTGAATTTTTTTAGCCCCCCCCTGAAGAGGGGTCAAATTTTTTTAGCCCCCCCTCGGGAGGGGTCTGAAAATTTTACACCCCCCCCTCAAACCCACCACCCCCCCCCCTTGTTGATAAATAATGACCACTCCCTAACACACTGTGAGTCACGGGCACATACTGCCGATGTTATCTTACTACATGTCTCCCTCTCCCTATAGTGGCACCTACGTGAATGATGCAATGGGAGGTACACTAAGGCCCAATCTATAAGGGTGTAAGAGGACGGCCTAACCCCAATGGTGGCAGAGGTAGTTGACAGGAAAGGGAACTAAAATTTGGACTGATTGGTTAATGCAAAAATGAATGCCATGTCAAATGCTAATATGGCGTTCAGGGCAAGGAAATAGATTGGTGGTGGGTAAGTAATCATTGTTTAATCACATTGTTTAAAACCACTTAAAACACTCTTTAATATATCTTGCAATTCATATCTCTACTGGTAAACAACTTCATGTAGGTCTTTGTTGAAATAACTATTGCCAGACAAAATGACAACTTCCATGCGATAACCTATAATACCCCTATATCTATAGACAAAAATGCACACAAGCTGTTTGACCCTGCCCCCTGCCCTCAGCGCCCACACAGAGAGCAGCAGTCTGTGTAGCACCCCTGGAGGTGGATCCCACGTAATACGTCCATCACATGGAGCTGGGGGCCCTCTCACCCCTATCATCAGTCACTGTGATTATCTACCGGCTATACTTACCTACCCCTACTACCTGACGCTATTATACTTGGGTTGGGTAGAGGTAGAGTGGGTGTATGGGAGGGTCGGATTTGTATGGGCTTTCAAGTCGGGAAATGACATGTTTTAGGTCACCCGGGGTCCCTAGTCTTCCTGCTTTGCCAGAGCCCTTTCCTATCCGAACTTCAAGATTCGATTACCTTCTTTGCCGTCAAGATCAATCTTCAACAGACATGGTGTTATTTGGCTAGTAGTAAGACCTACCAGCAAGGGTGTTCTCTATGTCCACTATACGGAACACCCACAGGTCAAATTCAAAAGAATTCTCTTTCTGACAAAAAGTAGTTACGGTACATGTATATATAATTATACACACGGAAATTACCTTAAATTTCCTTCTTTTTTTATGTTATGATAGACACACAATAAGATCGAGTTGCCGGAAACACACTGATTTTCTTCTTCTTGCTAACTGTAAGGAAGGAAAGTTGTGTGGCGCAGCCTGGGGGCAATCAGAGTACAGAGAACTGAGTAGTACTGACAACATATAATGCACGGGGAGGGGGTCATTCACCTGGTTTCTGTACATGGGGTTAGGGGGAAAGCATGTTTTGGAAGTTGGTTTGGGGCTGGTGCGGGGGGATCTGGCTAGGTCTATAGTTCCCTGGTAATGGGGAGAGGGGCAGGGTTCATCACACTGCCTTTACACTAAGGACCTATATTTACTACTGAATATTATTGTCCCTTGTTAGCCTCACGACTACCCCCCATCTTATAAACCTATGGTACCCCGTACACCCATACAGGACGCCATGTGCTGACACCTAGACCACCTTACAGCCCAGGGGAACCTGTTATACTTAGTTAACAGGTGGGGATTTGGTGTGGAAGGGGCATGTAATGGGATATGGTGGACTGGTGAGATCAACCTTTTGTTGGAGGCATTGCTCCAGGCCCAAACCGAGGATCAATACTTACAGCAAGTGTACAAAGAAGTACCTGATATCATCCTCCCCATTGACTCAGGCTCATACTGACAGGGATCATCATCTGGTGCACAATACAACTAGCCCGTCCCCGCCCTAAAAAACAGCCTGGCTGGTCTCAACTAGACACATAAGCTAGGAATGTGCTAACTGTAAGACTGTTTGCAGTTCATGGACAAAAAGTGGGAAAATTTTTATAAAGTCTGCCATATACATTTTTTTTGTATGAGTCACAGCTAGTACACTACTCAGATACATGTAGTGTGTCTCAAAGGACTTTGGGGTGACTGATAAGGACATCATATAAATTTACTAAATATACTATCGGTATTTGATTCAGATCCAAGCAAAGAGAATCATCTTCAAATCAGGGCATGAGACTTAGGGATGGGAATTTACTGTACGATTAATACGATTTCATATGCATGCATTCTTCGTGGTGGTTTCTAGTATACAAGAGCGAAGTTGAAAAAGATTTCCTTTTGTCCCGAGTACACGATAAGCAAGTTCAGATAGATTACGTATGACTATGTGGACAGGTAGCACCTTGGGTTAGTTGTGAGCTAGCTATAGGCTATCTTCTACACTTCTATACCTGTCTACCACCCCGCGGTAGCATTGATGGGTGGTTGTAGCACTCAGCTATGGACGGTAAAAACCTTACACAAAAACCCAGCACATTTTTGTGACATTTGGATGCTGAACCAGCCAATGACAATAACCATTTACTGATGACATGGTGCCTAGGCACATTCTGTCGTCACAATGCACCTAAAGAGTCCAGGCGAAAAGTCCACTAGTTGGGAATTGGTGCATCAACTCAAAACTAAGACATCAGTTCTAGAGGAACGACATTACAAACTAATTCAACACCATCAACTCTACAGTGTTGCACAGAATAGAGCGTCATAGGAATAAAGGGGATAATTAATGAAAGCATAACGCCGCCCTTAAAGGGTTCATATGGTTTGTAGGATGGCTCAATGGTGAGGAGTGGGTGGCGGAGTATGGGACTGAAGGAGAAAGGTGAGTGAAGAAGAGGATGGCTGGAGATACCAGGGGTGCCACTGACGTTCTGATCATCATTAATCACTGTCAGTTGGGACTGTCAAACCTCCTAACCTGCCCCTATATACAAACACGTCCCTCCCCACCCTAACCCCCCCCCCCCCAGCCTCCTACCCAAACCCTACCTGAGGTACCGTATTACTGTTTTCTGCATCACACACCTGCAGTATTACCTAACATCCTTTACCTCAACCACCAGCCCTAGCTTCACCTGTGGTGGCTGAAACGGTCTGAGCTAATGTCAACTGGTGGCTTTATCTTTGTCTCAGCTGACTCCTGAACTTAATCTAGATATTTGGCGTCTTAGACAGAGGGTTTACACTTGGAGATGTTTGATAAGTAAACATAGGCAGATGGTGGAGTCTAAAGGTAGGATGGATGCGGGTTAGAGATGATTTTATTTTACTTTTGTGGGAGTTACTTGATACTTGGGATCATATAAAAATTTTCAGTGGTACTTGGGGCAGATTCCTTCAAAATAAATCATAACTATTTGTAAAATGAATTTGCAAATCAAGATTCCTGATTAGCACTAATTATCTACAATGAATAAATGGCACATGAAAAACAATAGGTCGTTTCCACACTATGCTCTTTACGACATTTTGTATAGATATACACTATCGAAATATAAAAGGTCTGACCTAAATGAAGAGTATACCAGCATTTTGTAGATTTAAAATCAACTTTAAAAAAGTCTGTGTTTAATAGATTCAAATATAAAGTTATACTCTGTCTGGTGTATCACTAGGTAGCATCATTAAAACTCACAGCTCTGTGAACAGCATCCAGACTAAATGAGACTTGTGTCAAACATGATGTATAGTTCTTTAGGATCCATAGGACAACTTCACAGTCTACAAGAAACTTTTTAATAGCACAATGGGTTCTGGATATCTATGCATCATGTTTTGACTGTCATTTCAACACTACACTACTTTCTTCTAGAAGCTATGCCCCGCCCCCCATTCGTGTAAAATAGTAGTTATTCATATTATGGATATATATTGCAGATTCATACATAATCAAGCCCAATTTGAAACTCTTTTCTATGATGCGTTTAGTTGACAGCAAATGTCGGTACTTCATACCATTTCATGTTAGGAACGAGCCTTACTGTTGATTTGCATACCCCGGACGGACCTTCCTCTACAGGACATGTAGAAAATGTTCTCATTCCCCACATCCCCATTCTCCACCTCGTTACATTAGCCTCGAACCCTTCATTAACTTTTTGAGGAATTTACACTAAACTTAGCATTCCCTCATTTGTTAGCATTTCACGAGGCATAGCCGATGCTAACTCATGAAGAAACACCACATCGTCGCCTCAGTGCAACAATGTTGTATCTGCATATTTCAAGTTTTGCAGGCAAAAGAAGGGTTGCAATTACTAAAGGACACAGTTGACACAAACTTATTGCACTGGAGCCTGTGGACACTTATATCATAGACAGAGCTTCAATACTTTCATAGAAGGTAGATAAGTGTCAATACCGCGGTAGATATCAAAACAGAAGAAAACTCAATTTTGCCAAAATGAGGACTGTGGCTGGCTGGCTTTGAATGAAGGTGTTTTTATTATCATCATTCAAAATGGTACAAACTATTGCACACTAAGTTACATGACACATTTGAAACATGTAGTTTGGAGCAATGCTGGTGAATCTCTATTACCAATAGGTGAATATAGCACGAGTATTTGTGAATATTGCAGGCAGCATCTTCAGGCATGTAGAGCTATCAGCACTATGGTATGTATACTCTCCATTATAGGAGGCAGAATATGTTCTGCTGTTATACTATTATACATGAGAGACAAGGTGTCTGTTAGAGTCTTTATCCCAGCTACTATTTACATACATTACCATTAATATACCTAATCTAATGAACAGGTGCAAGTTAAGATGATGCCACCCGAGGCACCCCCCTTCTACCCCTACACCCTCCCCAAACATCTACCCCCCGCCCTTACTCGTATACACAAGTTTCACCCACCACCGATATTACCACCACGCACGTACGAATCCACTTCCAATAGATTCCCCCAACAACAACCGCCTTGCCACATTTTTTCTCCTTCTTCATTTTCTCTCATCTTTTTCTTTATAGCCGCCCTTTTTTACTCCCCACCCCCAATCTCCCCATGTCTCTCATTTTTGAATCGACAAGAGTAAAGCCCTTTGGATGGGAGTGGAGGTATTTCCTTTCTAATCCCGGGCCTATCTCTGAAAGCCCGGAGTTATCAATCATTTCACCAATTTGAAGTGTTACAGGGCGGCAGCGGTGACGCTGGCAAGCTACAACCAGCTGACAACATGGGGATGGCAGGGGTCTTCTCAGTCCATTTCTATAGGTTTGGGGGTAAATTGTGCATCGTTCCTTTTGTGAGCGCTTTCAACTCCCATTTAAAAGGGAATACAGGTTAGAAAATAAGGGCTTCCCACGCCGCCTTTCTATACGGAGTGGTTTACTTGTCTATTTTCATAGCATCACGGCCATTTCACCACCTCTGTATGACATGGGGACGTAGACTGGGAGCAACAATTCTACACATTCACAGAAATACCTTCATTCAAAGCCAGCCAGCCACAGACCTATATATCACCTTCATCAAGGGAAACATATTGAGCTTATTTTTCTTTTCTTGCGTTTGATATGAATTACTTGGAAAAATTTTTTAGGGAACACCTTTAAGAACCTCGATTCCATTTCTTTGAAGTAAGCCTCTAAGATTACCATGGTAAAGAAAAGTTGTCCCGCAATGAATACTCTGAATAGTGCTTGGTCTAGACTGATACAGTTATCAAAATAAACAGCTAACTTGTATACTTCCCTAAGTGTATAGCTTTTAAATCCTGGTAGCTAGAGTACTAACATATACCCTACCAAATAGAGCAGAACAGCTCATAGTAGTCATGTGTGTTTCCCAATCTAGTTGATGGAGCTCTAATACTGAATTATTGCACTAGTGGCAATCATGTCAAGCCGGTGTACTGGTGTGTGTTCTCCAAAGGTGTTATTTGACAAATGTGGACACCAGGTGATAGTAAAATGGATTCTCAGCGGGTATAAATTATGTTCGGAGCTCCTTTCTGCACCACATAGTGTGGATATTTATTGTGGCATTGACTAGTCTAATTCACTCACTTTCAATTGTGTGTGTGTGTGTTTTTTTTTATGTTTTTTGTTATTATTATCATTCAAAATGGTACAAACTATTGCACACTAAGTTACATTACTTTTACATCATTGCAATGTCTGATGAGGGTTTGCTATGGGCTTATAGCAAGTAGTGAGTTAGCAGTGTGAAGTTGAATATTCTGAGGATGAGCACATGAGGTGAAAATTCTTTTTATCCTGGTATGATAATAATCATAATCATAAATGGAAACAATCACTATTAAATCACTTAAATTCGTGTGAATCATTCTCCATTTGACCCGGTTGAAAAGAACAGCCGAGCAAATCTATCGACAGCATCAAACTTGTCCTTGGATGTTACTTCATAACACGTTTCGATTTTAGGTTAGTACAAACTGTGTGGAAGTATAAGCCTATAGGGACAAAATCAATTAATTTTGCTCACAGTGGTTCATGGGAGGGATCCAATTCTGGTGCATTTGGAGGATGGCCTTGTTGGATGTGAGGAAGCGTGATTGTGCATGTCTTTTGTTCTTCAACTTCCATGAGCTTAAATTACATTAATCTCAAACAGGCTGTTTTCATACAACCCAATAGGCCATGAAAGTCAACCCGTCGCAGCGCAAAATCGGGATTCAAAATAGTCTCGAATGTTGACAGGAAGCATACAAGGACACCTGTAGAATAATAGAGCACAATATTCTAGTTACTGTGTGACTGACACACGATCATGTGAAGGGATCCCTATAAGACATGCCTTTTAATGGAAAATTGATATATTTCTTTTTCGATCCCACTCATAGTATGATGAAAGCACTCGCTGTTCGGATTCAAGGTTATTTTGCGAGTGGAATTTGCGTTGCCACAGGACAACTTTCGCGGACTATCTCTGGCCAACACTTACGTGTCCCCAATAAGGCCCATGCTGTGACGTGCAACTATTACAGAGTTTACATGGTGTGAGGGCACTAGGCCTCCATGTGCCTTTGTTACTGCTTTATGTGGTGCCTGGAGACGTCAGCAACAGTTGTTTGGTCACATTCCCCTCCTCACCTCCACCACACCAACCCTCTCCACATGGCCTGCCTAAACTAAGGTCCAAACCTCTGCCGCCCTCTACAAATGGAAAGGGTCCAGACCCGGTCCGGTTAATACCTGAACCATCTTATTCCCAGTACCCATTTCATAGAGTAGCAAAGCATCATGGGTAAAATAGAAGTGTAATGTCATCCTTTCTGAAGATGCACATTAAGATGCACCTTCACATTACCGCGCCCTACAACCCCCCTCCCCCGGAAAAAAATTCTTAAAAAGAAGCTGCTTGAAGCACATCCTTCTTTTGCAGAATTTACTGGGGGGGGGGGAAACTGAGGGCATGCTTAGTTCAGTATAAATTCCTCAAAAAAAATCTCTGTCCAATCACCTTGAACCGGACTCCTGCACCCAGACTCCTACTTCTAAATTGTGCTGTCATCGCCACATCCTACCTCATGTCAGAACCATTCTCTGCACCATCTTGAGCAGCATAGTGTCTTAATGCACCATAGTTCACTATGCTCTTTGGTGGTCATGGTGTGTTCATCATACAACTCTCGCTAGTAACTCGCCATATTGCCTAGTGCATGACTGACACCCTCCCAAATGTTTAGCAAATCATGCGAATTAATCTATTTTTGCGACTGTATAGGGCCAAGACGAAAGGAAGGGGAACTCTATGATGCAGTCCAGCGGGAGGGGTGGGGAGGGACTTCCTGCAGTAATCTGCTCTTCTTGTTCATTGTCTAACGTATCATTACTCTTCACTATTGTGGTATCTGTCTTGATAGTCCAATATTCATTGCTAAACTGTTGAACATCAAGAATTTGAATCTTAGAATGTGTTCTGATAGTGATATAGAATCTGCAGGCATCTGTGTGGTCTACAACCTGTCGTCCTTCTGTATGACTATATCTCTGTACATGAATTGTGCCAGTATGAGTGACAGGGAAAAGATGATCTGGTTAATGTGACTTACTGATGGTATTAATGATGCCTCAGTGCGACTATCGTGCATACAAAAGGCAGTGAGTAATAGATGGTTAACGCCATTTCGACAGCTAAGGCCATATTCATGGCGAGAACAACATTACACAATTTCACAGAGGAATGTGTCAGTGCCCGCGCATATGTGCACCACACACATCCTGAGGGGATAGGAAAGATGAGAAATAGACCCTTTTAAGTGGGCTAGGGAAGCCAGAAAGGCAGTGAGACCAATACAAGGTTCTTCAATAGGTTATATGAGAAAACGGGAAACGGGAAGATTTCCACTCTGCTAACAACATCTGTTGGGTAGGAAAATGGCAGCCTACTTTATTGGCTGGAGTAGGAAGGTCATTTAGTTGGAGCCCCTCAGACGCCAGTCGGCTGGGGTCACACCCCGCGCCCTGTCCGGTGCGTCCAACCAGAAAATTCAGCCCTGGTCAGGAGCAGGCCTGACCACCCGCAGGAGGCAGTGTCGAATTAGCTAAATCCGCAGCCTCTTTGGTTCTGCTCCAGGACAGACACTGGGTGGTCTGGTCCCATCCCTCCAGCCATGATTAGACACCCAGCTAGAAACAAGACGCATTTATTTGGAGGAAGTTGGGTGTCTTTTCTCTCTTTTGGGGTGTTTCCATTTGCCTCAAGTTGTTTTCTTTGTGAAGATTTCTTTCACCACCTTGATAAGTCTTTGCCTGTTTTCCATGAACTATCCTGCTTCGAATATTACCGCAATATTTTCGTTATTTTATTTCTCTATTATTTTTTTCTACTGAGATCTCTTCAATTTATAATGGTACCCCGGTTTCTCATTATCGCGTTGCATCACACTGGGTCCCCAAGAAGGGTATCTACCTTGTGTCTGAAATCTGGGTCTATGTCTGTGTCTGCCTGTCTGTCTGCACTAAGAAGGTTCATCTACCTTGTGTCTGAAATCTGGGTCTATGTATGTGCCTGCCTGTCTGTCTGCACTAAGAAGGTTCATCTACCTTGTGTCTGAAATCTGGGTCTATGTCTGTGTCTGCCTGTCTGTCTGCACTAAGAAGGTTCATCTACCTTGTGTCTGAAATCTGGGTCTATGTCTGTGTCTGCCTGTCTGTCTGCACTAAGAAGGTTCATCTACCTTGTGTCTGAAATCTGGGTCTATGTCTGTGCCTGCCTGTCTGTCTGCACTAAGAAGGCTCATCTACCTTGTGTCTGAAATCTGGGTCTATGTCTGTGTCTGCCTGTCTGTCTGCACTAAGAAGGTTCATCTACCTTGTGTCTGAAATCTGGATCTATGTCTGTGCCTGCCTGTCTGTCTGCACTAAGAAGGTTCATCTACCTTGTGTCTGAAATCTGGGTCTATGTCTGTGTCTGCCTGTCTGTCTGCACTAAGAAGGTTCATCTACCTTGTTTCTATGTCTGTGTCTGCCTGTCTGTCTGCACTAAGAAGGTTCATCTACCTTGTGTCTGAAATCTGGGTCTATGTCTGTGTCTGCCTGTCTGTCTGCACTAAGAAGGTTCATCTACCTTGTGTCTGAAATCTGGGTCTATGTCTGTGTCTGCCTGTCTGTCTGCACTAAGAAGGTTCATCTGCCTTGTGTCTGAAATCTGAGTCTATGTCTGTGTCTGCCTGTCTGTCTGCACTAAGCAGGTTCATCTACCTTGTGTCTGAAATCTGGGTCTATGTCTGTGTCTGCCTGTCTGTCTGCACTAAGAAGGTTCATCTACCTTGTTTCTATGTTTGTGCCTGCCTGTCTGTCTGAACACCCCCACCTCTTCCCACTCAAAACTCTCCCCACCCTACGTCTAACTTGATGCCCAACCCCTCCCATGCATTTTTTAATTCCTCTTTTTATGAATACCCCCTTTTCTTATCTTCCTCATAAGCATGTCTCGTACACCAGGCGCCTGCCACTGTTGCTAATGAGAGTTTTTATAGTTATTTTGCGGTGAGGGTGCTTCATTTAGCGGCGTGGATGAGTAACGGGTGTAGGAGATATTAGAACGGTGTGATGTGCTGGTAGACAGCTCCGTGTTTATCATCATCCTACAGTGGGGTATCAGCAACTCGTCATTTGTCATGTCTGTCCGAGTTTAAGTTGGTAGGTAGCTGGGGTAACCTTTTGATGATATACATCGATATCAGAATTACTGTAACCATAAACCCTTGTATATAAGGTGCGGCTTGTACACAAAAGTGACCCCAGGCGCGCCTTCTATGATGTGGCTGAACTTAGGGTGCGTCTTATAGGCAGGATTTTACACTGTAGAACAGTACTACAATGCCCACAATATGACCCCAGATACGCCTTATAGCATTTACGTCAACTCAGGATGCGTTTCATGTGCGAGGTGCGCCCTCTACATGTAAGAGGATTTACAGTACTGCACAGATACCTTATAAGGATCATTTCGGGGGGTATCACCCTCTAAGGTCAGCAAAATATACCCTATCAACGGAGCAATGGCAAGTAGTGTACTCAATATGTACCGTCATGAAAAGGGCACGGTGTATTGATAACATCGTTTAGCCATTTAAGTGCTACAGGTCTGCAAAACTAAAGTAGGGAGATAGCTAGCCTTTGTAGAATGTAATATTCTATGCTGCTCTAATGGTACTTTTAGCCTGGGACTTAATGTGATTTTTGTATGACCCATGTAGAGCGTGTTTAATGGCAACTCAAGATTTTCAATTGAAAATAACGCTACTAACATGGCCATGGCATACAGGGCAGTCTCTAGGAAAAGATCAAATATAGGATAGCATTTTGCAATGCAGATAACCCGAAAGAGCACTTAATCTCTTCTTTTAGACCACTTCTGATACTAACCTCATGTTTTCTTCGAGCGTTATCACTGTCAATGGTTAAGCCTATGGAGAATGCATCCATTATCGCTTGTATATTTCATTGGTGAATAACTCCTGCCTGGTGAGTTAAGCAATGCAAAACAGCAGCAGGTCTTGAATAAGGATCCATATTAACCATAAAAAGGCATGAGACATGTAATTCTCCTCCATTTTGTTATAATCGAGCAGTTTCGATGGCACCGTAAGTTGATCGTCTCGCTGTCCGCCATTTTGGATTTTGGTTATCTCTGCGCATGCGCGACATAATTTCCATTATGTTTTAAATAACACATATTGATTCAAATCGGATCCTCTTGCCATACTTTATCATATTTCTATATTATAACATTGAATTATTAAAAAAAAAATAAAAAAAAAAAAAACGCGGGAAAATTGAGCTTTTCGCACCTCCTATCTTCTCTATTAACTTTGAAGTGCCCACTGTGTATATTATGTAAGTCCTAAAGAAATTTGTTGTGTTCAGGTAACGGGGTTGAAAAAATTAGGGTAGGTAGGTAGGTAGAGATTTCTTTTGAGAATTTTTTTAGGCCCACTGTAAATTTTTGTGCCTACGCAATGCAAATTTGATGCGCAAGATCGTGAAAAAAACTTCCATGTCTCGATAAGTGCCACAATATCAGATTTTCCCCCGAATTGCCCAAGAAAAAAAGTTAGGGTAAGGCCGAAAAATTAGGGTAGGTAGCATTACCTGAACACAACAATTTTTTTAAGGCCTAATGCGGTGATACATTAAATTTGTACTGATCCGCTTTAAATCATGCTTTACCGTATAACATTATTTTCATCCCAATGTGCGTCTTATACATGAGGTCAGTACGCTCACCTTACGTGGATCTAGAACTTGCCTACCGGTATATTCAGCTCCGAGTTGGATTTGGAGTAAGGCCAAGAGCAAGCAGCACAAAATAGAACAGTCCATTTGTAGACAAAAAGTCACTATGATTTATTCCAATATAGGGTGCTTCTTGTACGCAAGGATTTTACACTAAAGAACAGTACTAAAATTACCCAAAACTTATTTTCAAGAAGTATGTCGCAGCCTTGCAGCCTGTATCTTCTAAAGAGAGCAAGAAGGAGTGAACCATCTATATCACCTGAACACAATAATCGTTTATGCCTAAAAAAAAGTGCCATACAATTAGTCTTAAGCCCTTCTGACCCCTCCTGTGGGGGGGGGGTGTGTAAAATCTTTTGACCCCTCTTGAGGGGGTCTTAAATAAAAATATAATGCAGCAATGTAGATTGCTGATAACTCGAAAAGTGAAAAGCCTCTGATTGGCTCCCATGAGTTGCGCACTCATCCTGTTGCATCAGCACTCCCTTTGACTGTCACACTGTCCTTTACAGGGGACGCCATGGAGTCAAGCACTCCCTGACCCAGGTTATTAGCACCACCAAGCCACTATTCACATAACTCCCGCCAAAACTGCGCTATTCACACCACTTTGCAAAAAAAGGCGGGAAAGTTGACACATGGATCAACATCATATACCTTCACCATTGGAGGCAAAAAGCATCTTATGGCTGCCAACCAACTGAGTCTATACAATATTGACAATTTCTCAAAATTTACAAAACTTGGTAATGTAATACCTTTTCCTGCAAGACCCCTCCATCTCCTCCTTTAATGGCACTACAAATTCATTAAGTAATCCTGCCTCTTATACATAAAATGTTCATCTTTTTTTAAACTTATTCGCACCACCAAAATGACTGAAAGTGCAGGGCCCCAGGGTGTCTCCTTATAACTCGCTTTTAGAGTTAATTACCGTAATATCCTGCATATAAGGCGCGCCTTATATGTGAATCAGTTGGGGGTGCACCTTATGCGTGGGTTTTTCGGATATCTCAATTGAGATCAGGTTGGGTATGATGCTGATCATATATTTTTTTGAATGCCACAAATGAGGTGTGACCAGAAGTAGAACTTATCTCTAACATTGTATCATCAGTTCTTTTTATTTCTTTTCATAAATTCATGCAATATATCAATGTTGTAGCATTCTAGGGAATGAATTTAAATCAAAACATTATCTAAACATAATTTGAACACCTTTTCTTAAGTCAAACATATATCAAGTGTATATAAATGGTATACTGGCTCCATCTGGTGGTACTGCTAGGAATCATTCCTATTGAATACAGGATTATAAATGACCCTTAAGTTCTACTTCTGGTCACACCTCATTTGTGGCATTCAAAAAAATATGTATTCAGCATCATACCCAACCTGATCTTAGGTGAGATAAAATTCGACTACTACAACCTGATCTTTACCCTTACTAAGGCTATCCCCAACTACAAGGAGCCCCTTGTAGGCAGGCCATGCACAAGGTGCGCCTTGTATGCGGACCAGACCCCCTGCGCTTTCTACGCGGGCTGCGCCTTCTATGCTAGAGATGACGGTACCCCTTTTTTAGCAACAAAAAACACATAGCACAGCAAGTACATAGTCTTAACCTTATCTCTGCCACGTTTGAAGGAAATCTATCGATGAGTACATAGGTTTCTAGGATCAGCAGACTTTGATGATCAATTAATTCTAGTTAATTTTGATGGGTTGCCTTGACTTTTTATTTTCATAAATTCTTATCTCGGACCCTAGTGGTCATATAAGCTTCATTCAAACTGCATTGTATCCACAAAGTCATTGGCTTTCAGGATTATATGGTTTTCTATGATATATCTCTTTTTCAAATATTGGTAAAAATGCAGCTATAGGTCACAAACAATCCCTCTTTGTAGAGTTTAATTTCACGATGAAAATTTGCCCAACCTTGTCTCACAAAAAACCCCAATAACTCACCCAAAAATGTCCCTAAAATTACAATTCAAAAAGCATGTTGCTTCTCACATATTTGCGGAAAGGACTGTGCTAAAAAACAAGAGATCTCATGTATTTAAAATTTTTAGTCACATCACACACAGTGTCAGTCTCACGTGTATGTCGCTGTCAGAGGCTAACTGAGAGAGCCCGGTCCCTGACTGAGTGGTGACTATACATGGATAAAAATCGACACTGGCAATACACTGTCACTGTCTTGTAACTGTAAGACTTCAACAGTAGTGAGTAGACTGTACAGGCACTGACTGACTGAGTGAGTCTGTGAGTGACAGTGTGACTGTGAGTATGAGACTCAGTGTTAGTGCGCATGCCATAGTACTATTGGTGACGACAGTGCCACTATTATACACTGAAATCGAACAGAACAGGACTGATAACCAATGCACTACTTACCTGCGATCGTTCCCGATGGGTTTTCTGGTTAGACTTCGCGGCATTCTTGAAGTTTGACATGACTATCGCAGTGTTTTGAAACTGTTTTCCTGACCACGTTTTCCCCTTGCAAGGACTGCTTCCGGTTCAGCCACCTCTACACGTCTCCCAGCGCGGAGAGTTCCACAACACAACCACGTGCACGGCCGACCTCGGTTGTTGACATACACACAGGTCTACGATCTGTTCAACTTTAGCAATTTCCAGTATATCTAGACGAAGCAGTGAAGCACCGCTTTCACCTAGCCATTGCCACTTTTATGCTTATGAATCAAAACCTATTGCTTAAATAACGCCCCCCCCCCCCAAAAAAAAAAAACTTTATTAGGGAGTGATAATTTTTTAACAACAGGGGGGGCTGGTGGGTTTGCGCACGGATGCTCGAAAAAAAAATTTGACCCCCCTCTCAAGGGGGTAAAATTTTTTCGACCCCCCCATAAGGGACAAAAATCATGTGCAAACATCCCCTTTTAGCCTATAGTAACGCGCGGGGTTTTCCCCGGAAAATAGGTGAAATTATTTTGACCCCCCCATCAGAGGTGTTGAAAAAATTCTGACCCCCCCCCCTCAAACCCACCAACCCCCCTCCCCCCGTTGTTAAAAAATGATCACTCCCTTAGGTAATACTAATAGGGCCTAGCCCTGGGCTAGGGTATCATCCGGGGGGTCTCATACCTTGGGCTTGGCTCGATGCTATTGTATTAATCGAATGCTTCAGAGGCGTAGGAAGCAAATCTTCATTCAGGGGGGGGGGGGGCAGCTGGGGGCCCACCATGACCACCTTGAATTGTCAGCCCAAGTGTGATGGCGTCTACTTTATAGAATTCGTATCGAAAGATAATCTGATTTGAAAAGCCAAGGCCCCCTATTACCACATTAATCTAATTTGAGATGAAAGTTTTAACTTCTTATCCAAATTTATTTTTGGGGGGGAGGGGGCAGACTCATGCCCCACCTCATTTATGATTGGGGGAGGAGGCAGGCCCCCCTTTTCCTACGCCCCTGTTAGCTTGGAACCTGCTATGATCATTGGGTTGAGCCTGTTTTTCTTCTTCTTTTTTTAACATTTGAAGGTAGCTGTGCAGTTAAAATGCCTCAGTGTGTTCAAGGAACTTATATGCTGCATATGACAAGTATATGCTTCTATACTGAAAACATAATGTAAGCATTTCGCATGCATAATTACCTCACTAATCCGTAGGGCCCAAGGAGAATCTAACTTTAGAGTCTAATATATACTATTCTTGGGAGCAGCAGTGGCGTCATAGTAACCAGCACGGCCCTTATCAGCATTATCTGCTTACTGATAAAAATTCTCATGAAGGGTTAAATCAAATAGGGGTTTTTCTCTTAAAAAAACAAGGCGGGGTAATGGTGGTGGGTTTGAGTAGGGGGGGGGGCAAATATTTTTTGACCCTTGACTGGGGAGGGGATATTTTTTATTCAACTATTCAGAAAAAAACCCCTCTTTACTACAGGTTTGAAGGGCGCAGTAATTTACATGCTGTTTTTGTTTTGTTTGTTTTTTGGCCATTTGTTGGGGGGGATATGTTTTATCACGTGCCTGAAAACTCAAAACAATTAAGCATATTCATACAAGATACATGTACGTCATTTTCAGGATCACATTGAAACTTTTAAACAGTGCAAACGACCCTTGTCTCAAGTAATTCTATCACAAACTAGGCCTACTGTTTTGACCTGATAATTCATAGAAAAAACATATAGAGATGCTATTGAAATTTGATAGGAAGTCTATTCTGAATGACTATGGAGCCATGTAGACGTTAACACCGAAATTGTTGTTGGCATTAGGCCTACGGACTATCTAGACATGAGATGAGGTTGACCCTTCTCATAGTTATTGGATAGTGAATCTATTGTAAAGCACAGGCTTTATTTTTTGCCCCTGTTGATCCCTGGTCAAGGGGTCGAGAAAAATTTGCCCTCCTCACCCCCCCCCCCGATGTTGCTAGACATTATCACTCTCTTACAAAAAAAAAAAATGATGGGCCATTTATCATGAGCCAGATTTTGAGTCAATACCAACCTTTCAGAGTCAGTTGGGCCAATTTTGAGGTTTGAGGCAGCCTGCTGCACAGTCTCCGTCCAATGTGCTGAGTTGCTGAAATTGATGTGCAGTTCTCAAACCAGATGGCGCGTGCTGCGCGTCAATTCCATCGCTACCTGAATGGGCATACTAGAATGCAGATAGACAAGGCAGGGCGTTTAATACACTAAATAGGCCCAAATATTAATAACGTGACAAGTCAAACAGACATACAATATCAATGCGTAAGCCTGCACGTGACCAAGATAAAAAAAAAAAAAAGGTGGGGGGAGAAAGAAGAAGAGAGAAATAACGCAACGTAGGATCTACTCTACAAGCCAACTAACAACCAAGTCTTTTTTTTTCACGTTGGGGAAGATTGCTTTGTCCTTAGAGCCCAGCCATAGGGAATGGTGTTTTTTAACAACAGCGGGATGGTGGGTTTGAGGCGGGGGGGGGGCGACAACAAAATTTCAGAACGCTCACAAAAAATGTTCACCCCTTTTTAAGCGAGAAAGCCTGCGTACAACTATAGATTAAAACAAAAGTAGGTGGGGGGGGGTGTAGTTGGACTCCTCCGAGGGGGAGAGCGGAAAGTTTTCGCTGCACACGGACAAAAATCCACCAAGCACCCCCCCCCCCCCAAGACCACTACGCCAGTAGAGGGAAAAGAGAGGGTAGGGTAGCGGAGGATCAGCTGCAGGGAATATTTAAATCAAATCATTCAAAATTTCCAAGAAGGGACACACAAGAATCCCTCCTACACCGCTGTAGACTGAGCTGTTTTACCATTGATAGGTATGGTAAGCACATTTAGATTGGCCAAGTAAACTCTACAACTCTTGAGTTCAAGAAAGCAACTAGACCGCAAGTTTTGAAATTGTCATATTTTAAATCAAGAACAATGTCTTTGAATGGACTTGTCAAATTAAAAGTCATAGCGCATGAGTGAAATAAGTGCATTTCCTTTAGATTTACACTCGAACCACTTGGACAATTTTGAATGCTAGTCCACAGAACATACATGAACTTTTCATCCAACCCCTGCACTAAAGGTTGCTGATCTGTTCATTTACATGCAATTTCTTTTTTAGAAAATGTAGAAAAACAACCCTCTTAAAATTCACCTCGACAGACCCTAACTTTCAGGTTGATTTGTCCGTAAAACATGAGTAAATCACACTGACTGTAGACTCAGGTCTTCCTGATGGGGACAGGCTTACATGGACCCTGGACCCTTTATCCCTAGAGTAAACCTTGTAAACTTGTCCTTGGTGAGAAATAATGCACGAGTACAAAAGGCTTGTTGTGCGCGTGTTATCCAAGTAAACTTTGTCACTTAGTGTCTGTGCTGAATAATACATGATCTACAGGCAAATTATGACATAAAATACTCACGTCAAACAATGCAGATGCACATCTCAAAAAAAGAAAAGGGGAAACCAAATAAAACAAAGGCATCAACATCCTCAGACACGGCAACTGTATATGGCTCCAATACAACTAGCCTAATAACGCTAAGTGCATGGTCAATTCCATAAATCTGATACACAGAAAAAAATAAGTTCAAAATGTTAGTCATATACGAGTCAAATTGTCTAACTTTCTAGCAATAGTTAGTCAAAACGCCACCTTTAAACGTCCCTCTTTTCCTTAGTCGAATATGACTAACCATTAGACAAAGTGGCCAAAATGCCTTGGCTTGCCTGATTTTGACTAGGATTCCTTGGTTGTTTTCACTAAGAACACTTCTTGATATTTTTACTTCAATTCAACTGGTGATTGTGTTAAGCTCTATATAGGATTCACACCTGACAGATCAGAGTCTCCTCATTGAGGAATCATTTGAAATGCCTCACACCATATTCATTTAGAACCCCTGAGCCAAAGTACTCTGGGTTTCCAACAAAGAAACAAATTCAAATGTGGATATTGTATTTATCTAGAATACCACAGAATAGGTGTTCCTCTCTGACTACCTATTTCATTTGACAAGGCATCAACCTATTTGGTACATTTTGCCAAGTGTAATGTTAGATTGAACTTTGAAAGCCTCAAATACATGTCGTTTCTGAAAAATCATCATAGTTTTGACATCCATGGAGCTATTTCTTGTACCCACCCACCAGAAAAATCCTGTTTAAAACCACAGTGCCATCTGGTGTGTAAAGGTAACACCATGTGTCTATCCCTTAGTCAAATTCACTAACAGACCTTGGTCAAAATGACTAAGATCTCTTAGTGAAAGTGACTAAGATATGTTAGCTTGCCTGAAACTCCAAGCAGATACCCTGTTCAAGATAGTGCTCGGAGAATGAAACTGATCTGGGTAGCCAATATGACTAAGAAAACTTAGACCTCCTTGGTCATTTGTTAGTCATAAGTACTAAGTAAGAATAATAAGTCACTTTGACTAAGTTTTCTTAGGTACGTTTTTTTTTGTGTGTAAAACCTACACACTAGCCCCGGGACATCAGCGGTTTGGGATAAGTAAGTGTAGGCTTGTAAGTTGTAGCAAATGCCAGACAAAAAAGGTACACTATAAACTGTATACTGGGTAGATACTATACATTGGAGGAGCCATGTAATGTGCACTTGACATTCCTTTTCTCTGTGGGCCAATTACTACCCTACTTTATCGTAGTACATACATGCATGTACCTAGCGTATGAGGCGCACCTCGCACATATAAGATGCACATAGAGTAGATGCCCTTTGTTCAATGAATTTGAAATAATAAAAACCCAAATGCTATTGTATAACGCCTGCACATGACCAAGGGGATGTGGTATTATGTACATATTCCATGAAAATGACTGATTGAAGATATTTCTATTTGGCTAAAGATTCTTACAATATAAGCTTCTCAAATCAGCCAAGCGAAGAAAGACAACATCAATAAACAAGTAAACAAATATACAACCATAGTAATATGATACAGGTTATGACAAGTGAAAGACTTACCCACAAACCCACATTACATTTATAGGCAATTCATACTAGTTCGTGATGGCATTCAAAAGATTGCTTTTGACAAGCTATACTGGGTTCCCAGCAGCAGCAGCTATTGGCCAGCGTTATTGGCTGTTATTAGCCGAAATCGCTGCTGCTGCAGCAGCATGCAGCGGCAATGCAGCAGCAGTAATAGCGTCAGTAGCAGTAGCAGTAGCAGCAGCAACAGCAGCAGCGGTTCCGACGTTATTAGCCGAAACGCGTCGTTACCGACACTATATTTATTAATCATGTGATTTTGGATCCTTAATGACAAGAATCAGTCAAATTTTATCTCAAACAGAGGTGGCTGGTTTATAGAGACATGACTGAGTGATAGATAGGATTAACAACCAGTTGGGGTGGGGTAGGGGGAGACTGCTCAGGTGGACAGGTGTTATAAGGATTAGTTATGTACATGCACCTCACCTACCATGGGTTGGTGAGAGGAGGAGGAGACAGTCCCAAAGTCTGTGCAACATTAAAATATTACATCTACAACAAATATCCGCGCTTTTGAAAAATAGGGGTAGTTGTGAGGCCCTAAATATCCGTGATTTTTCGATGAAATAGGGTTTTTTTGGGCCAAGATACGTGGAATAGGAGTATACAGATTGTCATGCATGTGGGGAGGGGTTAATACCATTAAAGTACTCTACCTGAGGTAATCCCTTTTTCCCCTGTGTATTAAAGATATCAAAGGAGGAGCTTATTTGTAAATACCATCAAAGCACTCTTGTGTAAGGTGGGTGAAAAAGGGATTACCCCAGGTAGTATATAAGATAGGGTGTAGCAGGAGGAGTAGTAGCAGAAGGTACAACAGCAGCAGAAGTAATAGGAGTAGGTGCAACAGGGGTAGGTCACTGGTATGGAGTTTTCCAATTTCACCCCTTTTTCCAAAAAGTGGCCACCAAAAAATTTTTTTTTTTTACTAATTTCTTATAAACACAAAAGTCAATCCTTCACATCGGCTGTGTGCCACGTCTCGACTTCACAGTAAAAATGGGGACAACATTACTGTGCGGGTACCGATGTGAAGTGTGTTCTCGAAGATATTTTCAAACTTATTTTCACTATAACCACAGTCGTTGCATGCAGGACCCAGCTCCTTATATGTCCACAGATAATATCGTGCTTTCGACTTGAAGCTGATACAGTGGCTCTATCAGTTTTTTTGGTTGGTGAGAAAATTTTTGAACGTGTCTTTATGACTTTTGTATAGTTTAAATTCTCTAAATCTTTAAAATTAAACGTGGGTGTAAAGTTGTGTAAGGTAGGTGAAATTATCAAAAAAACGGTAAAATCCTTGTCCCAACATTGCCACAGAACCATCGTCATTTTCGCACAGATTCCTTGTGAGTGAGTGAGTAATAGGTGTTTAACGCCATTTCGACAGCTACGGTCATATTCATGGCGAGAACGACATTACACAATTTCACAGAGGCATGTGTCAGTGTCTGCGCATATGTGGACCACACACACCTGAGGGAGTAGAAAAAAGGAGAAAATAGATCCTTTTAATGGGTTAGAAAAGTCCAGAGATTCCTTGTACCACAGTGTGTATTGTACTGCTTCATTATAGAAACTACACTGATTCACTATAATGCAACAACAGTGGTTCATTGTTCAGTTTAATGATAATCCATGATAGGAATTGTGGATATTTTTAGAATGAATATTCATTGCGAGAAAATTCTGATTAGACATCACTGTCTCAAATGAGGACATGTGTCCATGTCTGTGCATATGAACAGCGGCGCTCCCAATATAGAGTTAAGTTGGAGAACTAATCCACAGGGCTACCCTACTGGTGACACCTGGGGATATATACATAGGTAGGTCTACACCCTACTCATTTATCAGGTCTCATGGGCCTAATAGTATCCACACTGAAGGGCACTGCACTGAGGGCTACACCTGACACATTCTGTATCACACTTTTAATAGACTTTGCCTCAACTTAGAAAATATATAAAGCTAGTTTTAAAATCCAGGACATTCATACTTTCCATATATCACAGTTGAGATAAGGAAAAGGCGAATATTTTTAAACCTAAATGTAAATATCATTTTGGAAGCATGCTGTACTTAAATGGTCCAATACACAAAAGTGAGGTTGACCATATATGCATTTTTTGCATTTTCCACTTCTATACATATCCAACTATCATAATCTAAAAGTATTTGGAAATAACAACAGAACATGAATGATATTTTGGCAGAAAATGAGGTCATAAATCTTCTCATTGACTCCAATAGGTCTTTCTTCATTACAGCCCTTTCCCAGAAAATCAATACAATCTTTTTGCATTTTCCACTTCTATACATATCCAACTATCATAATCCAAAAGTATTTGAAAATAGCAACAGAACATGAATGATACTTTAGCAGGAAATGAGGCCATAGATTTTCCCATTGACTCCTATAGACCTTCCTTCATTACACCCCTTTCCCAGAGAATTAATCTCGGTGACTATTTTTACATTTCCTTCATCTCTATATATAAACCTAATGATATCCAAAGGTATAGTCAAAAATCAACACAACTTCTAATATCAAGAGGTATAGGCAAAAATCAACACAACTTCTTTACCACTCATCCACCAGCATTTGTCTTTAATATTAGTTGTATGGTCTAGTGTCACATACAAGCATGTTTTTTAGCAGTTTAGTACTACTCTAAAGTACAAAATCCTCATGTATAAGACACACCCCTCACTTTGGTGGCTTGCAAAAAACACAGCAGTGCTCTATCGTAAAATGTATGGCTTATAAGTGAACCCGCCCAAGGGGCGGGTTCACTAATATTATAATAACTTAATACTTTGGGCCCCCCCACCCAGGCAGGTGAAAATCAAACAAACAGACACCCTACCAAGGAGAACCTCTGTGAATATGGGATAAGACCCTTTAAGTCTTTTATCTTTTCCCTCTGAGACCAACCATACTTAATAATCTAAGGGATCCATGCCTACAGCAAACGGTAGGTGAAAATCAAAAACAGACAGATACCCTGCCAAGCGAGGGTCTCTGTGAAAATGGGATTAAATCTCTTTTAAGTCTTTGATCTATTTAAACCCATAGTTAAGAGACTTATCTTGAACGGGTACATAAGGGAAAGTAAAATTTTGTTCCCTCACACTTTCTCTGCCACCTTCATCATGGAAACACCAACCGCTCTACAGACTATCAACTCTGAGAACCCAAAAACTACTACAGCATCATATAAAATTTTTTTTATTTATATTATATTATATTTTTCATTTGCATAATTAGC
Source organism: Acholoe squamosa (assembly GCA_949317995.1). NCBI lineage: Eukaryota > Metazoa > Annelida > Polychaeta > Phyllodocida > Polynoidae > Acholoe > Acholoe squamosa. The sequence goes on from OX439037.1 coordinate 46,003,792, forward strand.
CCCGCCCCATGTTTTACAAACAAGGGGCCACGTTGCTAGGCCACGTGGCTAGGCCATTTGTTGTTTACAAACAAAGGGTCACGTGATCGCACTAATCTCCTAATTAGGTCATGTTATCATGGTAACCAGAATGCCGTCCTCTGATTAGCTGAGAGGTGGTCACTAATCCCTAATTAGGTCAAGGGGCGTGGTCTCATTAGCATAAAGGGGCGTGGTCTATTATGTAAATGAGGGACACATGACCAAATTGAGGGCTCTGATTGGCTAAGGGGGCATGGCCTATTATGCAAATGAGGTGCACCACAGGGGTCCAGTGATGTCACAGGTCATGTGACCAAATGGAGGCCTCTGATTGGCTGCATGCCCAATGAGTAATATCCTTAGATTAGCTATAGTCCCGTTCCGATACATACTATACTACTCAGTTCAGTAACTGCCGCCGTATGGAGGAGTCTGCAGGTTGTGGAAGCAGTGCTCAGGGGAAGCCCCTTTTGGCTCTCGATGACCTTGGTGGTAGCAGAGGGGATTAAACTTGTAAAGCAGGGTTACGCCAGCAGCAGAGTTTAATCTGATTTACATCTGCAGGAGGGCATGTGTCTGGACCCCCCGTGTAGTGCAAGGGCGCTGCATGGGAGATATATGTCTCAGTATGTCTTATACCAAGCTCCATAGGGCTAGATTATTATGTCTGTAACCCTCAGCCAGAGGCACCCCCCTTTTGATGGAGTGGGTATGTACCTCGGGTATGTGTTTCGAAGCTAGAATGAAGGGAACAATTTCATAGAAAAGATTCACATTGACTAAATTGGATTTCCATGGATGTATTCACTGAGATATTTGACATATAGCGGAGACTGAGGTCGGGTGGTTGCCATAGTAATTTCAGGATGTAGCTTGTCTGGACTGACCTGCAGGTCTAAAGGATAACAATATTTGTAGGTTGATGAACCATCAATGCATGTCTATAGGGTTTGCTTATCATCTCCCCAACACTATGCACACCATGAATGCGACATCCACGGAATTGAGTATGGGAAGATTGGCCAGTGTATATCAGGTAGGTAAATATACAGAGATATTGGCTTTACAATATCTCAAACCAACACACCACCTTAGAACACACACATTTGGGCTATTGTAGGAATGGGTGGGCGGGATAATATGCTACAGTTCATATATGGGATATACTTACTGCTGTTAGCTATCGGAAGATTAGACTTTGGAGGGAAGGTAGGGATCCCTTATAGATCTGTGACATTATCCCCATATCACATTCTGAATCATATTTTAGTAATCCTAGAATACATCTGGGTATAGCCCTGCTACGCCCAAAATCTACCTCATGAACTATGCCGATAACCCTTTATCAATGTGGCAAAGCGAACCTAGGTTTGGGGACTATGAGAAGAATATGTCCGGGAGAATGTTCAAAGGCAGATCACTCATCTATAAGGCCTAAAAAAAGGTTTGTTTCCAGTTACCCGACCTACCCTAGCAAAACAGGGATGATCCTGGATTTTTTTTTTTTATTTTGTGACTTTTTTACATTTTTTGGCAATTTTTAGGCATTTTCCCTGTGATTTTCATATTTTTCATCAGTTTTTCGTGGAGCTTATCTAGGTCTTTATCTATTGGTATACAGTTCATAACATTCATTCATATCTTTTACATGAGCTTCACATTCCTTGTGATTTTCATAACTCAACTGTAAAATCATAGAATCCAACATGTCTGCCCATACATTTCTATACAAAATTTAAAAAAAAATCAAAAAAAAAAAAAAAAAAATCCGACCTACCGACCCTAGATATTTGAGGCATGTTACTGGAAAAACATCTTTATTTTTTTTTGGCCTAAGCTTGTTACAGAGATGGCTATACATAACACCAGGTCAGACTTAAGTGTTTAGACTGAAATGTTTAGAAATATATGTATGAACAGTTCTTTCCCTAAGTCATCAATTAAAACTATAGTTCGTACTTTAGGCTTGCCACTTCAATCTAGGACAATACATGTATGCATATGTGAGTTGTGTGGTCCTCTGGAGTCCTCCTTGCTTGCAAACGCTCTCCTATGCTAATTGGTGCTCTAAAAAGCATGCAAAACATATTCCTATCATCCGGTTGGAGAACTCATTGTACTTTCTCGACGATTGCATTCTATATCCTATATAGTCACCAGAGTTACAGGCCCCGATGAGAAAGTTGAATTCCAGAAACGACTAGAGGTCATTCCCAGGGATTGCCTTCAGGGATGAAATGCTTCTCAGGGAGTTTGGCACCTATACTGTTAAGTGGTTCAGGCACATTTATCCGGGCATTTATCCAACCATTTTGTATCGTATCACCTGACTAAGAGGCGCCAAGAAGGTATACTTTCTGTATCATTTAAAGATGGCATATTAGCTTTAGGTACAGTTCATATATGCTAGACCCACGGTCTGCTACGTTTTACATTTTAAAAATGGCTTAATCCAACAATTTATTTTACAGATTTTGACTACTTCCATTTCAGAATGATGAAACATGGGCTATTACTACATATAAAAAATATGTAGCAAACACCTTTCCCCCACTTTAACCACCGTCCTGAAGTCTCAATACAATCAAGGCAGAGCTGGGCCCAAGGCATGTCCATCGACGCAACACGTGACGACTCTGGTCCCAAAGTCGCGCACAAAATGAACCATTAGACGGCGAAATAAAAGCCTGATGAATCCCGCGTGGACGCACAAATCTCCCTCTAAGTAGCTGCCGCGTCCGTGCGGCGTTTGTGCGGCGTCCGTGCCGTCCTTCCGGTGCCCGCTTATCTCCGGTTTTAGAGCTAGATTTGCTGAGCGTTCTGTAGACAAGGGAAGGTCATACCATTCGGGGCATGCTGCTGAGATAGATATGTTGTTGAGGACTTGGAAATGACTACGTCATTGTACAGATAAGTCACTGCATATACGTATATGCCTTCAACTTAAGTGCTTTTGAACCTTGTCCACAGCGCTGTCCATGCATCCATCAGTTATCCGTGGAACAGGGAATCAAAGGCACTCAGACGAAACCGGAAAACTATACGGCAAAGACGGTTGTACCAGTGTGTAGAGAACATAAAAATCTGTCTTAAGTGATCAATATTATTCTGGCACAAAAAAAAAGAAGATAAGAAAAGAGTGATATGTGACTTTGCAGTGTGGCCATGCATGCATGCAGCACTGACAAAGGTATTATGCATTACCGGATCATGCAACTCTTAAAAGGACCTTTACCTCATTACCAGAAGGTGGTCGAGAATGGACCTGGCGTCCACAAGGTAGCAGGAGGGGTGGGAGCAGCTCTTAGCTCCTCAGAGACACGTTAATTATGGCACCGAGCATGACGTAGGCCGCTCTAGGGTCTCCCTTTGGTGGTCTCCACAAGGAGAGCTTTTAAAAAAAATAAAGGCACTTTTCAATGGTCCGATTTACCAGTGTTTCAATCTGCCATCGACATTGCAGATGCACCGGTAAAGTAAATATACTTATACAGGTGTATACATATGCAGAGTTCTCAAACGATGAAAAATGTAAATACTACGCACTTAGGGAGTGATTTGAGGGGAGGGGGCGTAATAAATTCAGACCCCTCCTGAGTGGGGGGCGGGGGCGTAAAGACTTTTGACCCCTTTTGAGGGGGTGGGGGCATAAAAAATAAAAATTTCCTGCGCGCTACTACAGATCAAAGAGGAGCGCAAAAATATTGACTGCCATCGAGGGGGGGGCGTAAAAATATTCGCGTATCTGCGCAAAACCTTCTTATGTGTTATGTACCATCAATCATGTGATGATGAGAATGTGGCTCAATCCCCTAGGTTATTACGTGGGAATGACAAGATTCGCCTGAAGGTGGATAGGCCTAGTAGCACACTGTTTAGAAACAGCCCGCTATATAGAGGTAACCAACTTTGGACAAATTTGACAGCAAGCCAACAAAGGTCTAGAGATACAAAGAAATTTAGAGAAAGTATTAAAGATTAGACAGTTGTTACCCAATTGCCATGGCATATTGGCACAAATACATGAGTATGTCACATGTATAATACCAATAATTATACCTTTAAGTTGAGTTTGAATGGAAATTGATGTATGAAATTTATAATAATACATTAGATAGGTGATGACATCTATCAATGGTATTGGTATCTGACATAAAAAGGATGTTTGGCCTGGTGATCACATCAGCCCTCGAAGAGACTGTGAGGATTTTACCGTGGCAGTGATAAAGACTGCATAACCTTATATGGACTAATGACTATCAGTAAGGGCATCAGTTATTAATTAACTTTGTAACTTGTATGAATTATATTTGATTTATTTTGGCATGAAATGTGTATTGACCTATTTACATAAATTATGAATCATTGTTATTTGTATATTGACCTCTATGAAAATAGCACTAGTATGTGTTACTTTTTGGTCAATAAAATTCATAACAACAACAACAACAACAACTTCTGTTGATAGATAATGACCACTCCCTTGCCGGTAGTAGTAGGTACTAAGGGAGTGAAGGCTAGTGTGACCTGACCCAATTAGGACGTGACCCGACCTAATTAATATGTAACTAGGTCACCGGAAGTAACGAAGTGATGTCACCGGAAGTGACCTAATTTTGGACTTTGAAACTTTTCGATGACCTAGTTTCTGACTTTGAAATTTTTTGCTGACCTACTCGTCGGACTTAGAAGATTCGGTGTGACCCGATTCCGGACTTTGAAATTTTTCGGTGACCTACTTTCCTGGATTTTTTTTTTTCTTTTTTCCTCAAAAAAATTGGGTCATCATGACCTCGATTCATGATGCAAGTGGGTCACTTTGACCTACTTTCCACTGGAAGTGATCCTGTTGAAGATGCCTTCCTGGTTACCATGGAGACGAAAGGGAGGTTGACCAGGTGGTGCTGGACTCTGGGTCTATTCAAGCCTGAGGCATTGTTTCCTGCAGTGAAAAGTATCTGTCTTCTGGACAGTAGGTCATATGAATGGAGCACAGAGAGTCAGAGAGACACACACCTACACTGTTTACATGTGGACTGGGGATCATTTGATCAGGTAAGAGAACAGCTTTTTTTCTTTAAAGAAAAATAGTTTATTTCTGTAAGACAACTAAAGATGCATGTAATGAAGATCAGCAACAGGAAATGAGTATCAAAATAAAAATAAAAACGTTCCTATGCTACTCCTACTAAAGATACATATGTTTTGAGTGTGGAGCTGAGATGGTGTATGTATACATGTAAATCCTCCAGTTATACACTTTGTATATCCAATAAAAACGTTGCTATGCTACTCCTACTAAATATACATAAGTTTGGAGAGTGCAGCTGAGCTGGTGTATACATGTATATCCTCCAGTTATACACCTGGAAAAGACTAGCAGGGCTCTGCCCCATGATGCGCATATTGAACATAACATTTGTAGACTCAAGTTAATGTCCTTAAGATTAATTGGTTTTAGGACCATCTTTAACCCTTTAGAGGCATTCCACTCCTTAAGTGTGTTGTTTGAACGCATCTGAACAGTCCTGGCATCTTATCCAAACGTCCTGATCACACAGGGTGAGCGGTATTTATAATATCACATTTGAGCGAATGACTCTCTCATGGAGCGTGTTAGCGCTTTCGAACAAAATGAGCACCATGCATCAATATCCTGTGTTTAAAACCGTTCAGTCATGTCACAGAGTACATTTCTCTTTCATCTAGTAAGACACCTACCATGCGCTATTTTTCATATGGTCGGCACAATGCATGAATGAAGTTCTCATGAGTAATTTTGCAGAGCTGCGTTCATGCGTCGTGACGACAAAATGAGCATCATGCATATATATATGTCGCGTGAAAACCGTTAAGGCATGTCACAGAGTATACTTCTATCCTATCTAGTAATACACTTCCTTCTATATCTATATAGTCAAAACAATGCATGTTCTGATTTCTAATTCTGTAGAGTCGCTTTTGTGCATTGTCACAACAAAATGAGGTTCCTGACTCCTTATATATGACAAGTTTTGGTCTTTTAGGAATGCATATCACATTTGTAAGTAAGTTGTCAAAAAGACAAAATCTTGCGTCCTGTTTTGAATCACAGCGGCACATGAACACAGACTCGAAAAGCTGATATGGTGTACAAAAGTATACTGAATGAACCAGAGTAGTATATACATGCAAACTCAGCGCATAGAAACTGTTTGCACATATATATGTATACTACTACTAACCAGGTTACTTATGTTATGGCAAGTTACTCGACAATGGAGTGAATTATAATACTGTTTGTCTTGCATCTGTCATGAGGAACATCCCTGAGACTTATACATATACTTTTTGCTTTAAGTCACATGATGCTCATCAACACAGCGCCTTGAGAAAGCTGCACATGTTCTAAAGAGACATAAAAAAAAAAAAAATGAAATGGACGATCCGGTAAGTAAGGTTCTAGTCCTAACACCTACTCTAAGCTATTTTACTGTGTATGAAATACAAAACCTATCCTAACCTATGCTATCACTTATATCTTCAAGAACGGAAAACAAACTTAGAACATAGTCACATTTTCGTTTTCACTGGTTTCCTGTCTCTGTTCAGCTTTTGTGGATCTGTCTTAAGTTTGAAGTGCGTCTGTCGGCGTTTGTCATCTGTTAAGACACAAGATAAATAAAAGATATGTTAATTGTTATTGTTGATTCCAACCGATACATGGAAAACTTATCTCAGGGTTGTATTTGTGTTTTTTCTTTTTCAGACATGCTCGAAATGTGGGAAACCCTTTAAAACACCTCGAGGATGTCAAAGACATGAGCAGAATTGTACGTCCAAAACATATAAGTGCAGGTATTGTGATGTTAGCATTTCGCATGAAAATGGTATAGACGGTCATCAGTATGTCTGCCTGGGTCGTCAGAGGCATCAGACAGGGTCTATGCAGCCGCCTACAGAGTCGCTGTTTTACCTCAGTCGCCTACATGCTCCTATTGGCAACCAAAATGCCCCGCCTTCTAGCTTTCCTAGCTCTAATGACCATCCAGAAATCCCCATACAGTGCCGAAGGAACAGGTCCGTCATTCATGACAGTCAAGAAGAACCTCCTAAGAAGAAATATAAGAAAACCATCCCACAACGCCGATTCTGCTGTGCAGCTTGTGAGGCGGAATTCAGCTCCGCCAGTGCTTTGCTTGTGCACAGGAGAAGCCACTACAAGGAGCCATCTACCAAACGGTTCTTGTGTCATCAATGCAGTGGAGCGTTTGTTAATAGGACCGACTTGAGAGAGCACATGAAGTCCCATGAACAAGAAAGCGATTCCGATAATCCGGACGTTGGTTCTGGACCCAGAGCACCTATCCCTGCAGGTCATGGGGTCTCTTCCCGCCTTGCAGAAGGAGGAGGTGGAGGAGCAAGGGCAGCTACACGTTACTTTTGTTGTGATTGTAACACAGGGTATGGTCAGTGGCATGACCTCCAGCGTCACCGCCTAATTTCTCATGCAGAATCTGTTGACAACGATCTGCGCATAAGAGGCGCCCCATGGGAGACTGACGACAATGTGAGTCCTCCGTGGGAGTCTAGGACCACTGACGAACAGGGTGAGGCTCACATAAACATAGATACAGCTCTCAGGAACATTTATCAAGAGAACAGAGCCCTAATTAACAGCGGTCATGACATGGGTCGCTTGAGGGGTATATATAACTATCCCTTGAATGATTTCAATGGGGACCTGGAGGACCTACGACTCCACTTGGACACCATATACAGAAGGGAACAGCACAGTTTCAGACTGAATTTGTCTTTCGGCATTATCCTGAGACAGATAGAAACGGGGGAACTCAGGTATTTCACAGCCTACTACAATGCAGTTCTGTTAGAAAGCCCCTTTCGGATAAACAACGCTCACGACGTAGACCGTTTCATGAGTATGCTTCAAGACCTGAACATAATCGAAAGAGTTATGAGAACTGCTGAGTCCACCAAGTGGCAAAAGGTCATGGTAACGAACATCAACTATTTCGTGTACAGGACCTTTTTTCCTATTGGTGCAGCTCTGGACCTTCCAAAGTACATCTTAGATCGTCACTCTATCATATCCTTTGCTCACGCTCCTGACCTTCGACCTTACAACGATAACCTTTGTGCATTCAGGTGTCTAGTCTATGCCAAGACTCAGGAACGTCGCGGAATAGAGAGGGCAGTGGAGGACCACTATCTACAGTGGAGGGAGTATTGGAGTCAGCATGAAGCGGGCGATCATGACGACATAGAAACCATACCTGAAGACAAGAAACGCTATGCCGGTATAAAGATGAAAGACCTGCCGGCCTTTGAGGAATGCTTCAATGTCCGCGTAGAGGTTTATTCGCTGTTTCCAGACCTCTCGTGCTCTCGCATCTACAGCAGCTCTCTCAGATCTGACACAGAAGTGGATGCAGTCATGAATGTGAACCTGCATGGCAATCATTTCAGTGCCATCCGTTCTCTGGACACCTATGCTAAGAAGTTTGCCTGTCGATCGTGTGGCATGCTGTCCAACCGTGTAGATAATATACGGACACACGAAAAAACTTGCAACAACAGGGTATCGTATTCTTATCCAGGTGGACTTTACAAACCCGGTCGATCTGTCTTCGAAGAACTCGAAGAAGAAATAGGTGTCACAGTGCCTAAACATCTCCGATGCTTCCCTTTTTTTGCCTGCTATGACTTTGAGAGTGTACTCGTTCCCATAGAGGAACCAAGACGGGCTGAAAATGAACCAGAACCCAAGTCTAGGTACACAACAAATCACAAGGCAGTGTGTGTTAGCATATGTTCGAACCTGGAGGGTTTCGAAAACCCTCATTGCATAGTTGATCCAGATTTGGATTCTTTAGTCGGATCTATGATGGTTTATTTAGAACAGATACAGGACAAGGTTAAGAAAGAGGCAGAAGCCAGATGGCAAGATGTCATAGCACGTCTTGAAAAGCTGTCCGAGACCTTTCCTGTGCAGGATGACCCGCCCGAGAACCTTGCTAACATAGACGATGATTACATTGTTGACGTAGAGGACAGTGAGAATGACATTCATAGACCTAACAGTATCCCAAATGTCATACAGGAAGAAGAAGAAGATGTCTTAGGCTCCATGAAAGACTTTAAATGGACAAGCCAGCTTTTTGCTCAAAGAGTGAAGGCCTTGAAGGAAAAGTTCACAGCTTACTGCGAATGTCTGCCAGTCCTTGGATTTAATTCATCCAACTACGATCTTAATTTGATCAAAGAGGTGTTTCCAAAGCATTTGAAACTTGTGACTGACCAAAAGTTTGTGGTCAAGAAAAACAATGAATATTGCGCCATCGCGACAAATAAGTTCAGGTTCCTTGACATAGGGAATTTCTTGGCAGCAGGAAGTTCGTACAGCAAGTTCTTGGCTGCTTATGACTGCACACAAAAGAAAGGGTATTTGTGCTACGAATGGTTTGACAGCCCAGAAAAGTTGCAGTATCCCAGGCTGCCTGCCTATGACTGCTTCTACTCAAAACTGAAAGGAGAGAACGTATTAGAGTCAGACTATTTAGAGTGGAAGAAAGGAGGACATGTAGGAGAGTCGCCCATGACTGGCGCCGAAGTCTATGAGAGTCTCCAGAAGATATGGCGTGATCACAACATGAAGACTTTTTCAGACTATCTACAGTATTACGCCAATCTAGACACCGGACCTTTTGTCGAAGGGGTGGAGAAAATGTGTGCCCATTATTTCGAAAAAGGAGTAGACATGCTTAAAGATGCCATCTCTGCTCCAGGTGTCGCCAGGAAACTCCTTTTCGAAGCAGCCAAAAAAGAGGGTGCATACTTTTCTCTGTTCTCAGAAGGAGAGGCAGACCTGTTTCATAAGCTGAAAAGATCTGCCGTCGGTGGCCCAAGCGTGATCTTCAAGAGGCATTCAAAGGTGGGCGAGACATTAGTCCGTGGGAAAGAGTTGTGTTCCTCCATAATGGGATATGACAGTAACAGCTTGTACCTTCACTGTATGGATCAGGAACTTCCCGTCCTTTTCCCCATAAGACGACGTTCAGAAAACAACTTCAAACCTGAAGTGTCATGGGGACAGTTAGAAATGTTCCAATGGTTAGAATGGAAGTCTCTACATGAAGGATGCAGAATTTATCATAAACTCAACAGCAGCAGAGAATTCAGATTGGGTCCCTATCTCCTTGATGGTTGGTGCATTAGAGAAGAAGAAGACGACCAACAACATCGAGAAGAAAATCCAGGAGTTGAAGGACAAACCAATTCTCATGTCCCAAAGCAGACGGTCTCTAAGGCATTCGAGTTCAACGGATGTTGGACACACGGACATGACCCAGAAGTATGTGGATTCCGTGCTAGTGGTGCAAGACATACTTCCGAGAGCACTCGCAAGATATTGGCAGAACGTGCACAAAGAACACGTGATAAAGAAGACTTCATAAGGTCGTCGGGCGTTGAGCTAGAAGTAATATATGAATGTGAATTTGCTGAGCTCAAGAAATATAACAATGTCAAAAGTGTCATAGACGACATTCTTCCTCCCTTCTATGTTCAGCATCCTTGGGGTGTAAATGAAGCTTTCATTAAAAACAGCATCGAAGACGGCTCTCTCACAGGCCTTGTGGAAGTAGACATACATGTGCCTGATGTATGGCCGGAAGGTAAAAGAAAGTCTTTTACCATGTCCCCCAAAGAATTCTTTGCTGAAATGGCTCCCATCTTTTGTAACACCAGTGTTCATTACAATGACTGGGGTCCTACTATGCAACAACACACTCATGACACTGGCATGGATGTCACCGAGCGTAAGCTGCTTGTGGGAGGCATGGCAGCCGAACGCTTGTTCTTATCTAGCAACCTCCTCCAGTGGTACTTGCAAATGGGTTTAGAGGTGACAAAAGTACACCAGGTCGTGGAATACAAGTTCCTCAGGTGCTTTAACACATTTTGCAATGACATAGCAGACGCTAGACGTAAAGGGGACGCCGATCCTTCGAAAGAGATCCTAGGAGAAACATGCAAGGTCATAGGGAACGCCTCATATGGATCACTCTTGTTAGATAAAATGAAGCATCTCAATGTGAAGTACTTCAGCAGCTCACATGAGGCACACATGGCTGTAAATGATGTGAGGTTCAAGGCAGTCAATGAGCTCCCAGGGGATATGTATGAAGTAGAAATGTTAAAGCGCCGCATAAAGTTAGATGTCCCCATCCAGTTGGCCTTCTGTATTTTGCAAACGGCTAAGCTAGTTCTCTTGAGGTTTTACTATGAGTGTCTAGACTACTATGTGGACAGGAGTCGATTTGAACTAACACATTGTGACACGGACTCGCTGTACCTAGCTTTGTCCGCACCCACCCTGCGAGACGCAGTGCGTCCCGAGAGACTGGAGGAGTTTGACCGAGAAATATCAGGTCAGTGCTATGACATGTACCAAAAAGATTCCTCTTCCACCTGTTTTCGGTTAGATCCTGACACAGAGGAAAAAGTCCCATTTTCCTGTCTTCGATCTCCTGCCAAATGGTTCCCTCGCGACTGTTGCGATCGGCATAAGAACTTTGATAGAAGAGTCCCAGGTCTTTTTAAATTAGAATCTTCTGGAAATGAGATCATAGCTTTGGCATCAAAGACTTATCACTTAGACCGCGGCCCCAATAAACCCCCTGCTGTTAAAGCTAAAGGTGTGAATAAGAAAAGCCTAGAAGGAGGATCCAAACATTTGTATCACGATGCTTTGTTCAACCGTAGGTCAGGATCAGCTAAGAACTACGGTTTCAGAGCGAACAAGAACACCATCCAAACTTACACACAGTCTAGAGTTGGCTTCAGTTTCTTTTACGTTAAGAGACAAGTCCTGCCGGACGGCATACACACTGTTCCCCTCCCTTTAGTTCTCTGTCCTTGGGAAGATCACAATGTGGTAGTTATCAAGCCTGAGCACAATGTTTTGTCCAACGATTACAAATTTGACATGCTAGAAGGTGGTCTGTCTTTCAGAAACGCTACTCAGTTGTATTTGTACAAGAAAGCACTGCTCAATGACTGTGTGAGCATAGCAGACAGAATTCTCAAGTGCAGAAAGGTGTCAGCTATGCGTAGGATAGGATCTTACATAACATGTAAAGATGAATGGTACAGTGTAAGAGAGCGTACCATGGTAGAAGTGTTGAACTTAAAAAAAGAATACCTCATGCATGAAATAACAGAATCTTTAGAACGCTGCATAGGAAAGAACCTTGCCCATCCCGGAGACAAACATGATTTGTATTGGACTACCGGGATGGACGCGGCTCTTTCGGAAATAACGCCGCCCTCTGATTATCCTGGGACTAACTCTCTTGGCATGCTGTGGCTGAAATTGTATGAAAACCCGGACTATCTTCCAATGTAGGCAATCAGTTGTAAGGGGTGCTTGGAATTTGTGTTGCTTTTTTCTTGTGTTCAGTTTAGAGGTATGGGGGCTTTGGTTCAAAGAAACAGCTATAGGTCGCATGTATGGTTTGGTTTAGACAGTTGTACTTCGGACTTCGTTGAGATAAGTTACATCATGTCTAAACACATAGAGGAACTGGAATCTGAGAGCATCACCTTTCCAGGTTTCCATGCGCCGTCTAACTCAATAGTTTCAGGGGTTAGCGGTTCAGGAAAAACTTCGCTGGTGTATAGGATACTACAACATGCAGATGTGATGTACAAGGAGCCTGTGAAAAAGGTCTTATATTGCATGGCAGTAGAGCAGCCTTTGTATGAGGAGATGCGAATCAATCTACCGGCGATAGAGTTTCACAAAGGTTTACCCGATGAAGAAAAGCTACATCAGTTTACCGATGGAAAGGAACACACACTTATTGTTTTGGACGATTTAATGCATGAAGTTGTGAGATCTGTAGGAGTGCAGAATCTATTCACTAAGCTCTCCCATCATTTATGCATGTCTGTTTCATTCCTCACTCAAAACATATTCTCTCAAGGCGTCTGTTCAAGAAACCTCTCATTGAACACACATTATTTCCTGGTGATGGTCAATCCCAGAGACGTCAGTCAAATAGGTATATTAGCAAAGCAAACAGGACTAGGAGAAGTCTTGAAATCAAGTTACAAAGACTGCGTCCTGAAAAAGAGGTACGGTTACCAAGTGATTTCTTTACATCCGTCTACACTTGCTGAAGGACAGGAATCTCCGAGGTTGAAGGCTAGGATACACACCAACATTTTCCCCGGGGAAAATTTAATCTCGTACCTATAAAAGAAAAAGTCACACCGTTGGCCTGTCATTATGACTGGGATCCCCAGACCTATGGGCCACCTCATCTGAAAAGAAGTCATCAGTGTAATGCGACCAGTGCCTCCTGCGCTATGTCAGCTCGGCTTAATGAGTGTTCAGGATTTCTACGTGTCTTGCTGACTACAACCAAACTTCAAGCAGAAGGCTTACTGTTGACTGCCACTCCAGCTCAGATCCGATGTGTTGGAGAAATAGCTTTGAATTTACTGAAGTTACCCCTAGGTAAAATAGGCAAACAGATCGTTAAGAAACACGCTAAGATATTGAAGTTCATTTCAAACTTGACTGTCCCTTTGAAGACACGACTGTCTTTCATACAAAAACATGTGAAAAAAATCTTGCTTGTACTTTTTTCAGTGAAAAAGAGGTTGTTGGCTTTCCTGTCATAGGTAAGGACACAGGACGCTCATTTTACCATGAAGAAATATATAACTATTACATACGAGCATTATGAAAATATCCTGCAGGCTTACAAGGCCTCTACTGACAAAAGAATTCATCCTGAAAATAACAAAAGCAAAAGGAAAAACCAGGAGAGGCAACCTAATGAAAAAGAACAAAAAACAACCGACTCACCACTCAGAGAGCAGAAGAATGACTCCGAAGGTAATAGTGAGACAGAACCTCACCCTCTCCCCGTTTCTTCGTTTCCTGCTGCTTCTTCTTCTGACCTAGCTCCTCCTGCCCAGTCACCTTATTCAGGGGAATTTCCTGACAGGTCACATGCAGATCCTGCATCTGGTTCGGCAAAAAGGAACTCAGCTCCGCCTCGTCTTGTCCCTCCTCCAGGAATTCCTGCAAATAAAAAGCGAAAAGTCTCAGTTGATGAAATAGAAACAGGACATCGTCATCACTTACGGAAAAGGGATAAAAGAAAGGTGCCAGGTTGGAAAACTAAGTGGCAGGGGGAATGGCAAACCACCTAGTCATCAAAAGAAAACTACCCAGGTTAAATTTTGATGAAAGAGACTCCTACTTAAAGAGGATATATTATGACGCGGAGTCTTCTGGGGGATTTTCTACTCCAAAAGACTTACAGCATGCAGTTCAAAAAGAAGGAAGGTATTGGATAACAAACAAGGAAATAAAAGAGTGGCTTGATCGGCAAGAAGCATATACGTCTTTCAAGACTGTCAAAAAACGTTTCACGCGTCCCAGAGTAGTTGTCTTTGGAAAAAATTCTCAGTGGCAAGCAGACTGTCTCAACATGGCATGGTATAAGAAATGGAACAAGGACTATGGTTATGTATTGGTGTGTGTAGATCTCTTCACCAGATATGCTTTTACCAGACCTCTCCTCTCTCTCACTGCCGCTTCAGTGAAAGAAGCTTTCGATGATTTGTTTCTCTACAATGAGATTCCTAGAGCCATTCAGACAGACAAGGGCAGTGAATTTACTGGAAAATTGACTAAAAACTTCTTTAGGCAGAAAAATATAAATCATTTCACGACCAGTAATGAAGTCAAGGCCTCGAGAGTTGAGAGACTGATAAAATCTTTAAGAGTCAAGATAGGTAGAATGATCAAAGGGAAGAGAGACTTCAACTGGGTTAATCACTTGCAAGATATAACACAAGCATACAATGAAACTGTCAACAGAAGTATAAACATGACGCCCCTGCAGGCTATGTGTGGAGAAGATGAGGCGAAATTGTGGCATTGGCAGTACTTGAGAAATGACCAAGCGACTGTGACCGGTCCAAGTCAAAATTACACCCTGGACGTGAATGACAGAGTTCGACTGTCATATGAAAGTTCCGCCTTCCACAGAGCATACGACGAGAAATGGAGCCGTAGTATTTACACCATCACTTCACGCCGTCGTAACCAGGGATATAATTATTTTAAATTGAAATCGTTTGACAACCAGCCTGTCTTGGGAGAGTTTTCACGTCATGAACTGCAGCTGGTTAAAGGGATAGACCCTGAGAGATATGAGATAGAGGAGGTCTTGAGGTATCGGACGACAGGTCCCAGAAACGCGAGAAAACGTGAAGCCCTGATAAAGTGGCTAGGATATAAGGATTCTTACAACAGTTGGATTCCCGCAGACGCCATAGAAGACCTAGAGTGAACACAACCTGTCCACTCATGTTGATTTACTTCTCCTCCGCGGATTGTAAAGAGGTGCATAAGGCGAATGACTGGCATGATTTCACCTTGGAATTGCCTGTCCCTTTATATCTTTTCAACAAAGGTCAGTTTGAGTGTAGTCTAGTCGAAATCAGCATCACAGAATCCGGAAAAAAGACCACGACTCCGAACGAGATGAAAAACAGTATCTTTCACATATTTTGTGACACAATTGAGTCTTCGCCTGTGGGCAACGAACTAAAACCAATATTGAGGAGGCTATACATGAGGCAAATGAATCGAACTGGCCTTTTGACCTTTGAACCGCCCCAGTATGTGTTAACGGTAGGCAAACTGGTACAGAGCATAAGACTCTATATAACTACAGACGCCAATAAACCTCCGTCATTCACAGGTCTGACCACAAGAGGAGTCCTTCACTTGAGACCACGCGTCTCATAAACCGAGGTTGACCTAGGCCAGAAAAAAATGTCGACCCCTGTTCCTCTTGGGATAGAGCCTAAGGTGTGGGCTAGTACCGCCTCTGCCAAAAAGGCTAGCCTTTCCTCATATAAACCCGGAATGGTTGTACTTAACACCCAAAGCAGAAGACGGCCGACTTTCTACCCTGTCAAACAGAACAGTTCAAACAGGGGTGGTAAGGTAGAAAACAAAATGGTGACAGAAACAGCAGAATTCCTAGAGAGAGAGAAGGAGAAAAAACAGGACCCAGAGTTACCTGTGTTGGGAGAGGTATCCTTGGACATCAGTTCAGTTTCTACCACACCGAAGATCCAGACCGAAAAAAAAAAAAGAAAATCTCAGTCTAAGGTCAGACCAACCACGAAGAAGGTTAAGAAAAGCTCTAAGAAAGGAAAGCCTAAGAAAAAACTGTCTCTCATGAAGCGGCTCCTCGTAGCCAGGAACAGGAAAGGTGGAGTCAGCAGTAAACAAAAGAGAAAAAAGAATTCTTGATGTCCTTGGTTCTATTTTGTGATAGACTTTACGCATGCGTGCATTATAAAAAGTAGAAGACAAATCAGGATATACATGTTCATATGTATATATCAGTTGGCAAGCTTTTAAGCTCACAGACTGATTTCAATCGTCAGAGGTGCATCATCCTATAGAAAGACCATAATCTAATCTACTACAGGAAGGTGCAAGATAAAAGGATAGAACTGAAATGCAGGATTTTAGGTTCAGTAATGCAGTGGAGGCCTACTCAGACCGTCTGAGTCTCTTTGACGGTCCCACCCAAGACGTGGCTACTCTGTCTCACAAGAAAGTACGCTTCTACCCAGATAGAATACCAAACGATCCAGATGCCCCCATTGTTATAGAGGTGGACGGGAATTCAGGGGGTTACCTGGATGGTGACCAAACAGAATTGACTGTTGAAGCCAAGATAGTAAACGAAGAAGGAGAATCAGTTGAAAGCACAGACAAAGTTGCTTTTACTAATCAAGCTCTGCATAGTCTCTTCAGTAATTTGATAGTTAAGGCGAATGATGTGGAAGTCAATCCCAATGTGTCGACGCTCTTCGCCTATAAGAATTACCTGGAAACCCTGTGTTTCAAGTCAGAGGAAGTAAAAAATTCCATAGGTCATCAAAAGGGTTATTTTCCCGACTCTTCAGAGGCAGTTCATATTACAGATCCTGCGGCCACCACCACACCCATAAACACAGGATTGGCAGCTAGATACAAGCTGACAAAAACAGGGGACAGTATAGTTTTTCAGGGAAAGATGGGAGTTAAGTGGTTAGAGGCAACAAAAAAGTTCCTGGTCAACGGGATAAACTTGAAATTTGAGTTTTTCCAAGCGCGAGACGCATGGAGATTGCTGGCTGCGGACACCACAAAAAAGTACAGCGTCAGGATAACTAACATGTTCATCACTGCGTTTGTAGTGAAGATCAGACCCGAAATGCTCATAAGACATGCTGAACTGTTCAATCAAGGCATGAGAGCCACCTATCCCTTTCCAAGGACTGTCATGAAATCATTCAACATACCACAAGGGGATTCCTCCTTCACCTTGAACAGAGTGATTTCAGACCGAGTACCTTCGATGGTCCTCCTAGTTTTGACAAAGTCCGAGAATTTTGCTGGGGCTTACAACAAGAATCCCTTCTTTCTGGAGACGTGCAACGTGACGTGTGCTCGGTTCACCGTGGACAATCAGGTGGTCCCTCAACAGGAATTCCGGCCGGACTTTGACAAAAAGAAATACACAGAAGAATACGCCGCCTTCCTGAGTTTGACAAACGGGAGAGGAAACAACATATCGCCTAAAGACTATGCAAATGGAAATACTGTCTTTGTATGGGAAATACAAAAGCATGCGGATATGGAATCGGGCGTCTTTCCTACGATTCGAAAAGGGTATACAACTTTGAGTCTTCAGTTTAAAACAAAGTTGTCAGAAGCTGTCACTGGCGTCCTGTACTGCTTAGTACCTGGATTGTACCATGTCACTTCCGCTAGGAATGTAGAAGTAGAATACTGAGCACATAGACTCTGCATGAAACATTGTTAGTGAAATATATTCGAGGTGATGGTTGTAGCTTAGAAATCGAGATTAGTTTTACGTAGTAGGTAGCGTTTTCTTAATCGATAAGAAAGAGAATATATCATTTGCATTACCTTGACTTGAGTTTCATTTAAGTCTGTGCCATGTGGATGACGCCTGAGGAAACAGGTTACTGTATGACATAAAACAAAAAATGTAATGAGTTTTCCACCTGATCTCCAAGCATGCACTAAACATGGTTCCTATGGTACATATCTTGAATGCCGAGTTTAATTTATGACTGAATCCATGAAGCAATAAAGACTGAAATACTCAATTACTGTCTTTTACTTGTTCTCTGTGAAATTTTATTTACTCCTTAGAATCTTGAGCATAGGGCGCGCTTTGTCCTATCAGGATAGATATTTGACCCATTTCATAAAGATTTTGGACTATAAACCCTTCACCATGAAGCGATCCCATCGTTTCGACCTGTATCATAAGGCATAGGTCAAGTCTTGCTGATGTACAAGGCGCACCTTATGAGCAGAAAACCATGACAATATGAGCTAAAGTAGAAAACAACAATAAGAAAAAGACCCTCACCACATCTTATCCAGCGACCTTGGGCTAGGATCATCTTCCTACACTTGTATCCAAAGACTCCACTCAAAGCCAAGAATACAACACATCCACTCACAATACCTATAACGTCATCAATGTCTTCGGATTCTAAAGCCGTCTCTGGATTAGATTTGGCGAGATCTGAACTTTCTTGAGCTAAGGGGGTGTCACTGGTAAATATCTCCAGTTCGGATTCTGGAACACTTGAATCCGTTAGAGAGGACGGGTTGTCACTGGTGAATGACTGGGTGCTGTCGATCAATCCTGCAGTCTCCGAGGTTAATGAGACTAAAAAGGGGGAGGACATTAAACCGGATGAAAGGGAGGCTGAAGAAGCTGTCGTCTGAGTGTAGCTTGTAACGACTCCACAATCGGTGAAGGCCGACTCTATACCATAGGCTCTGAGATCATTTTTCAGTCGGCGGCAGTCCAAAAAGGAGAACGTATCTCGAATGTCTACCTCTTTCACATTTGGAAATGACTGCAGAAAGTTCAGGAAGTCTTGGTAGAAGAAGTAATTATTCTTTAAGTCGGCTACTCTGTAAGCATAAGCGTCATTCTGAGGTCTTGGGAGATTGACAGCCTCCCTGCAATAGAGTGCGCCTACTTCTCTTAAACATAGACATCCCACAGCATCAATGCAAACATCCTCCTCGACACATCTTGCCTCAGAAATGAAAAGGACGAAGACGATTATTCTCATCAGGTCCATAACTTTCAATGGGTTCTAAAAGTAAAGAGAAAAGGTGTTATCAGTGTTTCAGTTGAGATG
Source organism: Acholoe squamosa (assembly GCA_949317995.1). Taxonomy (NCBI): domain Eukaryota; kingdom Metazoa; phylum Annelida; class Polychaeta; order Phyllodocida; family Polynoidae; genus Acholoe; species Acholoe squamosa. The sequence goes on from OX439037.1 coordinate 46,023,097, forward strand.
CCAGTGATCAGCTATGATTAAGAAAGTAGAAAACATGCTTCTAAGTTTCTGAGATACTGTAAAATCACGAGTATAAGGTTAGGACAAAATACGGCTAAGACTGTTTAACCTATACCATAGCATCCCTAATGTAAGGCGAGGTCTATACGATTCAATCTCGTTCTCCCCTGATTCACAATGAGTACTACAGGAGCTTTAAGTTCATATAATTTTATGCTTGCGTTTAAGACTTGTCTTTTACCCTAATATCATAGTTCTCCCTGAATTCACAAGCGGGACACCAGGAGCTTTAATTTGATATCTTACACTCCCCCTAACTCCCATAGGATCGACAAGAAGGACAGCATGACCTTTAATTTGATATAATTTCATGTCTGCGTTTAAGGTGTGTCCTTAACGCGAGGATAATAGCTCTCCCCAAATTCACAAGCGGGAGACCAAGAGCTTTCTTTTGATATCTTACACTCCCCCTACCTCCAATAGGAAGATAGGGGGATTTACGAGGAATCCGGAGGGTTCTGAACTTTACTCGCATCTTTGAATTTCGAAAATCCATTGAAAAGAAAAAAAGTTAGAGGATTTTTATAAATTTTTTTATTTTGTATTTATTTTTTCTTTTAATCTATTTATTTTTGTTGTTGAAAATTCATGAACTGATAGAGAAAGAATGACATTTCATTTTTATGACGAAATTTGCAAAATTATTCTTGTACACAGGATACTAGAGTACTTGGTTTCAGTCCCTTGGTGGAGCTGTTATATTACATAGAAACAGGGTGCGGCTTATACACTAGGTTTGGTGGTACTGCTCTTAAGATCATCATGATGCACAAATGCAGTGCTAGGGAGGAAAATGCTATAGCGTATCACAATGACTATTTGTCAGGATAGTATTGACCATACAGACATTCAAGCTGTGAGGCCAAGTCCCACCAGTGACATTAACTTAATGTGTATTTTACTATCTATGACACAATAAGAACCTAGAGGCATCTGCACTTAGGTGTTACAAAGCACACAGAGAAAAGTAAAGAAAGTCAGACAATCTGTCCAAATAACTATACAGACCTTTTTCCTCTACATAGATTTGTTGATTTCTTTTTTTTTTGCTTTGCCTAGAGGAAGATAGCAAAGGGTGGAAAGTGTCACCTGTTAAAACTAAGTCTGCACTGCCCTCCTGTGAGAGAAACTGGAACCTTCGTCAGTTCCCTCTCTTGACCATAGGTGGCAGGTCTGTGCTCTTAGCCTTCTAAATTGGGATGTGCTGTCTTGGTCAAGGCCAGCTGAACAACCAGTATCGCTGAAGGTGAATTAAGAATGCGTGACCCATAAAATGACCTTTGACTGACTGAAAAGATCTTTTTGGGTTGCATAACATTTAAAGGGTCTTTTTTTTTTCTATCTCATGATAAAGACAATGGGTCTGCAACTTGGCATCAGTGTACCTATAGAAACCATTTGATTAGGGTTAGCCGAATGTATACAACGTATATGTCCACAATTTTCAGTATGCTTTTATAAAGATTTACACATTAAAGCCCTATGCTACCTGAAATAGGTTAACCTTGACCAGCTTGTCTGAACTCCTAAAGGAGGGTTAGGAGAGGTGAGGAGAGGGGTAATTGCACTGTGTTAGCATATGTAATTACCTGCTGAACCCTTTAAGGACAGAAAAATGCTTTTGGATAGAGCATTAGATATAATCTTACAGGTAATAATCAAGTATCTGATTCATCCGTTTGCTATAGTTTTATTGCATACTCAAATCTGAATGTGCCCACATATTTATTCCTTAAACACACATAAAAATATGAAAGAAGTATGACTTGAGTATAAATGTACACTTTTCACTTTTACACCTCATGCTCTACCCCAGGTTATAAATTCGACCTTTGGACCTTTCCTAAATGGTTGATTCAGTTCTCATATATTTTCCCCTTTTTCAACCATAAACCTGCATTTCAAGAAGAGATAAATCTTAATGGACAACACAGAACGAAAAATCCAAAATTTCAAACCAGCAACATCGATTATTTCTGTCACTTCAAACACACAATCACATTTTAACTCCTGCTAATACAGTATTCCCTTTCTCCCTCCCTCCCTCCCTACCCCCTCCCTCCCTCTCTCTGTCTATAAGATGGCGCGTGTCAGACCACACATAAACACATATACCACTAATTACACCCCTCCGATATCAGATAAAAATGAGACGCTACAACTAGCTTCCCAAGGTCCAGTCCCCTTCTAGGAATAGGAGAAACCACAAGTATTTTTCCCATCTTGGAGAAAAGCATTTGCCTTTTTTGGTGAATCCCTTACAACTGCTGACTACTTAAAATGGATCACTTTGGAGGGTAAGTGTTAACCATTCTCACAGTCCAAAAAGAATAGTCTTTGTTAACCAATTAAGGATTACAACTGGATGAAGACACATGTCCACAGAACAAAGTTCATGGACTCCATTCATCAGAATAATACATCAATGTAGTGTCCATTCTGTCAGTTTTCCTGGACTGAATTTATGCATTATCCTATAGTAAAGTCGACAAGAGGTACTAATGCAACAGCAACCTTAGAAGGGTTAAGCACTATGGGTCTTTGACAAAAAGAACGAGGCCTTCCCTATTTAAAGATTTAACGATGAGGGTGGGTGGCCATAGCAATCTTCTCACCAGTCCCCTCTACAAAGGGTTACAAAGAGAGTGGGTTATTTCCTGCCTGTTTAACACAATTGAAAAGAATAGGATACTTACTGAGCTCGGACTACGGTAAATTACAGGTCTTATTTGAGGAACTCTGTATAGGTTGTCTTTTTGACAGATACATGCGGGGCTTGCAGTAAATGACAGTAGCTATTTCTCATGCCTGCTGTGTAGGCTTTGAACTATAGTAGGGAAAATAGTACCGTAATCTCCCATGTATAAGGTGTACCACGTCTATGAGGTCCTCCTAGAGTTTTAGGATATGGTAAGAAAAAAGAAATATGAAAAATTTAAAACTCTTCTTCTTCTGAATGGATTTTCAAAATTAAAAAAGCTATGCAGGGCTAGTACCCCATCAATCCCCCAGGAATCTCTTATGACCTACCAGGACTGCAGGGAAAAGTCTTCATGCTCTCCTTGAGGATCCAGGAAGAACTAAAACCTTGCGTATAAGAAAGCACCTCATACACAGGAAATTACCGTACATTTATTGAGCAAGCCCTTTATGCATGAATGTAATCTTCTTAAACGACCATTCAACATTTGTGGGTTCTTTTTGTGTAATCTGATCCAGACAACCACAGCCTTTCTATGAGGCGATAGCCGGGTTGTGCGAGAGAGTGGGTAGGGCGTTCGTAGAGACGGCCGAGATCTTACATGACATGGTGGAGGAATGGGATATACTGGACGAGGTAGCTCAGGAGGAAGAGAACCATGAAGCTGACTATGAGGCTGACTACGAGACCGATGATGAAGTAGATGATGATGAGGGTGAAAATGAATCCTCCAATTGCCCTCCCTCTCTCCCTGCTGACCAAACCCCTCCGTCTACTCAGACCCCTGATTCTTCGCCTCCAAAAGAAGAAACAATCAATGTTGAAAGCGAATCCGAGCCTGAGTCACCTAAGAAAGCTCCTACTCGGAAAAGGGTAGTACCTCTGTCCTTCTCCTCTAGCGAGGAGGAGGAAGAGAAAAAGACCGAGGCAAATGAGGACTCCTCCCTCCCCTTATCTCATCCTCCTCCTCCTCTTGTTAGAGTGGAGGGGGAGTGTGTATTTAAGACCGTGGCGAATTACAAAGGATACTTAAATAAAAGGTGTGAAGTGAAGGAGGGGAATAATTCCCTCTTTAAGATGATAGACACTAAAGTCGTGCCTAGATTGATTTGGCCGGTCTCGTCCTCCTCCTCCTCCTCCTCATTATCTTCAGCCTCTGCCTCCTCCTCCTCCTCCCCCACCTCTATGACTGCTGCCGCCATCACCACCACCGCCACCAGCTCTGCGGCCTGTGTGTCCTCAGCAGCTTTACCTCAGCGTCCCTCAACCTCTAACACAGGTCCTGTGCCTCCTGGCCCTTCCCCTCAAACCCCATCTAGCCCTGTCCCGTCTACCTCCCGTGGTACAACCTCCTTCGGCAAGACTAAGGAACAAAAAGAAATGTAAGTCACCTTTCATTTTTTCTATTTTTATTTCATTTCCCAAAATACATAGGGTTGATTTTATGTCTGGTGGTAGTAATGGTGATCTAATGCTTGATACTTCTGTAGTGTTCTGCGCTGTGAAGGCAAGTGGACAGAAGTACAATCTCCCTACCGCTCATATAAATTTCCAATTCCCGACTGCGCCTCAAGTCACATTTTTTCAGCGACACCCTATTGTCATCTTCTTTCAGCGCACGATAGTTACCAAATTTCACTACAGATCCAGAACATATACCTGGCATGGCCAAATGTAAAAAATCTTCCCTTTTTTCCAGCCATTTCTGCCAATCTTGACGGTTAACAACGACCCTTTGACACATGTTCAAATTGTTACGGTTCTTGTGCGTCATCAACTCAATGCAGCCTTCTAAAGGTTTGTCGCTCTTTACATGAATCACAAGCAGCTTGCAATGGTATGACACATCGTACCTAGTCAAGCGAGTGTCGTCATCTAAACCCATGCCGTCGTTTGCTTGTGCGACAGAGAATGTTGGCAATATCATACTAGGTGGCGCTCTAGGAAGGTTAGGTGGACATGGCGGAGGTGGTGGTGGGGTGATTTCGACTAGAGCAACACAGTCTTCCTTCCCATTTTCTTCTTTTTCAGCCCTGAGGTCTGGGATATCATCTACAATAGATCGTAAATTCAATGTTAAAGACAGATATAAATGCATAGAAATCTTAAAGTATTCTATTCGGTTTTATGTCACAGTGAAAGTCAGGCTAAGAAATCAGGCTGGACAGACGCGGACATCCGGGCAGCCCTTGCCGCGAGCCCCGTGCGAGAAGTAGAGAAGACTCCTAACCCTCCCGGGGCACCTGTGAGACCACCGCCGCAAAAAAGACGGAGGTCTAGGAAAGCTTCTAAGGCAAGAGCCAGACTCTGTAAGTGTTTCCACATTGGAACTAAATGTAGCTTTTTTTTCTTTTTTTTCTTTTTTTGTGGATTTTTCCTTTTTTGTTGTTGTTTAGTTGTTGCTTTTTTTTCTTTTTTTTCCTTTTCATTTATAAAAATTCAAAAAAATGAGGTGTCTCATATGAATGGAGTGACATTCGTAGCTTAAAAGAACTAGATAACAATACTATATCCCCTTTTAACCTATATGTATATCTCTCGGAATCTTTTGATGTCTGTCACAGGATTGTAAATGCCAGCGTTTTCTTCTTTCAGTTCTGGATATGGAGGCGAAGGAGGACAGTCGTTCTCCCTTGAAGATGGAGAGCAAGAGGAAACGGAGAAGATTGAGCTCTAGCAGCAGCAGCAGCGAAAACAACAATAACCAGTAACATAACGATCGATATCATTCAGTTCTCATGTATGTGGACAGTCCGTTATATTGAGTATGGATGAAAAAACCGAGAAGAAGAAGAATAAAAGAAGGAACTAGATACTTGTTTCACAGTGTCTTTTATTCAAAGTAGATTAATGAAAGATACATGGAGAACACATGTTACCGTAAATACTCGCATATAAGGTGTACATAGCACTTAGCTCCTCTTTCCAAAATATTGTCAAATATACAACTCCCTAAGAGGGATGACATGAATACCCCCCGGTGATCAAGGTATGTCTCAATATGTGCAAATTTACGGTACTATGCCCATAGACTTTCAGAGGTGTCTGTCGGATATTTCACAGACACGCAGATATACACGCAAAATTCACATTGACAGTAGCCAAAAGCGCATGAATAAGACGTCGAAGTCATCTCCGCTTTAAAACATATACACATATAGACTTAGTAGGTATTGGGATATAGAGCATTGTCTTACCGTTATTTTCTTCATGACGACCAGAGCCAAAGACTAAGAGAAATGATTCTAGGTAATAGGGTCCTACGGTGACATGAGATTTATAAGAAGACACTGAAAATACAGTCCAAATGAAAAGAGTCACTCGAATCTCTAAGGAACTAACTTCCTGACTTCCTCTTTCATGAGGCGGGCCTGCCTTTCAAACGGAAGCTTCTCAATCGGATTGCACAAAGTGCATTCGTTGGGTGAGTGGTCCGACTTCTCGCATGTGTATCGGTGAGCATTGAATCCAGGGATCAAACTCTCCAAGTCGTGAGAGAGCAAGGATTCAAAGCGTTTGTACTGATCCCATGACAGCTTGAGACCTGTACGGCTCGGCATCAGCTCTGTGGGTCTGCTGCCAGTATTTCCGAAGTAGTCCTTCATCGTATACCATTGGCGAAAGTGGATCGAGCAATCGTCCCTCTCCACCGTAGCAAAGACAAGCTCTCCTAGATGTAATCCAAATCCCAAATAGTTCGGTTTGTCGGTGAGAGACAGAGCTATCCTGATGTCAGACAGGCTGTCTCGTAGTCGGTACAGTGCATCCATGCTCAGTTCGATGGAATAACGACTGGGGGCTTGCTCCATTTTGTGAAGACTGTTCATTTTCCACAGGGACAAACGAACTACTTTGGGTGTGGCAGACAAGTTCTGTTTGGCTCTCTTCACCTCAGAGACTCTGTCTACGTACACGCCGCAACCTAAGGGGAACATGAGCTTGGGAAGGCCATGAGGGTCTCCCACCATCTTCTTGTAGGTTTCTGTGTTCTGCATGACTTCATCACACATATATAGCTTACCCTTAGAGGTCTTGGTAGCCGTCTGTGTCGGAGTTGGGTGATCGGTGGGCTCATTGTGCACTGCAGGCTCGGCTGAGTTTTCGGCCCCGGTGGAGACGGGGATGTCAGTCTGCTTCTTTAACTCTTCATCGGCCTTGGTGGAGACGGGTGTGTCAGTCTGCTTATTCAATTGGTCATCTCCCCTCGATTTAGGACTGTAGGAAAACTGGGAGAGAAACTGGCCCATTTTGGTCCTTCTCTTCTTCACGGGCAGATCAGTTGGAACATCTCTGTCACCCTCCTTTCTTCCATTGGGTTTAGCGGTCATCCTCTTTGTCATTAGTTCTTCCTTCTCTTGTTCCTCGGCCATATCAATAAACTGAAAAGAAAAAAGGAAACCTTCCATTACCAAAGGTGTACATACATATATATATATATGTATATATATATATATGTTTCATAGCTCTTCTCAAGCAAAGAATACAAACACGGGGAAAAAGATTCCTTGTGCTTTTAGACTGATACTTACATAACCCAAATCAGGAGTTTCCTGGCTTTCTAGCATCTCAGACGACATGACTATGTCTTTGCTACCTTCTCCTCAGTATAACAGACCAAAAAGTAGATGCAAATGGAACGCTGCTGTCTCTCTGCTGACACACTGGCGTATGTGATGCCCACCGCAGGTAGTCAACACCTATTTATGCATGTGTAAGTAGGACATGTGTGCATGCCGTCCGACACATGCTGCAGCCGGGTCGCACTGCTCAATCGCCGGAGGCAAACAGGACACGTGTTAAAGACACACATATGAGAAAACAAAAAAAAAAAAAACAGAATATGAAAAAATAAATAAATAAATAGATAAATAAAAAAATAATAAAGAGAAATACACCATCTCACCTCTTAAACTCAAAGCCCATAGTGCCTATGATCGTTAATGTTCATGAGGACAGTCGCACACTGTCATGCTAAGCCCGTTCTTCCTTTCGAATTGTCTCAAGATATACTTGACCACGTCCAAACGCCTCATGTCCTCCATCACGACTCGAATCAGGGTGTGGTGTGAACTGTTAGGCAATGCCTGCCACATCTTCAGGACCTTGAAAGTATGCTGAGACGTATCTTGTTCAGGTTGCTGTCTGATCGACTTGATTCGATCGTCGGAGACGTTCAAGTAGACGGCCATGTCCTGCCAATCAGACGGAATCTTGTGGGCGATGGTGGCGAAATAACGATCCATCACGAATTGATCGGGTCTGTTGTAATCCAGGTCATTTTCTTTGAAATACTGCTGGGAGAACCTAAGCACATCATGTCTGCGAACGCTAGCTAGGGCATAGTATAACTCGCCCCATCTCGAGTGGGGATCGGAGGCGCTCCACCACTCTTGCAGGATCTCCATGGCCATCTCGTGAGTTTTCTTGACCTTCACCATCTGATCTAACTCATGATAACCAATCCCCAGATATATACCCAACACCTTCCAATCGGTTGGCATCATTTTTCCAATGGAATGCAGTAAAGCATCCGAGTAACCCAGGTCTTTTGGTTTCTTTTCATCACAAGCTGTTTCTCTGTCTGTTGTGTCCATTTTGTTCTCTTAGGCGCACAAAGAAGAGGAAGTCTTTGTTTCCTGCTTTCATATAGTTTAACAGAGTGACCACACAACAAGTCTGGACATGTTTCAGAAGCCTTAGGCTATCGCCTGCCTGCCTGCCTCCTGCTCTCCCATAGTGTCCTCGGGCGAGCGCCATCACAAAGGTCACGAGGGTCACCAGGACGAGTCTCCAACATGGCGTCACTTCCTTGGCGGGCTTTGAGTAACGGTCGAATACTACAGCACACCAACAAAATCAGGTCATCTCACCTGACAACTTGACCACTTCCGGTGCTAAAATTTTTCTAAGTCCGGAAAGCAGATCGCCAAAAAATTTCAAAGTCCGAAATCGGGTCACACCGAATCTTCTAAGTCCGACGAGTAGGTCAGCAAAAAATTTCAAAGTCAGAAACTAGGTCATCGAAAAGTTTCAAAGTCCAAAATTAGGTCACTTCCGGTGACGTCACTTCGTTACTTCCGGTGACCTAGTTACATATTAATTAGGTCGGGTCACGTCCTAATTGGGTCAGGTCACACTAGCCTTCACTCCCTTAGTACCTACTACTGCCGGTTAGTTGCAGCAGAATAGATATGTAGGTGAAACAACTGTCCTGATTGTTCTTTTCTCAATAACAATACAATCAGAATTGTGCGTATAACCTTCATGACTTACGAAAGAGTTACTCTTTTCTAGATGGTTCTCTGAAAATCTAAAGCTTATTTCTGGGACTAAATATCATATAGAGAAATCAATACCCTCACGTCAATACTTCATTCAAACCATTACATTAAGTTTCACGGCGTTTCACTCTGATATCAATACTTCATTCAAACCAGGACTTATTTCCTCAAAATGACAGATGAATTAATTATACTTGAGCTCCCAACGCCAGCTAACAACAGCCACCCCCTGTAAGATGCGGAAGATACCCAGCCGGGTCAATGCCTGACTTTGTCCTGTGGGCTCTGGTTACTGAGCTGCTCGCCTTGAGCTGCTCACATTGACCAGGAGCAGATCGAACTGGGATCTTGGTACATCGACCTGTGGTTAGGGGTTTCTTAGAGCTAGGGTGGTGTGCGGGTGTGTGGGTAAACTTGTGTTATTGGAGAGAGAGAGAGAGAGAGAGAGAGAGAGAGAGAGAGAGAGAGAGAGTGTGTGTGTGTGTGTGTGTGACAGAGACAGGCAGACAGAGACAGACATCGACAGACAAAGAGAGAGACAGATATACAGAGAAGAAGAAAGGGAGATAGGCATGCCCAGAGAGACAGAGAGGCATTAAAAGAGCAGGGAATAGCACAGAGAGAACAGTATCAAATAGAGGTATACTAGCCTAATTGGTAGCAGCACTAGATAAGTAATCAAAAGGTTGTGACTTCGCCCCTCGTCGATGCCTACTTGCTACAATATTGGGGAGCATTTCACTATCCATAGAGAAGTATATGTGTGCAAAACATGTGCAGAGAACATGTTAAACATGAGAACGATCGACCTTAAAGCGGACCAGAAACATAGGGACTTAACACAGAAAAAGTACTAACTATCTTAGAAGGCGAAAAGCTCGCGAAGTCAAGTTAAGATTTTGCATGTTCCCAAACGTCCGGATTTTTCTTGGAATTTTACGACTAACCATTAGAAAATACCTGATTTCGACTACCGGTATAGGTTTCTTAGGCCAGATCGGAAGCCTCATGTAATTCAGAAAGAATGGCCTTCCTCAATAATATTCATTATCGGTAGTGCTATTGAGAAATGTCATCTGTGAACTTCCACTGTTATAGGCTCATTTAGAACCAATCAGTCACAGATAGTCCTCGATTTGATATACATTGTACTACTGCTACTTGCAGAATTAGCCTTACATATAGACAGAGTTTTACATCAATTCAGTGATATCGTGTTGATGACGTGCGGAAAAGGACAGACAAATGAGAAGAGATAGGACATGCGGATCAGGTGAAAGTGAAGAAGGGACAGGGGCGAGAATAGAACCAGCTGAGAAGTGTGGTTTGTCTTCCTCCACGGAGTGGTATTAAGTTCTGGTGGTTAATGATTTGCTGATGGGAGGAGCGCCAGGACGGCCCAGTTCCCTCTCACCCAGCAATCACACCGACCGAGCAGAGCAAACGCACGCAGACACGATCTCCATCAATTCATATTTGTGTTTCTGTAATTGTACTATATCCATTTTCTTTTCCGTCTAGTTTTTATCTGTGCTGGGGCACCAGGATCGACACGGTATAGCAGCCTGTAGATGTGGATGGGTGGCACAGGGGGTGGGAATGGAGTGTCGGAGAGGGTGGGTTTGTCGTACATAAACTGGTCAGCAGTTCAGGTACATATTAGGCTTATATGGACAACCAAAACAGAGACATAAAACACGTCCATCTTGTTAGAAAGAACGCGTTTGCACTATATATAGAGAAGAAAAAGTTTCAAAAAATAAATATGAGGCCACTAGTCCATGAGCATCCTTCCTGTGTCCCTTCAATTTTACAGAAAATGTCCAAGGACGAGGTCAAGGTTACACATGCGTGTGCCTTTTACACAAAACAACGTCTTTCCGGATATACATGCAAAATGATTCTCTGATTACTACCGCTAGGCATGCAGACACAAGTATTAGCCATATCAGTTAGAACTAACCCCATATCAATGTACACCTGAGCAGTTAATACCAGGGTATGGAGACGATAGCTCTTTGTGAACTGCAATACACTTCAATTGGTCATGTCCTCGTGGTGCCTTAATGCAAGCCTACTTAGTGAGTAACTCGCCAGTAATGCACTCGTGCAGCATACTGTCCTACAAGGTGAAACAATTCTAGATGGTTGGTGTGATGCACAAACGCATTGCCAATGGATTCTTTGTTTATGCATCATGACAAATGAAACCTTTAAGCAAAATAAGGTGTACTGAAAGGACTGCCTTCTCCAGCAGCTAACAGCTGTCAGTAGCGGCGCCTACAAGCAGCAGAGGTAAACACTGTCCAGTGTTGGTCTCAGCATCAGGTTACCTGGCTAGCCCAGCCTGCACACACCTTATCCCTCCCTCAGGTATACCCCCTGTCTCCTTCATCCTCTCCTCTCTGCGCCCACTGTCTCCCCATATCCACCACCACCCTCTGCTCACTCACCATCCTGTTTCCTAACACCTTGCCATGTTTGTAGCTCACTCTCTCTCTCTCTCTCTCAGTAGCATTGGAATTCTTTTTTCAAATATTCCTATCAGAGGCAGTATGATCAAAATGGCCAATTCTTGAGTAAAATGACCAACTCCTGAGTTTTACACAGGAAAAAAACACAGATTCACACAACCTTTCACCTAATTCCAGGGTAATGCACGTGAAGTCCATAATATTGTGGTGCCTACAGACCATAAGTGGTGTCAAAGTAAAGATCTGTATAGTTGACAATGACTATTAATGTTTAGATTGTTTGTACAAGCCACACAAATTTGGTTACCCTGCCACAGTGCCAGATCTAAGACTTATTCATTGGCTTTTCACATATATCATTAGTGCTTACAATGGTAGATTCATGCCATGGTCTTTAATGAACACCATTCTAAATCATGTTAAAAATTTGAAACAATAGAGATTAAAAGATTACCTGAATTTCAACATATTCCATCTTCCTTTAGCAATATTTCCGACTCTTGAGTAAAAAAAAGGCCAACTTTCCCAAGCTTGAGTCAAAGGAATAAAATTCTAACTTCCAATGGAATAAAATTACAATTTCCACCACATAAAACAAGTGCATATCCGAAAATTAAGGCCAGGTCCAATGGCAGTTTAAGGAGTATTCAATTATGTTGATATCCCGAGTTCCCCCTCCTCATGTTATATTACAGAACACAGTCTGGGTGACCTCTTCAGATATAATGCTGGGTGTATAGAGTACTTGATTTTACATGGGTTTATTGTAGATAAGTGCAAAATGGACTTGATAAAAACGGTTTTTAATTTGTGACCCATCCTTACAAAGTGGTATTGAAGTCGCACATTTGGAAGCCTAGATATGCCCCTTTAAAGTGGTATAGTGTCAAAAATATCAGATTTTTCAAGATGGTATTTTGGCATTTTTCTACCATATGGGTAGATGTCCTTTAGAATCCTTAGGTACTGAATTAAAATTGAGCCCCAAATACCCAAAAGACATAGCCATAGAATCTGTGGTTATAAAGAATTGCATATTTTAATATCTCAGTTTAAACATGATTGATCCGGCTACAATTGTGACTGGATGTGGAAAAACATGCATCCAGGGGGAAAGGCTCTTCAAACCTTTAGTCACAGGCTTTGAAATGAGAAATCTTGAGCTAAGATATTCCAAGTAGTTCTTTCGTAACTGCTTGTCAAACCTAGGTTGGTGTGTAAAACTGAAAAAGGCAAATAAGCTCTAAACACATCATATCCTAGCTTAAATACCTATAATGCAAAAAAATACAGTTTTTTGGAAAGATAGATAAATGTTTTTATCATAAAATTGGTTCTTTAGGCAATTTTTAGGTCTGTTTTCGATTCTGAGTTTCTTATGTATGTAGGGGTATGGTATTTTACACTTTAACGTTCATGCACCCGTGAGACTCAGACCTAGGTCCTTCGGGTGTGGTGGGGGAATCCGGATGGCAGGTGGCAGCACCTGCCTCTGGGTTCGTATCCACTACACCAGGGGGCCTACCACTCGTCCGCCACACGTCACGTGGCCGGTCTGAGTTTCGCGGGCTTTTCCCCTATATAAGGCTGGTCCTAGCCCTAGGTTCCTCAGTAGTGGTTTACCCACTGCTCAACCAGGTTGTTACCCGAAAGGGTAACCGAATGCACTAGCAGCATGTAGTCCTCTGAGGCTGTGATCGTATGTAACGCAAGCTCTGAAATAAAAGCTCGGTTGCCTACCCGGAAACTTTTCTCTCTCTTCGTTATGATTTAATCTAACTTAACGAGACGAACCACTACACTGGTGCCGTGACCAGTTGGTCTTCGGGTAAGCGCAGTCAGAAATGACTGAGCTGAGCCCAGTTAGGGGAAATGGCTCAAATCGTGAGCTAGACTCCCCGATGGAGGATGGTGAAATCAAGTCACCACCCCAAGGTACGGAGTGGAGGGATCCACTAGAACACTACCCTGATGGGTTAGAAGATGTAAGAAGAAACTTACATCATGAACTGGATGAATTTGGAGACTCCTTATTCATGCCAGGAGGTACTTCGAAACCTGCACCAATGCATAAAAGTACTGCTCAATTTGGTAAATTACCATTTGAGGTACCAAAGCCTAGTGCAGGTATGTTTGAAACTCCATACAGTTCTCGAATTAAACACCAAAAATGTGGATTCGAAAAGAACAAAATGGACGAGCTTGAAGACATGAGAGCTGAATACGAGAAGATCCAGAAGGATCTTATTACACTGACCGGAACCCGAGACAAGATTCTGACTGAAAACAAACAGTTGATATCGGAACGTCTCGATTACGATCAGAGTTGTAGACGCCAACAACAATTGTTGTTGGATCAGATGGAGAAAGAAAAGCAAGATTTTCAACTCCAGCACGAACAGTATCGTGATGCACTATATACGGCGGATCTGGAATACAGAGCCTCGTATGATGAGTTGAATAGAACTAAACAAGAGTTAAATTCAACTCAATCGGCCTACGGCAAGTATCAAGAAGAGCTGAAGAAAATAGAATCAGCCTTCAAAGATGCTCGGGAAACGTACCAAAAACAGACCGATGAGCATGAAAAACTCAAAGATCAATTGATACGCGAATCCACAGATTTGGCTGTTAAACAGACTAAAATGATGGATGATTATTCCGAACTGGAGGCTAAAGCTATCCAGATGTCAAAGTATCTAGAAGATACTGGTCGTGCAGTAGGCACTCTTGAATCAGACTTCACTGTTTCAGGAATTGCCCTAAACACGACAAGTAACCAGATGTTCTCTTTGAGGGGCAATGACGGGGTAACAGAGACAACTGTACCTCGTTATGAAGGAGTAAAGAGTCATCAGGTTAGATTTACAGATAATACCTCTATACCTCTTGGTCTAGGTACGGGAAATAAAGGGGATAATTCTGCGAGTGGAGCTAAACAAAGCCGCTCGGCAGGAAGCTCCACCTTTGACGGCGGATGGCCACAACAGTCACCTTTAGGGGGACCAAATGGCCCGTATGCCCAGTATGGATGGAATCAGTCCCAAACAGGAACGAATCCGTCCAATGGTAACACCCGGAACACGTCCGGAGGAACAACCGGACGAGCACCCGGAGGTTCCAGTACAGCTGGGGGGCAATCCGGATGTGATCAAGGATCCGGACCCTCAAGCGATCGTTCCAGGAGCAGACCCTCTGCCAGTGGGACTGGTTTCAATAATGGAAATCAGTCGTATGGAACAGGAGGAAACACTAATCCCAATAGTGGTTTCTTTAGCTTTGGTGGAAATACACAACCCACCAATGGTCCAGGGCCGGCTCCCCAAACCAGTGGATACACCTTTTCACAGGTGCCTCCATACGGAGCAGGGGGATCAGGAGGTGGAGGAGGACCACCATCCGGAGGCTTTGGAAGTACATATGGTACGAATCCTCCAAGGAAAAAGAGACTCAGTCGCCGAGTATCTCTTTCTCCAGGGTTACAAGCGCTGCATGATTCTAATGCAGCGATTGCTAACTTAGGTGTTGATTGTTACAATCAAGGTCTGGACGATACGGAGATCATGGAATGGAGTAAGGGTTTAACCCTTACTGGATCCACGAATCCGGCTCGTAGAGTAGCTAAGATACCTACCCCCTTTAATGCCAAGAACCCTTGGAAGGAGGAGTATCAAGGCTGCGCGGATGTCTTTAACTGCAATGGATGGGGTAAAGCGGAAGCTCTGCCTTATTTAGTATGCTGGTTAAAGGAAGGCGACGGAAAAGGAGCCGTGGAACAATGGAGAGATTCTCAAATAACAGGACTCTCAGCCCATATGAAGTATGATGAACTCATAGAGATTGCTTCATATTTATATGGGAATATAGTTGGAGAAGACCCTTGGCTGACGTTCACTAAAAGAACACAGAAGCCCAAGGAGTCTGCCAAAGTGTTCGGCTTAGAATGTCAACGACTGTTGCATAAAGCCAGACCTCAATGGAGACTAGATGATGAATGCTTCCTAGATGAGATGTTTAAACAATTCATTGAAGGATTGCGGAATCAAGAACACAGGACAGTAGCCTGTGAAGCTTGGAAGAATGATGCCTCTTTGACAGATTTGTTCCAGTCCCTAGATCATTATGATCGAAAGGCCCGTATCTTTGCCGGGAAGGTACCCCAACGGATGTCAGCAATGATAATCCCGGAGGGAATACCCGAAACCGATTCATCCGAATCAGGGGAACCTGACGAAGATGAAAACGTTGGGGCCATTGGCCAAGGGAACCCCCGGTACAACCGGAACTGGGGAAAGAAACCGGGTTACGTCAAGGAGAAAGTGATCACTTCTAAACCTCCTGTGACTCAACCCGATACCAAACCCACGACGGGTCCTTCTTTATCAGAGGACCTGGTTAACAATTTGGTAAAGAAGATTACTGAAAATCTTAGGAGGCCTAAGCCTGATAGGACTGTTGTGACATGCTTCCGATGTCAGGAAACTGGGCATTATGCTGCCGAGTGTGAGGCAGATAAGCCAGTTTATAGAAACACTCGTTACCGGAGCAATCCGGGTAAGGAGGACTCAGTGAAGAAGGAAAACTGAGAGGGGGTGTCCACAATGGCAACCGGATTACCCCCAGAGTGAGTGATTGCCATGACTGCCAGCCTATCGCAGCTTGCGGTACTGGCAAGAATCCTCTAGCGATTTCGCCCAGCAGTGAAGCTAAGGAGCCTGATCAGTTCCTTACTCATGAGGCTGGGGAGACTGATAGTACACCAGGTGTCAAGAACCGGCAGAAGAACACAGAGGGGAAACCCGATATCAGTCCAGAGGGAGCGGCCAATGAGTTGGCCAGGGTGGGGTGTGCCCAGTTCCCCCCGGGTCATCCTTGTCTCGAATTCTTAAAGGGATGTGGATTTGACCTCGGCGCTAAGACGGAACTTGCTAAGTATGCAAGTAGTCCTACCTACTTGAAAGGTAGGAGGTGGTACGCAGTTGTATCTGTGAGTGGTAGATCCGCTGAGTTTCTTGTCGATACGGGTGCTAGCCACTCCTGTATTGCTAAGAGATTCTACGATCTTTTGCCTACGAATCATGAAACTTTCACAACGGAAGGAAATGCTCGTACGGCCGACGGTAGCATGATACAAACGTTCGGTAGAACATGTATGAGGTTCAGTCTACAGGAAGATAAGGACTTCATCCTTACCCCTACTGTGGCGAACATCGCGGATGATGGTATACTCGGTCTGGATTTTGCTGCATTATATGGAGCAAGGTTAGATTCCCAGAGGGGAATATTGGAAGTGAGAGACCCGTACCATCTCGAAGTACAATGTGTACTTAGGCAAGTAAGCAGTGTAGCCAGTGTAGCCCAGACTGTTAAGATACCACCAGGCACAGCCTGTGATGTCTTATGTCGAGCGGACAGACAGTTTTCAGGAAAAACTGGAGTTGTAGAGCCAGACATGGCCATGTTGTCAAGTATCGGATTGGAATCCGCTGATGTTCTAGTAGCTAACGCTGCTTGGACGGTGGTTCCTATATCCAATACCGGTAACAAGACTGTCTATGTACAGAAGGATACGATCCTTGGATCGGTTGTCTTATCCGAATTGATAGAAGACTGTAAACATGTTTCGGCACCCGGAGCCCCTTCCTCACCCGAAAGGAGCCCGGAACTAGACACTCTAGTAGCCGAAAGCCATGTAGAAAGTGATGAACAACGTGAAGCTCTAACTGACTTGTTGTACAAGTACCGTAAAGCTTTTGCAGCACCGAGTGAACAATTGGGGCGTACCGATAAAGTACTGCATACGATTGACACTGGTGAGAATGAACCTTTTAAGATTCCTTATAGAAGACTCCCACTAGCCAAAAAAAAGGTAGCTGAGGAGGAGATAGCTAAAATGCTTGAACAGGATGTAATAATTCCATCAACCAGTCCTTGGTCTAGCCCTGTGTGCATGGTGACCAAGAAAGATGGTAGCATCCGTTTCTGCATAGATTACCGGAAATTGAATGGTATGACCAAGAAGAATTCATATCCCTTACCACGGATCGATGAGACTATAGACTCCCTTGGAGGTAAGCAATGGTATTGCTCTCTAGACTTACAATCCGGGTACTGGCAAGTGGGTATGCATCCGAAAGATATGGAGAAGACGGCCTTTTCCAGTCATATTGGATTATTCCAGTATAATGTGATGCCGTTTGGATTGTGCAATGCACCGGCGACATTTGAAGCCATGATGGAAACTTTATTAAGTGACCTTTTATGGAAGAAATGTCTCGTCTATCTAGACGATGTGATTGTCTTTGGAAAGACATACGAAGAATGCTTGGAAAATTTAGGTATGGTCCTGGAAAGGATCATAACTAATGGTTTGAAGCTGAAACCCAAGAAGTGCGATCTTTTCAAAAGATCTATTAATTACTTGGGGCGAATAATCTCGAATGAAGGGATTAAAGCCGATCCGGAGAAACTGGATGCCGTGTCAAATTGGCAAGCACCCACGAATGCGAAAGAAGTTAGGTCCTTCCTCGGATTCTGTTCCTACTACCGGGACTTTATCCCAGGATATTCAAGGGTTGCCTTTCCTATCCAGAGTTTGTCCCACTGGACACCCGGGATCAGAAAGGAACGATTCCCTTGGGGACCCGAGCAAGACGAGGCCTTTATGAAAATAAAGGATTTGTTTGCTATCACACCTGTGTTGAGATACCCCACGGAGAATGATCATTTCATTCTAGATACTGATGCTAGTAATGAAAGCATAGGAGCCGCCCTTTCTCAGGTCCAGGATGGGGTCGAAGTTCCTATAGCCTTCGCTAGTAACACGTTGAGTAAATCTCAAAGAAACTATTGTACCACTAAACGTGAGTTGTTGGCTGTGGTGGTCTATACGAAGAAGTTCAAGCACTTTTTGTGGGGGAGTGATTTCACTCTACGGACTGATCACTCTTCCCTCAGATGGTTATTGAACTTCAAAGATGCAGAGGGGATGATAGGTCGCTGGTTAGCGCACCTATCCGAATTCGGTCTAAATCACAGCCAGATTGAACACCGAGCCGGGGCAAAGCATTTGAATGCAGATGCTTTGTCTAGAATCCCAGTGAGGAAATGTGCAAATGCTGAGTGCACTGATTGTGGAGCACACAATGCTGTGTTGGCAGGGGTTCGAGTTCCATTCGAAACCCATCCGGAACATGTCTTGAATTGGTCCTTGGAGACCATCAGGCAGTTCCAGAAGTCTGATGCAGTCACATCACGTTTGATTAAATTCCTTAATCAGGGTATCTGTCCCCCAAGACCCGTAGTGTCATTGGAGAACAGAGAGATGAGACGATTCTTAGCTCAATGGGCCGAGCTAAAAGTCCGGGATGGTATTCTGTTTCGATGGAAGAACCATTCTAATAGGAACAAAACCTTGCAAGTTGTCATACCTAGTGCTATGCGACGAGATATTATGTATTTCTGTCATGGACATAGAACTAGTGGGCACTTTGGAAAGAAAAGGTCTCTAGAACGTCTGACCAGACGATACTATTGGCCCGGCATGAGTACAGATCTCACCCGATGGGTGGAGACCTGTCCCGAGTGCTGTAAGAACAAACCAGGACCCGGGTTAGGCAAGCTGCCATTATCCCAGGAACTGTTTGGTGTAAGGTTTGCTAGAATAGCTGTTGACATTATTAGTGGGATTCCCCCCACTCCTAGTGGCAACACGTGTATGATGGTCGTGTCTGATTATTATACCAAGTACACCCGAGTGTTCCCTTTACCGGATCATAAGGCTGTTACTTGTGCTATGGCCTTTGTAAAAGGGTGGGTGCTGCACCTAGGTGTCCCACTCATGTTACATAGTGACCAAGGCAGAGAATTTGAGTCTAGTCTGTGGCAGGAGATGTGTAATTGTCTGGCGATCTGCAAGACAAGAACTAATCCCTATAGACCACAGAGCGATGGACAAGTAGAGAGATTCAATAGGACTTTGATCCAAGTATTGAAGTCTCTGGTAAATGAGCAGATGGATGATTGGGATGAACAATGTGAATTCGTGGTACATGCCTATAATGGCACTGTGCATTCGAGCACAAACTGTTCTCCTAATCTCCTCGTTTTTGGAGAGGATTTGATTATGCCAGCCGATTTGGTGTTCGGCGTAATAAGAATGAATCCGGAAGCCCCTTGCCAGGTGATGTTTGTAGAATCCCTACGGGATAATTTCAAACAAGCCTATGAGAGGGTTAGAGACGAGTTGCAGAAAACTGCGCGTTGGCAGAAAGTTGGCTATGACACAGGTCTAAAAGCTAGATTTTTTAATCTAGGGGATAGAGTACTGCGTCTACACCAACCTCTAGCTAACCTGAAATTAGCCAGTAATTGGGATGGACCTTTCACTATAACTCAGGTTATTAGTGATTGCACAGTGATTATTAAATCACAGCTTGGTAAATGTTACAAGTCAAATGTAGCGAGACTACGCCCATGGAGGGGGAGGGATACCTCCACCGAAATGTACGGCGATGGTCTATTGGAAGTAATGGAACAGAGTCGTGTTAAGCAACTCGAAGTGGTACCGACCCGAAAGCGAGGACCCGGGCGGCCACGGAAGGTTGCAGACCCGAAGAGGGTGGTGCCCCCTGTCGTAACATCCGGAAAGCAGGGGAAGATACAAAAAGTCTCGGCAGGCGCAGGTAAAAATAAGAGGAAAGGTCCCTCTAAGGCTAAGAAGACCTTGGAAAAGGCTCTTATGGATACCAGGTCAATAAAAGAGGCCTCAAAACCTCTTAGACGCAGTCCAAGGTTGCTACAGACTGCCGTAACCTAGCCTGTTAACACAACGAGTGTGTTGTCCTGTACTGTGTACTGTTATATGTTGTAACCTAGTTCAATGTATATTTGAGCCGGTCAAGAGTCTCTGGAAAAGGTCCTATGACAATGAACCCATGGTTTTGGACGGATAATCCGGTGGATATGCTTATGCTATCCATAAACTCCAGAATACCTAGCGAATTGTCATAGTCGAACCCTGAGTACGGACGGACGACCGATCGGGTATCGTATTGTTTTTATGTAAGGGCGCGTGACCTAATTAAGGGCACGCGGGAAAGTTGTTGACCCATTTTCGAATGGTCACGTGAGGCGCCGGTTTGATCATGCGCAGCGATTCAAGTTCGAGTATCCCGCCATATTGTCTTATTCCTGCGAAGGAAGAAGACGTGGCCGAGGGTGGTCTTGCTCTTGTTGGAGTCTGATAGCCCGTGACAGCCATATTCCGAGGTGTGCCCTCGTTAAAAGGCACCCGCCTTTCACTGGGTAAGCAGTACTCACTGCTTATCCGGTGGATTGGGATATTTTATCCCCGAACAGCCACTTCTGTCGATGGCAGAAGAGGCCGTCCGTCTTGGCGGCGGTGCCGGTGCCAGCACCCCGCCAGAGTATGGAAGTGGTTCTCCCAAGAGTCCCACTTATACATACGACGATCAGCAATACGATGCTGATTGTGATCAAATGGATCAACAAATGAATGTTGATCAGTACTTCTCTGGAGTAGACGATAGCGACGTAGAATCGTTCTACGACGCATCCGACAACTCCAGACAAGTTAGTCCTGAACGCCGAGGCGTTCAACAACAAATTGATGTAGGTGAGCCTTATGTAGCCCCTCCATCCGAAGGTTTGAGTGGAGAACCGGCAGGAGCCCAGTCTCTTGACAGGGCTCTGATGCCACCTCCCCCTCAACTGCCGCCCCGTCTTGGTGGGAGTACCTCATTCGGTGCTTTGGGACCTGCTTCTCCGGTTGACAGGCCAATGCACCTAGAGCTGCCCTTCCCAGACAGTCCCGAATGGCATGATGTAGCCGGTCCATATGACGGACGGATGTTAGCAATTTCCGAGGAAATGCTGATACCCACCTGTTATGGGACGCCCAGAGAGGTTGACGAGCGTGTTGTCAACGCAATCTGGGAATGTGCTCATCCGCAGTGGGCTAATACCTTTCCGGAGTCCTGGTTGATGGATTACCATCAGATGGCCAAAGGATTGGTAGTCCACTTATGGTTTCGTAAAGCCGTCTGGGACGCAGAAATGGCTTTCCGAAGGAATACCTCTTATAGGCCTTCCTATGTGTCTGACAAAACGGGTTACACCGGTGTCAAGGCAGATGAGGTCTCTAGATACATAGACAGAGACCAGATCCTACTGTTAAGCACAGCGGATGAGTATGAAGCAGCAGGTAACGCTGTTGTGGATTACTGTCCAGGGGTCCCTATTACGTCTCAAACCATTGAGGCAGAAGAGGCCCGTATTGGTGTGTCTCCACTAGACAGACTCGGGGTAATACAAGACCTCGTAGTACGTCTATTGGAGAGACAGTATGCACTGGCGCATCCGGAGTTAGTACCCGGACCCGCACCCGTGCAAGTAACAGCCAAGATGGCCGATCGGATGGACCGTCTCATGTCTCCTGCTGAAGCTCCCACCTTGGGAGGCGCAGCAGTAGTACCTGAGAAGGCCCTACCTGATGCAGATGTTTCCCTTAAAACTGCTCAGTCTACCCCTACGAAGACTGAGCAAGTAAAGGAGAAAGCAGCTGGTGGAAAGGGTAAAACAACCCCCACCAAAGGTAAGGGTAAAGGGAAGCGGTCAGGAACCGAACCCTCTACCAGCACGAGTGTGGACGACAGTACCCGAACCCGTCGGGTGTCTCCACGCTCGGCCAATAAGAAGGGCGCTAAGGCTTCGGATGTCTCCGGCAATGAGACGGACGCATCCGAGCCTGGCACTTCTACTAACGGCAGATCCCGCAGGAGGAATAAGAAGAAGGTTGACCAACGCAAACCTGAACCTATCGAGGTAGACGTTCAAGCTGATAATACAGAAGCTGAACCGGCTGTCCCAACCGTAAAAGTTGAGCTCGGTGTGCCAATCGTCAAGCTACACGACGTAATGGCCGATTTGAGTGGAGACGCTCAAGATGCTGCAGCCCAGGTCCTCGCGGGTCAACAACCCGTTGTGCAACCTGTGGATGTACCATCCGACCCGGAGGGAGAGGAGCCGGTTGACCCAGTTGTGGATGTCACTCCGACTGACGAGCAAGAGGCTGCTATCTGGGCTAACGCCAATAGCAACTTTGCCGACTTCATTCCTCTACACAGGGGACACCTGAAGGGGAGTAAATCCGTATGGAGACTGCCCCCTCGGATCACCTGTGAGAGGCAGGAAGATATGGAGGAGTGGCTTCGCAAGAAGCTCTCTGATAGAAAGCCGGCCAATATGTACTGGATCTATTGGGAATTCGTTAAGAATTCGCCCAATGGTCTGTACAATTATGACCAGAAGGGCAAGCTCAAGTTTGCTCTAGATGAGTACTACGGGGAGGGTCGTAAGGATTGTCCCTTCCAACGTTGTACTCAAAGTGAGGGTGAGGTTGAATTCTTCATCGAGAAAGACGCGTTCCTTCGTCATCTCGTGGAGGTTCATATGCACCAGAGGCCGGAATATGTCTGCGACCGAGAGGTTGGCAAGAAATGTGCTAAATGCACAGGATGTGTCACCCCCCGACGCGGAGACATGGTCCGGCACTATGTGACTTCGCATGGAGAGGGCCTGGAGGCAGCCATAGATCGGGTGATGAAAATTCACTCCGAACTCTATGGCAACCTTAGGGGCCTCAATGCAGAGAAGTTGGCTTCCCTCACACCGAGTACGAAGCAGTTTGCGCCTACGGTTCCTGGTACTAACCAGAAACTAAAGGCTCGGTTTGCCCAGACTCCCGGGTCCGGCAAACTAGAGTACGCTCAGGAGGAGTACGATCTGTTAAACGAATGGAGAAGCAACAAGGCCCGCCGTCGTGGTGGGGCTTATGTAACTCCATCCGGAGAACAGGTCCGAAGCCGCAGGGATTACCGCCAGGGACCCTCTGTAGCAGATAGGAAGAGACAGGCGTCTGAATCTCCAAGCCGAGCCAGGTCACCACTGGAGGCGCTGGAGAGACAGACAAATGGGGGAAGGAAGAAGCCACATCTTCCATCTCCTACTGGAACTCCTTCCCATTATGGGCGAGCACCAACTCCACGAGGTGCACAGAACCCGACATTCTTTGGTGTCAGTGGACCGAGTGGCCAGTCCGCCCGGAAACACGCGCCTTTGAATGTCAAAGACCCGAAGCAGTACCCTGCTATGGGCCCACCCGGACCAGAGATGCAAATCTTTGATCAGTACGGGAGGGTCAAGCAGGAACTGCCGACAGTAGGAGGTCAAGCTCCCCGACCTACAATGAGTGCTGTGGTGAGACAACGTCCACCCGCACCATTGTTGACGGCCAAAGACCTTAGAAGGGAATTGTCACGGTTGCCCCTGGTTCAGGGATTACCAACTCAAGGCCCTTCTTCGACCACTGCTAGTGCGGTTACTACTGCGGTTGCTTCTTCGCACACGCAGGTAGCTGTCACTGCGAGCGGGTCTGGAGCACAGCCGAAGCCTCAGGGTCAGGTACCCCCACCTGGTGCTGTGGTTCATCGGCCTAAGCTGATCCAGACAGTGGAGACCTTCTTCAAGAAGGAGGACAAATTGTCTTGCAATATCCAGAGCAAACAATTTGAGGCGCTACAGCACCATCTGGAAAACCTCCACCTGGACATGTATCGTCGGACCGTGTCGAGCACTCTCCAGTGTATTGACGCGATCCAGAAGTCAGAGATCAACCGAATCTCGACTCAGATCAAAGCGGATGTTGCCAAAGATAAGCAGGAAGCTGCTAATCTGCGGCAGGAGGCCCTATCCGAGAAGGAAACAGCTTCTCAGATGCTCGACCTAGAACGAGCAACGAACATGAAGAACCAGCAAAAGTTCTTCAAGGTCTTCGGAGTTATCATGGATAACTGGGACGGTACACCTGAGCATGCTTTGAAGCTGTTCGAAGCACGCCAAAAGGTGAAACTTACACCTGCTGTCCCCGCATTGGCACCTACGGATGGAACTGGTATGAACCCCCCTGTTCAGCCACTGGCTCAACAACCGGGTCCAAACCAGCCACCCGAGGAGAACATGGAACAGTAAAAAACTGTTGCATGAAGATCGGACATAATTGTGTGTTCCGGGGTTCTATTACCCATGCATTGTTGGATAAGAAACCATTTTTTTATCCAACCCGTATTGATTCGGGTACCAAACTGTACCCTAATCCGGAAACTGAAAACAGAAGGAGAAAACAAACAAGTCACTCTGGAGGAGGAGTACGAATGCTGTAAACACCATAATTGTACTGTGCCACAATGTAATGACTGTGCCTATTATAAAATCATGGACAATTTACACTAATATGGACTTTTGAACTACAAACCGGATTTACTACTACACCACTACTATTTGTGAGCTAGCACTACAGGCATCAGGGTTTAGCTACGCCCATAGAGTCCATCAACAGTCTACAACTGGATCTACTATAACCTCCAGTTAGCTAGCACTACAGGCATCAGGGTTTAGCTACACCCACCAACAAGTTTTACTATAGCACTTCAGGCATCAGGGTTCAGCTCGCCCATACCAAGCCATCAGCAGCATCCGACTCCTGTTACATCCTCCAATCATGAAAACAAGTAACTTTGTTGATATTATTATATTGTATGTAAAATTGTATTTATAACTATATAATATCTTTTATAAAGATATATTATTATATAAGGGTACCTATAAATATACTGGATCTGCGAATCCTAAAAGTTATTTAAGGTAATCCTAGACCTATAACTGTCTATATAGGTCATTCCTGGTCTCAATATATTAAGAGACTATAATTCTTCTGTAACTTGTAAATATAAAACACTAAGGTATAAACTGAGCTGCGTCTCAAAAGTATAAATATTTTTCTATAAAATAAGAGAAGGTCCAACGGATTTCTCTAAACTTAGTATTGTATTACTCAGGTTAATACCTAATTGTGTTCATATAGTATCAGATTAATTGTCCATATCTGATCATTAATATTTAATTCACTCTGTAAAGTAGACAGAGCTGTTAATTTAAAAAGTCGAAAATTTTTTTTCCGGGTTCAATAACCATAATACGATCATTGTTAACAACCACCGGTCCTTTTCAGGACCCTACTGTTGTCAAAACGTTACTATAAATCTGTGATAATTGTATATTTATCATTTATGGTTGTTATAAGCTAGTGATGGAAATAACATGAACGACACTCGATGCTATTATTGTATAATTTTTCAGAAATAGGATAGTCTTATACTATAGCCTATTTCACATCGAGCAAGTGTAATTAATACCCCTTTTTAGTATTGTAAACAATCACTTACTAGGTTATTAATACACTGCGGTTTAATTACCCCCAAGTTATTGTCTAAGGGGGGCAGTGTAGGGGTATGGTATTTTACACTTTAACGTTCATGCACCCGTGAGACTCAGACCTAGGTCCTTCGGGTGTGGTGGGGGAATCCGGATGGCAGGTGGCAGCACCTGCCTCTGGGTTCGTATCCACTACACCAGGGGGCCTACCACTCGTCCGCCACACGTCACGTGGCCGGTCTGAGTTTCGCGGGCTTTTCCCCTATATAAGGCTGGTCCTAGCCCTAGGTTCCTCAGTAGTGGTTTACCCACTGCTCAACCAGGTTGTTACCCGAAAGGGTAACCGAATGCACTAGCAGCATGTAGTCCTCTGAGGCTGTGATCGTATGTAACGCAAGCTCTGAAATAAAAGCTCGGTTGCCTACCCGGAAACTTTTCTCTCTCTTCGTTATGATTTAATCTAACTTAACGAGACGAACCACTACATGTAGATATCCAATTTAGTCCACATGCAGTCCAAGATTCCTGAAGACAACAGTTTTGACAGCAAATGAAGGTGATATACTGCTAGATCTAATTTCTGGAGGTGACTCAGCTGAAACATTCCACTTTCAACTGAGAAAACAGGACACCTATTAAGTATTCAGTAAGTGTCCAGCTAGTGTCCGCCTCGATCTGCAGACACATATATGTAGTTCGCTGTGTAGTTAGATATTTAAAAGATTATGTCCTTACCTTGATATTACTGTCAAAATGTGTATATTCTGTGGCCCTTTCTAAAAAAACACTGGAGTTGGCCTTTTCTACCCATGGAGGTGGAGAAAAAAGCCAGTTTACTCAGGGGTTGGCCATTTTGATCATACAGCCTGTATTAGATTGAAAATTATGGAGTCATTCCTTAAAGTCACTAGAATGAATCTTTTCACATTGAGATTTTCAAGGTTTTCAAAATTTCCCCCTACTGCTAGTCTCCTACCCTCACCCCCAGCCCTACCATTCCCCTCCAACGAGTCACCTCCTGCCCTCACCCCAGCCCCATTAAATTGATTGGCAAATAAATATGAATTGCACAGCATTTACATACTAATATACCCCCTCTCATATGCCTAACAATAATGATTAATTTTATGGATCTGTCAATGTAGCTTATCTAAGTGACATCAGCACACACAATTTGAGTTTCAAACAACAGCGCACGCACTAAGACGAGAATGACTTTGGCAATACAATAACCTGCTCGTTTACCATTTCACTTCTTGTTTACTTTTTGGCAAGACCCTCCAGCATACTTTGATTTTTGACAACCTGTTTTACTGTTTCAGCTAACGAGTATGACTGTGGCATGTGCAAGAGATACCATTAATTGCGATGTTTTGTATAAACATTATATATATATATGTAATATGTGACCCGGCGGCTGTTGCAAAAAGATTGGGGATTGAATTCTCACTGTATCTAACTCACCTTCCAATTCCCTGCAATTTCCACCCTGAGAAGCCACCTTATACTGTAATGGAATCGACTTCCTCTGAATCAGACTGTCTTGCAAAAAGTCAGGGGATTGGTTCATTGAATGGTTCCACCAAAATGCTGCCCATAGCAGGTAGGCCATGGGATCGGAGGAAGGAACTAGCTGGGCATCGGTTTTTACTTAGGAAGTATTGACCAATTCAGTACCACTCCTGAACCACTTCTCATGACAGAACACACATATTGGTGATCAGAAGATGGGAAATTTGGCAACACAATAGAGAATTGATTCACTGAGGTGAGTCAGTTCTGTTTTGGGAATGGCACTTCCGACAGAACTCAATTCCTCTCCTTTCACAATACCCTCCAGTCTGCATATATCAATGCCCAGCAAGTCGAATTGAGCCCAGTAATATCAGGAATGTACGTATTGATATACATGTACATATGTGTCTCATTTATGATTCCAGTGAAGCTCGAAGGGTATTACAAGGGAATGTAGCCTAGACTATTGTCATACATCTTCCTAACATGGTACATCCAGACTTAGAAGACCTCTAGTCGAACAGATCAGTCGTACCTATGAATTGCCTTTGTCTTGCGAAGACAGGGCGAAGAAAGTACACTGTATGGCATTTCTCAATGATGTTAATGAGTTTTTATTGAGAAATGGCCTCCTGAGGTCTATGGAGGTACGACAGGAGATCATGCGACTGTTCTGTGTGGCTGGGCTGTAATGGAGAAGGTGCTTCTGGTACGATTTGAACAGCTGTTGAAAGTCATGCAATATTAACAAATATTACCTGAAGAAGTCAAATTGATTCTGACGAAACGTCGATTCCCCCCTCCCCCCGAGACAAATTCACAGGACCCCCTTTAAATTATGTAAATTATTCCAATAAAAGTGACAAAAACGTGATTGACTTGTCTTATTTTGTATGTACACTGCAAAAAAGGTGTTTAGATTTTAAACATGTTTAGGTCTAAACACGTTTAAAACCTAAACATATAGGTCAGTTAGGTGTCTCATCGACTACACATTTAGGAAATGAACACTTTTATTCTAACTACATAAACATTTTTGCTAAACATGTTTAGATGTTTAGAGTTTAAACAGTTGAATAATAGATGTTTAGATTTAGACATCATTATCTTTAGATACTTGGATGTTGAATCCACACCAGGTAGCAGCACTACCTTTGAATGGACTATGTTTACACAAATATAATCAATTTTTGTGACAAATGTACCCAAACCGCATGTTTATTATAGTTTCTATTCATTAAATGTCATGAGAATAGAAAGGGCAATAGAAAGTTGACTAGATTCACCTTACACCACCATCATTAGCATGGAATAATCAATAGGCTCAATGACTGACACCTATTTCATGTTATTCTGGAATAGACAAAGCAATCTCCTTCCTGCCAAGCTGTTGTACTTTCTCAAGTCTCTTATTCTGATGCAGTGTGTACATACATGCACATGTAGATATGTGTGGCTGAAATCTTTGGAGACTCTGACATGTAAATAACCCCCCCCCCCCGTAAATGAGAAAACAAACAAAAGACATCTTTTTTTTAATGTATACATGTATGCACACACTCTCCATCAAAGCATTTAGACATCTAAACACAAAAATTCATAAACATCTAAACACAAAAATTCATAGATATCTAAACACAAAGTTTAAACCTAAACACCTAGATTTCTAAACACTTGGGCTAAGCACATTGTTTGGCTAAACATGTGTAGGAAATTAATGTGATTACAAAAACGTTGCAAGAATATGTTTAGAATTGTGTTTAGGATCTAAACACCATTTTTGCAGTGTATATTAATGATTTCAAAGTGTTAAGAAATGGCCCACTGTACCCTCAACAAGCGTACACACATACAGCAGACTGTATATATGAGTACCCGGGGTGTCTCACCTGGCCCTATGTGGGTTTACCTGCGGCGCCTGAGGTGCTGTTCTCACCACCTTCAAGCGACAGATTGTCAATGTTGGTCAGACCTTAGGTGTCAACTTACATGGAATTTTAATGCCACCATGGCTAATTTGCTCTTTTCATATCCTCCTTTTTTTTTTAGTCTGGTGAGGAGGAATCACGTCTGCACATACCCTCCCTCACGTTGTCTTAGTCTCTCATCCCCTCTAACACGACTAACAAAGCGGATATGGACAGTTCCATCTTCTCCCTTCTCCGCCACCAATAATGGCTTTTCCACTTACCTGTGGCTTGGTATAGAATAAAGGATAGTATTTTCGGCATAAAAACCTCCCAAACCCACCAAAACGCAATATTGAATACCCTCGCCGCTAACTCGTCCCTCTAATGCCAAGATCATGCAATGGACACACACCACTTCACACCATCATCAAGATGACATGTGAACAGGGATATTTGTCCAACAGTTGTCCTGTCACTGATGTGCAGATTGCGGGCTGACAGGGAAGCTGGTGGACAAAATCTCGGAACAATGATGGTCAACATATTATGGGACTTGTAAATAAGATGTCGCATACCTTGGAAAATGAGTATTGACACAGTGAAATACTATGGCAATGAATGGTTAGCTGGCATGGCAAATGATCACTTTTAGTGTTATCTATAATAAAGATACGCTTATTCACTGACATTAACCTTGGGCCACCCATGTAGGCATATCAGTGCCTTTTACATCATTGGTCAACTTTCAAGGGTTTTCTTTTTCTTAGAAAATAGCAACAATTATTATATACACAGAGAGAAGAAATGGAGTCACAACGACTCCAAAATGGGAGTCCAGCTCCTATCACTGAGGTGACCCCCTTTGGGACTCTCAAGTGACTCCGAAAGATTAAGGAGTCCTGCAGCTTTGACTCCCTTCATAGGGAGAGTCAAATGGCCCTGATGCCATATAAATAGAGTGTCAATCAGATGGGACTCTATCACTGAATAGAGTCATATCTAGCAGACTCCATACAAAGAATAGATATGGAGTCACTGTAACTCTGAAATGGTTGTCTTGAAATAGGGAGTCAAAATGTTTAGTCCCTAGGAATACAGTTAAACTTAATTATTGGGGTTTATACCATAGTAGGAATTTGTCTTGTCCATCTTTTGTTTGTACTTTACCTTAGTCATCCAGGTTGAATTTATTTTGACCATGGAGACACTGTGAACACTTTGAGTTGAGATTTTATCCACAAAAATGGTGTATTCGCAGTACTCCAGCCTTTGTTTACTTATCCCAAAAACTCGAGCATATCCCCTTCTATTTAATGTGTGAACAATTGCTAAATGAGTGATAACCTGAAGCCAACTCCTCCAGATGACTAGCTATGCTCATCATCAAACCAAATGAATTACCATATGATGAGCACAATTGCACAAACAGCATTGTGGGGCCCTCTAGTAGAAGCACTGAGAAGCACTGGCTAGCTAAAACTCCATTTCAAAGCTGAGTTAGAGAGTCAGTGTGACTCTCTTTCAATTGGTTTGACTCCATTCCCTCCCTCTGTATTGTGTTAAGTAGGTCAAACATTACAGGGAGTCAATTAGGAGTCAGCTCAGTTAGACTCCACTTTGAGCTCTGTCCCCTGTGACTACCCCTCCTGGAGTCCACCAGGCTGTGACACTCATTCTATGGGAGTCAATTCAGTAGGACTCCATACTGCAAACATGGTGTTCAGCAGTTAGGAGTCTATCAGCCATGACTCCTTTAAAAGGGGAGTCAATATAGAGTCCTGCTCAGCTGACCCCCATTTTGACTCCATTCCAAATGATGTGACTCCATTTCTTCTCTCTGTGTAGACCTATTCATGTACACCCTATTGATGGCATAATTGAGCATTATATTTACACGTTCCTGTATACTCAAGCTAAAAAATGAGTTAAGCGTTGTAATGCAGTAGGGAAACTTTTGAGAGCCCAATACAGGTACCCTGAACACAGGGGTAGATGCACAACCAGTGTACATGTACCACCCATCATGTGTACAGTGCAGCACGCCTGGTACAGCAAAAGAACCCAGCAGCGCCTGGAGGAGGAGGGGCAAGGTGGTGGAGGTAGGAAACCCTGGAGAAGGCCCGCTCCGTTTGTCGGTGGTTTGTCCATACAAGATGTTTGCGCACTCATCACTCATTTCTGACACGAGCCGAATTGACACGTACAAGCCAATCGTGCAGACCCTCCCCGCCATTCACTGATAGGCGATCGATCGACCACGTTCCCACCACCTCACCCTCCCGTCACCCCTCCCTCTCCTCCTCCTCCTTCCGACTCTCCCCCCCCATCTCTACCCACCCACCCACCCCCTGTCTTCATCTGCGCGCGCAGGCAGGAACCGGAAGACGACTCAAGGTGCAGGTTAAAGGTTAACTCAGCAGTGACCTTGACCTCTCAGATGCCAGCACCAGATGAAACAGTTGTGTTGCTAGTGGCAGTATGGGGAGGGGGAGGTGAATGGATGGGTTTTTTTTTTCACCATAGGAGATAGGCCGTCCATGGGGCATCCATTCAGATTTGCTGAATGGTCCTGACACATTTGTCACTCTCACACTTTGACGTGTTTCTTATGGTTGTCACTTCTAACCGTATTAATGTCCTGACCTCGGGATGATTTCTCATTTCTCATCAGCTAATGGGACACAGGCACATAGTCAGATATTAGGTTTACCTATACACGATGTACGGTTTAGATGCACAAATAAGTCTGT
This sequence comes from Acholoe squamosa, assembly GCA_949317995.1. Taxonomy (NCBI): domain Eukaryota; kingdom Metazoa; phylum Annelida; class Polychaeta; order Phyllodocida; family Polynoidae; genus Acholoe; species Acholoe squamosa. The sequence continues at coordinate 46,055,080 of OX439037.1, forward strand.
CTCACTGTCTGTCTGTCTCTGTCTGTATCTCTCTCTCTCTCTCTCTCTCTCTCTCTCTCTCTCTCTCTCTCTCTCTCTCTCTCTCTCTCTCTCTCCCTCTCTATTAAAATTGATTTACCACTCGTGACCAGTTACCTGTTGGCTACGCATACGAGAGGTAGTGCATTGACTTGTTAGAGCTAGTATAGCCTCGCAATACACATTATGGAACATCCTAAGGAAGAAAAAAATACAACTACTGTACATGTACATGTACTCCGGGTATAAAGATGTGGTGGTACTTTGCATGGAGGTACCACCACATCTATCGTTTGGATTACTGTTTTGCTGCAATGTTTACGTCCTAAATAAAAAAAAGTGCAATAAATCTTCAGTCTTAGATTGACCTCAATGCAATTAGGAGCTGAACAGTGGTATTTAAAGCTGTGTCATCCATCTCCATTAGATGGAGCTACTCATTAAGACACTTAGAGCAGCACAGTATTCATGGCTCATTTCCCTTTTATATTTTGTTATGACTAATGTATTGAGTAACTCGCGAGCACCATTCATGAGACATACCTACTGGGTTGATGTACCAAAAGGACTAGCGTGAATAACCAATGTAAAACTAACGGGATCTTTGTTGAAGGTGCTTCAGGGCAGAATATCTATAGAAGGTGAGGTTATGAGGCATCATTCCGCAATTGAAGGGTTAAGACACTCAGTAAACAAGGAAAGGGCTCGGGATCTGTGTATTTGAAGAAGCTGGAGCTGGATGATGGATAGATCAGGGGAACACGTACAGACTAAATCATAACTACACCCTTGGAAAGATAGGGATAAATAAGGCCTAAAATTTACTGTCTTGATTAATAAGTTAGGGTCTTAAATGTAGAATTTATCAACTCTCTGAGAACTATAATACTACTTGGTGCTTAGGAAAATAAGAGTATACATGGTGTGAGTAATATTGTAATGGTTTGTTTTACCAGCTTGGTGGTTCGGGCCTTACGATTAGTAAAGAGAAAGCAAGGCAGTGATTCGAGTGTATGCCAACGGTTTTATTGAGATAACTCAGCGGCTACCCGGAAAGTAATATTAGGGCAGCTAGTGGTCTTACCTAAAGGATATACCTTAAGCTCGGAGGCCTGAAGGGCCTCTGATGTAGTGGCTGAGCGCCGGTCTTTATATAGGGACCCTATTGTTTGTCGCTAGATGTCCCATAGGCCCGGATCGGTGCTGCCACCTACATGGAACCTTAGGAACACCCAGCGACTGGACTCAACCCGCCACGCCAGACGACACCCGGATATATGGTACAATTTGATACCTCTACACGACTCCCCCAGACATTAGGCAGGAGTTATAACTATTATAGTTTATATTATATAGGGATAACATTACATTATGTCTTACCCTAATAATAGAGGTATAACCATAGATTTAACAACCACAGTTAAAGTATCATACAAGAGATATTTAACATATTTGATAGTATTATATAGCTACGAGTAATAAATAGGATAGTCGATACAATTTGACAGTGTGGATATTAACAGATATATGTAACGGATCTGTCAACTTTTTAAATAAACCACATATTAATACAGTGTAGGGGCAGTAATTCCCCATACCTGGTGGAGGTACCAAGTGGTCCTGCCTCGCGAGGGGGATCTCTAGAGAGCTCGGTACCAGGTAATCACTGCCCCCTAGTGTGTGTATCATACTGATCCAGGTGTAGTTGGAAGGTAGAGAATGTCAGGCCAGGGGAAGTAGCTCAGGGGTAGAGCTTCTGCTTCGAAGTTGGAGGGTCCCAGGTTCGAGTCCCGGTTTCTCCATGACATTTTTCGCTGACCACTACAATATTATAACATACAATAATATAATAGCGATTATAATAAGGATTATCGGCAGTCGATATCTCCAGCAGTCTATGTCTATAAGGTCAATAGATAATAGGATGTTCGCACTATGAGAACAAAGATATCATTCTCCCAATTCATCTACCAGTATTCTACAAACTACAGACGTGAAGTTCTCTTTGCACTGATTATCTCTGGATCTCTAAACGATCTTATGTTCAAAGTCATTGCTGCAGAGATCACTCGTGCTCAACCAATTTAACACCCCCTTTAGTCCATGTCTCTCCAGGTACATGTACAAAAATGATGGCATAACAATGCACCAACACAGCACAAGGAAGCCATTGGTGCTGATTTTGCCATGTTGACATTGCTTTGGTGCATCATGCTAAACCTTAGGGAGCATATCATTTATGATACTTTATAAGGCCATCCGTGAATCGTGGAGACAAATTGGTCCATACACTAGAGCACTATGCTTTCAAGGAAAAGAGGGGCCGATGGCCTGTCGTGAGGCCACTGGCGACAATGGGTCTAGAGAGAGGCAGTAGTTCATATCTGTTCCTTCTTCCTCCTCTGCTTCTCCACTTTCGATCTCTCTCTAAACTCCGTACACACTGCTATTGTTGTGGCACAGACACAATAGGATGGGTTAGGGGAGGCCGAGGCCTTACCCTAACCCTCTGCCCACCCCTACACACCCACTTCCTAACCTCCCTTGGACCCAGCCGAGCAGAATGCCAAACAGGACCCGGGGCCAGATGCTCAGAGCACCTCCAAGACAAGTGGCTCTCCGGAGCCCCCTCCTGGCCAGCCACTCTCTCTGAGGGACCTCACCAACAGCCACCCCGGCCTATTAGCCCGGCTAGAATTACCACTTGAAAAACATCATTTGAAGAGAAAATGTTAGGGAAAATATTTACATGGGTATCCGGCGCTGAAAATTTTGGTCCTTAAGTAGTAAAGCGAGACTGTGTATTGATTGAAGGGGGAGGTCGGGAGGCCACACGAGGGAAGGATCATGAGGGAGAGGGGAATCAGATGGGAGAGGGCACAGCCCAGGCAGAGGCATGCAGAGGGAACAGGGAGGTGATGTAGTGGGAGAAGAAGAGGGGTGGTTAGCAGGATACTGGGGGAGAAAAGGGAGATGGGAATAAAAGTATCCGGAAACTTACCTCTGATGGAGCAATAGACAGTCATGGGTGGGTGATTGGAGGAGATATCAAGGGGTGGTCGACTGAAAGAGAGAGAGAGAGAGAGAGAGAGAGAGAGAGAGAGAGAGAGAGAGAGAGAGAGAGAGAGAGAGAGCTAGAGAGAGAGAGGAAGGGAGGAAGGATAGAGTATAGGGCGTGAGGAGGCAGGCGTACGTATGCACGAAATTTGCTGTGGGCGAGGGTAGGGCAAAACTTCAGGGCGCGGAAATAGCAATAGGAAGTGAGTGGATAGAAATACAGAGTGATAATAAGAAGAATAACAGAATGAAATATGGACTGGTAGTGGGACCAAGCAGGTGGTACAGGGGTCGGTAAGCGAGGTAAGTAATGAGAGGGTAATCAGTGGAGTGGGAAAGATGGTGGAGGGGCTAGAGTAATAGTGAGGGGGTGAGGGATGCATGAGTGAAGGAGTGAGAGACTGGGCGAGAGAAAGATGAGGGTAAGTGGATGAGGGAGAGAGGAGACAACCCTGACCTTCATGTGCCACTCCCCGAGGCTGCTGGGTAAATCTTGAGTCATGCCCTCCTGGGACGTGAGGTCTAAGAACCTGCATGGGGATAGAGACCCAGGGGTTATGAATCCCTATTGGTAGGGTGGTGTAATAATTCATATAGAAATGACATCATATTTATCCTATGCACACGGAACTTGTACATATAATACATTGTAGCAACATTTTCGGAACCTAGCATATATTACCTGGAATGAAATACACATGCGAAGTCTACACGATGCGAACAAGCAATGTTACCAGTACATTACCATTCTTTGCAACAATGAACTAAGGACTATGTGACTTGCATCTATAGACTGAGGTTTCTTCAAAGGAATCTTACCACTTTGTGTATTTTGGTATCTTTTCTATGTACTCTCTTCAATTTGAAAGATCAATAAGGGTTCTCCTTGTGCCAATCTTACCGTACCCTATATAAACAACACACGATCCATCAAGACCTACCAGAGACAAACTGACAATTAAAGATGTGGTCAGCTCGGTGTGTCTGCTGATACTTGGCATGCAGCCGAGATATCTGATTTGTATTTGCTTAGTATTCAAAGCGGTTTCGATTGAGCGCGAGGGTACAACAAAGTGTAACAAGTCTGTGTGTAGAGGAAGTACATTACAAAGAATTGAGAGTTTGGTGAAACTATATTCATTGTCTGAATCATGGGCAGGCGTACATATATGTATGCCCCTCTGCATGTTGTCCTACAATCTGGGTCACTCACATGAATAGTAATGCCATTAGGCAGGTGTCTGGACAAAAGTATACATGCATGTGCATTCTCTAGTTCATTCTCAAACCACCATATGATCCCAGATGGTGTATGTAGCCAAAGAATAGTACCGGTTTATACTTTTTGTAGTAAGGCGAGACAGGCAAAATGTTTTGTCTGAGCAAGATGGGAACTTTCAACCTTCAAATCCAAAGTCGAACACTAGACCACATAGTCCTGTGTAACAGTTCACTGCTAAAGATTCTACGTATCCACTCAACAATGGTAATTACATTACAAAGTGCCAACATCATTTAAATATGCCTGGGACCATTATGTTCAAAATAGCCCCTCCGGATCAGTATGTACATTCTGAATGAATCATAGGGATATTGGAAATATCTTAGAAGCTAGCCTGGGACCCCCTCTCTTCAATTGGTCGAATTCTCAAGTAATTAGGGCCTCATGGTAGAACTTCGATAGAGATTTAGCTTTTTCAGACCATCGGCGTGACCCACCTTAAAGTATACAAGGGTATGACATTAGCAGTCTGCATGGAGCCTCAGTGATAAAATGAAAGTATCTGAGAAGGGCTCGTAATTGTCATGTAAGTTGCATGGGTTGTAGAACATGGAAACAACAGATATGCCCCATTTATATCATTGGCATATCATAAACACAACGTAGGTACTTGTAAGGGGTGAGAAGAAAATGAAGAACGCACAAAAGGCGTAAGAGGAATAGTGAAGAGAGAGCTCACTTGCACAGAGGGAGCGATATACATCGTGCGACACAAATAGTAAGGACAGGAAAGGAGGGCTTCAAGTGAACATTCTGGAGAACTAGTGTCCTACCCAAACCTCCTAAGTCTCTTAATGACTCGCTATAAAGCCATTTTTAGCAGGCCGAATATTCAAAATTGGTGGTTAATGTGCGCGGGAGGGATCCTTTTGTGCGCTAATTACCAAGTTTCATTGACGGTGCGGGACCTGGCGCCCACAGGCCCCAATGAGCAATAACCGCTCCCGAATACGACCCCTTGTAGCCAGCCTGGAGCTGTTCGCCCCCTCCATGAGCTGCTCTGTGTATAGGAGGGAGGGCATTGAGCTGACCATCTGTAGCCTGTACCTGGTGATTGTTGCCACTAACCAGTCCCCTATAGCCTGGTCCAGTACAATGAGACCTCTCTCTATGGGGACCCCATAACCCTTACACCGAACCCCTTTGAAAGTTGCGTCAATATAGGTGGTGTAGGGGTGAGTGGGGAGGGTGAGTGGTGGCGGCAGGAGTAGGAGTAGACAGACAGAGAAGGGGCTCGCCACCCGCCAGGCTCCTAATGCAAAGACTGGTAAATTCGGGCAAATTCAATAAGGCCCAGGTCGGTTTGGGGTGAATAGGCGGCAATGGGAAGCCAATGGCACTCGTTTCCTGGCGTTTGGGCTGTTTGGCGAGCCGCGGGAGGGTCGTAGACGCGCCCTTTGTGAGCCCAGCGCCAAGCTACAATGGGGGTGGTGACGGGCACCGAATGGCCACAATTGGGTGCCAGTGCTCCTACACCCACCCACCAGGGATAGGGGAGGGAGCAGGTTGAGGAGATATGGAGAGTTGTGAACGCGGGCATAGAGGTACGGAAGACAAACAAACATGAAGAGACAGAGAGAGTGAGTGAGTGAGTAATAGATTTTTAACGCCATTTCGACAGCTAAGGTCATATTCATGGTGAGAACTACATTACACAATTTCACAGGGTAATGTCTCAGTGCCCACGCATATGTGCACCACACACATCCCGAGGGGATATGAAAGAGGAGAAATAGACCCTTTTAAGTGGGCTAGGGAAGCCCTGAGAGAGAGAGAGAGAGAGAGAGAGAGAGAGAGAGACAGACAGACAGACAGACAGACAGACAGACAGACAGACAGAGACAGAGACAGAGAGACGAACGGGCAGACAGACGTCAGACGGGTAGACAGACAGCCCGACAAACAGACAGTCAAATGAAAAAAGAACACAAGAGTAGAAATGACTTACTAGTTTGATATTAAAGACGATCTGAATCCATGTAAGTACTTTCTTTTCCTCTAAACTCACATGCAGACATTATACAACACCAAACAAATAACGCTCCCATGAAGACGGTGAGTGAGTGAGTAATAGATGTTTAACGCCATTTCGACAGCTAAGGTCATATTCATGGCAAGAACTACATTACACAATTTCACAGAGGAATGTGTCAGTGCCCACACATATGTGCACCACACACATCTGAGGGGATAGGAAAGAGGAGAAATAGACCCTTTTAAGTGGGCTAGGGAAGCCCGCCATGAAGACGGTAACGGGGTTCATGTTTGGATATACAATAGATGCTAACCCAGCCGTTTTTATTGACATGTCAGCACCATATTATAGACGAGGGGGTCTCATTTTTTTCTTTTCGTACAATGGGACGGGGAGGTAGAATTGTGTCGCATGGAAGGGACTTGAACAATAGAATCATCTGGTTCAGATCTGGAGGAACCAAAATTAAACCTGAGGGCTGTAATCGCTACATGCAGGGCTAAGGTCTCACCACAAGGCTCCGTCGGTCCACAAGCAAGCTTTTCTTTGGAAAGGCAGTCAGATTATGGGTTGTTTGTGCATGAGGAATGAGGAATGAAGGGCGTTAATCCTATGTGAAACGAATGGATGATTTTAACCAGGAGAAATTATTACTTTCCATATACTACTCACTACCTGCAGTAGCGCGGATCTCCACCTCCCGACGTCATTGAAAGAAAAGTTTCACTATGCAGTATGATTTATATCGGCCATGATATTCCTCTCTTCATGCACTATTCTCACATTGTAACTTAATTGATATTATAACTTAATGATGTCTACATTTTACCGGAACCGAATGTTACCCCACTGCTCTTTTATAACTGTTAATGAAATGGCAAATTTTCTACTTTAATGGCTTTGGTGGTGGAACTTGAAGTTGATGCAGTCTAGGATAGAGCGTGTTTTTCTCTCCAGTCGAAATGATTAAACTCATAAAATGGGCAAATTAAGGCGTCATCTCTTGTTATTTGGACGTCCATATGTTTGTATCGGTTTATTTTGCAGCATATTTATCAGCAGATGCCAATCAGCTGCTTTCCATATGATTCTAATCTCAGCACAGCCACCCATCTCATTAGGCAATAACTAATTACCACCCCTTAATTGTTTAGTGGTTTTTAAGTGGACGAATAATACTAACATACAGAATATTGACAGAGGGTAAGACCTAGTTAGAGGTATTTTCGCGTTTTTCGTCTGTGTAAAAAGTGGTCTGTTGATTAGGCCTGGCATGTTCAGTATTTATAAGAGGTGACACATATGTATAAGGGTTTGTGGGGTGCAGTGTTAACTATACAAAAGTGTGTCCTGGCCTGTAAATAAGGCCTTCACCGTCTGTACCCCTGGGGTGGGGAGTTTATCAGATTAAACCGCAGAATACAACACATTGAATTCACACCTATAAAGAATTGACTAAGTGACTCGGTGGCGTATGTTTTTGGCACGTACAAAAAGCTTTTTCTACGCCTAAAAAGTTGACTTTGGCTTCATGTGACTGTTACAGATTTCCATCTCATTCACTGCGCACGCGCAGCCCACCTCACCCTAGTGAGGGGTGGTGGGACTGCATTTTACTGGAAGGAATTTGTAACACAATGTAGCCAAATGCCAACCACACTGCCTCGGGCGGGTCTGTGACTTTTTTGGTGACTCTTCCCTGAAAAGGCAACCCCCTGGTCCTACTCTCCTCGTCATAAAAAGTGTTAGATTTAAACTCCACGTGGCTAGGAAAGGCACATTGTGCCCCATCAGACTGTCACCTGGTGGATTCTCTGTCTATCCATCATAATTATATCACATGGGTCGTCATTTGGGAGCTGGCCCGGGGCGAGGGGCGTTCTCCCAAACAGCGCCACAATTAATTGGCCACAAAGGAGAAAGACAAAGTCCTGCCCCATACTTACACCACCTCTGAACCTCTCCCGGAACCTCTCCTACCCCCACAGCACTGGACATTGTCCACTCACCGCCTCCTCTTGCTTTGTCTCGAGACGCGCGAGAAAGCACGTGACTGGTGAACTCTCGCGGGACCTCGGGGTCACGTGGACTGACCGGCGCTGCGTCGGGGTCCAATGCTGACGCCCGGCGGCAGGTCTAGATTGGTTAATTAGTGGCTGAAAGTGGACAGGCGCTCAGCCACCATCATGGTATCATTGTTACCCTGTCTTCCTGCGAATCCCCTTTGATTTTGGGGCCTCTTCACCCCCCCCCCCCACGCCGAAGCGGCTGCGTGATTTGTTTTAATGATTTCAGAGACGTTGATGTCTTGACTTTTTCAGTCTGGCGCCCATTCTCTCTAATATCGAAGCTTTCGGAGTCTTGAAAATGGCTTTTTGAGCCCCAAACACTGGCATGGCCCATAACCAAATCCTGTTGATTGGAATATTCGCCTCTAATTGATTTCTGGAGTTTTCCATCAATATTAAATGACCTTCACTGTAGCCGTGAATTGCCCATTGACCTGTGGTAATGTAATTTATCTCTCTTTAGGAAAATTAGGTCCGAACAATAATGGCGGCGCCCATGTGACAACCTGCTACCTCGGAATAGAAATGCTTCTTCCTTCCATATCCAACACATTGTCAGAAAAATGGCTCGGTATCATTTCCTATGGGCGCTGCACGAGACATGCGCACTCACACTCGCTGACCGGAAGTCTGTCTCACCGTGCCCCCTGGCAGTGAGCAGTGTGCAGCAGCTCCGCTCCTCCAGTAGGTTAACTACGGTAACTCTGTCCGTATAAAGGTGTCATGTGACCACTGGGACACTCATAACCCAGGCCCAAAATGGGCAGAGAGCGTAATTAGGGGTGAACGATCCCACGGGTATGAAGCTCTTGTGGTGCGGTGACAGTGAGGCAGTGTGCATTATAGGAATGTAACAGGTCAACTACATCCCATGTGCAGTTGCAACAATGGAAGGTTGTGACAATTATAGGAACAATGAGAACAAGATGATAGTAATTTAGTCAGGGGAGAAATTTGTGACCATCTGGATCATTCTTTGGCCTCTACAGTTCATTTGACCTTTGGATCTGCGCTCATAGAGGTGAAAATTGATGTCTCGATGCACCCAAGATGCACCCAATCGATTTCTGGATGATCAGGCTAACAGATACCCTTCCGGTTCCATCAAGCACAAACGCAACCGACCTACACCCTATACTCTTCTTCAGTATGGCCTTATATACATAGATTTGGGACCATCCAATTATTACATACGTAATAAAATAGGGTGGGGGTCATGCCAAAATGCGCGTACAGGGCATAAGCATTTTGTAAGTGTATGGGTACTTAAACGTATTTTGGGCTCGGATTAAGGGTATTTGAGGCTATTTTGGGGTGTTTTATAGGAGTAAAAAGCATATCTGCTGAAATCAATTATCATGATTAGCATCCATTCGTTGTTCTAATCCATGGTGATACATAATCATCTCGGAAAATAAAAATAGCCCCCATTACACGTATTTTTACTCTATGACAAGGGGTACCACGTTAGATACATAATCATTTCGGGAAATAAAAATAGCTCCCCTTACACGTATTTCTACTCTATGACAAGGGGTACCGCGTTAAAAACAATCATTTCGGAAAATAAAAATAGCTCCTATTGCACGCATTTCTACTCTATGACAAGGGGTACCGCGTTAAAAACATAATCATTTCGGAAAATAAAAATAGCTCCTATTGCACATATTTTACTCTATGACAAGGGGTACCGCGTTAAAAACATAATCATTTCGGAAAATAAAAATAGCTCCTATTGCACATATTTTACTCTATGACAAGGGGTACCGCGTTAAAAACATAATCATTTCGGAAAATAAAAATAGCTCCTATTACACGTATTTCTACTCAATAACAAGGGGTACTACGTTAAAACCATAAACCTGCTTTGCTTATCCCTTATGGGAGTAGCTGGGGGTGGGGGCGGTCAGTGATTTGAGTATGTGCGTGTGGGGGGGGGGGGTAGCCCCAATGTGTATATATGGTGCAACAGGGGAGGGGGTTGGTGGGGTAAATTTTGACCAAAAATGCGTACATAATTGATAGAAAGTGCATAGTGTGGTGGAGGCACTACATGTTCAGCTTTCGAGTCCTGTCAGCTTTCATGGCACATGCCCACTTAGCTTATCTGTGGGGTTTTATGGTACTGCACCAATTTAGTGTTGGCAAATGGCATTTGACATGGCAGCATAGAGTCATTTTAGATTAGAAACTCTCTAAATCATAGTGGTGGATCGTTGGTAATTCGCCACGACTGCTCTGTATGGTTCGCACTTATAAAGTATTCATTACATAAAGTTTGGTAGGGCAATTGCATGCCCGTAACTGGGGGGGGGGGGGTAAACTATTGGAGGAAAAGAGGTTCACCCTATCAGGCGCCGAAGGGGATATGATGAGCTACATGTCAGTCTTTAAAATCGGACTTTACTGAGAAAACCATAATAGAACTATATATTTTTCTTATGTGGCCTGCTTTGATGATACTTCAGTATGTAAATGAAGTCATTTCTTGTATTGGTTTAATGAAATTTCACTAAGCTAAACTGAAAAAGGTCCACCGTTAAACTGATAAAGGTCTACCTTATGTGAAAATCGAACCGCTCCACGGTGAGTGCTAGTTACAGGCCTGAATTGTAGTGCTGCAGGACGAGCGTGAATGGTGGCAGTCGTAACAAGTTAAGAAATAACCTCCAGGTCCTGTGTCTGACAGAGCTCAAGCCTAAACAAAAAAAAAATGATGTTTTCAGGTAACGCTACGTACCCTAATCTTTTTTAGGCATTTTTTTGGGGGGAAAAACTGATATTTTGGCACTTATTTGAGACATGGAGGTTTTTCCACAATCTCGCGCAATTCGCATCGCATGGGTGCGAAAATTTACAGCCGGCATGAAAAAAAAATTCAAAAAAAAAAAAAAAAATTCTACCTACCCTAATTTTTTTCAACCCCGTTAGCTGAACACAACATATTTTTTTAGGCCTCATTAAATCATTGATGGTGCGAGGTTAGGAGAACACATTTTGTACTGTGCCTTAAAAGTAAACACCTTTCTGTGCCCCGCCCCCCCCCCAGCCAGTTACTCCAGCCGTTAGCCATGCTTGGACCAATATAAGTCAGTAGAATCGCCCAACGTTGGGGTTTTCATATTGGCTACTGGAAGGCTTGACCGCTGGCCCTCAAGTGGCCCATGCTTGAAATGGTGATATATGTACTGACTTTGTGTTAGCACAATATTGGCCCATCATTGTGATATTCTGACATTGACCTACTATCAGTCCAAAGTCTGATTTTCAAAATAATGGTTCAATATAGCAATGCTTGTAAATATCCAAAAGACAGGGCTAAGTATCATCAGTTTAGAAACATTCATTTCTACGCTTGAATGTCATGTCAAATGTAGCCCTGAAAGGGTAAGAAATACCTTATGCAAATTGTTATATTAGGATTTAGGACTAAACCATACTTCATCACCACAAAATGAGATGTCTTAATGATACTTGTGATACACTCTTGACTAATTTATGCAAAAGGCTGATACTTTTTGGGTCATGCTTGTCATCAATGAAGTCCTTTGGCTTTGGACTTTATAAACTGTATAGTGCACAGTGTATTCTCTATAAACTGTATAGTGCACAGTGTATTCTCTATAAACTGTATAGTGCACTGTGTATTCTCTATAAACTGTATAGTGCACTGTGTATTCTCTATAAACTGTATAGTGCACAGTGTATTCTCTATAAACTGTATAGTGCACTGTGTATTCTCTATAAACTGTATAGTGCACAGTGTATTCTCTATAAACTGTATAGTGCACAGTGTATTCTCTATGAACTGTATAGTGCACTGTGTATTCTCTATAAACTGTATAGTGCACAGTGTATTCTCTATAAACTGTATAGTGCACAGTGTATTCTCTATAAACTGTATAGTGCACAGTGTATTCTCTATAAACTGTATAGTGCACTGTGTATTCTCTATAAACTGTATAGTGCACAGTGTATTCTCTATAAACTGTATAGTGCACGGTGTATTCTCTATAAACTGTATAGTGCACTGTGTATTCTCGGGAGCAGAACTGCTAAGGACTTGTCAAGGGGTCTGATTATATAGCCAATGTAATGTAAATGGTCTGATTATATAGCCAATGTAATAGAAAGGGTCTGATAATGTAATGGAAAGGGTCTGGTTATATAGTCAATGTAATGGAAAGGGTCTGATTATATAGCCAAGGTAATGTCAAAGGGTCTGATTATATAACCAATGTAATGTCAAAGGGTCTGATTATATAGCCAATGTAATGGAACGGTCTGATTATATAGCCAACGTTATGGAAAGGGTCCGATTATATAGCCAATGTAATGGAAAGGGTCTGGTTATATAGCCAATGTAATGGAAAGGGTCTGGTTATATAGCCAATGTAATGTCAAAGGGTCTGGTTATATAGCCAATATAATCTCAAAGGGTCTGATTATATAGCCAACGTAATGGGGGAAAAAAACACCCTTTTTGCTGTTTTCTTTTCTGATATTGCGATTTAAAAAATGCATCAAGCATGTGATGCAAATCTTTGATATCTTTCAAATTGTGTAGTGCATTTTGTGGTAGGTGTCTAGATCATTTCTGATAAGGTTTTTTTTCTAGAACATTTCCTTCTGGAGGACTCAACGGGGAGATGGGGTTGAATAAGGGCCGCGCTGCATGGTCCCTGTGACGTCACTGCTGCACCCAAAAATTCAATCTGTAGCCGACTGATAGGACAACCTATGAGTCCTGCTATCACACTCTTTAAAGAACATTGAAACCGCCTGGTGGAGATCGCATTGCTATTATATGGGACATTATTGAGCCAGCGGTCAAGCCAGGTTTGGCCAAATATTAGAAGTCAAAAGCTGGCCCTATGTTGCATTTCCTATATTATTTTTCCAAGAGTGAAGCAATATCAGAATTGGTATAATGTCCCAATGTCTATTTTCCCATGTTGGGCCAAAGCCAAGATAATGATTGCGATGCTGTCAAGGTAGTTAATATTGGCCCAATGTATCCTTGCTACCTTGGACGGTTTGTGACTAGAAACATCATATTATTTTTATTTAAGATATCATGATAATATATATTTTGTACGTCTCCACACCTAGACAGGCATCACCACCACATCTACCATTCTCTGGTGAGCAGCTGGTGAGCTGAGGGTGTAATTAAAGCAGGTCTCGGCCCAGCCTCGGTCCACGGCTATCTACCAGTTCGAAGAGCGGAGAGTAGCGTAGAGGTGTCGGGTGGGGGCGGCCAGGCGGCGTCCAAATCCCGCGAGACGAGATCACCTAACGAGACCTGTCATTCCGATACGAGACCAGCCCCTTCTCCTGTCCACCACGCATGGCATTTACATAAATTAATGGTGCCAGCAGGCGTGGATTAGGTGTCATCTGTGGCTAGCATGAGAAGCGCGGTTTTGGGATCAATTGTGCACTGGAGTGAAATTTTATGGTGTAACATGTAGGTCTATACATGTTTGGCTTAATAGGCTAACATATGTTTGGTTGTGAACATGGAAAAAGAGGCCTCAAACACACAGGTAAAATGTACTTCCTTTATTCATCAAGGTCATATCCTTTCAATGAGGGTTTACGCTAATAATGTTATGATTCTAAGACGTGCCATCTCCCTTGGCATTCGTTTCTATGGTAGGTGACACATGTACTTGTAGTATTTTGGTGGTTTATGTTTTTAAGGCTATGACCTAACTGCAGTGACTATGTCCATGGCAAGGATCAACGATTGGATGGTTTTGATAGGACATAGAAATTCCCCCAGATTGATACCAAATCGGAAGGTAGGGTATTATGGCCTACACAATATACGGGTATATTATACGGGTATATATCTGTTAGAATGAGAGGCCTTGGTCACAATAGCCTATACCACCTAGCCTAATACAGAAACTGTCTCTTCTTTGCTCTAAATGAGTTGCGCGAGCGGGTGTCGTCTTTCGAAAGGATGACACATCTAGTGGATGACCAGACTGCCATAACCCGTGATGAATTTGTCTACCTTCCGGTTCATATTAATATTATGATTTTGCAAATAATACTATTCTCCCTATTCCGCCAATAGAGTAGGTGAATGCTCCCTACAGTAGGTGAATGCTCTTCTCCTCCACCTGTCTATGACACTAGCAGGCACACTTCCCTATATTACCTAACATTATTCCCCAGTTGACACTCTCAATATAAAACATTTCCCCTGATGCATGAAGTGCAGGTGTGCCTCAATTTGGCCATGACAATAGTCATATTTACAAACACCAGTATAGCTTGATTAATGCTAATCATCTCCGACCACTCACAAATGTCATAACACTGCAGGGGACAAGAGCCCCCCCCCCCCATTCACACACACTCACACATATACATTTTGTACAATACCCCCTCCCTTACCTGCAGTGGACATGGACTGCCTGCATTATAAGTTATATAGTAATGTTGGCACGATTCAATAGTTCAAGATTCACCATTTGTTATGTGGTATACAGATTTTTAGCTACTGTCGTTGAGCCAAAAATGATATTTCACTATACATTATTGTGAAGCTTTCACTAGATATTAGACCAATGGGCCGACTTTGGTCATACAATTCCTACACATCTCGGCTGATGGGGCCCAATAGTCTATTGGTCTATGCTGCAAAGCTGAACTATAAATTCATAAGGAAACTATATGAGCCTTGTTCCAGACAAATTATAGAACATATACCAAAAGAAAAGCACATCATGCTGATCCCCTCCCCCCCCCCCACCTCCGCCACCAGTCCCAGTCCCACCCCCTCCAACCCACCTACCGGTCCCGCCCCGGGGAGGTGAGGCAGGCTGACAATAGGGTTATGTAAGGGGCTGCCCCGTGACAGCAGCTTCCTAGGGCCATCTGTCACTTTATAGGGTAATGTGACAGCAGGGAGATCCACCTCACCACGTGTGACATTGACACTGACAGCTTGACAGGGCACGCCCAGAGACACCCTTATCTGATCATGACTCTACCAAGCTGCGAAATGATCGTATAGGTTTCATGTAGAGATAAAAGTTATATTTGCACATTACGTACCGTTTAATCATAAATAAATGAAAGATAAAGTAAAGGCAGAACTGAATTTAATATGATAGTTTCCCCCTACACCAATAGTAGATTTTCTACCTTTATGACTTTTGGTGTTATAATAAAGCGCACAATTCATCAAAACACAAAGGTTTCATAGATGACCATCTGTGTGGTAGGGCATAGTCTAAATTCTTAATGAAAGTTCACTGATATAGGGTATTTGCACTGAAAATCCAGATCTTTAAGCTCGTCAGGTTGAGGACCTCAGGTCATAAAGGAGTGTCAGAGGGGTACAGACTGGGGGCAGCACCTTAAAGGGATTGAAATGCCTCAGTCTACCTCGCCTCAGTATAACATTATATTAATAATATATGTAACTACCTCACAAGGTGGCAGGTATGTGCCACTAATGTTCGATGATCAGGCTTTCAGTTTTAAACTGAATCACTGCTGAGGACTTTAGGTGTTCAAACTGAGGATACCCAGGATATACAGCTTTGGGTAGTCAAATTGAGAACCGAAGGTAGTCACCACCAAGGTTGTCACTATAACCAGTGGCGGATACAGGGGGGGGGCGAACGGGCCTTGTCCCCCCCCCCCAAAAAAAAAGGGAGAGAAAGGGAAAAGGAGAGGAGAAGGGAGAGGGGGCAGTTATCTGTATGGCATTCCATTCCTTTAGGGAGCGGGCGGAGTCCATGTCTGACCATTGCCCCCCCCCCTACTTTTTAAATTGTCCCACCAAACTTGATGTTCCATTGGGGGAAGGGGGCTGATGTCAATGTATATGGAGTGCCATTTCCTGAGAATGCACCATTTCAAGTCTTAAATTTCAAAATTTTCCTGGGGGCTAAGCCCCCAACCCTCCAAGGTTTTAAATAATTTTAAGACAAATATTCCATTTTATATGATGCTTGATAATGCACCAGAGTGAAATTTTTCTTGTACAGATCTTCAAGGTGTTCTACTTGTTTAGAATCTCAAGAATATTTGACCTAAAAACTTTTTACCTTAGATTGTACAGACCTAAGACTTAATATGTTCAATAAGAATGCACCAGAATGCACCATTTCAAGTCTACATCTTGGGGGGGGGGCATGCCCCCAAACCACCCTAGTTTAACTGCTGCGCGGCGCTTGCAGGTGCTACCAGAAATGTAGTACCTCACCACTTTCACCAAGTCTTGCCCCCCCCCCCCCTCTGGAGAATCCTGGATCCGCCACTGGACTAACAACAGTATGTAATAATCAATCTGACAGCCTAAGCTGTAGATTTGGATATCGTCAATCTGACGACATTGGGGAGTTCAGTGTGAAGTTCTCTTAAATTGATTTGTTCATATAAATTGTTTTGACCTTTTACATTGTAAGCTTAAACTGCTTTGAGTGAGTCATACGAGTCTATAGCGACTCAGGCTTTATGGAACTAAAACATGGTAATGGCCAAATGAAATAAATGCATCTACGGTATGAATACAAACACCACATCTGCCGACTCTATACAGGTATATACCGTAGCGGCCCGTTTTAAAAGCACCCCGGCACTTATGGATTTGAATATCCCTCTACCTACACACCTTATGTGAGACATGTTCTTATTTGAATACTAGTTTTAGTGCATAATGTTGATTTCAATGCCCCCTTTAACCGCTGTCAGTTACCTTAGACCGGTGCTTATTTGGGAACCCGGCGCTTAAATAGGCCAATATATGATATGTTATCAATTCATGTCATTCGAAGAAATAAGTTACACATAGTAAACGAGGTTCCAGTTCTGTGAATATCTTCAAAGGGCACGTTTATCATGTTGAAATACATTATTTATTACTAAAGAGATATGAACATAACTGTACATAATATCATAACTGATTCTTTTAAGATCATACAGTGAATAAGAAATAGGTTTATATTGTAGACATATACAGGCCTAGGTCAGTCGTCAGTTTCTGAAACCTCCCCTGGTGGGAGGGTGATGTGGACAGAGGCAGTGGCACTCTAAACCTCTGGGTAATAGAAAATGACAGAGGAATTTTTCAAAGTCACAAAATCATTGATAAGTTGGAAGAAAAATTTATAAAAAATCTAAAACAAATCAGGAATTTAAACTTGAGGAAATGTAGAAGACAAAAATCAGCCTACTTCATAATATAAATTACCTCTTTAAGAAAAATAGAGAGATTTGTAAACCAGGGGTCAGTAGTAGAAGGCCTCAGTTGGACCCTTATCTTATCTCCTATCTCCGATCTTCTAACAACTCCTCCCGACTGACCACCAACTGTATAGACTTGAGCGATAAGATGATCACCATACAACACGTCTCAAGTAAGGTTCTTAGTAAAAGAGCACGAATTCCACTTTCCACCAGTGAGATCCTTGTAACTCCTCCACCCCTTGATTTCCCCTTCTTTAACCCATTGTTTAAAACTACACCCCAGCCCCCAATGTACACACAATCCATTCTCCCTGAATCTCTGCACTATCAGCACCAGCGGAAATAATGCATTATGGTAGATCCTGTCGGGAACAAGCTAAGCCCCGGTAGCATAGGAGTCGAGGCAGCAGACAAGTATTTGTCCTAACCATGGGAAGGTAGGGGGGGGGGTAGAGGTAGGGGTAGGGGAGTATGCTGCCTGGGACCTGGCTGGTACCTTATCTAACATTACCACACATGTCTGTGGGATATTAGTGTATGGTAGTGAATACATTGACAACTGGAGGAGTCAGTGCTAACACTGAGTGGACTCCATTTACCCAGGCCATGGAACAATAGCATGGACGATTCCTTTCTAACAAAGACTACATATCGTCCTGATGCAATGCATGGTACTAAGGTTCATACATGTACTAGCAATCTAGGTAGATCTATGAGAATGAACAATGTACATTTGCTGATAACATGTATGCCCGGCAATCACTTTCAAATCGGTTCATCTAAATCAAAGCCATAACATAATATTAGCTAAAATCTCCTGTCTAAGGTCTAGGAGGTGTGGTTGTTTATTTTAGACTTAGTCTTAGTAACAATATTGAACAACAGCAAATGCTTAAGCATCGGTGAAGAAGTACATTTTTCTCCCCTATGATATTTTACGAGATATAATGCTGGATAATGTACGTATAAGATTCTTTATAATGATAGTTGTGTTATGGCATTGTCTACTATTGAATGATAATACCGTTTCGTATCTTCTTTTTCTTTCAGAATCTACTACAAAGTTTCTTATCTTACTTGCTATCAACCTGATGCCTGGCTTCACCTGCATGTATGCACTGCCCTGGCACTAAGGACAAGAATGAGCAAGAACTACCTCTCGACTACCTCCCTTTAGAATAGGGTAGGGGGTGCTTGCTGAGTGGGGATGGGGAGGTGGAGGGGTGTACTGTATGGGGTAAATCCCGGTCCCATCCTTCCAACACGGTGTTCAGTGGTTGTGTTTGAGCGGCACCAAGATTTCGACACCGGCAACTGACTATGCACACGATTAGCGCGCCCGCTGTCACCATTTGTATTCACCAGGGACAGGCTTGTTGGTGGGAAAAAGGCGAATTTAATTGTCACACGAACTTGGACAAATAGCATTATTTCCTCGGGTGTCCTGGACCGGGGGCACGTTCAATAGAGCGGGAGTAAGGAGTAAATGGACGAGGTCAACATGGGACGTCTACGTGTTGTATCCCGACCCCGGCATGTCAACATAGGACTGGGGAAGAGGTGGGGATTAGAGCATCCCTGGCTGATACCAGGGTAACTAACCTTATCTGGAGCCGAACGAGTGTTAGGCTACTATCAGTATCACTGTCTTACCTGCCCGTCTGCTTAAGTGTGCCTCAAATACTGGCTGCTGGCAGTTTAGGGGATGGATGGTGGTGGTGTAGTGCAAGGAAAGGCTATGATGGCTCAGGGCCTTCAATCCTGCAAATGATACCATTATTCAATTCGGAGTTAACATATCAAGATGTCTCGTAATCCCTCTATTGATAGTCATATTTCTGAAAGTCTAATGGGAGTTGGAGGGGGAGGGGACATGCACATTTATTGCCAATTAAAAAGGAAAAATAAAGTCCAATTTTCTTTTTTATTTTAGAATTCCCCTTAGATATGCTCGAAACAATGTGAAAACATCAAATTTAAAGGATGGTTGACCATAAAATGATATCTATTAGTCCATACACAATTAGAGAGGATGTGCAATACCCCCCCCCCGAAATAGGTATTCTACAGTATACATCCAATGGGCTGAATTATAGCAGGCAGTCCAAGAGTAGCAAGGTGGATAAAAATCTAACGATTCTTTAAATTATAAACAAAGATATGGAATATGAAAGCAAACAGAGTGGGTAGCAAAGCAAGTATGGCCTATGTGGTTATTCATCTTTTTTGAGCCCTAATCCTTGGACTATATGTTACTCCAAGCATACACCATATTCCAAATATATACCCAATAAATTTATCAACCTTAAGGGATGGAAGTTGGGGGACATAAACACCTACAATGTTAGAACTATGGTATGGATATATATCCCCATTGCTGTAAAGATAACAATACTAAAGTACTATAAGTTTGTAAATGTAAGTGATGTTAGGCATGTGGCGTGCTTCGTGAGAGGTGCGATCGACGGATAGGTGTGGACAAATGTGATGCTCAAAGTTACCAAAAGGAAAAATATTATCCTTATCATTCAGGTGATTCCATGACAAGTCCCCCATGGGGGGAATGATTTAAGGGGAAACGTCTTACAGGGGGAGATGATCAGGGAGGGGTGGCAGAGGGGAGACGTCCATGGGGGACATGACCAGGGGAGTTATCCTGACACCCATTCGATTTGATTAAATGACTGAGACACACTGAAGATTTATAAGTGTGGTTGAGGCTCACTTTATTTCCAGGAGATTATTTCTCAAGATTCCAATGGCTCGTATAAAAAAAAGAAAGAAAAAGAAACAACAACTCCGCACAAACAACTCCGCACAAAGATAAAGAGAGATCTCGTTGCGTTAGGTCCACTAGCTCGTACAAAAGAAACATATTGGCTCAGCATAGTTGTGATGTCTACTCCGCAAGCAGTCCCTTCATAACTTATGGTTATCAGAAACCACATCCAAATACAATTGTAAGTTCATTATATACTCTAACAGTCAGTCAACTACTATTCTATATCGACCTTATATCACTCACCCCGTGTCCATCTGTGTCCAGGTCTACATGCCACACATAACAATTGATGTTCACTGTTGACAAATTTGCCTAACACATTTAGACGAACCATCCGGACTAGCTCAATACATGTGCATTTTCTTTCTATTGTTGCCACTTGGATTTTCTTCTCTCTCCGGAAAATCCACCAAGAGAAAATGGTTTTAGGTGTTTCTTGTTTTTCTTTTTCCAGGGACAAGGGAGTCTTGTTTGCAGAAGTGATTTAGACAAAGGTCAATTGGTTCAAATCCCGCGGATTATCTTGTTTGGCCTCCAATATGGCCGGGGGCGGGTGGCAAGGTTGGGCAGGGCCGGGGGCCAAAACAAGAAGGATCAAGTTGAAATCTCTGTAGAAGACTTAGCACAGACACAGGTAGGGTGTCAGGCCATTCTCAGCCTTTCAGGCGCCGGTCAATAGAGAGCCCGGAGTCCAAAGTTAAAGAGAACAAAACCCCAAATACAAACCAAAGAAGTAGCACAAAACAGAAAGATTCTACTGTTAATACATATGTGAAAACTAATGAAAAAGCTAATGACGAAATAAACTATTATATTATGCCTCTTGATATTTCACACGGGCTTCGGTCCACATCAGCACAAGGGGTAAACTCAGTAGCAGTAGTGTTGTACACAGTATTGTATGCAGTTATTGTACGCAGTATTATACATAGTAGAACCATTTAAATCATTTCCGTGCACACACTCCCACCACGGATTGAGCTGTTCAACTCGACATTGTCTATGAGTTCTACTTCCACACCTCCCAACCCTGCCCACCCCCGCCCTTACAAAGCCGACCACAGTGTTTTGTCCCCATATTAAACCCCACCTATGGTCATTTTCAATGGATTAACGGTGGCCCGGGCCAGACTTAGAGCGCTGCGATTTGAGCATAATGGCACAAACCCAAACAGTGCCACCACAAAGGTTTCAAAACCTGGGGCCATTCCTTGAAGACCAAACAAAAATATAACGTTCAGCCTTGAGCACACACAACACGACGTGTCAATTTCAGGGGTTTAGGCCGCACCGACAGGTTCTCTATAAACGCCAAGTAGCCGGGCCAAACTGATCAACAATGGTGGCCTATTGAAAAGTGATTACCGCGCGCCACTAATACCGCTAAGGCCTATTGAGGGTAGGAGGCTGGTCTGGTGTTGAGGTAGGGTGAGGGGTGGGGTGTAGGGGGTGGGTGGGTAAACATGGTTTGGGACAGGAGAATGGTCTGGGTAGGGCCGCGTGGTATACAACACGGACAGTTTACTTAAGGGCAGGTGTGCTGTTGTAGCGGATCAACTTTACCCCCCCCCTTCACACACAGCACCAATACCAGCACCATAGCATACAGACCCAGACAAACCGTCCTCCGAAACCTGCAGCCCTAACGGTATAGTACAGTATTGACCGATACACAATCATAAAACGTCTATAGTTAACTTCAATTTCAGTGGCACTCAACTCATGACGGTCATATATGGCAGGCGTTTGTTCTGGTGCATCTCTATTTTCTACAGCTGATTGTATACTTCTTCCGGTCATTATCTAAGGACTTGTTTTACTGAGCCAATACCTATAGTAAATTGCCTGAGCCAAGAGGGAGCACTTATATATGTGTGAACAGCAATCCAGCTTGTCAGAGCCCCCCCCCCTCTCACATACATGATCCCTGACTTCTTGGAGATCTACTTGAGATCTACGGTCTATTATTTAAGACCCGGCGTGAAAAAGACCAAGACGGTAAACTTAACCCATGACAGACTCGCCCACCCATCCAATACCAAAACAATCACAACTCTGAGAAACATTATTGTCAATCAATAAATTGTGTGAATTGCACTCTGTGAAATATAAAGCAGTATCTCAATCATTCTGTACCAAACTGTTGTAAGGTATCAAATTAACAAGCTGTATGTTTCAGATGCAATGCACTTTCTTGCCTAGGCCGAAATACCTGCCTGCTCAGAGTGTCTACGGAGTATTTCTTGCCTCGCCATAAGTATAACGTTAGCTGTCGAAATGGCGCTTAAAAACCATTACTCACCCACTATTTGAATCCTTGCTACAATACACTCAATGGCACATGTAGAATTCATGAAGAAGTCTTGTTCTGACATACATATATATACATGTAGTTACCAATGAATGAGAAATTCTTATTTCCCAGCCTTCTCACCCTAAAAGTTCCAAACTTCCCACCTACCTATTTGTACTATCATACTTAACTGACACGATTACATATTCACGAAGAAGCTAAGTAATTGAACCAAGTTTAACCTGTACATACTTGTACATACTGATATTCTCCTATAGGTACTCTTCTCATACAACTCACCAAGAACCTCTATGTCCGCCTTATCCACCTCCACCTTACAGCCCCAATATAGGTGTCACACACCCACAGTAAGAAACCCTTACTTACACATCCAGTGCACACGTGAATAGCCAAGCCATTTTAGTCGTGCCGTGATTGTTGCTGTCTCATATGAGCGTGTCCCACGTGAAGGAATCTCTATAAATATCAGGTGAGGTATTATTGACAGTCTTGGGTAACACTATTGTGTTGGTCGTCAGGTGTGTTATGGTGCCCCCTCCCCTACAGTAGATACCTTCCCACCTGTACAATACTGACCGTATATTAAAACTTCTCAGATGGCGGAACTAAACAGTCATGAAGGGTATGAAGTGGCCCATAGTATGATAGTATTGCTGCAAGCCACATACAGATCTGCCTCCTAAATGACAAGGCTATTACCCATGGGCCCTGTTTCTATAGTTGGTTTGGATGGCACCATTTGCATTAGTGTTTCCTAAGTTGCTTTATCCAAAATAGCTCAGTTCGAGTTCTATCTAAGTCTGTGTTAGCCACTGCCTAAATCCAAATGAATAGAGCAAGAAGTGCCACTGTTTCTAAAGTTTTGGATAGAACTCAAACTGAGTCCCATCTGTTCCATTGACAGAAGTAAATCTGTTGTTTTCCAACTGACTTTGCTGCCATCATGGCCCTGATTGTATATCTGAATGGCACCATCCATGTTTACCAATGCAAAGATAATAGTGCAGACCCAGCAAAAACATGCTTCTGTTTCTTAACCTCAGTTCTGTTCTAATGCTCTATTGGCTAGAGCTGGATAGGACAACTTTAGAAACACTCATGCAATGGTGCCATCAAGTCCTTGAATTTCAGCTAATCTATCATCAAATGAATCATCCAAGTTTTTGTGTGTATTTCTCTTATTTAAAGTTTTGCTGACCACCTATAAGAGTTGGTGGCAAAGTTGTTTGAAAAGCAATAATTTTGCCTTCATCATTGGAGCAGATAAGACTGAGTTTGAGTTATATCCTAAGGTTTAGAAAGAGTGCTGCTCTATTCATTTGGGTCTAGGCAGTTGCCTAAATGAACTCAGCTAGAACTCGAACTGAGCCATTTTGGAGAGAGCAACTTAAGAAACACTAATGCAAATGGTGCCTTCCATAACCCACTATAAAACAGGATCCACATATTTCAATTGATTTAAACATATGATATAACACACAAATGAATAGGCAGAAGGCCCTAAGGATATACCAGTGAGAGGTGCACTAGAGGTGGATGCCACCATTGCATTAGCGTTTCTCAAGTTGTCCTATCCAGTTCTAGCCAATAGAACAGGAGAGTAGAACTCAAGTTAAGAAACAGAAAGCTGGTTTTACTCTATCTGCACTTTTAGCTTTGCATTAGTGGACATGGATGGTGCCATTCTTTTTTTAAAAGTATAGAAACAGGGCCATGGTGTTGTCATGGGAAGGGGGCATGGATATATACTTCGTTGGGTTCAGGCATGTGACCAAAACCGCTCTGTCTGAAGTATTTTCAACTGTAGTTGAAACGAAACTATAGGGAACAGAGCCATTCCTGTATGGAGGTGGCCATCTTGAAATCAGTTATGTAACTGGCCCCCGACGGCCATCTAGGATCTGGCAGAGGATTGTGGGTAATCTCTTACCTTCTCCTCCACCCACAGAAAACAATGGGAATTGATAAGCTGCCCCTAACTCTATCTTAATCATCTTGAGTACCTGTCCATTGTTTTAGGTGTGAATGGAGAGGATTAGCCTGATAGGGAAACAATGGCTTGGTTTTACTCAGCCTGGATTATATATGTGCCCTCCTAGAAAACTTTTAAAGTTTAATTTCTCTTGTATTTGAAATACTTATTCTATATAAAGCTTATATTGTTTAAGTTTAAAGTATTTGCTATCTAAAGGTATAGATTTTTATAATATAGCCTAATATAGACTATTAGGAAGGGCCAACCAAAGTGAACTGTACAAAGAGTCCAACTGCTGATCTAGCCCCCGACTACATGAGCCACCTAGCTAATTCGTTTGGTACTAGCAATGGCTCTGTTCCCTATATAACGACATCCCCTCTCACATAAGAGAATTGTCATATATATGTGTATATATATATATATATATATATATATATATATATATATGGGTGGGGCTCCAGAAAATGTCCATTAAGCAAATTTGTCATATTTTCTTTAATAACTCTGTAATAAGATCATTTCAGGTGATATGAACAGCATGGTTACAAAGATCTCAATGAGTACTTATGTAATAACTAAGGAATAAATTAATTTTTTCCTGTTATTTTCTGAATTTACCCATATTTTGCTTGAAAAATACCAAAAAATCCATGTCCCCTGAGAAAAAATGATTTTCATTCAATTTTTTTCTCTATTCACATTGTATTAACCCATTTTGCAATTAATACAACATATTTTAGAGACCCTTCTGTACATCACCGTGAATTTTCAAGAAAATTTTCAATTTTTTTCATTATCTGATGAAAATCTTTAAAAATAGAGTTTTTCTCATAAAATCATGTTTTTATTTAAAAAATGTGTTATCTATATGAATAGAATGCGTTTGAGGTAGTTTTTTGACAGTATGTAGAAGTCTGACACCCACATATTGGAGCAGATATGCAAAAATCTGAATATTTTACTGTTTTCTCTCCATAAATGAGGCCCAAAGAGGGGTAGAAAAATGACCCTTTTAAGGCTATTTTCTTTGGGGAATAATTTATTATATAAATATAAGGCATATAAAGATGAAATTCAGTTGACACTGTGTGTGGTGGGGGCCTGGAAAGGATCTTGCCATTTGATTCCGGAAATTCCACTTCAAAGTATGATAAAAGACAGAAAATTGAAAATGTTACGTTCATCAGATTTATGTTACGTTCATCGGATTCACATGGATGATTTACCTCTAATTTGCCTAATTCTTCAATAATAGTTAAAACAAATATCAAGAGGGTACCCAAGTAGTGAACTGCACCAGCTAGTGTAAGAATTTTTTCAATGTAGATTATTGTTTTGCTGTAATAGGAATGCAATCATAAATGTTACGTTCATCAGATTTATGTTACGTTCATCAGATTTTTGGTGTTACGTTCATCAGACTGTTACGTTCATCGGATAAACTGATGATAGCATATGTATGGCATAAATCATCCATGAAGAAAATTTTAAACAACCAGTAAACCTGAGAAAATCAACCTAATCAGCATGGGATATGAATTTTCCAGACAGATATATTCTTTAAGGAGATATTTCATGATTTTCCCCAAAAATGTTACGTTCATCGGATTCAGGCTAATGACTTATCAAAGATAAAATCCTTTATAATGCATAAGTAGATCAAAGAAATATCTTTAGGTATAGCTAATAAAAGTGAATACAATCATTTCCAATTGTCAGTTAGTGGAACATTGTTCAATTTTATATTTTTTTTGTTGTTTACAAGAATTTTTAAATGAACTTAGAGCAAATCCATCATTTTCTCAATTTACCTGATATTTTAAGCATGACACAAGATATGTGGAAACGAAGGAAAAATTTATATATGATATTCTGTGCATAGAAGAGATACATCTCTACCAGGTTCCAGTGAATATATATCATGGTATATTGTTTGAAAATCATTTTTCCACAATTTTATCTCATTTAATCAAATCTGATGAACGTAACACCCCTCTTAATGCTTAAAATATATGCATTTTGAGCTAAAAAAATAGAAAATGATGGAAAAATCCCAACTTCACAATATTTACCATTCTCATGGCTTATCACCTCCTCCACAGACATGTAAAACTATAGAAGTCTAAGGGTAATTAAAAAATTTGATCAATTTTTCTCAAAATTGGACATTTTCTGGAGCCCCACCCATATATATATATATATATATATATATATATATATATATATATATATATATATATATATGAGTAACGACATAAATCCATTGGAACAGCCCAACATCTATCCACACCACGTACATCTGTGTTTGTACAAAGCTGGGACTCCATGCAGCCATGCACACTATAATAGTAGGGCACAACAGATTATTTTACAAAAAATAGCTTTTACAGTGTATTTCTTGACTCCCAAGTATATGGTACGCATATAACAATGATATTGTTCATATTTCCACGCACCCATAATATTTTAATCCAGAATACAAAACCTCTGCTGCTGTAACGACCTTACGGGAGCGGACCGGTTCCCGGGAGCACCACGTGCATGCTGACATGAGCGATTTCCAGGCCTGATCTCGCGATGTTGCTGGCTTCATGTAGATGTCGTTGGGTTAGGGTCTGGTCCCTACTTAAATATCGCGAGAGATTCCGAGATCGGAACTGTCATGGCTGTGCTCACACATAAACAAGATAGGTCGCTATACCGCCATCTGCAAAGTCATGTTTTATGTACTACTCACTATTTACCATGACTGGCGCATTTTCTCATTGTAGGCCATACCGGTTCCCAAAGAAATGTGTGATTCATTGACATCATGATCACATGCATTTATCTATTTCTTTCTATTTAGGTGTTATGTATTCACTATTTAATATTGGGGTGGATGACCTGTTGCGGATTCAGGCCTATCGAGTCCTGCAGATGCGAGTTAATATAAAGTTATCCTCAGTCCACATGCAGTTTGGCTGAAATTCACCAAAAGTTGACACATGACTATTGTAGCGGTCAGCGGAAAATGTCACGGAGATACCGGGAGTCAAACCTGGGACCCTCCAACTTGCAAGTGGAAGCTCTACTGCTGAGCTACATCCCCTGGCCTGACATTCTCCACCTTCCAACTACCCCTGGATCGATATGATATACATAGGGGGAGTGACACCACCAAGTGAACAGTCCTCTGTCTGCGAGGCATCTGCACACCCGAGGGGGGAACGAACCCCTACACTCCTCCCCATGAGATTCAACTACTAGCAACTTCAACTTCAACTAGCACCCGGCCTTCCCCCTCAAGCCAGTTACCTGGTAATTGAGGCTTTATCAAACAGTGTTTGGGCACTCCTGACTTCCCAGTGGATGTACCAGTACAAGTACTGGATTGGTCAAAGCATCATCCAGTCAAACCTGGGACCCTCCAACTTGCAAGCGGAAACTCTACCGCTGAGCTACATCCCCTGGCCTGATATTCTCCACCTTCCAACTACCCCTGGATCGGTATGATATACATAGGGAGAGTGACACCACCAAGTGAACAGTCCTCTGTCCGTGAGGCATCTGCGCACCAGAGGGGGGGAACAAACCCCTACACTAGAGTAGATTAACCTAAAGACGACCGTTCCTGTGCAGGTTTTCAATAAGGGAAATGTAGTAGCTAATATCTTTGAGTCTAACAGGTCCTTAGGGTTCCCCAAGGAACTGAGTGAAAGACAATTATTTGGGTTTTTGGACCAATTACCTTTCTCATATCCATGTCTAAAGTTTATCTATTGTTTTTCATCATTTCTAAGACCAGCTCAGTTAGTCTATTTTCACCTTGAGCTGACCACCTTGCACCTTGAGCTGACCACTTGATAATTACTCTTTTAATGGGGCTATGTTCATCAAACTATAATTTGAAAAAAAGAATAAGTGTCTTCTATAGATATGCAGTAAAATGGCATAATTAAAACTATTGCATCATAAGAAAAATATATGTTTTTTTTTTATAATGACTCCATTAGAATGGAAATTGGAGGAAACTTTATGGCCATGGATATTGTAAATCTCATCAAAATAGAAGTGGTATTTCCAACCCTGCATTATAGAAGCTTTGTTTTTAATGTACTTTAATAGACCTTCAATATGGACTTTACTAATCCATTGATTAACTTTATCATCACACTTTCAGTATCAAATAGTTCCTCTGCATAATAATAACTATAGCATTACAGATAAGATTGAAATGTATGCATCAGAGCATAATCCAGTGAAGATTTCTATCCCAAACTATTCTGGCCATGAATCTTGTGATGTAATCCTACATTATCAATGGTTTCTATTCAATTGAATGCACAAGTAGGTGTATAAGGAGTGGTTGACTCAAGGTGAAATTGTGGTCATCTTAAGGTGAAATTGATATGTTCTAGGAAAAAAGTCCTATACAGAAAGTATTTAACATTTCTTCACTTTTCCTTATGCTATCATTTAGCAAAGATATTTATCTATGCCTAGAGTCAAAATGTATGTGTGAGCACTTGTCATCTTCAAATTATCGAACCAAAGTTGGAGAATTCTGATGAAATGACTAGCTGTTCATGGTAAAAACCTTTAGTGTATTATCATGCAGTGACAATTACTTCATATATTCCAGGACATCATTCTATGGGGTACTATAACACCTCTGTTTCAATAATATTAGGGTTTAAGACCAATGCACTACATGTGAAAGTGAGAAAAACAAGCTGACATGTGGTCGACTCTAGGTATGTGGTCGTCTTCAGGTTAATCTACCCTATATATAAACATCAATTCAATGAATTCTGTGTGAATTACTCATAGGAACTTTGATCTGAAGCCCAGACCTAAAGTTTGTATATAAAGCCCATGTAGGTAAGTGCAGGTATATCCGCGCAGAGGAAGGTCATTTCACGCCCGTTATGCCACGATTGGCTGGAAGGGCGGCAACCAAAACCCCACTTTGTGTGCGCTAACATAAAACTGCTGCCCGGGGCTTTTTGGTACCGCCACTCACTGCCGGGTAACTCCGAGCAGACCCGAGCACCGCCAGGCTGCTCAGTGGAGGCGAGTGGGGGGGGGGGTTGAGCGGGCCGTGAGAAACTCATCAATCTCCAAGTACCGGCCCTGTAACCGGGCAGGTCGGCTCTGTTATAAGCCGGCGTCTGAAAGCATCAGATCGGGCCAATTATTAACCCCATCCCCGCCCACCTATATCTGCACTGAACGCTAACAGTTTCCTCCGCACATTCCACCATGCCTACACATCCCTTACATTCCTCATTTTCCGATGATAGGACAAAAATACTGCTTTTGCCGTCCCCATGGATCTTACGACATGCACATGTCATGCGTATGGTACATTCCCGGGTATATTGCCTGGTTAAATAGGTAGGACTTAAAATTGGATAAGAAGCTATTTTTGGAAACTGTGAAATAGATCTCATTTACTCCCCCCGCGCCGAGTTTCTTCTCTCATCCTCTCCCACATTCAACTATATAAACCTAAAAAAAAAGATAATGGCAAATAAAGCAACACGTGTTTTGACCTTATTCCCCTCTCGATGGAACACAACAACACCCCAGAAATGGGGAAAACTTGGGAGAAATAGCATTTGGAAGTACAACTGCTACAGGAACCAACATTTGGACTCTGTTGTGACGACACCACAGTCACGTGACTTACGTGATCACATAACCTATTCCGTAGCAGCCTCCATAGCTCTCCCATACTGCAGGTGGTGTCGTTTGGTGGTTAATCGCTCATGGAGCACCAGTGTAATGAGTGCCGCGCCCCCGCCGCTAAAATCCGCCCCGAACGTGAGTCTCGCCTTGTTCTCGTCCCGCGAGAAGTAACGAGATCCAGATGACTGACCGCCGCGCCGCTGGGTGGCCAAGCGGAGGACAAGTCAACCGTGACATTTGTGAGGTGGGGAACAATGGGTGGGCTCCGTTTGGAGTTTCTGATTGCAGTCTGGTATATAGGCTGAGGTATGCTCTTAACATGCTTTTAATTATAAGCAATAAATGAGCTTCTAAAATAACATGGGACGAATGTAGGGTCTATATATCAAGGAGTAGGTGAGATATGAGCACCCAACAGACGATCGACGCGTGACGCTGATATATTTTCATGGAGCATTGATACAAAATAAAAATTTGACTGCTCGAAGACGTTATTTTTTATGAACTTAGCTATTTTCTTGGCTTTTACAAAAAAGACGATAATGCACTATTCTAATCATGATTGTCTCATAAATCACAGGTGTGCAAAATGAAATCTTCATACAGACCCTGTCTACCTTTCTTCTCTGGGGTGTGGTCATTATTTATCAACAGCGGGGTGCAAAAAATTCAGACCCCTCCTTAGGGGGGCGTAAAACATTTTGACCGGGCATAAAAAATGTACCCTCTTTTTCACAAAATCGTCTGCACGTTACTATAGATCAAAAGAAGTGTGCGAAATTCTCCGCGCCTCTGGCGCAGGGGGGGGGGCACAAACAATTTTGACTTTTGACTGACATCGAGGGGGGAGGGCATAAAAAAATCGCGAAAAACCACCACCCCCACCCCCCCCCCTGCTGACAAATAATGACCACTCCCCTAGGCCTAAATTCGCCTCTCATTCTCCCACACTATATCAGTAACTATACCCGCAACTGTTCATCCATCAACTACTGCACTAACCTTTAACCTCTATATACCTGCCCCCTCCATGTGCCCACAGGTAAGCTGATTCCCGGCAGGTGGTCGGCCAGGTGTACACTAACCTATATGGAGCAGCTCAGTAGCGTAATGCGAGCGGACGGATTCAAAAACCTTTGTTTCACATACCCAGCACCGGGATACGCAAAACTGGCGAGTTACTGTGCTAGTGCCGTGAAACAATTCTATCTGAACTACTCTTCAGGTTGTCATGGAACACCAATGCAATGAAGGAAGAAGCTGGCGCTGCGTAGGTTCGCCATGACTTAAGATGTAGGCTACACCCAGGCATCGATTCGTCCTCAAGTTTAATTCAAAAGTTCTTTGGGGTGTTACCTTAAACTCAAACATTTACTGCTGACCTCGTCATGGGGTGTGTATCGGCGGTCGTCATGGCTAGTGGCAGGTAAGTAGATGCTACGTCATGTACAGCCGGGGACCTGCACGTGACGTAGGTACCAGCGGCATACCTGGGGGACCAGCAGCAGGTGGGCACGAGGGGACCACACAGGGAGCTGCTTGTACGTGTATTAACCATCCAAGAACGCTGAGGTACTTAGCTATTGGCTTCATACTCACACACAGAGCTGCTACATGTATTGACCACTTAAGGATAGCATTATACCTCATGACGTCCTACTCCTACAGAGAGCTGCTTGTATTTCAAGGCGTCCTACTCTCGGAGGGAGCTGCTCGTACATGCATTAACCATCCAAGGATGCTGTAATACCCCAAGGCTTCCTATTGTTTAGGTCTTTTTTTTCTAAGCTATTGGACTTCTTCTTAATATTTAGTGTGAAATAAGCTGCGAAAGCAGATCAAAACCTTGGCGTTAAATTAAAGTTTGCTGTGCGTAGACCATGCACGGAGTAACCCAAGGCTTTCCCGATGAGGTTCAATGCCTTGGACCAACAAAAAGACAAGGGGGGGGGGGGGTTACTAGGAGTACTCTATCGTCGAAAGGAGACCTACAGTGGGATCCCGGGTGAGAGCCTGCCTCCTTCCCTGCAGTTCAGCTCAATTCACTTCAAAGGCTACACAATTCTGAACAAATAGTGTTATCAATTGGATAGAAGAAGGATCACTGTACTTAAAATCAAAAGTTTATAAGCGAATGTGAATATAATGTTATTCTATTTAGGGCCAAGTCATTTATTGCTTGCTGTGGGAGCTTGAGGAATGACACTTCGCGATGAGTATGTGAATCAACCATATTCAGTTCTGACGCCCCCCCCCCCCTCTCAGTGTGAAGGTTTATTATGTTTTGCCCCCACTCCCGACCGAGGAGCCATTTTTCAAAATGCCCCCCCCCCTAAATCTAACAAGCCCCCCCCCCTGCCCCTACCGTAGGTAGCACACACTTTTGTCAGATATGGGCTATTATGTATACACAGGTTTGTAAAGAGGCTCCCCTGTCTTCAATTCATTAGCCCAGATTCCATGGTGAATTTAAGTTTGACAAAAAAGTTCTGGGGCATTGTATGATGTTAAATGAGAGGCGACCCTGTTGCCTCTCATTCATCACTCAACAGAATTATGTTATCAATTTCAGAAGCTGATGAACCCCATCCACCGCGCACGGAGGGGGCTTTGGGCAGGACTCCGTGGAGGAAACCCCTCATCTCCTCTTGTCCAACCCAGCACCCAACCCCATCCGACGTCCCCTAACCCACACATCATTTCCTTCCATACCTACACACCATCCTTCCACCTCCTCACCCTTCACTCAACATCCCTGCCTACTGCACTCTCCACTCCGTCTTTTCCTACGCCACCACACTACATCTCTGACACATAAACCCCTCAATGGTTGGCAGAAAGAAGGCACCCAAAAACACGTATCCGTTCACTCGTGCAATAATATATTTGCCGGGTATTTATCTATTCATTTATCATCGTTTGTGTATTTAGTTTCACTTTTCGTTAAGATCCCTTTACTCCCCATTCATATACTGTACCAGTACATGTGCTTGTAGTCAGTTTCTTCACTTTAAGAGGAAATAACAGGAGTTTTCATTGAAATATGAAGTAAATAGGCCCTATCCCAAGGGAAATATAAAATCTAAAGTGATAAGAGAGTAGTGAAAGGAATGTTACATTGATGCGTGATTCTGAGAAATGGAAGAGAGAGAGAGAGAGAGAGAGAGAGAGAGAGAGTGTGAGAGAGTGAGAGAAAGAGAGAGAGAGAGAGAGCAGAATGTCCTAGCTACCGCCCCCCCCCCTCCCACACACACACACTATCCAATTCCTACACAGCCAAAAATAACTTTCTTATTTTAAGAAATTATTTCTCATTTTAAGTAAAATTAACTTAAAACAAGTTTGTCCGCCAGGTAACAAAATTTTACTTGAAATCTTGGTATGTCCAGCTTACTTGAATTAAGAAATACAATCTTAAGATATAAATTCTTGAATCAAGTAATTTATTCTCAAATCAGGATTCAATTTCCTAGAATATTTCTTAAAAGAAGTAGATAATTCTCATGGAAGAGGATTATTTCAAGATAAACTTACTCATACTTTTTCTTAATATAAGTTATATTTTCTCATTTTCAGTATTTAAAAAAAAACACATTAATTTCTTGTTTGTAAAGTGGTTATGATTTTTATCTATTATGGAAATGTTTTAGATCAAATAGAAGGTTATCAGTATAGGTGACTCAGTGACAGAGGATCATCAGATTACATGCAGCTCTTTGAAGCCACATTTTCTTAAGTGAATAAGACCTTTATTCAAAGTCTTTGACTTAATGAAAGGCTGTGGCACATCCCACCCTTACATTATCATATCATCTTCGCAAAAGGTGTTTGGCTTCCTTTATGCCTTGAATTTCCCACAATTAACTATCAGACCAATGGACCTGATACTAAATTAAATCCAAATAAGTTTCCTTCAGTTTTCACTTTATCTTACCACATCTAATATTTTAGGACCGAGTTTAAGCTAGGAATTTGTACTTTGTATTGCAAATAATTCACCATAACAGGTAGTGCTGGCACCTAGTGGCAGATTACATAATTTTCTCATTTTAAGAAAATAATACTTATCTGGCATGTTAGAAAATATTCCTTGGTCAATTTCTAACAAGATTTTAGTTCTACCTTTTACTAGATGCAAGAAAATACTTCTAGTTTAATAAATCTCATATTAAGAAATTAGACTTTCTTGTTTTAAGATATAAGATAAATAATGTTACCTGGTGGACAAAACTACCAATTTTGAGAAATTTTCTTAAGAAAAATAATCTTGAAAACTCAAATCAAGAAGGCAGCTCAAGATTTGTTCTAAACTTGATTTTTCTTTAAGACAAGATGACTGATGAATCTTATAACCAGAATTTTTCTCATAACTAGAAAAGATTTCTTATATCAAGTTTATTTTCTTGGATAAGAAAATTATTTTTAGCTGTGTACCCCCAACCCATAGTTCCCTTTTCTCTTGGGACTGGGGGCGGGCGAAGGTGCAAAGGGGACACGGAGGAACGTACCGGAAGCGCGTCCGGGTGCTCGGCTCCGGCCTGGGGCAGCGCATGCATCATCAATCAAAATGGCGGCTTGTTGTGTGTCTGTGCTTCCCCGCGCGGCGCATGACGCGTGCGGAACGCGCCGCGTTAGGGGCGGAGAGGGGCGTGACGGGTTCACGGGAAAGCCGCAGTCTGCATGGCCATGGTATGGGTATACAGTTAGAAGGGTTTCACAGAGTCTAATCCGAACCCTTAAACACAGGGGATCTTGATGAAGATGTATGAAACTAGATCATAATGAACATGTGAAACGGACGCCAGTCGTAGCACCACCGGGTGACTCCGTGTATATCGGTACATAAAATAGTCCCTTTGTAGCGCCATGTTCTATTCCGCGTTAGCGGATTCCTTAGTGGGCTGACCCCTGCTGAAGCTGATACCTTGAAAGATAAGGACTGATAACAGCGAGCTGATGGGTACAAGGTATTACGTAATGCACCCTGAAAAGTCTGCACTGAATGAAAGGAATTGTCCCGTTGGTCAATAATGTATCCCGCTAGGTCGGAATACTACTCACGTGTTTATAATAGTCGCATTCTCTCTGTGCTCTGTTACTGCAATTCATCAGAACACACACGTCATGGAGTGCTAAGTTATGACTATATGTAAACTTGAATTGTAAAGATGTGTGGTATAATGTTGCACATCTCATCCATGTAAAGCTAAGACTTTCACTGTACACCACAAGAATTAAATCTCTGAGTCAGTGTGAGGGTTTGGTAGACCCAATACATGTATCTCAATACAGGGAGACACCGTGATGTGAGAAACATCAATTTTTAAAATTCAAAACCTATTTATAATGCATTACATCCCTGTAGGAATTCTTGTGGTGAATGATTTTATACCCTATTAGAATCCCTGAGTATAGCCCCTTTTACTTGTCCCAGCTTTACTTCAGCAGCCCGAAGATATCCCCCACCTCCCCACACACATCCATCTCCCTCCACACCCGTCCAAACCCACCCTACATGACTACCGGTACTCTTCAACCTCGCCCCCTCCCGTCCCCATCCCAGACCCTATTACAAAAACACGGCCGCTGTCTTACTGACTCAGGCCCCAGCCCCGCCTCCCACATCCAAGTTAGATCCAAGTGGGACGTTTTCATTAGAGCATCTGAAATCCAATCTAATTTGGTGATTTCAGCAATTAAGCCGGTAGGTGACGGGACTGGGACGACCAGCTGGGTGGGCACTTTATTAGATCCATGCTGGATCGTGTGTACAATGCCGGGGAGACGGTGCTCGCCGCTTGATCTTTTATATTACATTAATGGGGAAGGCCTCCAGGGGAGGAGGCTCCTAATTGGTGGCCAACTTGTGGGCAGGGGTGACAAGGTGGTACCTGGGGAGGAGGAGGGGCAGTACAAGAGGCAGGGTTGTATGTGGGGTGGGGGGGGGGGTAGGATCCCCAGGTGGTTCATGCAGGTCTGGAGGTGGGAGGATCTGTCCAATTGTTAGACACAGAGGGACTGTGCAGGGTTAGAGGACTTCAGACAGTGGGTGGGGGTGCCGGGTGGGAGTAGGAATGTGCGAACAGATATCGTATCGTTGTGAATATCGGCGCTTATAGATTTGGAGGGGGGGGGGTATTACCCCTGGCCCTAATACAAAACAGGCGCTTATTCCAGATCCAGCCTTAGTGCTTAAGAGATGGTTCAGCATCCCAACACCCCATATCTTATTGGTTGATTATTCCTCCGGCTGGCTCCTTTTAGATACATGTCTAACCGTATACCCTTAAGCAGTTAAAAATGCAGGAGCAGATACTGTTGAAATGGGCTTAACGAGAATCTTTTACTCTAGATGTATCGATGTAGAAATGTGGTTGCTTCTCCATCACCTTTGATTGAAAAGAGGAGCGGTGATCCTGTCCATCACATCGTCCTGCCTGAGGTCAGTGAGTAAAGCTTTTGGTGTCTAGTCAATGTTAGGTCTGACAGAGACTTAACCATTCATTGCAGCCCCTCAGTAATAGTGTAAAAAGCATGCAATGGAGCTGGAATAAATGGATGACTTCACTGACTTCACCAAACCAGCGCATAGTGTCCATTGTCAATGGAACTGCTGAAAAGCACGCCTGCAGCTAACCAGGGGACAAAATGGCTGATTGCTCATACTGTCCAGTTAACAGCTTATAGGACCCTGTCAACCTCTACACCTAGTCAGCTGCCATCCCTGTGACCATCATGGCGGCGACCTTTTAACTGAATGGGTCATTGGTCAAGGTGCTCATCGTCACAGTGGTCATTGAGGTCCTTGTTAGTGACAGCTACGACTCTAAATTATTTAGACCCGAATCGTGGAGGCCCCAGCCCGGATAGCCTTACCCCTACCCAGCACAGGAGCACCCGGTGGCTGAGGAGCCAATTAATTAGACCCCACCCCAGACCAGACCCGCCCCCGCAGCATTAGCCAAGCCCTTTTAATCAGCCGAAGTTGGGCGCCAAACTGGACAAATTCCCTCTCTATTGGGTGGGAATAATATAAAGGATTTCATATTTATGCCTCCCCCGATGAGCGTTAGGGGGGTTTCTTATTTATTGGGATGTTTTGCGCGGCAAATTAAGCAAGGGAGGAGAGGGAGGAGGATTGCGATCGGTTGCCTTGGAGACGAGGGAAATAAAACTGGCTTGGATTATGCGTGTGTGTGATTGTGTGTGTATGGGGGGGGGGGTTGGATGTAAAGCTGAGCATTCCCTATACGGTATTTCTGAAGTCTTAAGGATGCATCAATTTCAAATGTTGAAATCTTGTACTTTTTGTCACACCTTGAATGGAGAATCATACCTTTGCGTATCTACTGCACATGGAATTTATTTCCTAAACTGGGATTCGCAGCATATGGATATAAGACCGTGAATCGCAGTGTTTTGCACTCATTGTTGAAAATCTAGCCCGGTGTTCTATAGGATCACTGAGAATTTCTTCATGCAATACATTTCCTCTCCTCCCTCAGGTTCTATATAACACCAGTCCCCCTTAGGCCAAAAAAAATATTGTAAGTTTCCGGTAACATGCTCCAAAAAGTTGAGGTAGGTAGGTCGTTTTTTTTTTTTTTTTTTTTTTTTTTTTTTTTTGGCTGAACAGATTTTGACATATTTATTGAATTGTTATTATTGATTATTACCCAAGGGATGATCCATTTCATCCCTAACACCAGTCAAACCCTAGGATCTCGGGCAGAAATGCTGGATTCCATGTTTGAACCCAAGCAAAGCCTCAAAATATTAGAAACATGAAATTATATGAAAATTATGAAAATAGTATGGAAAACTTATGAAAAATATGAAAAAAATATGAAAATGATATGAACATTTTCTTCAAAAAGTCTGAGGTCGGCACCCTTTTGCTGAGGTAGGTCGGGTGACCGGAAATAAAACTTTTTTTTTGGCCTTATCAATATCTGTGTGGTCAATCTCCTACACACATTACGGCGCTGTATTTATGTAAATACTGCACATTGCTTACACAACCAGTCTTCATGATTCAATTCAAAACCAGTTTGGTACAGACTACACCGCCTACAAGCCACATACGAGGGTATTACGATAATTGGCGAGATTATCTTTTTCCTCCTTGGAGAGGTATCCCTGTCCCTCTGCTCTACATCAGCAGCCTATAGGAGAGGATTTGCCATCGTTTTATTCTGGTAGTGATATAGTTCTAAATCTACTGTGCCATTCATCTAACGTGTACAGGAAATTCCTGTTACTTGTTATGTAGAATTGATGATTATATACATGTATATGGTGTGATCTCCCAAGGAACAGCGTTCTCGTCGGAAAAGGGAATTTGTGCTTTGTACACTTGGGGAAGGATAATTAATACCTCAGAAAGCCCATCTTTATTAAACCTGTATGTATGTAAAAATTCAAGTATTTATCTATTCGCTGATGATACAGCAATATGTACATCTGGGAAAAATGAATTACTAGCTGCTTCAAATATGCAAAAAGATATAAATGACTTTGTTGAATGGTGTGACAAAAATAAGCTTACTGTTAATTCTGCAAAAAACAAATTTATGGGTTTTGGAAATAAGAAATGTTTTTCTGATGTTGATCTAAAAATACATGGAAAATCTATAAAAATGGTTCCAAGTTACAAATACCTTGGTATAATTTTAGATCCAACACTGAACTATAAAATATTTTTAAAAAATCAGATGAAAACAGTGGCTTATAGATCATACCAATTAACAAAGATTTCGAGGTTTTTAAGTGTCGAAAACATGCTTAGGATTTATAAAATTTACATATTACCAATTTTTGACTATGGTGATATTTTATATGATAGAACATGTGTCACATATTTAGATGGATTACAACGAATGCAAAATAGATCCATTAAAATATGTATGAGAGTTGATAACATGACTAGTACGTATAAGATACATAGCGAGTCTGGCATAAATTTTTTAAGAGATAGAAGACATAGTCATGTACTTATCAATGGATTCAAGAGGAGTAGATTACCTACAAATGTAAGAGAAACCCATTTCGAATTAAGATATAATAAGGGCATACTGTTAAAAAACCATATACCTAAATGTGAAATGTACAAACGAAGTGTTCACTATAATACCTCTATTTGTTGGAACTCACTAAATTATGAAATAAGAAAAGTTGACAATTTGTATTCTTTCAAATCACTAATTAAGAAAGATTTGAAAGAATTGTTACCTACGAAGAAAGATGTAACATAATTTATCTATAAATTACATTAAATCTCACTTATACATGGCTTGATGTACCACTATCATTGATACATTAAATCTCAATTATTAAAACTCAATTATTAAGAAATTACATCAACTTTACATCAATATGAAATCAATATGAAATCAACTTTCATCGCTATTAAGAGTAACTCCATTGACTTATAGAGTTTAAATTTTCTATTATTTGTACTCTATTTATTTTTTTTTTGAGAGTTATCTTGTAATTGTAAATATTCCCATACTTGTGTGTAGTTTGTATAGTCCTGTATTGTACTGTAGTTTTGTATTGTACTGTATATAACTAGTGTTAATGTGAACTGTCAATATGTATATTCATAAATTAATTGTATATAAATACTTAAATTTTTAAATATGAGGTGGCCAACGAAAATTATTCATTAAGCGGCAGCCTTTTTGTCTCATTTATTACATTACCTAAGGTATTAATTGTGCCTTACTTACTAACTGTTACTCATGTTAATATTATTGTTATCATTGACATGGACATAGTAATTGATGTATTACAATTTGAGACAAATAAATTTGAATTGAATTGAATTGAATTGAATTGAACCTACATGAATTACAGGCAGGCATTAAGAACCATAATTTAGAATTGGCACAGTACATACCCGATAGCACCGCACGAGGATACTCACTATAAAATTTGAAAATCGTGTTGCTGCATCTATCTTGTGTCATCCATCCCGGCAAAAAGACAGCTTTCCCTGTACTACTAGGGATACATCCACTACCCTGGTACGATGTCTGGTTCTACTACCGTCGCTCGGGTGAATTTTCGCTAATCTGATGTTTCCTTTTCTTTTTATAATACACGCCATTTGATATATAAACAGTCGACGGAATGGCAAGATTTGCCCATTCGCTGCCCTTCTCTGTGAAGGCATCTCTGTCTTACTCTGGGTGTAACCCCATCTATCCCGCCATCTCTTCCTCTTACTTTCTTTATAGTAACGGTGCAGTGCACACGACACGCAGAACGCCCACCCCTTGTCTCCCACCCATTACACATGGTAGTCGCCTGCTCGCCATGTCCTACCGGCCGTACAGACCGGAAGTGAGACCTGTCTGCGCGCGCAGCCATTAGTTGGGTACACTGTGTCTGTGTGCGCGTCTCGGGGAGAACGTGACCCTGGAGAAGACAACGACACGACCAGCCCCCTCCCCTGTATACCCCGCCATGGTGTGGGCCCATCTGTCCCTCTGATACAGACACCCCACCCAACGTTGAGCTCGTAAGCAGACAGTGCCGAGGCTAGAATGCAGATAATAAACTTTTTCCCCCCAATCATTCCATGTGATACAACTTTATTCAATAATTTGGCGAGCGTTTATGTCACAACTCCAAGTAATCTTTTAGAAGTTTTAGGAAGAGCTTAATATCTTTAAGCATTTACCTTTTGAGCTACACTTGAGGTTCAAAAAGTTAACAATTCATAATCCTCCACATCTTGGTATACCTCCCAATCCAGAGCCAATGAAGAATTGTTTCCTATACCCTGTCTATGTTGCATGTCATGGTACTTGTGTTTCTTTGGTGAGTCTACAACTGTGTACAAATCGGTGGGTTAAGCACGAGTGGGAACTACTCAATGTAAAACAGGACAATCAAACAACAATTACTACTCCTCATTTCCTGCTATGTTTGGGGAAGGATATACAAGGGTTTGGTAACTAACGTAAACCCATAGACGTGTCTACAAAATTACGCTTTAATTTCTTTTGTGAGGCAAATTGATATTGTATCCCATTCGGGAACAGGCCTGGCAAAAATGTGTTCATGATCAATCGTGGTTTTGGTGTGTGGTTCTTTCCCATGAAAACGTATTGATCATTGTGTGATTTTCTAATCATTAGAGCCCTTTTTTAAAATTTGTTTAAGAGCTACACTTGCTATTTCAGCATTGAACTGAGATTCTCAGTCCCACGCCCCCCCCCCGCTCTAATGTTACCATAATATAGATCCTACTCTAGGAATCAGACCCTTGTGTCACAATGGGGCAACCAGCACAGCGTAAGTCACGTCCTGTCACGTCCGATCTAATGAGATTCACGCCGGAAGTCGGTGCCAACGTCTCCAAGGCGCATGTCCTAGCTGAGGCGGCGGAAGGACTAAATAAGGTATCACATCATAATTTCACACATTAATCGGTCTGTCTATTAGCTCTGTCATCTCTCTGTTGGCGCACTGATCTAATTATTCTCTGGCCTGTCGTCCCGACTACCCCACATTATTCATCTACCGCACAGGACGCCGGGAAGACCCAGGGGACTCCATGGCGCATGCCCAAGCTTGTCTGCTACTGTGTCTTCCGGTAATCAAGATGGCGGTGTTTTAGCTGGTGTTGCATGACGTCACAGGCCGATCCATCTCTTTATGTTGTCATTTTGTTAGTGTGAATAGGCTTGGAGTCTATACCGAGCAGATAGTCCAGTAAATAAAGACATAAAAATGGCCTAGTCTCAAAAAAATTGTTAGGAAAGGTTTTCAACTCTTTGACAGCTTGAAGAGATCTATCCAATGAAATCTATTTCCAAGGTTCACGGTCGCATTAGGTCACCTCAAATCACAAAATGGCTGCCATAAATGCCAACATTTGATGAAAATCTTGAAAAGTGTATATCTCCGCTTCTAGTCGACATAGAAACACAAAATAAAGTACTAGGAGTGCATTTCTGAGGTCCAGCAATCCATTCATGCCATTTAGAACCATGTATGTGGCAGCCATTTTGAATTACTAATGAGTTCTACCTTACTTAATGCTGTAGAAAAGTTGAAAAATGTATACCTCTGCTTCAAATCAAGATAGAAACACAAGATGAAGTACTTTAAGTACACTTCTGAGGCCCAAAAATCCATTTATGCCATTCAGAACCATGCAAATAAGAGCCATGACAAATTAGTTATGTGTTCTGCCTCATGTAATGCTATATACATACAGATATTGAAAAAGAAAAATCTGCATTTCTAATCAACATGGAAACACAAGCTTAGTAGGAAGAGCACTGGACTGTCGATCAGAAGGTTGATGGAGGTTGATAGACCTAGTCTGAACCCATCCTCACCATTTTTCAGCTGGAGACCCATGCCCACTTTATATAGAACTTTGTGTGTTATTTCTTTTTATTTCAAGTATGATGGGATTGATAGCCATATTTTGGAACATTGGTAATGCTATGAGAGGATGAGAACAGTCACCTTTACATGTTTGGCCTACTACAGAAGATAACATGGCCAAAGTCTACATCATATTCCAGTCTCTGCAAACTCTATATAAAAGTGACATAGTCCTTTTTTTTCTTTTTTTCAAATCCTATAAAAATATGTTCCATACACTGCAAAAAAACTTGTAGGTGTGAGTGTACTTTCTACAGGTACCTTTGGCTCATAAAAGCTTGGAAAGGGGCTCCCATGGTCCTATCCATAAGAATTTAACAGTGCATTTCCAATGGATGGACATTTGGCATGCATGCCAACATTAGAAAATTGGGTATAAATCTTACAATTCCTTCAAATAGGAGCTTAATTGTGGGTATGGAGAGCAAATAAAGTAGGTACCATAGGAAGCATAATCAATGTGAACATCCTGGTTCATTTTTGAGTAGATTGAATTTTGCGCCCCAACTATCAGACTATGCCACTTTAAGTATGTGTACCATCACTATCGCCATGTCTTTGATTGCTATGACAATGGCCCTTCCACAAAAGATGGAAACTCATCTGAGAAGGGTTTGTAATGGGTGCAGATCTGGAGTTCACACCTGATATGCTGTAAAGGAGAGACAGATTTTGGAAAATCTTCATTCATCAGCTTGTTGGGTTCAGAAATAGAGAGGAATGGCATTCAAGTCAAGCACACGCTAGCAGATGCTGACGTTGCAACAACAGCATGTCATGTTGCAGAGATGAGACCTGCTGTAGTTGTAGGAGATGACACAGGTCACCTAGTTCTACTGCAACATCACTTTACACTTGCCATCCATGAAACCATATATACCTCCACACAAGCACAAAAGTCATAAACATCTCCATTCTGCAGGCAAACCTTCATCTTAACTTAGACTCTCCTCTGTTATTCATCTATACCATTTCAGGATGTGACACTACCTCTTCAATATTGGCAAAATATCAGCCATGGAAAAGTGCAAGGTACTTAAACCCTTCTCTTTCGATGTTAAGGGAAAGGTTGTTTCTAACTCTTCCCATCTACCACCTGAATGTCTCACCAACAGCTGATTCAGGCAAATACCACAGTCTGAGAGAATACCATGAGGTTCTGTCTTGGCTAGGGAACAATCCCGGTCTCTGCACTCTGTATACAAAAATACACCATGCACGTTACCAAAAACAGGGGGAAAGGGGGGTATTTCCTCAAAATTCGCATGTCCGTGGATTTGGGGGAAAAGGGCTGTATTTTAAGAGAAAGATCTGTGAAAATCAAAAATAGGGGGGTATTTTTTGGGCAAAGTCATCTTTTTCAGAAAAGGGGGGTATTTTGGAGAACGAACCTGTTCATTTTTGGTGCTGAAAAGTCTGCACTTATAGAAATAGGGGGGAGTTTTGGAAACATGTCAGTGTTTTCCAAAAAAGGGGTCATTTTAGAGGTCAAAAATTCCTTGTTTTTAAGGGAAAAGGGGTGCTATTTACCCCC
Organism: Acholoe squamosa; assembly: GCA_949317995.1. Taxonomy (NCBI): domain Eukaryota; kingdom Metazoa; phylum Annelida; class Polychaeta; order Phyllodocida; family Polynoidae; genus Acholoe; species Acholoe squamosa. The sequence continues at coordinate 46,099,386 of OX439037.1, forward strand.
AAAAATCTGTGGTATGGGTGTGTTATGAAATTCCCGTAACGAGCATGGTGTTATATTAGATGCTGAGTGCAGGGACCGGGGGAACAATCTAAAAGCTGAGGAATGAGGATTAGATATGCATGAAACCCAGAGGGGAAAAACGTTTAAGCCCATAAGATGGATCAGGGTGTGGCTCCTGCATCATTATTAAAGATTGTCCAATGTAAGTGTATTGGACAATGTAGTGAAAACAACTATTCATGCAGGAAGAATGGAATGCTATGTTCCCTTGCTTATGGCCATTGTAAAAGAAATGGACTGGGCTATGATGGTACTTTGATATATAATGTATACAGTTATGAAGTACATCCAAGTTGAATTGATCCATCAAGTAGAACTAGATCTTTATGTTACTTCACTACTTTAAATGATAGTCATTTTATATTTTTGAAGTCTAGTGCAACTATTATGAAAGATACCAGATATTATCATACTGTATTTTGTGTCACACATATGCTCTGGCCCTATGTTCTGTTCTTAGTTTCACTGATTTTAATAATGCAAAGAGCTCTGGCATTTGAGAATATTATACAAACTAATACCATGTAAAATCTACATACATGATTTTGAATGGCATGGTGGACTGCTGGACATAAGAAATGTACTCCTAGTACTTCATTTTGTGTTTCTGCATTGATTAGAAGTGGGGATATACACTTTTCAAGATTTTCATTTGTCAGGCTAAAAACCGGACTAATACTAATATTAATCTCTTTTTGTGATTTGAGGCGAACTTATGTGACCTTGATCCTCAAAAATGGTTTTGTTGGATAGATCTCTTCAAGCTGATGTCAATAGAGTCATCATATATATGTGTAAGGCATAGAGGCATCAGTGAAGTGCTGGCGAGCAGACTCGCCAGCACTTCATTGATGCATCAGGACAATCAATGGGTATGATGCACTAATGCATCATCGGCCCTTAAAGTGTTAAAGATCACTTGATGCCTCCAGGTTCATGCTCCACTCTATTACAGTATATCTGGTGATAAATACACCAAGGTATCCCATTTCTATGAAGTTTTCTCATTTTTGACGTATTTCAGCATCCGCCATTTTAGATTTAAGGCATATGCATGGTTTTGAATGACATGAATGGATTCCCCGGAGTCAGAAATTTACTGAAAGTACTTCATCTTGTGTTTGTATCTTGATTTGAAGCAGAGCTATTCACTTTACAACATTTCTACAGCATCAAGTAAGGTAGAACTCACTAGTAATTCAAAAAATGGCTGCCACATACATGCTTCTAAATGGCATGAATGGATTGCTGAACCTCAGAAATGTACTCCTAGTACTTTATTTTGTGTTTCTATGTCGACTAGAAGTGGAGATATATACTTTTCAAGATTTTCATCAAATGTTGGCATTTATGGCAGCCATTTTGTGATTTGAGATGACCTCATGTAACCTTGAACCTCAAAAATAGTTTTATTAAATAGATCTCTTCAAGCTGATGTCAATAGTGTCATCATATGTGCAAATACACCAATTTATCCCATTTCTATATCATTTTCCCATTTTGACCTAGTTTAGCATCCGCCATGTTGGATTTTGGCCATTTTCCCAAGGATGATTTTTGTGATATTTTTTTTTCTGAAAAGTAGAGATATCAAAGATATGAAATCCACTGAAAAACCTTTCCCTTTTAGACTACCCTATAGCCTGTGAGTATCTTGGGCGTATCAACATGAAATAAAATCCTGTACTAGCAACAGGGCCTACACATACACATAATTTGTCTTATGTACTTCTCTATATCCAATGTGCTGCTGTTCTATTGCCTTAGCAAATATTGGTCCACCTGCGTTTCATCTTGGGCATTATTCCAGGGTATAATTGCAAGAGAATATTTAAATGAATTTTGACATTGACACCGTTAGTTGGTAAATTGATAGGATTCAGTTAGACATTGATATTTTTAACTTTACAATACACTCTCAGCCGCAATTGTAAATGGGCTATAAGTAGGGGGGGGGGGTTTGCAACCCCGACGTACGTCACTTAAATCTGGTTTTACGTAGACGTAGCAGTGCTGTAAGTATGCTGCACGTCTGCGTTATATTGTAGTGGCTGCTAATCCTACCTAATATCGCTACAGTGCATACAGCAGGATCCACTTCGGGTCATTGATTTTATACCTACGGCAGTTACAACTGTATTCCAGAATAAGAGGTACTCTATTGTAAAAGTAAACCCTTGTGGCGGGCTGACAGTGTAGATTACAATTTAGAACTAGTTGTACTGTATTCCCATGTTTCCTTTAGTGTAGAAATCCAATGCATAAAACGTTACTACAGGGCAATATTTATTCACAGCTACATACAGAGGGAATTGCGAGTAGAAATGACATCACCGTATCCTTCATTTGATAATACATATAGAAGTATCAGATCATATCGACGAATGTGCAAAATGATAAATAATATGTATATACATGAAAAATGTTATATAGATACATCTACACACATATCCACATCAACCTTATAGTACAGATGGTGTATACATACAGGCAAACATCGCTATGTCATCGCTACATGGATAGGATGCCAATATAATTCATCTACCACAGTCAATCACTTCAACGGCAAGGTATCGAGCGCATGCAGTATCTTATAACTGTCGATAGCATGGGTTTAGCTGTGATATCCTTAAATGATGTTTAGACCTTCTCAACACCTGACCATCTAACGTGACTCATGTTACATTTGTCCATGAACACAATGTATATAGTTATATACATTGAAAAAACAATTCATACAGTCAAAGCTTGTTATGCCGGGTCCACTTATACAATGCACAACACCCCGGCATTATTATATTTGTGTGTGAATGGACTGTTTAAATCCGTGTTCATTCAAAATGTGTCGTCTTTTTTGTTTGGATCTTTTAAGCATCGTGTAGTGCAAAAGTCAGATCAGACACTTCTATCAATAATTACATTGTTACAGGTAGACAATTGATGCTAGTGTAAGGTATGACAGCACAAAGTCACTCCATTATACGAGCTGCTCTGTTTAGCAAGCAATCCCTGCTCTCTCTAAGCTTCCCCCATCCCACCTAAGCCCACACATCGCATGTCAGGCCCTACTATAGCTCTCACCGCCTCTCCTTCACATCACTATTTGTGTACTTTTCTGTTCACGTGGTTCAAACATAATTTCCCGGCGATAGAAACCCGCCAGCTAAACCAATTAAGTAGGCCTAGAAGTGACTTGCGTGTTGGGGAATGCAGCACGCGATGAGGTCGTGCCCCTTTACTATAGTACCTAAGAGGGAGTTAGTCACCTCATGCTGGGTGCTCTCTAGTGGCACCTTTTCACGCCAAAAGTGCATTCCATATTGAGAAATTATTATCACAGGTCTATTCCAAAAGTGAAATACCTAGCACGTACTGTTATTGGCCCCAGTTGCATGGAAATGCGTTTAAACATCGACATTCAGATGTATACTACAGCTACCACTAGTGAGTCTCCTCCTAAAACATACAACGACTGATGCCTTCTTGTCTGTCCACAGTTGCAAAGGGGATTCCACAAGAGGTGATCAAAATGATGGGGGTGATAGCGATCCGATTTTATTTATCCCTGACAGCTCCCCCAGCACCACGTGTATTTCAGACCAGTTTAATCCAATGCTTCAGCCCTTTGAACAAAAGTAACAAAGTCCTTGTTCATCTCTCTTAAATTCTTAGATATGAAGAATGTGCGAAGTATAAAAGAGAACGACACAACGAGCGGTAAAATTCTGTTACGGATGTAGGTCGCGTAATGTGGTTTTCGTTGCTTCCTTCCATGAAGAGCTCCACCACGAGATCTCCCGTGATTCTGCAAGGCGCCCCCTCTCGGGGAGCGTTGGCGTTAATGGTGCCAGTCATGCGTGACCAAATGAAAGGCGCGGGCACGGAAATGGACGCCTCGGCTACCTGGCCACGTGGTCGAGCCGCTCTGTCGGCATGGCAACTACTCACGCGATCCCAGCCACATAGCCTGGGAGCAACTCAGAGTGTGAGTTGGTGAGGGTAGGGAGCAGCTCAGGGCAGGGAGAGTTTTTGAGGAGCTCATGATGGAGAGAGTTGGTGCTATAGCAGGGATAAGCACCAATGGGGACAGCTAGGTGGGGCAGCTAATAGCGCATCTCGGGAGTCGAGAGTTTGTGAAAGTCGGTTGGTGCAGCCAAGGGTCAGCTCAGTGATAAAGTAATAGGAGAACAGCTGATTACGGAAATGTGTTAATTTTTCAGTTCAGGATAATGAAAAATGGTCGGGGCGACTTAGGTTGGTTGGAGAGAGTTGGGCCGCTTCCCGGGCAGCTCGAGATCGGCAAGTAGTTAAATGTTGGGGGCTATTAACACTAAATGAGCAGACCACATCACGTGGGTTTGGGTGAACAGAAATTACAGGAGCAGCCCAATATGCGAGAGAACCAGATGAAGTAGAGAACATGTGGAAATTAATCCACAGTCTGGGGAGCCTGGCCGTAGAGGAACAATTTGTATTGTAGAGGGAGAACATGAAATGCTTGGTATATATACATAAAGTTTAAGTAAAGGAGAGATTTCCAGAGGAGAAAGGGAATGGTTAGTTGGCTGGTACACATGAGTAACGACATAAATGTGGCAGGCCCCTTCCGACGTCCCCAGGCTGTGTGTCAGTCACCAGTCCAAACCCACCAGTCGGTGTAGGAGCTGTTTCCCCTGGAGGAAAACCTTACTTTACCACACTCACTGTACCCTCCCACCCCACCTCATATACCTGAATGTCTCCTCTGCATTCCTTCAGCCATACGCAAATACCGGGTAAATTATATTTGTAGCTCTGGGAACACACGCATTAATTCAACGTCGAATCGACATTCTCAACAGGTTGATGAACCTTGACCAACAGTTGCCAACGTTGACTTACGTAAAGCTGGTTCTTATTCTAGACGAGAGAGGGAATGATAAACTGATGCTTCACTTGATACATGTGGATGACGTGCTAAGAATTGCAGCTCATACAGACTTACCGATACTTTCTGCTAATCTTTACAAATATATGTACTTAGTACTGCTTAGGATGAAAGGGTGCACTAGGCTACCTCCAAAACAACATGTCATAGGTCTATTTAATATCAATTGAAAAGCTGAGCTGGAGATTGACACCTCGCCAGTGAACCATTCAATCATTTACACTTGAGAGACATACAGGTACGGTGACCATTGCAGAATGATGCCTAGTAGCCAGGTCTACACCCCTAGAGCTAATCAATGTCCTAATTTCGCTGGTGTCTTCTCTCTGTTATATCGCTCGCCCGGCCCAAACGCCTCTTGCAGCAGCGACACCACGTGAGACGCCGCAGAACTACATCCCATCAGCGCGATCTGTGGAAATACAAGCAGAAACATAAATTGTGGTGAGCTTTTCCACTATCTCAAGGCCTTAGAGAAAGGGGTGTATAAAAATGCACCCCATAACATTTTCCAAGATTGGATTAGAACTCGACAAAGAAAGTGGAATATGCAAATGAGGAAAGGCGGAGGTGGTCGACGGATGTAAAACAACCAAGAGCCTGTTATCATTATTTAAGAATAATGAGAATATGAAAATAAATAACACAAGAAAATGGTAAATTTGTGGCATTTGCTTAATTTGATGTTGCAATATTAGAAAGGATTTAGAGTGAAATGGTTATTCAAACTGACCACATGCCATCGACATTGTAATGTTAAAATTGTCAATAGATAAACCGCTTTGTCGCCACAATACACAAATGCATGATTGGTGAGTTAATCGCCAGTGCTTCGCCCGTGCATCGTGACAACCCAAGGGTGTTGATTATATTCCCAAATGATCGATGCAGTGCCGGTGAGTTCCTCGCCAGCAAACAATTGATGTATCATGATAACAAACTGGTGATGAAGCCCTGAACACCATGTCCAGTAGCGCATCCAGGGGGTGGCCTGGGGGACACGTGCCCCCCCCCTAGACCCCCTGAAATTTGGCCTTGGTTAAATCCTTAACTAAAGGAAATATGGTGCCAAACCCTGGCCGTGCCCCCCCCCCCTCAGACCAAAATTTCTTGGCTGTGCCCCCCCTAGACCACCCCTTCTGGATCCGCCCCTGATTACACATTACTTGCACAGTTAGGTGTTGCAAGAATTCCAATTTCATTCTCTATCTAAGACACCAGGACCACAATCAACCCAATTCACCTATATATTTAGAATACGACTTTGTGTTTGTGTACCAAGCGTCCTGTGTGATTGTGCACTTGTATCAGGTCGCCAGTGTTACGTCCCATTTACTCTAGGTACTCACATGATGTGGGCGATATGTAACCAGTCCCAGCCTCCCAAATGAAACCTCCCAAGCCCCCTGCGCAGTCGTTAGGCTAAGGCTGGAACGGTGTAAGTGACCTGGCATGGCTGGCTGGTGGGTCCCCAGGCTGAAATCAGCCAACAAACCCGTCATCTACTACCCCCTCCCTCCTCACCCTCCACTCCAATGTTTCACCTCAAACACACTGTACATGAGTGCCACAATCCCTTATCAACCCCATCTTAGGATGTTTCTATGCCTGCCTCTATTTCTGGTTCCCCCTGTCTATGGCTACGTTCAAGCCACTCAGAATAGGGAGCAGCTCTCTCTATATGTGTACCCTACTTATTGCCCTTCCCCATGCATGCTGAAAGTCGCTTTAAGCCAAATGAGTGCGTGCGGCACAAAGAGCTGGCTGGACTGGAGTTCCCAGGTACATCTTAGGTTCTGGTATCGTGGTGCCAGAGTAGCAGGACCCATCCTGTAATGGCAACATTCACTACTTAGCTCTTGTCGACCCCCGACTGCTTTATCCAGGTATCCTGAACAAATAACCTGTTATTTATTAGAACACCCTCTGTGACTGTCGGATATCAAGAAGACAAACAGCACCAACTATTGCCTTCAGTCAGTGTAAATTAGGCTGTGCAGGAGGGCAGCGTGTAGGTGCGTTTGTAGGGATTAGGCCAATGTAGGGATGCGTTTTAACATAGAAAGGGATAAGGAACTACATGTGTATGGACATCTAATGTTGCCTGTCTGGCTTCCTGGATGTGGATGGCTGAAGATAGATTTCTACTATGGCGCAAGAGAAAGACTTATGGCCAATTTCATATTACTGCAAAGGATCAACTTGGGTGTGTAGGACAGCATGATATCGCTTCATTTGGCTCTTTGGATATTGATCTCTTGTGAAATCACTTAATCTCAAGGACCTGTCCAGTTCACGTCTTTCATGTGGACCAAGCTACTCATGACTCTGAGCACTCATTTTGTTAAGGCAGTGATGCTATGATTATTGTAGTCGCTAGCAGTGGCTTCCTGGCGAGAACAAGACGTGATCATATCCGTATTTGGTGTAGGGAATGACTGGTATGAATGTCTGGCAGTTTATTCTGGGTTTCAAAACCTGAACTTTTCCAGCCTAATAAAAAAAAACATATACACACCACTGGTCTCTTATTTCCAAGAAAAAGTATTTTGCTGTCGGCAGTATAGCTTCCCTCACCCATCTGATGCATGGGAAGAATACAGGTGAGCATATCAGTCAATTTATATGTGGTTTGATTAATTTTGAGGATCTAATAGGCAATGGTTTGGGGGTGCTGGGGTTACTTGCTCAACAGAAAAAGATTCACCTGCCTTTCAGATTCGCAAACGTTATCCAACCGTGCTATAGGTCAATATAGTTATCATGCTGCCAATAGGACTCCAATAAATCATCAAAATGTATGATGCACGGAAAAGGGTCTTACACTATTCCTAGACACAGTAGAAATAGTGAAGTTGTAGAACATATATACAAGAGCTTGGTACAAATTTGTATATATGTGCTATCATGTAAACCCTACGATTTTCCAGATTCAATGGTTGTAGTGGTACGCATGTATTTTTGTAATTGTAATAATTGTAAAAGCTATCTAATGGCCGTAGGATGTATTAAAATAAACCCCTGGTGTGAGTTTAAGTGCCAGCTTTGGCTTCACCCCCCCCCCCCCCACAACAAGGATTTGCTATGCAGGGCGAGTAGCTCGTGAGGCAGCTATAGAGGGACGGACTTCTACCTAGTTGTTGGAGGTGAGATGACTGAACTACATTTCTAATCGTGTAGGTGTTCAGATAATTAGAAAATTAGAAAGTATTGAAAATTAAAATGCAGCAATCTCTTTATCTACTTCCCAGACTGTGTTTTTAAAGTACCCTGATGGTACAGGTTTCTGACAATCAGTGCATGGTGATAGCTGTACGACTCACCAACTCACACTGTATCGTCTGTATTTTCAGAAAGGCTGACATAGTTGTATCTTATCCAACAGTAGATACTCTAATAGTACTGTATTTTCAACCAAATCCCTCAGGCTATTTCGGTGGCTTCCCCGACTAGAGCACACCCCTTCCTGGTGGGCGGCATGTGGGTTGGCAGGGGTGACCTGGGGTGGGATAGGCTGGTGGTGGGACGCTGCAGTACAGGGTGGGAGGTGAGATGGTGTGGGGCAGGCTGACAATGGGACCCCCAGGCTGCCCAGGGGCGCATGATGACGGCGACCTTCTTAAAGACGGGGCGGGCTGAGCGGGGCAGAGGAGGGCAGTGAAGGGTCAGCGGCCACAGCAGGGGTTTACCTCCTACTTTCCACAATTCGTGTTCCCTTTAAAGGCAGTTCATTTACATCGTGATTCACCAAAGTAGCACAAGTGAGTAACTCGCAATTTGCTGTTGCATCATACCGATCCTGTATCAAGCTCGTTAGGTTGCCGTGATGTGTATGCATAGCCCAGACAAAGGCACATCTAGTGCATCAAGGCGCATATGCAGTCCACATGTTCTGTAGTAACTTTCAATTTCGCCACTACGTCAATTTTCAGTAGATACCACATACACCGCTTATTGCTTTGCACCACCAGCACTGTGCCATGCTTTCTAATGCAGCTGTACACCAATAGTGTATCTCGAGTGAACATCCATTTTATGAAAAAGAAACACTGCAAAGGCGTCAATGGCGAATCTCACGAGGCGTTCTCGGGCTCCAAAATCTGTTGCGTTATGTGGTCCTGCTTAGCTCATAGAACGCAAGGGTGGGCCTGTATGAGCCCTAGAACACGATGTGGGATTCGACCTTCGTTATCCTCACACATGATCATTCCAAAAGCACCACAGTGATTATCTTGATAGCATTTATCCACTGCCCCCATTACAATTGTACATTGCAGTGCACGAAGTTTTGCGTCAGTCAGTACCACTACAGCACAAGACTATCAGTACAAACCCAGCTACAGAGTGCTATTTCTGAGTACTACTTACACTCCATTCACCCAGGCTGGGTGAGCCTGGGCTGCTATGGTGCGGGAATATAGATGTGAGATTTGTCGTCATTGGTCCTGACATTAGGAGGGTGTAGTTCTGGGTACTACACCACCAGGTCGCCCTCCCAGTGTCACAGAAATCCGCCCTCAAAGTGCTCTGTCGTCGCCCCCTGCCTGCCCCTCACCCATATTGGCACTCTCCATGTTCTTGCCTTTCACTGACAATGTGTTTCTGTCACAATCGTGGATACAAACCACACTAGTATCATGCACATTATTCCTGAATACTTCGTGTTCACGTGTTATCAAAATATACCAACAAAGCAGAGCTGCGTAATCGGTATACATATCGCATTGATCATTTAGATGGTTTATCTACCCTGTATTGTCGGTATGATACATGAGTATCGTGGTCAGTTCTCGTCAACGCTATATTCATGTATCACCACGACAGCTGGGTAGAGGCAAATGATAAAATTGTAACCATGGCCATATAGCTAAGCACAGCAGTACATACACATTGACCATTCTACCTCTTGAGTAAGTCTTAAAAATATCCAGAAATAGGAAATATGTTGGGGCAATAGCGAAGGCTTTTAGATTTCATAAGACTTAGATATTCAATCAATAGAGTCAGTTGCGAAAATCGTTTAAAATTAATTGCAGTCTGACATTCAGGTTGGGGGAATGGCATATCCAACCGTTGCAGAGGGGTCTTGTCCCGGAGCAGAGTGGGTTGTAACCCCCTGCTCCGGTCTCTGCCTGTCATCCCTATCTGGATCCAATCTACACCCAGCCCAGCGACAGATGTCCCGTCCTGTTCATCCTCTACCACACATGTCACCCTGCCTCAATACCCCCTGTCACAAGTGGCACTAATATCTCTGTGGGGAAAAGAGGAAAGTAAATAATAATAGCAAAAATAATGTGAAAATAAAGATCAAAATCAAAATGACCAAAAAAAGACAGAAAATAGAAACTACCCTGCTGTCACTAGCTAGGTGTGGCCAAATTGGTACATACAGGCAAATTTTACTAAAAGCGTAGAGATTAACATAATGGTAAAATAAAAATGTTCAAAACAAGAATCCACAACGCGCTTGTTATGTGTAGATAATTCGGATGCTATACAAAATCAATAATTTAAAGATCAAAGTGTCGGGAATAAAAGCTTGACCTGGTTCTGCAGCGGTAGCTGATTGTGTTATAAGTGGATAACATAAATTCAGAACTAGAGGTTCACCTGTGTATCTGCAAATTGAGTCCATGTGTGTGTCAGGAGGGTAACAAACTGGTTCGAGCCGACATAAGGATTTAGTGATGCAGAGTAGATGGTAAGTACATTTATGTGTTCTCTTTAAATCAGCTACATGTAGCATAATGACGAGCTGTATAGCATTATTTTTAGAACTTAATTAGAGTCAGTTGACTGTATAAGATATGGGTCAATGCACGTTATCAAGGATAAATAATAATTGCTAACAGGACTATCATATAGCAACACCACAACCCGCACGAGTGACTATTGGAACCCCTTTGGTTTGAATCAGGTTTATGCCTTTTACACTTCTGATATAAGCGTCTGGTTCAATCATCTGTGTGCTGTATGTGGGGACTTGCAAATACTCAGATGCAATCACTGGTGTTATCTGCACACCTAAATGGGCATAGCTACACATAAGCTTCATGTTTTATTTATGTTTACTAGAGGAAAGCGTTAAAAACGCTGATAAGGCTTTCTTCTGTATCCCCCCCATCAATTACACACACAAATTTGATGAAACTTTTGAACAAATAAAGATAGGGCCTATCTTTAAAAGCTGAGAGCATGCTCAGGTAGTCGAGCTTCCAATGTCCATAGATGTGTGTATATGGAAGAGGCTGTGCCAGCTTGTGTATACATTCCATACGTCTGACATCATCATGGTGCATTGGTTAACACAGAAACAGAAAGGGCAGGAAAAAAAGGTTTCCCAATGGAATGTGTATTCTTCACCATTGGACACCCAAAGCGTCGCCTTGGGACAGATTTCACTGTCCAAATTATTATCACTAATCTCAGTTAATAAGAACTAAAATCAAAAAGTATATGTACTGTACATGATCTCTATTTTCTACTTTACACCTCTAACAGGATATCGTGAAACAAAGGAGGTGTTTTAAGGCTCTATTTGGACAAACTTTATACACTGTTGACCTGTTCTCGGGACCACCAAAACATCTTAATCCATGGTGGTGCCTATAACTCTCTCCGAGTTAATAACTTATACCTGATATGGGGGACACATTCTGTTATCTATTAGGGTTGCACCAATGTATCTGCGTATGACTGTGCAGCAGGCATATCTGATTTATTTATGGGTTGTATGATATAGCTTATCTGCAGTCCGGGTATATCTAGTTATTCAAAGTCGGTGATGACTGTATCCGGAAAAATTTGTAAATTGAATAATTTGGAGGTACTGAGCAATTCTTGGGAGCAACAGCGATGGCATTGCAACCAGCGCGGCCCTTATCAGCCTACTTATCTCCCTACTGATAATAATCCTCATGAAGGGTCAAATTAAATAGGAAATGTACTAGAAAAAGGTGTTAATATCTAGACCACCTATAGTAAAATGCATTACAAATTCTGAAAGATATTCAAAATTTACATCACATACTTGATGCATCATTTTCTAAACCCAGTATAAGAAAGAAAATCAGCAAAAATATGACTTTTTCTAGTACATTCCCTATGTAATTTGACCCTTTGCAAGGTTCCTAGCAACCAAAGTTCTGCTCCCTAGAATAGAAACATCAGTCCAATAGCAGTTCATCATTGTCTCAAAGCAGAAAAGTAAACTATGCATGTAGCTTCAGTGTTGGGATTGCTCGCAAAAGGTTGTTTCAAGTGTTTTCTAGACAGCCAACACTGACAGTAGCCAATGCCAAGATTATTAGTCCCTGTGGTGACAGTTGTGTGAAGCCAGCCTAGATACTAAATATAATGCAGCAATGTAAATTTCTGATAACGCGAAAAGTGAAAAGCCTGTAATTGGCTCCCAGGCCAGGGGCCATCCATAAATGACATCATGCAAAATTTCACCTTTTTAGACCCCCCTTGTCATGATTTTTGACAACTTTGCAATGCTGAAGGTATATGGAAAATTTATTTCGTCATGCCGGCCTGACCCCCCTCCCCCCTTCAGCATGACGTCATTTGTGGATGGCCCCCCATGAGTTGTGCACTCATCCTGTTGCATCAGTACTCCCTCACCCAGGTTATTAGCACCACCAAGCCACTATTCACATAACTCCCACCAAAACTGTGCTATTCACAACGCATTGCCAAAAAAGGCAGGAAAGTTGATACATGGATCAACATCACATACCTTCACCATTGGAGGCAAAAAGCATCTTTCTTATGGCTGCCAACCAACTGAGTCTGTACATCATTGACAATTTTGACAAAAGCTTGGTAATGAAATACCTTTTCCTGCAAGAACCCTACATCTCCTCCTTTAATGGCACTACAAATTCAAGTAATTCTGCCTCTTATATGTCAAATTTCTATCTTTTTTAAAACTTATTCTCACCACCAAAATGACTGAAAGTGCGGTGCCCCAGGGTGTCTCCTTATAAGTCACTTTTCGAATTAACAATGAAAATATTCAAGACCCATGCACATATTGTAAGAAATAACCGTTGAATCTACCAGGGATCCTCGTAAAACTTAACATTGGTCCACTGTATTTGAAAAGCATTGCACCAGTGTAGTTTTTACAAGAAGCCCCAGGTGGCAGTAAGGTTGTACACAAGTAGCAACGGATCTCTTGGCAACTTTGGGACGACGAGGAATGGGCTGTTATTCTAACGACATCCTTTTTACAGTGCATGGTTGACATTGACACTGAGAGTAGTCAGGGCCCAGCCACATGGTATACATATACATGTACATTCGTACTGTGATGACAGCTGAATATAGATGATGCCTACATTAACAGTAGTGAGGGCTCATGTACATTGTATACTGCAGTGACCTTTGAACTCGTATGGCACCTATATATCAATATTGATATAGGTCAAGGTCCAGACACATGGCACACTGTTGTGACAGTTGTGTACAGATGACCATTGACAGTAGTGAGAGCCCTGAAGCCATGTGTCCACAGGGCGACAGAATTGGTGAGCAACAAAATTTCCGATGACAAAACCACTTTTGTCATCCATTTCTGACTATAATATCTAACATGTTCAATTTTTGTCGTTGGGAATGGATGACAAAAGCCGTTTTGTCGTCGGGAATGGACGACAAAAGTGGTTTTGTCGTTAGAAATTTTATCGCTCACCAATTCTATTGCTCTGTGGACACAAGACTTTACACAGGGTATACTGTTGTGACGGTATACCACAGTGACAGGACTGTACAGACAGCATATATTCTTGGTGGTCCTGGTGACAGTCAGGGTCAGGAGGTGGACATCCCCTACCACCTGCGGCATCCCAGCAGAATCCTGATGACACTATTCTAACCCCCAGACACAGATCTGCTGAAAGGGCATGGCTGACCGCGGGTCAGGGGAGGGATGATGGGTTCCCGGGGGCGTCATCACTACCCCTCCTGCACCTAAGGGCACTCCTCCACGAGGCCCTGGTCAAACAAGGGGTAAATGGATGACAGGGGTAGGCAGTGTGGAACAACAACACCCCCAGGTAGGGTCTCCAGTGGGCCCTGGGGGACAGTAGGGAAGGTGTGTGTGGTCAAGAGCTTTATTTGTATTCAACGTTGAATACAGATGATATATAACAAGAGTTGCTCGTGGAATAATATGAACCGGCATAAAAAGCTCTTGTGGGATGTGACATTCTACCACATCTAGGACTAGCAGCACGAATATGAATACGACAATGAATCGAGATATGATGAATACAATTTACCATATTCTGGTCATCTCAGAAGACGAAATTTTCATTTCTCTCACAAACTCATATCATTTTGGGCAGAAATTGCTTAACATGTGAAATAATTGCACGTTACGATGAAAAAGCCCAATTACTCATGAATTCAGTTTCATATTACAGTCAACTCTCTGCAATGTGGTCACCTTTGGTTCTTTCCAAAAGTGACCACAATGGCGAGGTGACCACATTAGAGAGAGTTCATGTTCAGGATATGGGCTTCACATACAAACCCTCCCCAGTCACTAAATGTACCTATGGGTCACCAAATGTACCTATGGGCCACTAAATGTACATTTTCTTTTACCAACATATGTGGGATAAAGGGATAAATGCTTGACATTTGTTGGTCTCCATGGACTTTATTTTTTCCCCCTGAATGTTGAAAAATCCCAGCGGCCAAAGGTAAAAAAAAAAGTGAAAATGCCCCCCCCCAGCAGAAAAAAAACAGTGGCGGATGTGTAATCCAAGTTATTATAAATACATGGCCTAATGTAACCCTTCCCCCCCCCTTTTGTATCCATACTGGAGACCAGGTAGGCTATGAGAGAGGTCCTGTGCGAAGGCCATGACTGCTCTTTGATGCCTTTCACCGTTTGGCAGCAGGACAGCCCTGATACACAGCCTAACATCCCTTTGATGTTCCTCACCCTTACTGCCACCCACAGGGGCTCTGTGGCGGGCTGAGAAGTCCTGATACACGGCCTAACATCCTTTTGATGTTCCTCACCCTTACTGCCACCCACAGGTGCTCTGTGGCGGGCTGAGAAGTCCTGATACACGGCCTAACATCCCTTTGATGTTCCTCACCCTTACTGCCACCCACAGGTGCTCTGTGGCGGGCTGAGAAGTCCTGATACACAGCCTAACATCCCTTTGATGTTCCTCACCCTTACTGCTGCCCACAGGGGCTCTGTGGCGGGCAGGACAGCCCTGATACACAGCCTAACAACCCTTTGATGTTCCTCATCCTCACTGCCACCCACAGGGGCTCTGTGGCGGGCAGAGAAGTCCTGATACACTGCCTAAACCCTCTCTCCAGGCTCCCTTATGATCCATAACAAGTTTTGGGCTGACCACATTAGAGAGAGTAAAAGGGACTTTTAACTAGAAATTAGTGACCACAAGGAGAGGTGACCACATTAGAGAGGTGACCACATTACAGAGAGTTCCCTATAATAGAACAAAGAGGAAAATAATTTGGTTCTTTCCAAAAGTGACCATATTGGCCAGGTGACCACATTAGAGAGGTGACCATAAGTAGAGAGTTGACTGTAGTCCCTTAATATCTTACACCATCATAGGGCTCCTCCCATTCTAAGGGTGTTAGAATTGATCAGCAGCCCACACCTCTAAGTTAATACCAGATAACTGAAGTGAAATTGCACAGGGCTCTGTCAGTATGTGGGCGCCTCCGTCCGTTTAGACCACTGCAGGCTTATTTGCTTTATTCTATTACCTCCAGATGGACACTGTCCTGTCCTGACCCCTCCCCTCCCTCTACAGCGAACACTCCCAAACTCCTTCAGGATCTAGCTAGTGCAGTGTCCCCTAACTGCCCTAATCATGCAGGTCTACAGCCAGTTATGACACACTGTCTCCTTTCAGGCATAACCCACCCCCTCATCTCCCTCCCAACCCTCACCCTGCTGTCGATGTGATCGTTTAAGCAGGCCCTAACGGCATTTGATGTCGTAACACGGTGGGCAGGGCTGCGCGGTGAGTAGCAGTGGCGGCGACACTAATTCCCACAATTAGAGGGCGTAATGCTGCCTATCCGCACCCCAGTCACATCCCATTTAATGACGCCCGCCACTGACGGAAGCCAGCAGTGGGCTGGGCGACGAGGTGCTGGTGTATGGTGAGGCTGGGGTAGAGTGGAGGACAGTGTTGGGAATTGGGGTGTCGTGGTACAGGTCTGCAAAATCATTCCTTATCACCTCCGTGGGGTAGAACAGATAGTTCTAGTTTAAAAACAAACAAAAAGTATTGAAAATTGCATTTGTACTTTTGTCTTGAGGTCATAGCGCAATGGCATACAATTGCACACAGTCCATAAAACAGCAACGGTCTGTTGTGTTTACAATAGGGATTGTGGTATAAAGCATTGTGAAATACCCTCCAGGACTATCTCAACAGACAACGGGACATTCAGAGAAAATACATGCAGATATTCTGGATTATAATTTAAAGCCGACGAACAAGAGGAAGCTACCGGCAACACTTGATGCCATATCCATCCACTACAAGTGGGGAGAAACCCCTGTACCAAATCTACGTCTCGCATTTTGCGATTCTCGACATTATCTTTTTTCATCTTGGCTGGCAATTGTAGCATTCCTAAAGTGCAGGTAAAAACACAAGTGCCGGTATAAACACACTCTGTCCACACATGGTGTACAGTGGGCATATTAGAAAGGATGCCTCTTTCTGACGATTAGGCTGGACATATGGGCGCAACAACCAGAGAAAAAAGTCTTTGAAAGGCAACTCCTGGATTATGTCCACTGAACACCCCCACCCCCTTCCGTCCCCTCCCCTTCCGGCTTCCTCCAGCTGGTAGATAATACGTATCGCACTCTGCTCCCTCCCACCCTGCCCCCTGGTGGAACATGTCATGTGGTATCATGTCACGTGACACATGCGTCATGCCCGACCGGAAATTATATCCAAGGGTCAGCAGGCCGGGAGGAAGGACCTGAAAGGGGAGTGAGTGAGAAGGGAAGAGAGAAGGGGTGAAAGAGAATACGGGTACGGGAAGAGAGAGAGAGAGAGAGAGAGAGAGAGAGAGAGAGAGAAAGACAGACAGACAGAGACAGAGAGACAGAGAGAGACAGAGAGAGACAGAGAGAGACAGAGAGAGACAGAGAGAGACAGAGACAGACATACAGAGACAGAGAGAGACAGACAGAGACAGACAGACAGCCAGACAGAGAGAGAGACAGAGACAGAGACAGAGACAGACAGCCAGACAGCCAGACAGAGAGAGAGAGAGAGAGAGAGAGAGAGAGAGAGAGAGACAGACAGACAGACAGACAGACAGACAAACAGACAGAAGTGTTTTACAGGGGTATCCCTTGTGTCCGTCCGCTGTCCTCTCGAACCTTGCGTTGTCCATGGCTACCTGCAACCCCCCATTTCACCCAACCCCCACCTCTCGTACCCCCAAGCCCTGTTTTACATAATTGAGACGGTCTGGGACGGAGACCTAAGACCACACTGGAGGATCGAGGTGCCCTCTGGCGTCGGGGATCACGTGGATGGAGGTAACAAGACACGGGCCTGACGTCGTGTCATAGAAGGGAGAGGACGATAAGGGACAGGAGGGGGAGGGGGGCTTTTTGTTGGGGTGTTGGGGCAGGTTGAAGGTAAATGTAAACGTGTATGGTTCGCACTGCGTGGAAGCAGCAAATGTTGGAGGAGAGATGACGGATCAAACACGTTCGAAAACAATAAATCCTAACAAGATGTGATGCAGTGAACTTATGAACGGTTACGTGGGGCATCCCAACTAGTCTATCTCTCATGCAAGGTATTATTGACGTCATTGACACTATATTAGAAGTATTAAAGTCCTGGAAAACCGGCAATAGTACTCAATACATGACGGGAATGAAAGAAAAATCAAAATATAGTTTATATACAACTACAGGGTCCGTTTGAGTGTTGCAACCCGAGCCGGATCTGCCGGTATTTCCTAAATCTGATAACAACAGGATGGATTCGAATTAACGAGTTAGACACGAACTCGTGTTGTTGCTGTGTACCTACTGTTGGCTATGTGAACCACGATTATTCTTGTTACATTATGGTTCGGCTGATGGCGGCATCTGTGAATGGGGCACCAACGTCCCTAGTGAAACCCCTGCTACAATGAACAACTTCCATATACTTCTTACACTCCTTCAGAAAGGGGCCGCCTACACTGCAAAAATGGTGTTTAGATCCTAAACACAATTCTAAACATATTCTTGCAACGTTTTTGTAATCACATTAATGTCCTAAACATGTTTAGCCAAACAATATGCTTAGCTCAAGTGTTTAGAAAACTAGGTGTTTAGGTTTAAACTTTGTGTTTAGATATCTATGAATTTTTGTGTTTAGATGTTTATGAATTTTTGTGTTTAGATGTCTAAATGCTTTGACGGAGAGTTAGGGTGTGCAGACATGTATACATTTAAAAAAAAGATGTCTTTTGTTTGTTTTCTCATTTACTTTGGGGGGGGGGTATTCACATGTCAAAGTCTCCAAAGATGTCAGCCACACCTATTTAAGTGTGCATGTATGTACACACTGCATCAGAATGAGAGACTTGAGAAAGTACAACAGCTTGGCAGGAAGGAAATTGCTTTGTCTATTCCAGAATAACATGAAATAGGTGTAAGTCATTGAGCTTATTGATTATTTCATGCTACTGATGGTGGTGTAAGGTCAATCTAGTCAACTTTCCATTGCCCTTTCTCTTCTCATGACATTCAATGAATAGAAACTATAACAAACATGGGGTTTGGGTACATTTGTCACAAAAATTGATTATAATTGTGTAAAGATAGTCCATTCAAAGGTAGTGCTGCTACCTGGTGTGGATTCAACATCCATGTATCTAAACATAATGATGTTTAAATCTAAACACCTACTATTCAACTGTTTAAACTCTAAACATCTAAACATGTTTAGCAAAAATGTTTATGTAGTTAGAATAAAAGTGTTCGTTTCCTAAATGTGTAGTCGATGAGACATCTAACTGACCTATGTGTTTAGGTTTTAAACGTGTTTAGACCTAAACACGTTTAAAACCTAAACACCATTTTTGCAGTATACTGCTGCCTGCCTTATCTCCCGTACCACCCTCCTACACTACACCCCACTACATTCTTTTACCAGAAATCACAAAGAATATTACACTGCTATAATAGCAACCAAAGAAAGAAGCTGACAGCTTCATTCAGGCAAATGGCCTGCATGTGAGAGTCTTTCAGGCTATACAACTAGGATATATAACCACTGTATAGTCAGCCTTGATTGTCTGTCTTGGCTGGTAGGGGTAGGCAAGTGTATAAGGAAAACTTACATATCTCCCCATCGCCTTAGATATCTGATATCAGATGATGGATGGTACATAACATCGTGTGAGTAATTGTCCACCGGGAGCAGCTCAGGCGCCAGCCTCCCCTACCTTGGAGCCGCTCACTCCCATGAGCTACACTGAACTACTATATCCTCCCGTCTCTGTCTCCATATCACCCCTTCCTCACTCTAGGCATATCTCATTGCTTTTGTGTCTCTGCCTCGGTGTCTCTCTTTCTGTCTGTATGTCCTCTCCCCCTCTCTCTGTTTGTCTGTCTCTGTCTGTCTGTATGTATGTCGATGTCTCTCTCTCTCTCTCCCTCTCTCTCTCTCTCTCTCTCTCTCTCTCTCTCTCTCTCTCTCTCGGCCTTTGTGTGTGCGCGCCTCTCTCTGACTGTTTCTGTCCCCATCTGTCTATATTGCTCCATCAAACTCGAGATTCTTTGTCAAACCTGAAATATCGTGACTCTGTCTGTTCCTCATTCGGTGCACCCATACAGCTCTCCCAACGTTCATCTACGCTTTACCTTGCCATTCTTCCTTCCCTTCAACCATCTCTCTACCTCAGCCTAAGCAGAGTGCAGACTGGTTGAGGACGGGGGGGGGGGGGTGGAGGACGTTCGTCATATTGAGCCTCAAGATTAGATGGAGGAAGACTTGGTTAATGAAGCAGGATTGAGTGCTGGGTGGTGGCCATTGGTCACGGGCCTGGGGGCGTTACAGAAGAGGTAGCAGTGGGTATGGAGGGGTGTAGAGAAAACTGGGGCTTTCCCTAGGGGTTCCAACGCTCCTCTGCGCAACACCCCTCCAACGCCTAATCAGTTGCAGCTAGATCCTTTTCTTTTTTCACCGTCCCTCCATTCCTCTGTCCTCTCCTCCCTCCTTCCGCAGCCCCTCCCACAGCCATAGCAACATACACGCCCTCCACACGCGTGGCTGGGCGGTTGAAATTGATTTCACCAGTGCAAACACACGTGGCCAAAATAACCATGAGGAATTGGAATATAATTAGATTTACTTAAAACATGTCTCAAACAGGGGGCTTTGATTGGCCACCCAGCCTCGCCATGCGCATGCGTGCAACCCCCGTCCTACCGCGACTGGGGCATAAGTCAAAATAGACACTAATTCAGTTAGTCTTTCATAGTTGGATTTTGCACCTCAATTATTAATAATTTTTGCCAATATTAGACATTAATTTCCGGGTAAATCGCATTAGGTTGTGCTGAGAGCGGGTGTTTCTTTTGATGTCGTCTCTAGGCTTGTTAGCGCCGGGGGCCTTCTTCAGGGGCTGTCCCTAGGCTTCTGGCAGAGACTGATTTTATTGAACCTACGGCATGATACTGCAGCGTTCTTTCATCAGTGTGATGCATCAATGCAACAGAGTGAGTTCAGCAGCTACTGTCCATAACTCTGCCAACTATGCAAACAGTGATGTTGCAGGGTGGCCCGAAAGGGTTAACAATGCTATCCAGCTGAGAAGAGTACGTATACTGGGTATTGGTGGACAGTTTAAAAATCAGTCAAAAATAGTCAGTTTTTTTAAAAAAAATTTTCGCCCGGTATGTACGCAGTCGTTTAGAGCAAAGCTTTTAGGCGGGTACCATACAGGTGATGTGCCATACAATGCATTGCTACGACCATAGGAAGCAGTTGAACCCTGACCTCAGAGCAATGGTGATATTTGAGGTATAGGCTGTTATGGGCACCAAAACAACTGACTCCCTTGATGGTGTTAACAGCCTACTACCCAATGAGTGACAAGATGGTGGCCGACAGAATACAACTTCTTAAATCCCTGTGCTTTCTCTTGGGCATGTCTTGAGATGCTATCTCTAAAGGACCGTCATGTCCTTGCTCCAGTGGACATCACCCATGTCTACTCCAGCGTGTAGCCCGCCCTAAGAAACAAGCCCAAGCCTTAGCTCTCCCATGTCCAGCTGCTCCAGGGCCTGGAGGTTCTGGAGAAATGAGTCTGAGGTGTGGGGGGGGGGCGGGGTAGGGGATATGGTCTCCCGTCGTGCTGGGTGGGACTGGGCGGGACTGCTATTATGTGAGCTGAATCCGGAGGAGCCTTGATGATGAGGAACCCGACCCAACACAAGGCATCGGTATAGGCCGTCCTGGAGGAAGTGACGGAAACTAAAGAAAAAACCTGGTTTTCATATCCACTGCTACCTCTAAAAGTGAGGACCATGTGAGTTACCCTAAATTAAAAGTTTGTAAAGATTGAGTCCGCCTTTCCCCTCTATTAGACAGGGTTGTTCTTTTCATGGCATATAAAATAGGGATGGAACGAAAAATCATCAGACTTAAGCAACATCCTATACACCAGATATCGTGAGCAAATATATACCCCCGGTAGGCCTAGCGCTGTTCACCATACCATGAAAGACACTTTGTGTGAGTAGTATATTATGCAAAGTGGTTCTAAAACATGGACACAAGTAAGTAGTATAGAGAGCGATTGAAAGTGACACAGTATTATTTTTCTTTTCAACCATTGTGCATTTTGTGCACTGCTAAACATATTATGCCCCAATACCCTTTATATGTCAGGTGCGATAGAGAAAAACTTGATAACTGAGGCAAAACAGAGAAAATCTTCCCCAACGCCGAATCCAACTCACCACACCCACTAATCCCCCTCCCCAACCAGCCCACACCCGCCTGACCCAATATTAAATTTCAACTTAATCTCTCTGACCGATCGAGGAATTATTACAGGCAATAAAAGGGTGCCGACTCCCCATCAGTCCTAGCTGTTACCGACATAATGCAATTGTGGTGAGCAGTGTAAGGGAGGCATGCAGGGGGCGAGGGTTGAGGTGGGGCTGGG
Source organism: Acholoe squamosa (assembly GCA_949317995.1). Classification (NCBI taxonomy): domain Eukaryota; kingdom Metazoa; phylum Annelida; class Polychaeta; order Phyllodocida; family Polynoidae; genus Acholoe; species Acholoe squamosa. The sequence continues at coordinate 46,121,590 of OX439037.1, forward strand.
AGACTGGGAGATCATTTTACAAAATAATAATACAAGCTCCACATGGCTCACACAGCCCAGTGCTCCTGGATGTCCGGCAGACAGGAGGAGTTGCCCCGGCCGCTACAGCCTCAACTCCGACCATCAGGAAATGAGGAGAATGACGGCGGTAGTTGTCCGACTGTTGAGGGAATAACCAGTGTTTGTTCAAGATGTCGAGTCCAGCCATGTCTCCACTCGGCTGAAATTTCCTGCCAATCAGGGCGGCCATCACGTCAAGAACATGTTCGTCATTTCTCGGCTCATCCATCACTGTCTGGTAGTTTTCAACAAGGGGGAGGTTAAGTGTGCAGTTAAACATGGCTAAAAGCACCATTGCACTAGGTACGGATTAAAGGGATGTTAACTTTGATTCAAGGTTAGAAATGCAGCGTTAGTGATGGAACCAACAAACAAGAATGCACAGAGAATTCACACCGTTTTCTACAGAATTACACCATCGCCTACTAATCCCACCCTTGGAGTTAAGGCGATAGATGAGCCCAAGTATTTCCCTTATATTTAGACTTCCAAGAAATCATCCCGGTATATATTATTCCACAGGGGCTAACTGCGTTCTAGTATGTCGCCTTGCCACTTAAACCCAATCAGCCATCGTAATCTTCAGGTCATGTCATCAATACAAAATGTGTTGCCCTTCCGTAATGCACACGAATCGAAAACATATGTTGGGATTAATGCTTAGATTAATGCCGAATACTCAAAAATAACCACTGCTCGTGTATCAATAAAAAACATTATCCATACACTCCTTATACTGACTGCGTACCTCATTTGTGCACCAGCAACTACTACACATTTGACAAGTTTTAACGCCCCTTTAGACGTAGAAGTGAGGCAGTCACCAAGTCCTCTTCTGCCTTTTGTTTAAACTTCTCTCCCACCTTGGTCTGCCCCTTCAGGCCCGGTGACTGCTGGGTGGAGGGTTTGCTGACAGCAGGCGGCCAGACAGACAGCAAATTCAATAAGTGCCGAGAAGGTGCCTCAGGAATTAAAGTTTGATGGCATGCTAACAGTCACGTGTGACGTCACAAAGAGCAACTTACGTCACACACAGTGTAGGACGTTATGTGACCTAGTGAAGGATCTCAAGTTCAAATGGGTGATGGGCATCATGGCTGTACTTTTAAACGTCTACCGGGGGAGATAATAATGACAGAACGGAAGAAAAAGCGAGTGTGTGTGTGTGTGTGTGTGTGTGTGTGTGTGTGTGTGTGTGTGTGTGTGAAAGAGAGACAGAGAGAGAGAGAGAGAGAGAGAGAGAGAGAGAGAGAGACAGAGACAGAGAGACAGAGAGACAGAGAGACAGACAGACAGACAGACAGAGACAGAGAGAGAGACAGACAGACAGAGACAGAGAGAGACAGAGACAGAGAGGGGGAGGGAGGGAGGGAGGGAGGGAGGGAGGGAGGGAGGGAGGGAGGGAGGGAGTAAGATGAGCAGTTCAGAGTAGGACACAATATGACGAGCAATTTGGGGCAAAGGAGACTGTGAGATGGGCAGGTTGGAGTAGGTGTAGGGGAGGGGAATAGGCAGGTTATACTATAGAGTAGAATGATATGGTGGGATGAGTAGTTCAGGGTAGGTGGGACGATGAGACGAGCACGTTGGAGCAGGTGGGCATGGTGTGCTAAGCAGGTCGGGGGTACCGGTAGATTGGACTACGAGGTGAGCAGGTTGGAGTAAGAGGACATGATATAAGAAACATCGTGAGGCAGACGGGATGGTGAGGTAAGCAGGTCATAGTAAATGTAGAAGGATGTGGTGTGATGAGCTTGTCGGTGTTAGATGGAGTTAGACAGTGAGATGAGCAAGTTAGTGTAGTAAGGGAATGGTGTGGTTTTGTGTAGTTGGGGCATTATGACCAGCAAGTCATAGAAGAAGGATATGGTGTGATGAACAGGTTAGTGTTAGATGGGGTTATCACCTCGTGAGATGAGCAGGGTAGAGTAGACGGCATGATGAGCAGTGTCGCGGCAGGAGATGAGCAGGTTGGGGCAGGATGCGGCAGTGAGATGAGCAGTTTGAGGGCATGGGGAGTGGAGGCCGTACGAGCAGCTCAGGGAGCGGGTCCCTAGCCCTATAAATCAGGGTCTCATCCCGGTACGGGTAGGGATAATCCCTCCACACAGCCCTGTATACATCATAGCTCTGCTGCTCCACTACACAGAGGCCCAAATACACAAGGTATAGGGATATAACATTTGTAAGGCCTTATGATGCATCAAGGCCTCCAGGTCATCGCCATAGATCACAACGACGTACCAACATACATAGCGATGACAAACCGTAGCATGCATTTATCAGTGTACATGTATACTGTCCCTCGGGGGTCACCGGGAGGCGTGTGGTACTATGGCAGTAGTATATGGAAAGTGGGCTGGAAGTGAGGCGGGGTTGAGGTGTAGGCTACATCGCATACTGTGGATTGGATACTTGAGTGAGTGAGTAATAGATGTTTAACGCCATTTCGACAGCTAATGTCATATTCATGGCACTACATTACACAATTTCACAGAGGAATGTGTCAGTGCCCGCACATATGTGCACCACACACACATCTGAGGGGATAGGAAAGAAGAGAAATAGACCCTTTTAAGTGGGCTAGGGAAGCCCGACTTGAGTAAGATGACATGATACAAGACTGGTATACTATAAGGAAATTATTCTCCATATATCATTATACCCCGCCCACACCCAATTGTCCACAGTACCAGATAGCAATGGGTGACAAGATGGCCGCCCACACGTTGTCACCCCTACAATCACACATCACACCCTGCCTGCCTCGTCCTCTCTCTCTCTGCACTCTCTTATTATTGTGAAATATTGGCCAGTGCTCATTGATCGGGGCCGTATTTATTTGTTGTCGTTGGGAACAGCTTGCCAAGACAATGGCGGTTGCTGCTCATCGATCAGCGTGGCCTGCTCGGTGAGCTGCTCCGTGAGCTGCTCGCTACGTGTCAGCTTATCTGCCTAATGCACCGCTAAGTGTTTGTCTTTATCGCCGTTGTATATTAGGAAGCGCTGCCGCAATGGCCACCCCATTAGAAAAGATAATACCCGCGCACGGCGCCCACGGCAAGATGAATGTGACCGGCGGATCAAGCCGCAATCCCTCTTAATATCACGCATTTAAATAACTCCGATATCGAAATTATGGCCGGCTAAGCCGCCGCCATGCGGGTGAGGGGCATTCACCGCGCCTACCATTCATTCTTCATTTAGAAAAAAATAGCAACCCCCTACTACCATGCTGAGGGGGAAAAAGGGCGGACAAGAAAAGAAAGGCAAGCCGGCACTATTCAGCCTACGGCTAGGCGGGGCGGAGGAATGCTTTCTGGATGGCTTGGTTGTGTAGCCGGCGGTGCGAAGGAAACAAGCACAAAGATTCTCAAGCATGTAAGGCTTTTCTTTTTAAATGGGCGATAATACGTGCAGTGGGCGGCGTGCAGGGGGGCTGTCAGAGCGGAGAAAGGGCCCCAGTTGTGATGGATACACGCCGGGAGATGATAACTTGCCAATGTTACGTAATTAATGACTGACCCTAAGCAAGGTCAATTTGGTGGGAAAGGAAGAGAAAAAAAACAGAGAAAAATGGAGAACTGATTAGTTTGGTCATCTGCTCCCTCCTTCTCATCGGCTGCAGGCTGCTATGGGGACTGAGCTTCTCTAATTAATCGAGCAGCTCGCTAAGATGATTAATTGTCATTATCCACTAAAACTAAGGACGTGAGTCGCTCAAGGACTCACAGCTCTCCGCCTGAGCCGCACCTTTACAGAAGTTAAGAAGGCTCGTCATGCCCCTAACTCCCAGATTCCTTGTCTAATTCCCACTTCTATAACATAACCATCTACCAGCAGGATCACCTCGGAGTAACGCCACTCGCTGTGAAAAATTGCTCCGTTACCTGCAATGATGCATACAGTAGCAGAATAACATGGTGATGTCATCATTCCTCATGTAGAGGTCGCAGACAATACTGAAGCCAGTACTGCATGGCGAGACAAGCAAGACAGCCATCACTCTGGATACCAGTTAACCCTTAAGGACCCAGCACCAAATGAAAGGAACTATATCATTGGTCCAAATTATACAGCGCCAGAAGGGTATCTCAAAAAGATTGGGAAACCAGTTCTCACCGTAACTATTTGATCCTGCAGTTCTGCTACAAGTGAACTGCACGGAAATAGGTCGAGTTGCAAAATAAGAGACTGGACCCCTCCTATACCACTCCTACACTGTAAGAAATGTGTGTTGCATTTACACACTTTGTAACACACTTCTTTGCAGCATATTTTTACTCACTTATTTTTTTAACACACAACACACTTTTGCCAAAAGTGTGTTAAGAAGTGTGTTCATGTGAAAAGGGTGTTACAACAAAAGTGTGTTGCAAAAAGTGTGTTCATGCATATAGTGTGTTCATAGAAAGTGTGTTGCTTCATAAAGTGTTTAGATATGAAAGTGAGTTAATATTTCTACAATGAAGGGGGTGGGTGGGGGGCATTTAGCCTTTTTTTTCATATTTTCATTTTGGTGTACTTGTTATTGTCCTGAGATGACATGAGGAAGGTAACCATGAGGCACACATACTTAATCTGGAAAGGAATAACAATATATTTTTGTAAGACTATAATTATGATATGTTGATTTAGTGCATAAATTGTCCTAATATCACTTAAACTTTTACATTAAAATATATTAATACATCAATAACATATCTCCTGATTTCTCTGTCTAGAATTTAGAATGGTGACTGAGTCTAGGCTCCCATATGTAAAAAAAAAGTCTTTATGTAGGTACATTATAATGATAAAGAATTATATTCAAAATGCAGAATAGTCACACTTACCTTTTCCTGGTATTTTGTAAATCACAAATCAGCATGAGAACTTGACAGTGACTGGAGCAAGCAGATTGTAGTTTTCTAAAACAGAAGAATTGGTGAATGAACACTGCATGCTACACTGGATAGTATGTTGGGCAGCATATTGATAAAGCTTTTAGTTTATTTATGTGAGTGTAAATCTATGATAAACCAACTTACTACACTCTTTTACAGCTTGTATAGCACTAGTATTGAGGATGATATATAAGAATACTTACCAGAAATAAGCAGAGAAGTGAAGACACTCCTCTCTCCAGCAGGTGCAGATTCAAACTGACTGTGTGTAACTGTTATAACTGACCTTTGGTTAGGTGAGGGGCAATTAATGGGTTACATAATACCACTGATAAGACTGTAGGATTAATAAAATGTGTGTTGATTTAACACACATTTCAGTACCTAAACACTTTTGAGAAAAAAGTGTGTAAGTGTGTTAGAAAAAGTGTGTTGATGCCCTCAAAGTGAGTAAACTGCTCAAAGTGGGTTGAATATCCATGTGTGTTACAATCTTGTGTGTTCCCGCAACACACATTATTTACAGTGTATAACTGACTCCCTCTTTACAATACAAGAGGGAATCCACTCCAGAAGGTCAGTGAGTTCAATTTTGGAATTATCACCTCCGACAGGATCAATTCCAAATCTTTTTGAGATACCCTCTGAACACCATACCCTCCACTCCCTATCGATGATGTTCCACTGGAACACGATCAGGTTTACATCCTACTTTCTCCTTTTTTGCATTTCTTTGTCTAGCTATATTTATATACGTCTCACTCACTCATCACTAGGCACAATCATTCATTCATTGATGCGATCCGTCAGTCAGTCAGTCAGTCAGTCAGTCAGTCACTCATTCACTCACCAACCCACTCATTCACTGACTGACTCATTGACACGTCCACTGACTGACTCATTCACGCATCCACTCACTCATCCGGTCGCTTTCAGTCATTCCAAATCCTGAAGTTGCCAATGTTCATATGCCATTCCCATTCATTAACGGTGCAAAGGGGACTGGCAATGAGCAGCGGCAGTAACTACGTGCAAGTTTGTTGATGTTGTTCTTGATACATAAAGCAGTTCTTTACGTAGCTGATATTCTGTGGATGTCCAAATGCATATGATATGAGACATCATTTACAAAGAATGAAAAATGCTTATTAACCACTTGTAATTTTCAATAAGAAACAAGAAAACACGTTGACCGAAGGTGTACATGGGAGAGAGCAAAAAGTGGTACAGGATATACGTACTGAACATGTGGAGGTGAGGTGAGGAGTAGGAATGACAGGTAGGGTTGGGCAGTGCCAGGGGTTGTCCCACTGATGGGGAAGTCGCTGAGGCGGAACGGCTATTATTACACGGCAGCACGTCCTCACGGGACGCCGCGAGACGAGCACGTGATAAAAGCGAGATCACAACGAGGACTCGCGAGAAGAAACGAGGTTGTACGTGGTTTGAATTCAAAATGAGGCTTTGCTGCGTCTCTCAGAGTGAAAACCATTCGGCACTTTGTGTTGCTGTTGCCTTAGTGTGGCTATGTCAAGAGAAGGAGTTTCCTTTTTGTGTTGACATGGACCGACGATCTGTTCTCTTATTATCACCCACCGCTGTAGATGGACGATACATTCAAACAACCTGAGTGTTTACCCATACAGTCTATTGTACAGTGCCTAGATACATGTACACCAAGGGGTACCTTTATAAGGTGGTGTAGCAGTTATTGTACTGTGAGGTCACAAATCTATATACAGCAACAGGTGTAATACAAGAACGCATTTCCCCCTTTGACTGTGTGAAATATGAATAATAGGTGTATTGTCTAGATAGTTATCCATATTGCATGCAGGATGGCATGACACGCCCTGAGAACATTAAGACATAGTGAAATCGACCAGACTGATATTGTATTATTATATAATATTCCAAATTACAATTCAAAGTCAATTCATTATTCTTTTTCTTATGCAATATTCAAAAGTAACAAAAAAAAACAACAACAACAACGATCCTGCTATATATGCTATGTGTTTTGAATTGACAATAAAGGATCAGCCTGTCCCCTTATCAGAACGTAATTTTGGTCTACAGATACGTTTGTGCTAAATATTGTTTCAATTCACAGAAAAGAACTCCATCTGACCTTAAGTGTCCTCCAATATCACCAATATGTCACGCACTATTCTACGGTTCGAGGCGGGCTAAACCAGCCATTCTCATTTATACCAGACACTGGCAGGCCCCACAGGTAGACCACCCTTAATGACATGTAAATTTATGCTAATGGCTGGTCGATCAGTATTTCATTAAAAGGAGGAAGCAAGTATGTGCTGTTTTGTTGGAGGTTGTTTACATGGCTACTCAGCGCCATAGGAGACTATCTGTGCCTGTCCCAAGGCAAAGTGGAATTTGCATATCCCTTTTTAAGAACATGTTTGCCATTCTTGTACCCCCCCCCTGCTCTACCGAGACAAGCCCTTCCGTAGGATGTCCACGGAAAGGAGAAACAGGAGCTGAAGCATGTTGTTGGAAAATAATGACTAAAACTTTGAACCACTAGTGGGGTAAAGTTGTCCATGTTGTACGTATAACAGAGAGGCTATACATTAGAAGGGGATGGGGAAGGCACTTATAAGCTCTTCTCTTGAATTTGTCAGCGGAGGCTACGGATGTATAGAGAGCATGTTGACATTGATGCTAATATAAACAAACATATCAAAAGTGTGTAAAGCATGTACAAACTGACTAAAGGTATTCACCCAGTGAGCTTGTGACACTACTGAAAGATACACCCAGTGGACTTGTAGAAAACATAGATTTATAAGTATATACAAGGCTTCCGCAAAGTGTACAGATTCAGAGACCGAAATCCCAATCGATAATTTAGTTTTCCATTCAAGAGGAAACAGTGAGAAAGAAAAATGGCAATAGAAAAGACCCTGACTAGTCTGACAGGTAGAAATCCGCTGACCTATAATGTCTTCTATAACCTGCTCTGAAATGTGTATACCGGTATATAGTCTACGGCAAGCATTACAAGTTTCTGCCACATGATGTAATATGCCCAGTCTGAGATCACATTGTGGGCCTTGGTCCAAGTACCATTGTAATCTAACGCCGAAGGAGAGACGGGTATAGTCCATCCACGGCTATCTAGTATTTTGGCCAATGTCGCACTTGAGGGCCCCAGAATCTAGCCTCTTAAATGCTGCAGCGCATACTCAATAAGAAACAAACCCAACATGGCTGCCATAGTCATTTCAAGCCTGAATATATCAGATTCTTTGCTATCATAGCTTATCTATTTCATATGTACATTTGTGACACCAGCTATGTATTTCTCAAACGTGGAGTCAGTGACCCAGTATTACCTACGATTGGCTCTACTAATGCATGCTTTTCCCCTCTAGGGTAACTCGCCCCTGACTCGACCGCTAGGCGTGTTGGTACCTAAGGTCAATCAACCTGGGTTAACTTCTTCCAGGGAGCATATGACTACCATTTGACTGCACCATTAACTATAATATGAACATCCTGCACTTGACACCAACAATCCTAATTTATTGTGAAAATAACTTAAAATAAGGTGGAATGGTCGACTTAAGGTACCAACATGCCTAGTGGTCGAGTCAGAGGCGAGTACCCTATATACATCAGTCGTAGTGATTTACCCTGCATACTTAAGAAATCCCTTTACGATCCTAGGCAGGTCGGTACGATTTGGGAGTGCCCTAAACTTAACGTTTTAGAAATGACTTCCTGGACATTTTATGGGCCGGGAATATAAGACAACGACCTCAACACCAACACATTAAAGTGGAATTTTGATGTAGGGCACAAGGTTCTCTTGTTCATTGAGACGGCAACATATTCATCATTCTGATCTGATATCTAAACATCAAATGTTGAAGAGGATAACTCACAATGGGCATCATGATTTCCGTCAGCAGGTACCCAACATACTCTATGACTCTACCCCTTGCTACGTCCCATTGCACCACGGCTGACCCTAGGTATACGGAATGTGAAAGGCTAGACGCAGGAGACCCCGGTATGTGACCGCCCCACCTCCAGCCGGCTCCAGTAACATGGGCCACACAGCAGCAGGATCAAAAGTACATACAAACAAACAAGAGGCCCTCCTCCTAGGCTCAACCATATGGAACCCATGGGTTGCTACTTGCAGGGCGCCATTTTGCCTCATGGTCGCCATCTTTTCACACATCAATCCACAGTTTCTGTCCTGCTTGAAGAAAGGGAATGGAGTATAAATTCATAAAACTTTAACCCCAAAGAGGGGTAGAGATATTTTTTTTATATTATGAAGTAATATGTCCATGTGGAAGCGAGGATATTAAACACTGCCGTTTTCACCGGAATACTGTTTTCTCATAATTGGTCCCTAGAGACCAAGAGTTTATTGCTGTCCAGAGGGTCACACCGATATAATATTATCTATTGACTCTACTGGTTTTAGTTCCCACTTCTGACACCGCTAGTCTCAGCATGGCGGTGTAGTCTACCTGCTATATCCTTATCATACCTTTTACCTATTAATGGACAGAATAGTAGTCAATGCTAGAATTCCTTATCACATGAATATACCTGCCAGTGCATACAAGCTTTCACTTTATTTTCCATTTTGACTCTCTACGGAATGGTTACCCTATTGAACAGTCAGCATGACACAGGAATAGTGCTTTGCTGAATCGTGACAGCAACCGAACACCCATGCAGTCCTGCGGCATCATGGCGCCCTTAAAGGTTTTATCTGAGGTCTTGTGGTGGCACACTGGAGGGAATAACGCGGGTGCTTATTGAATTGACGTCATTGTGTGGTGGGTGTTGACAGATAGATGCATAAGTGATGAAGAGCTGGGGTTGTTTTTCTTTATGTGTAATGATTTAATTCGATTAGCCTGTCTGTTGTGTGGTGTAGGGTGTGTGAGGTTGTCTTGAGATTGACTCAGTGCGCATTCGTTCTGTGAAGATATTTCATAGCTAGTTGGAATATTCAAATACTGAAATGGAGATTCTCTTCATATCTGTAGAACGCAACAATGTGTTCATATCAGTAGAATATGTTTCTTTAATGGTCTATATTTGTAAGTTCTGGGTCTTCTAATAAGCACCGGAGATCAGGCCTACCTGAAATAAATCAGCTCTTGACTATATATGTACTAGTATGCCATTGACCCCCGGATACTGGAGGCATGAGGGTGTGTTGGTCTACATGGTATAGGTCCGGTAGGATGGCAGGTACTTCCCGCAGGGCTGCCCTCAGGTATAGGCTTGATGAGTAGATGAAGTCAGTGTCCACCATGCCATACATATGCATACTTGTACTCATATATAAAGGCAGTGCTTGGCCTTTGGCGTCCACTACCACCTCCTATACATCCCCATCGCATTCAAATTCCCCCAAATTCCCAATACACTTCCTCATCCCTCCAGGCCTTTTGAGAGAGGAGGAAGGAAAATGTGGTGGTCGCAGGAACTACCACCGCCTGGAGCCACCCATTGTATGACCCTGGGACATGGCAGTTTCTTGCCTCGAGGAGAGATATACCAGAGAGAGGTGTGGTCATGGCTTAAGGTGGTTGACAGCACTGGAGCATATTGGATATGGAGATGTACTCTTGGCTATCTATTTAGGATTTAAACACTTTTATCCTAAACACCTAAACACTTATGCTAAACATGTTTAGGTGTTTAGTATTGAAACAGTCTGAAGTTTAGGTGTTTAGGATTTCAGCATGTATATGTTAAGGTGTTTAGGTATGAAAGACTCACTATGTGGCAGTTCTGTGCTTGAATGAAGTTTCTAAAAAAGAGTTATACTGTCTTCTATTCAAAATGTATTAAAACATCATTAATGAGAAATGTCATATGAAAGAACCAAGAATATATAAAGCTATCTTCTTTCATCAATTCTGTTGTATTCTACATACATATGGTTACTCCCTATTGTGGATAATGGATGGGATGATATTCCTTGAGCGTATGATGCCCTCTCTGCCTATACTAGAGCTATAGTAGAATAATTGAGATGATCTACAAAGATCAATATCTATGGATATCATATCTAAACACAATATCATAATGCTAAACACTATGACCTTGAAACATCATCTAAGCATGTCATATCTAAACACATGGGCAGGCCTAAACATAAACACAGTAAACACTTCATAAAGCTGTAGACAGACCTAAACACATTGAAATCTAAACACAAAGGCTAATCACATTATGAAGCTAAACATGTTTAGGTTTATAAAGTCTCCTCAAAAATGGGACAAGATGTGTTTAGACTCTAAACACCTTTTTTACAGTGTAGTGGTTGGAAGTGGAGGAAAGGAGAGACTGGTGGAGGTGGGGTGCCCCCTGGCCATGTGTGTTGAGACAATAAAACGTCCCGTGCATTCTTCGGGCTGACACTTGGCTCCATTAAAAACCGTCCATACGGTGTATTGCACAGGTCATTCCACCTCCTATTCTCTTTCTGTCCCCCTCCCGGCCTTTCCAGGCCTTCCCTCCGGGCAGACGGCGCCCAGTCTCCCGTCCCCTCACGGTCTGCCTCCTCCTGGTGCCTACCTGACGCCACTACAGGCATCCCCTACAGGCCTCGGTGATGCCACTATAGGCGTCTTTGCTTTACCATTAAACCCGGGAATGCTTCTCGCCTTTCCTCCAGGGTCTAGGGCCACGCACTACTGGTGGTTTGAGGAGGGGACTGGAGGTGATATTGACACTGACAGGAACATTGACGTCTGCTGACATTGCCAGGAGCAGTATGACCCTTTCCCACCCTCCACCCACCCTTGAGCCCCCCTGGCATCCTCCCTCCACTACCCACCCCTGCGCAGCAAAATGTCCAGAGGACTCTAGGAATCCCAAGCCACATGAGAATCAAAAACTAACCCCCTCATCCATCCCATCTTCGTAAGAGCATGGTTCCGTTGGATCTCCAGTGTGCACGCACCGAGGAACTGTCGACCTCATACCTTTGTTTTGGGTGCGTGGTTCTAAGCCCCCCCCCCTCCCCCACCGTGCCATTCTTAATTCTAATGTTTGATGCTCCTCTTCTTTCTTTCTCCTTGTCCATTTTTACTCCCTGACATCATCTGAACTGAATATCTGCTCTGGCTCCTACTTTCTCTGTTTCTCAGCCCGCTCTTGATCTTCTTGTTCCATGCCTGCTGCAGTATCTCCCTAACCCACCCACCACCCTCCCGGCCGCTGCTGCGTGGCGCGCGGGGAGAAGGTATCCTCATGCGTCGGGCGTCGGACGCGGCTCCTCCAGGGGATGGCGCCGTGCATAGAGGCAGGCACCGCCGGGGAACCAGCGCAACATCCCCTATTCTCCTCCTGTGTGTGGATCTAGCTGGGGAACAGCAGCACATGGGTGTCACTGTTATAGCAGTCTGTAGTATTGCTGTAACTCCCCTCATCCATGGTACGACGCACGTGCCACCACAAAGTGCACAATAATGTGTCCACCTCAGGCACAGGGAGCCCTCATTTATACTGGCCGCCGACAGCAGCTCATCCCCAATGCAGCACGGCTTTTATTTGTCTCACAAACACTAAAAAAATGACTACATCTGCATTTGCAATATGGCATAAGTGGCTATTAGTGACATAATATGGTGGGAGGTGGCCAACAGGGACCCCGTCCCCTTCTCATCTAGAGCTAAATGAGTTGTGGTAGTTTTACAAAGTAGATTTAGACCCTCCTCCCACCCCAGTATGAATAGTGTGTCGATTCATATTCCGCCATCAGATTATATTACACGGAATCACCATCTTTCAATTCACCAGCACAGATGATCGCTGCCTCATGAAACACACAAACCTCCCTCTCCTTATCATCCAACCCCTCGTGTTGCCTCCAGGCCCAAAACGGTCCTACTCGTGGGTCGCACTGGGGAGTCGAAACCATGCAATATGCAACATGGGTCTTGACAGTGTCCCACTTATCATTATTCCAGGGCGGTGTCGGTGACTGGGAAGGATGGGAGGGAGGGGGTGAACACAATAGGGGCACATTTTGAGACCAGTTCTCTAGGGAGTGTAAAAAATAAAAGAGTCTAGATTATAGCCAACCCTACTAGTTCTAGTACTCTGCCATGAATAGTATTAGTAGGTCGGTGGTATTTGGGTTAGTGCTAGCGATCTGGGAGTGGAGGAGCTCCATGGAAGAGGACTAGTGGTGGAGAGAGTGGCAGTGTTGTTGTCGGTGAGACTGGGGGTTGGCTAGTGGTGTGAGGCGCATACACAATGACCACTCCCACCAAATGATGCAGCCACAGTCCAGCCGGCTGTCCACTGCACCCCCTCCTCCCCTCCAACCCAAACACAACCTGCCCACTGAAGCCAGCCTTCCGTCCCCTCATCTTCCATCCTAGTCACGTCCACGCTGCCACACCGCCATAACTGGCTGCCTACGCCCTCCATCCACTCTCTCCCCCCGTCCCTCAACCCTACACAACCCACCACCAGCTTCCACTGCCACTACTATCCTTCTGCCGACATCAGGAGTAAAACATACTGAGCCCCTCCATCCATGTTGGATAGCAGCAGTAACCCTGGGTGTTGATAACTACCACAGATATCAATGTGGGACCTCCCATGCATCCCTGAGCCCTGAGTGGCTTCTGTCCGGTGTGTGCAGTACTGTAGACCTGCAGTGTGTGTGTGTGTGTGTGTGTGTGTGTGTGTGTGTGTGTGTGTGTGTGTGTGTGTGTGTGTGTGTGTGTGTGAGCAGCACAGGACTGACGGTTTGGAGCAGGCTGTGGGAAGGCGTGGGTTAAGGTCCCAGGCCTAGGTCAGTGGCATATGCTGGGGCGAAGGTGGGGGTGGGCTGGATGATAGCAGGTGGGTTCCTATTTGCAATGCTGTTACGAGTAGGTCATCTCAGACATATACCCCCAGTCTTTACCTTGGGTTAAGGTTGTGAGAGAGCAACCATGTATTTTTTTCCAACTTTTCAGGCCTACCGGTAATCTGAATTGGTGGGCAAGGCATTAGACGGGACACAGCTAGATGAAAATAAAGATACGTAATTCAGTCTGATATCAGATCTCTCTTCACATAGGGCAACCGTCTACTGTGAGCAATCGCCTAAATAGTGCAAATTACTGTAATTTGTAGCGCCTATCCCCCCCCCCCCACCTTGATCTGAGCTGTGATCCTAACTCCGGTCCCGCACGATGAAACATGGGAATAGACCAAATAGAGGATCTGTAGGTTCAGTGTGTAGTTCACAAGTTTTCAATATTTGAGACCGGTCACACCAAGATGTGATAAGCAGTTGAAAAGAGTGGTTAAAGGCTTACAATAACAGGTGTTTCTAGAGTGCACTAGTTCCATAATACCTCACGTATAAGGTGCGCTTAGCGCCTGAGTTTAGAAACAATCTACTGAGTGCATCCTGAGTATCTAGTGAAATAAATGTAGGCATAAATATCACTTTGCAATGTCATTTTGCGACCGTATTAGTGCCGGCCTTTAAATGTTATGCTGAATACTCTTTCACCAAATCACCATACATTTTTGTCAAAGGTCACTAGCTTCCTTTATGAACGTTTGTGGAAAAGTCCTCTGTTCCAAAGGCAATTGCAAACATTGGCCCTTGATACCTATAAAACTGTACAAACACTTTAGCTTTTGATATTCTGAAATGTGTTTTTACCCATTACAATGCATCAGCCACAGTATTACAACCCTCCCTTCAATGCGCAGGTATAGTACTACCCACGAAGGCCGCCTACATATGCATATAGTCACACGTCAGGCTTCTTTTTTACTGTTTTAATGGCTGTGGGATATATCATTAGGGCTATGGGGGTGGGAACAAGTCATTGCTGCCCTCGCCCAACACTGCATGCCTTTCCAATCAAAATCGTAGCCGGTGGTCGACATCCTAATCAAGGGGACCCCCTCCTCCCACTCTCCCCCTGCCTACCTTGATCAGCCTGCACTTCCTCCGGCTGAACGGCCTTGACCTTCCCCCACTGGAGATTAGGTTATTTACTACGGGGCTGCTCCCCTCCCTACATAGCCGCTAAATCCCCCTCCTTTCTAATTAACCGCCACACCCGGCCCCTTATCTATGGCGGCGTTTCAATATTCATATCTTATACATAGGAAGGGATGGATGACAATGGCGCCTCCCATGTAGAGGTATATAGGGTTATAACTATGAGGAGGCCCTGTTGGGCTGTGGAAACGGTGGAGATAAGGTGAAGTGGATATTGAAGTCTTTATCTTGCAAAGTTATTGTATGTGAAACTATAAAGTGAAAACAAAAATCAAATGAGTATATATGCCAGGTATATATTGGTCATTTGTGTTTGTGTGATGAGGCATTCATAAGCAGGTTCCGTACTGAAGGCACATAAAAGGCTTATAGCTCACGGTTTAATTGGGTATAAACAAGTGTTTGCCTGTTAAGATAAACGTAAAGGCGACATTATTACAGTATATTGAAGGGAAATTGCATATTTAAACTATCAAGACCTGCGTCTAGGTAGCAAAAGATAAGAAATTTGAAAAAAGGCATAAATTATCCCATTACCATATAGGTTCAATATGAATACAGACCGGGACAGGCTATCATATTGCCTCAAAGGAACACAAAAGGGGGCGAGTAAGCGTGTTGAGGACTTGACACAGACATGGGACTCGGTGGTAACTTTGCCTTTGAATGGGAAATGCTCCAGTAACTGTTCGCGTAATCGTATCGAATGTCAGCTTATTATATATGAACTTTAAATGGTATGTGCCACCAGGGAGGACTACATAGAACATTTTATGTACTCTCTCTGGTGCCACAGAGTGGACCACACCCGTGGTTCATGTATGTGCCCAGTGCTTTAGGCTATGTCCCCTCATGCTGTGGGGGATGAGGGGGGGGGGGGGTCCGCAGTTGGACAGCCTCGTCTTGAGGAGCCTGACGCTAATTGAGTTTGTTTCGCGCCAGATGTGCGAGCATGGGACATGTCGGGGCTCTGCTAGCACTTACACGACTACGCATAATGAGGGAGCGGGGTGGGGCGGACTGGAACGTGGGTGTGCATATAGGGGCCAGCAGGGGGCGGGTAGAGGGTAAGGGAGGGGTGTAGCCTTTATCATCATTACTGGGGGTAGGGTGGGAGGGGGCAAGCGCCAGAGCCCCTATTGATATGATAGCTGCTACGTGACCACAGTGTGGTGTGTATTGGACGATGGTGGTGGGGCTGGGGGCATTGAATTTAGAGCTAACTTACACATGGTTTCACCCAAGAAGCCACCTGATATCTATGCTCTATAAGGCGAAATAAAGATGAGTTTTGTTTCTAGAAATTAAAGCATAAGAGGCATAGCAACATGTGTCCAAGCATGGCCCCATTAAGGTCGTGGTATAATCATGTAAATGACATTAGAAACAGGATTGTGACATTGAACCTGGAAGCCATGTAGAAGCCACTTCGTTATGGGCCAGTCAGATTGGAATCAAATGCCGGGTACATGTATCTTAAATGGCTATTGTGCGTAGAGTTTAATCCAGGAGGAGCTACAACCCTGCAGTTAGGTAACACAGGATACATGGGGAACTATAAATGTGGTGATTAAAAAAAAGATCAGTTGATGATACAACACTTAAATGGCCGCTAAATGATGGGGAAAGTGTGGCAGCATTGACAGATATGTATAATGAATACAATAATGCCTGGAGCAAAAACAGTGTGGTGATCATTGACACTGCGCTACTGCATGCCGCAATGTATGTGAGCCAATGTCGGAGTGGCATTGATCCTAACGATTCCCTTTCACGTTTCAAATGCTTTCAGGCGTTTTATACTGTCAGAGTCAGGTTCCAAAATTAATATCCTTTTAATTGAAGCTCTCGTTATTTTGGAGTTCCCAACGGCCACCTTTCTTTCTGTCACTTTGTTTATATTAATCCCCCAACAATAAACAAAAGCCGTTTTAAGATCGTTTTGAGGTGGACTTTCCCACAAGCAATCAACACAGTCAACTGATTTTCACCATTTTGGCCATTGGCAATGTCTGTGTTCAACACTTGTCCTATGAACATAATTCTCCCAGCTACGTGACTATTTGATTCCTCAAAATATCCCTTTCATCACTTACCTATCTGTCAATTTGACTTTTCATGGGTGTTGATTTTCCCATTTTTGATATTCAATATAGAGACTGCGTACATCTAAGACACAATGAATGAATCCTGCATTATACGGTATTTCATAAGGTAAAGGAATATCTTATGTTGTAACATGTGAAGCTTATTTCAAAATGGCCTAACATAACCCCTCTGTGATGTAATTAGAGAAATCTATGCCTATTTCAGTAGGCTCTGTTGGTGTGCGGCTGCACATATCCTGTGCTACGGATGTTCATAGGGTCATGTTAGTGAGAGCAGAGGATATCCTAATGATGGTACTCTGGGCCCCACACAACTGCTATACAGTACCTGGCACATAGCGGTTGCTGTTTGGAGGGCGCTAACAACATCACAACCCGCAAGCTGCACTAACATCAGTCCACAAATGTGTTCAATATTGATGTGAAGTTAGGTAGCTTTAAAAAAATAGCTTCAGTGATGTAAAGGGTAAATGGCAACCAGTCAATCCATAAAACAGAAAGTCTGTTGATAAGAGTGAGGTGCCAGCGTTCCCCTTCGCGCTTAATTTTGCGTCACTACCTTCTATGCTTGTTTTGGGCCCATGTATTTCAGCACCTTAGCCTCTGACTTGTTTTTCTGGGAAGTTGATATCATTACCCATTATTTACTGGTTATGTACTTCTGTCTCAGGATCCTCTCACACCAATGGACCTAGCCACATCCCTGATCAACTGTAATGTACCAGATGTGTGCGCCGAAAAACGTCCCATCGGGACGATTCCGTGCAATAAAAAATCAAATCAATCAATAGTGGTTTCCCCTGAGTGCAAGAGCACCTGTGTAGGGGGGACATTCGTCGTCACAAAAGTGAATACACCTGCTGAGAGCCCTTGAGGGCCCTTGAGTCTACTCATGCGTTAAGGGCATAGTAACATCATGCTTCCCTTCTCTCTTTTAGTTGGTGACATACTTAAAGACATTTCAGGGTCAAGTGCACCCGACAGGGTATATATAATTAGCAGAAGCCCAGTGTAGCCACTCTTGAGAGAACGAGTTTTCCAATGCTATTTTTTGTCTTCCACTGCTATTTTTTCTCTGTGGACCTGTTGCCACTGTGCACAGTTATTTCCTGCTTGGGAAAGTGAAAGCAGGGCTGCTGCTAACAGCGCTCACTAAAAAGTAGCTGGCTATCAGGAAGGAAGGCAGGCTGGCCTTGCCATCGCAGTAAAGAATAAGGGAGGGAAATCACTAACATTGCATAGGTAGCGATGGCAGAGCCTTTTGAATTAAGCTCCTGGTGTCAACTGTGACCTAATAGAAGGACAGGTGGGTCTAATAGAACAGGCTTGACGCCAATCCCCTTCATACACTCAAACTTTGATGGGCCCAGTATCATGCTTCGCACATTATTAAGCTAAAATGCCCTTTATGCCTTATCGCAAAGAAGGCGTACTGAAAGTTGTCTCTCTGTAAACCATGTCTGATATACAAAAATCCATTCTATGTAGCAGGCCCATGCGACCATTGGAGCCAATGTCCATTGCATAGCCCCCTTTCCCATGCACTACTCACACCATACCCATGCCCAGCCTAGAGGGTCGTCACCCCTGTGTCCTTCCAACACACCACCCTACACGCCCTACATGCTCTCACTGCTGTACCCACCCTGCGGCAGAGTACGGCGGGGCGAGGTGATACCAGGGGGTCTGTCCTAATCACTTGTACCAACAACTAGCCACAAGCGCTGCGGGCTCCCGACACATTCAGACAAAACAATAGTCTGCCGATTGCCGTTGCTATTTTACAGCCGATCTCGCCTTCCCGACATGAAGATGCAGAGCCTAGGGAGAAAGGAGAGGCAGGGGAGGGAGTCCCCATGGCCCATATAGGGTCTGCGTCGTGCTGCCGTGGCCAGCCTACCCCTGGGGGATACTAAGGGAGACGTTGGCTCCCATGAGGTCAAGGTCATGGCTGGAGGTCAAGGTCACGATAGGGGGGGATCAGGGGGAGGCGTTTTCATTACAGGACCATTGGCGGCCGATGGGACGGGAAGATAGCACTTGCTTGTCTTCTATACCCCCTCCTCTCCACTCCAACCCCATCCACAAGCACATCCTCCAACGACCTCCCCAACCCCCAACCCCGGGCCCCCAACCCCTGTTCTTCCCAATGTCCGACCGCACAATATGGGTCAGCCTAGGCATCAGGGCGGCGCCTTTTGATCACTGATCCTGGCTCTGATGGAACGTTACAGGACAGATATGAGGGATTTTTCTATTGGGCTTTATTTCTATTTTTGGTCTTGTCTCATATTTCCATTCTGTTTTCTTGTTACACTGATAATAAAACCTATAGTCAGAACTGACTATACCAGCATATTGTGACCCCCATAGTCAGACGACTATATGCATTAGTCATATATTAGTCATGAGAATAGTCATTCTGACTACATGTAAAGCTCACAGATTGATGATTTCACAGGTTTCTGTGTTCAAAAAACAAAGAGCACAAGTTTGCTGGATGCTGAGAGGAGACAGTGACACATCAGGACATTTATAATCAGGCTTAATCTTCACCTTATCTTGTTCATCCATCGGTACTGATCATGTCTGACAAGGGAGGGATAGGTAAGTCATCTATGCATCATGACATTGTGTGATTATTACAGTGTTTCAAGACTTATTTTTAGTTTCAACTAGGTATCACGGAGAAGGCATACAGCAGCCATCTTGGATGGATATTGGTCATGCTGACTATGCATATTAGTCACAGTGACTAAGTACTTGATGCTAAGCATCAAGGCATGACTATATGGTGACTATATGACTAAATTAAGTTAGTAATCAGTGACTATAGCAGGTATAGTCATGAGAGATACATTCACTTGACTATAGAAACGTAGTCCGTAGTGACTAACATTTCAAGGCCTATTATTATCAGTGTACCCTTCGCTTCCTCACGCAAATATCACTCTCACTCTGTTGCTTTTTGTATATATTTTCTCTTTTACTTGCCATCCCACCGTTGTTTTCCGTCTCCTGTCCCACATCCCTCCCTTCTTCACCACGTCCCTCACCATTCCCCTTATTAGACTCCTGTGCTCGTCAGACCGTGACGCGGGGTAACCGAGGCGGATCCCGTCTCTACAGGCAGTGATGGATGGTGTGATATTAAACGGCGAGCAGCTCGCACATCAGGCGCTAAGGACAAACGAGAGATTAAGAGCAATACAAGAGCTGCTCCACCAATGGACCGAGCTGCTGGGAGCCGCTCGCCAATGGAGCTTAACAGCCATTGGGACGCAGCCAGCCATATTTCCAGATTATTGTCTATCCACCATGCAGCTAATTCATATCTGAGGTTTAATTCGGGGAGCGCTTTATTTGTCAGGGTAGGGTTATTGGAGGAAGATGGATCAGACCATTGATGAACTTAGGACTTGTCTATGGGCCTAAGTATAAGCTGGACTACAGTGATAGAATATACATATTATGAACAAAGAATATCAGGAAAATGTTCAACTTCAATAGTAAGCGAATCAATGAATTGGATATCAAGCACTCACTCTAGCCATGTTTTGTTTGTGACTTGAATCAAGACTCACCACAATCAGCTGATAGATACGCAATTGATATCGAGACCATTTTACAAATGTCATATCTCTCTGTTGCTCTAATGCCATGCTAAACTAGGTATTACACACCTTGCACAATTTGAGGGTAATGCCGGTTCAGTATTACAGCCATCTGTATTCAGTGATGTGTGTTTGGCAGCAAGCAGGTAGTTGAGAATGGCGTGTGTAGTGGCGGTGGTGGGGGGGGGGGCGGAAGGGATGGAGGGGGGTCTGGTTGGCTTCTCCATAATTCTGCCCGATAAATCAAACCATTGACACCGACTATCCATCTCCTTGAGTTGTTCTGATTGTGGTTCTGTTGGTCACTCAGGAAATGTCCAGCTCCTGACCTCCGCTCAACCCCTTGGCCTCCACCCCTACACTCTCCTGACCACTCCTTTCTATATGGTTTTAACTGGCCACCCAATGCACTCCGCCATCTTGTCCACTATATTATGTCGCCATCTTGTTTCCCTCCCTCAGACAGACTAGTACATTTGTAGTTCTAGTAGACATCTATCAAAATCTATTTCACACCCGTTGAACCCTGGTGCTCGTATGTGGGTATGTGCAAGGTAGCCCCTTTTTCTGAATGTGGACTTATCCAAAAACGGCTCAAGATTGGTAAGAATCCAAAGCTACCGGGTGTTTCAACAACTCGGCGTTAGTTAATATTTCAATCGCTACCATGGCGCTACAAACACCTTATTTCGCCCCTATAATGGCTACCTTCTCTTCCTGCTCCCAAACAACAGGGCTAATCTGCGCCGACACCCCACGGTCCTCGGATCGCTTTACCCCCTCTTTCTGTGATAAATAAATCACCAACTTTTCTAACACGTTTAACCCTAAAGAACGGTCGGCTGGCGGCGCGCGGGGCCTAATAGACAGCCGAATTGTAATTCTTGCCGCATTACGCCGACATTCATCATCCGCTGCCAAAGCGCGCCAAAATGAAAAATCGGAACCCTACAAAAGTCGTCTGCTCAATCAATCCCCGAACAGAGGCTTAGTTAGGGGCACTGCTGTACATAACACAGAGTGTGACTCGGGATGGAGACCGTCCAAGCACACATGCACACTTGGGAGCATATTGAGAGGGAGACGCTAACGACGAGACCCCCACCCGCGCCGCTGACAATTGCCACAAAAATTTGTCATTTTGCCTAATTTCTAGCGCTCTGCAGCATGGCACCGGGTAATAAGCTATTTAATTTGGCAATATTAGAACTAGCAGGCGGTGGTCGGGGTCAGGGGTGAGCGGAAGGCGTGTTCAAAGGGGTGGTGTGGGTGGGAGGTGAGAGATGGCCTCTGTCATTGTTGTGGTATTTCTAATTGTGCATTTTGGCACAGAATGATGTGTGAGGGCTCAATGTGTACCACCAGCCATACCAGAGCAAACTTGAAAGCGGTTGTTCGGTTGTAGGGTGAGGAGACGTAATGACTTGAGGCAGTGAGAGGGGAGGGGTGCTGTAGAAACCTCAGCCCCCTCATCTGTCTAGAGCAGACGGCCTCCCTCACACCCTCCGCTCACCGACCCAGTCACATTAATGACTTTGCTAATAGGCAATTCGACCGTAATCGCATTTTAACGGCGCGTAATTGAATATCAGGTATAATACCGAAATATTGTTGATGCCGTCCAAGCAAAGGAGGCAGGGGGATGGGACGTTGGCAGCAACTCTGGAGCTTACGAAGCGCCCCGGTACTTCCGGGGCGGCGCTGTAGTATACAAACCACTTCCGGTGTGTAATAATTGGGGGAATAGCAAGGAATGTTTGTCCGAAATCGTGAATCCATAAACGTAAGACTTATAATAAATCTTCTAATTTATCACTGGATAAATATGCCTATAAATAGCTACACTGTATGTCAGGAAAATACTTATGTATAATCCAATTATTCACTCGATCCAGAACATTCAGTCGATCCAGAGTATTTAATTCCCAGGTAAGTCTCAATGAATATCGCTTGGCAATCCTGGATGTAGGTCACATGACGTGACAATATTGCTAGATTTTTATTTCTGAATACCATTCAGTGGGTCAATACATCAACACACCTGTTCACTCAGATAGCTGGAGGGTCTAATAGATTAAAGCTACATCGCGGACAACCGAGTGAAGGACGCTGGGTGTATGAACGTGAAGCCATGTAATTGTATATAACAGTGGGAATATACGTCTAGATTCCGGTATCTGTGTTCTGTACCCAATACGACAAGGGGGATACGAAGTCAATACTGCATGTAATATTTAACAGATATTTCACTAAAGTTGTTTCCATCTATGCAAAAATGAGGGCTATGGGACATATAGCATTATATTTGTACATATGAACATTTTATACCGACAGCAGTGAGTTTCCTGAACTGCTCTTCATGCATGTCTACAGGATCATAGTGGTGGTACTTGTAATTCTGGGTCATGTTCTGCCAACCTGCGGACACCCAGGTCAACAAGGGCAGCCACTCACCAGCCGAGCAGCTCAGAGTGGGGCCGATAGCTGCCTCTGGGCCACCCCCGAGCTGCTCCCTCAGACACTCACCATACCAATTTACCTGTCAGGTAGCGTTCTGCTGCTCACGGTGCCAAGCTAAACGCTGTCCAAATCTTAGGATGCTGGAAATGATGATGAGGTCTTTCTTCGTCATCCAGGGAGTTCACAGCTTCACCCTCTCTCGGTATGATTCACAACTATTCCGAGTTAGCAGGTCGCCCAATGGGCGCCGCCATTACTGGAGCTTGTTACCAGCGGGTTCTACTGATAAGACATATCAGATGGGTACCAGTCGGCCCCCGAGAGGGCCGCAGTGAATCGTTGGGGTTATCTCATTGGCTAATAAATAATCCTGCTAAATCCGTATTGCGCCGGCCCAACACAATTTTTTGTATATAGTATACATTGGGCACACGATTGCTATACTGCCCTTTAATGCCGTGACCTAGCGGTACGTTATCATGAAATCTCAATTGATTGACATGGGATGTGTCTTAAGGGGCTTTTATCTGAACACCAATTCAAGCATTGAGTATACATCCACAATTCTTAATATCAAAACCGCGTAAAACTAATCACTCACCAAAGCATTTAGTCAACCAATAACTAACACTGTTCTTCTGTGGTTCTACTAGCAGGTTGATCTGGACAACTATACTGGACAACATGAGGTCGACATGTCTCGTGCATAGTCTCGCGTGAATTGGCAGTGCTGGGATCTGGGCGAACGTCGGCGTCGCGCACTTCGCGGAGCGAGCGTTTCTTTTCATTATGGGCTGGGCGGGTCGTATTCCCGTCAGGCGGTGCATATCGAGTATCGGTCCGTGATGGATGGAGAACGGACCGAGAATACACAATTCTGACGCGGCCGACCCAGAGAAAGGTTCCCAGCCTAGCCCCACACAAGACACGCAGGGTTGAGAATAGACTGGGTGAGTAGGACGTTCACACAGCAAGATGATGCAAAGTCCTGTGTAAGGGCAGAGACCGTGGAATAAAGGAGCCATTTTGCCATTTCCTACAAAGGGGACCTTTAAATTACGGTTTTGTGCAGTATGTAAGTGTTGCACACACACTGGAAGCGGCTGCACAATTATATATCCAATACCATAAGAACAAATGTTGGTCTCTATCCCAGGTCTCTATATCAATCAAAGGAAGTGGTCATTTAATGTTGCTTGCTCCCTGCTCTCGTAGAAGGCAGTGTCCAGCGTGAAGCTATAAAAGTTTCTACAAATCGCTCTATGCAAATCAAATCAATTCTCAAATCATATTTTCGATTAACAAATCATTTGATTGGTTTCAAAGTCAAAATATGGCACTGACACTTTTAGGGCCCTTACCTATCAATTTGAAGCAATGGGACCTGGATTAGGCTGACAAAGGAAAGCATAGTCGATGGAGGGGGATGCTAGACGGCAGTGTATTTGCTTGGGTGCTAAAAGAATGGTGTCATCATCCCTCCAGGGTTCCAGTTATCAGATGGTTACAATTCATCTCTACGATATGGCGGACATCTATTTCTTAGATCTCTACCAGACACTGGAGGCTAGATGAAGGAATACCTTTACTTTGCCTATCCACTGGGTTTACTCTATACTGGGTTTACTCTATACGTGCACTCATTGTGTAACGGAGGTACTATTTGAGGGGTGGGAGCACGCGCAAGAACCAAATCAGTACAATCGCCAAGCTGAGAGGCGGTGTAGAGAGCCCAGTGTGTGACACTAGTCATTTTCCTATTGCTGCCATCTATCAGAACTCTAGTAAATTATTTTCTGCCTTGTCTCATGAATAAAATCTTCCAGTCTCTAAAATATATCTGAAATTTTTATATGCAAGTATTCTGATTAATGGGAATTATTTGTAAGGCTTTCATAATTTTACAGCTTATGTTTATTCTAAACCAATTTCCATCACTGCACCCTCTGTGGGTGCTGCCTTGAGTTCAATTGACTACTGACAGTGCCTGCCAAACTAGTGTTGTGGCCCTACACCACTAAAATCGACATGTTGACATGGCCATTTCTTAAAATTGGCATGGGACATGGCTATGCTAGTGACATGTGGCAGAGCCATTTTTTTTATTTGACATGTGAAATGGGACTTAGTGACAAAAAATAGGGCATATTACTCATTTTATTAGGGGGTATAAAGGAAAGGGGAGGTGTCTTTTTTTTATACATAGAGAGGTCACCAAAAGAAGTTTTTGGGGTATTTAAGATGAATGCCTGCCTTTATGGTAGCAGATGTATTACAGATTTTGTCAGAATAAGTTTACTCAAAATATAGAGTACTGAATTCATAATGAAAATAGGTATTTCACTGGATAGGGCCATGATCTAGACAAAAAAGGGAATCCACATCATCATACTGGTACTCTTTTTGGATTAGCTATGCTGATGACACTGGGAATTGCCCTTGATATGGGACATGTGCATTTTTTAAAATCCTATGTATGACATTGGGACCCCCCATCAAGGGCCCCAGTGTAACCTCAGTGGTGAGCTGGCAGCTTGGGACCTATGCAGCTAATTATAGCCATAGCCATGTGCTTTGAGGACCACAGTTATGTTGACACAGAGGAGAAGGGTTACTTTTACCCACAGGGGAGAGAGGGTACATGGCCAGTGGCAGACCCTGGACCTATACCATGAACAATCTGGTAGCAGACTAGTTCTGTGCCCGTGGGTGGGAGGGAGAGTGTTGGATATGTGGGGTAGTTGTGGTCAGTAAAGGTTACCATGGGGACCAGGGTATGTGGTTTGGATTGCATGGAGCATGGGGAGGGGTAGTGTATTGGGTTGGATTGGGCATGAGGAGTGCAGAGTGGACAGACCCATATATGGACATGGCTTGGGGTTACATGTTAGTTACTCATTGGTTCCTGGACTGGATTCAACTGATTGGATAATGTACTGATGCATCTGAGAGATATATGTTTTGGATTCTGGAGAAATAAAGCAGAGCTATACTACACTTGGTCTCGGAGTCATCTCTTCCTAGTTTACAATTGGTCTAACTTGCCCACACTCTCAGCCCACATCGAGTCATTAGATTTGTACTGACAGCACCTACCATGTTTTCCAGAAATAGAAGCAATCTACTGTAAAACCATTGCCCCGGTCTGACAGTGCACGGACTGCGTATCAGGTACCCATCTATTATGGGCATTTGTCAGGGTGCACGCAGGCTATCCCACACTGGGCACCAACAAGTTCCAGCTTGTATGTATTTGCAAATTATAAGATGGCGACAGTGTATATAGAAACTGAATAATTTGTTCTGAAATGAGAATGGAAGAAAGGGCAAAAAAAAAGAAGAAATAGAAAAAGAAACAGATTTGATAAAATGACACGGGTGTTAGAGGGGTTTGATGTAAACTTTTATATAGGCAGAAATATTGTGTCCTCTGAAATGATCAATCATAATTTTTCAAGAGGTGCGAACGCCAAGCAAATCTAATCATGGTCTTTCAAAAGGCAGCAGTTATAATTAAGCCATTACTCTCAATAACAGAGAAACAGGTTGCTGTATCCAGTGACCCCCTCCCCACCTACGAGGCCAGACAATAGAGGTGAAAGACCAACCTATAGTAACACTACCGGTCACCAAAACAGGATTACGTTCCAGCTTCTGACCAACTTTAGAAAGTCTGACGACAGAGGTTCTCTTTTGGTGAAAGCAAACAGGCCTACAGTTCTAATGGTCACCACATTGGTTTATAGTCGGCAAGAATAAAAGAGCATCCATCCAGAAGGAAAGGCAGACTGGAAGGGGGGGGGGTAACAACAGCATGTTGGTCATCGGTCAGTGCTGCCTGTACTGGTCATCTCCGGCCATCCATCACTACCCAGACACCCCACAGAGAAGTGTGGTCACTCTTGGCACCTGGCCGCCTGCCCTGACCCTGCTGACCCCTAACTGACCAGCATCCACCACTGAACATCCTTGTACAGCCACTGGTCATCCCTCTGTCAGCCTCCCTCCCTCCTGGTGGACCACAACAGAGGAGCAGAGTCAAATCAGACCTTGCTGCTGGGTCATATAAGGGACTAGGGAGTGGGAGCGTAATTTTGCAGCAGTTACCTTATTCAGATTTCCACATTTAATAATTCTTCTGACTCTAACTCGAAGGCCCCTGTAAACT
The DNA here is from genome assembly GCA_949317995.1 of Acholoe squamosa. NCBI lineage: Eukaryota > Metazoa > Annelida > Polychaeta > Phyllodocida > Polynoidae > Acholoe > Acholoe squamosa. The sequence goes on from OX439037.1 coordinate 46,148,916, forward strand.
TACAGGTAAGCATGACCTTGAAGCGATAGTGTGGATCCATGACAATGACAGAATGGCGACAATACCACCAGGACCAATGCCTATCAGTAGGAGGGGTCTTGGTTGGACTACACCTTGCTTACATGGCTCCTCCTCCACTTGCCCCCTGGCGACGTCTCCAGTAACCACACAACATGGCCTTAGTATGTCCCCCATGACGTCACTAAGATATAACTTGGCAGACATATCAACTCTATTCCGAGTTAGCAGGTTTTCCCATGGGCGCGGCCATTGCTGGAGCTTGTTAACAGCGAGTTCTACTGATAAGACCTATCAGATGGGTACCAGTTGGCCCCCGATAGGACCGCAGTGAATAATTGGGATTACCTCATTGGCTAATAATTAGTCCTGCTAAGTCCGTATAGGAAGGCCCTTGTTCATGCAATGCATGCCACCATTTCATCAGTGGTGGGACAATAGTTTCAACATTTGTATGGGGGTGCTTCATTATGGTAATAATGTATGTTAGTATATTCCATATAGCGTGTGTTATGACTATTACCACTATACGCTTTACAGCAACCATTGCCACTACCACCGAGGCGCTGCAATCGCCGAGACATACCCCTATGTTCGTTTACCCAGGCACCATCCCCCATGCAGTATAGTGTATACATACATATCCTTTCCTCCGGTAGAGGCTTCCCTGTTTTTTTCGCTGACATGAGGTAAGATGGTGGATTGTAGATGACGGACAATGGGACTCATATCTAAATGCCACAAGGAAGTGGTCTATGAAAATACACACTAATTGACTCATAATAAAGGATCGTTGCCAAAATATGATGACATGTAGAACTTGTATATTTATAGTAGCATAGTATTGTAGCATAGTATCAAATGTACATGATTATAATTATTTCTGTCACAAAGTAGGCCACTTTTCTCATATGAAAATTCCAAATAGGAAAAAAGTTATACAATGTACTTCGAAAATGATAGAATCTTTCAATATTAGTTAGTCCTGAAGGGCTATAACTTTTTGTTTTGTTTATTATTCTCTCTTTTCTTGTGTAGTACATGTACTAGGTGGGTCTAATTTTTTTAAACTATACATTTGCTATTGTTGGCCTTCATAGCAGGCACAGTTCATTGGAGTCAGATAGAAGAAGGCCACAGGGGGAGTGCAAACTCATAAGGAAATGCCTCTCCATCCCACCAACTCACGCACATCAGTCAAACATGCGTCGGCTGTCAAAGCCCACGGTCAAACACTACCGGGCCTTTACCTGGCCGACCAGGGTCAGGACAGTTCAGCTGCCGGTCTTCACGCACAGGAAATGGCCAAGAAGTGTATTACATGTTAGATCTCATTAAATACAGTTTTAATATACAGATACATGTAATCGACAGAGGCAGGAAGGTAATGCTACAAGACAAAAACAATGATGGAATCAATGACATGATTTTCATGGTGCTGGATTCCTAGTCGAATGACACTTGTGATATATGGTCTTATAACCTAGACTAGCCACATCGTCTGGTTTGAATGAACTTTTCGGTGCTCTAGGGTCAGTCCATCTGACCAGCCAAGGCCCATTCAGGATGGCCATTGCTGCAGTGAGGTGGCCACTAGGGTCAAGACCTGGTGATTAGGGTCAGGGGCTGACCATTGTCCAGCCGCCATGGAGAAATGTGGCATGCCAACATGACAAACGCAGCCTTCAGCACTCCTCTCCTCCTCCTTCACTACTCCTGCTACTGGACTGTCTGTGTGTGTAACATGACAAACGCATCCTTTAGCACTCGTCTCCTCCTCCTTCACTACTCCTGCTACTGGACTGTCTGTGTGTGTAACATGACAAACGCATCCTTCAGCACTCCTCTCCTCCTCCTTCACTACTCCTGCTACTGGACTGTCTGTGTGTAACATGACAAACGCAGCCTTCAGCACTCCTCTCCTCCTCCTTCACTACTCCTGCTACTGGACTGTCTGTGTGTGTAACATGACAAACGCATCCTTCAGCACTCGTCTCCTCCTCCTTCACTACTCCTGCTACTGGACTGTCTGTGTGTAACATGACAAACACAGCCTTCAGCACTCCTCTCCTCCTCCTTCACTACTACTGCTACTGGACTGTCTGTGTGTAACATGACAAACGCAGCCTTCAGCACTCCTCTCCTCCTCCTTCACTACTCCTGCTACTGGACTGTCTGTGTGTGTAACATGACAAACGCATCCTTCAGCACTCGTCTCCTCCTCCTTCACTACTCCTGCTACTGGACTGTCTGTGTGTAACATGACAAACACAGCCTTCAGCACTCCTCTCCTCCTCCTTCACTACTACTGCTACTGGACTGTCTGTGTGTAACATGACAAACGCATCCTTTAGCACTCCTCTCCTCCTCCTTCAATACTCCTGCTACTGGACTGTCTGTGTGTAACATGACAAACGCATCCTTCAGCACTCCTCGCCTCCTCCTTCACTACTCCTGCTACTGGACTGTCTGTGTGTAACATGACAAACACATCCTTCAGCACTCCTCTCCTCCTCCTTCACTACTCCTGCTACTGGACTGTCTGTGTGTAACATGACAAACACAGCCTTCAGCACTCCTCTCCTCCTCCTTCACTACTACTGCTACTGGACTGTCTGTGTGTAACATGACAAACGCATCCTTTAGCACTCCTCTCCTCCTCCTTCACTACTCCTGCTACTGGACTGTCTGTGTGTAACATGACAAACGCATCCTTCAGCACTCCTCGCCTCCTCCTTCACTACTCCTGCTACTGGACTGTCTGTGTGTAACATGACAAACGCATCCTTCAGCACTCCTCTCCTCCTCCTTCACTACTCCTGCTACTGGACTGTCTGTGTGTAACATGACAAACGCATCCTTCAGCACTCCTCTCCTCCTCCTTCACTACTCCTGCTACTGGACTGTCTGTGTGTAACATGACAAACGCATCCTTCAGCACTCCTCGCCTTCTCCTTCACTACTCCTGCTACTGGACTGTCTGTGTGTAACATGACAAACGCATCCTTCAGCACTCCTCTCCTCCTCCTTCACTACTCCTGCTACTGGACTGTCTGTGTGTAACATGACAAACGCATCCTTCAGCACTCCTCTCCTCCTCCTTCACTACTCCTGCTACTGGACTGTCTGTGTGTAACATGACAAACACAGCCTTCAGCACTCGTCTCCTCCTCCTTCACTACTACTGCTACTGGACTGTCTGTGTGTAACATGACAAACACAGCCTTCAGCACTCGTCTCCTCCTCATTCACTACTACTGCTACTGGACTGTCTGTGTGTAACATGACAAACACAGCCTTCAGCACTCGTCTCCTCCTCCTTCACTACTCCTGCTACTGGATTGTCTGTGTGTAACATGACAAACGCAGCCTTCAGCACTCCTCTCCTCCTCCTTCACTACTCCTGCTACTGGACTGTCTGTGTGTAACATGACAAATGCAGCCTTCAGCACTCGTCTCCTCCTCATTCACTACTACTGCTACTGGACTGTCTGTGTGTAACATGACAAACGCAGCCTTCAGCACTCCTCTCCTCCTCCTTCACTACTCCTGCTACTGGACTGTCTGTGTGTAACATGACAAACGCATCCTTTAGCACTCCTCTCCTCCTCCTTCACTACTACTGCTACTGGACTGTCTGTGTGTGTCGGTGCACAGAGAAAAGAAATGGAGTCAACCCAATAGAAATAGAGTCAAGAAAGGAGTCAGTGGATCTGGACTCTATAGTTACTCTGGTAAGACAGGAGTCCAAGATGACTGACTCTCTTCTATTCTCTGTTTGACTACCCCTAAGGAGTCGTTGCAGCTTGACTCCTGTAGGAGGAGAGTCCCAGCCTGGTGGACTCCCTGTGTCAGTGTGTGGAGTCAGACTCTATATAGAGTCAAACATGGTTGACTCTCTCCTATATAGAGTCAAACATGGTTGACTCTCTACTTCACTGTTGACTCTATAACACAGGTGGCACATGCTTCTCGTTACTATCACCAGAGGGCCACACAATACAGTTTGGAGGATTTTGCACATTAGAACATGTTCCATTTAGTTTAATTCTGGGTATTACTAATCATCTAGGGATGGTGGTATTATATAAATACAAAAACCAGCAATTGTACACAACTGAACTATAAGGTGGTATGCTCAACTCCCTGAAATATCCCAACAAAAGTCTAAATGCAGCATAGACACCATTTCCTTGGTTATGGTGTTACTTCAAAGTATTCTGAGTGCTAGGTTATTTCACGAGAAAAGCTGATGATTGTGCAGATAGATGCATCTAACCAATGTAAATTGATGCATCTTGGCATCTTGTAATATGGTGCATTCTAATGGAATAAATGATGAAGACCCCAAAAGGAAAATACCCCAGAAATGATCTGTTTCAATATAAAATGTAACCAATCCTGACTCCAATTCCCAATGGAGTCATAGTGCAGACAGAGAGTCCAATAAGCTTGACCCTGTATCTTTAAGGAGTCAATCATTGACTCCCTACATATAAGGAGTCACAGAGGGGGTCGCCTCAGGTATAGAAGCTGGACTCCCAATTGGGAGTCAAGGTGACTCCATTTCTTTTCTCTGTGTGGGGGGGGGGGGAGGTAGTGGAAATGCTGCCCAATGAAGATGTCATTGATGACCCTGTCCTCCCTCTCTTTTCTCTCTGGTGGCCCTCTTTCAGCAAGTAGTATTGCTATTTCTCACTAGCTATGGGAGTGCAAGGATAGGTGGCTATGGATATCGGTGTATGTGAATACATTTAAAACTGTTCTTACTCTAAATAACCTTTGTCCAAAATGCCTGTTTTGGTGAATATGAAAAACCCATACTTGTTTTCTTCCGTGATGCTAAGCATTTCCTATTTGGGTTAAGATTTCCTACTCAATATCATTCTATAGATATATAATATATATCTATAGTGGGTGTTATATCTTACACTCATGATACTTCGTTCAGATGTACATTTTTTTCTGCTAAACCTTTACCCCAAGAATTCATCTTCGTTTATCGGTACGATGCACCAAGATAGCAATGCCAAGGTGTATTATTATGAATGCACAGAAGGTGTTACTGCATCCATGCCTTCCAAAGATTTAGAATCACAGATCTCTCAGTAAATGATATGCATTTTCACAAAATATGGTATCTATGGTACTCTGCCTTTAGGAAACTATAATACCTAACTCCCTGACACATTCTAGCATGAAAATTGCATTCGTACTATCATATTCACATGCAATTTGGTACTTTCTGGGTATAAGAGACACTAGTGATATTACACACTGTTAGCTTTTATGAGAACACCCTAACGCTCCTAGATGCTAAATCCAGGCACTCCAATTTCAAAATTTAGACTCCAAAGTTGGCGGTTTTATTGCGCAGTCAATTGTTTGTTATTACTTCATTGGCTTTCAGCCTTAAGTCCAGCTTGAAGAGGGTGGCTGCTTTCCAACCTCCACCTCCCTGAGCCTGGTAGGGACAGATGTGAGCGTTTAATACCCGCGGCTCATTCAGCCTCATGGCCATTACATAAGGTGTAAAAACAATGACCCTGTCATTACAGGAGGCTGGCTGACGGGAAGGTGGGCTGCCTCGGCTGTTGACTATTGCTGGGATGCTTGCTTGCTTGTATTGCATGGTGGTGCTGGAAGTGTGTGTGAGATGGCGAGTTCCTGTGATAGTCACACATTCAAGGTTATTCCCCAAAACCCTTTCAACCCCCGCCCCCTCACAAACACAGACTTGCTGATGCAGCTGCCTTGTGCCTTGGTAGGGAGCGCCTTCCCTTGTTATGTCCATGAAAGTTAACCTCCGTTTGACAATGTCATGTGACTACAAATCTCTCTTAGCTAGACCTCTTCATCGTAAGTTTGAAAGCCCATGCACTACAACTTCCTTACCAGCGTGTTTGCGTTTTCAATGTCGCTATTGCCTTCTTCTGTTCTTATCCCTTTCCCATATCTCCCACATCCAGTCTCCCTCATGTTATATCTCTTTTAATCCTTGGTCTCTTCCTCCCTTTTCAAATCCCCCACTGTCAGACACATATGTACCTTTTCTCATTTACTTCGAATCTCCAATTCAACACCAACTGCAAAACTCAGGAACCCTCCCTTCTTTCAGCCCTCCCTTCCCCGGCTCCCTTCTCGTCCCCTCCATCCTCAAGACACTCTAGGCTGCCGCCTGCTCCTCCTATCAGTTTCTCAGCCTTCGCCCCTAAACCACCTCCTTACCTGGCGCTACCAGCACTGGCCGCACCAAGGGAGACATTAGCAGTGGTCAGCTCTGTCCATTACAAGCCAGAAGGGGCTGCAATTAGCTGGTGTACAAACAGGCAGGGGCAGCTCACCTAATCTGGCACTGCCCACTTAGCTTTTCCCTCTGCTATACTCTATCTCCAAATAATTGGACAGCAAGGCTTCCTTGGTGATGAGACCCAACATCTATCAAGGAAACTGTGGCCGTAGTTTACACAGTGTAAAGTCACTGAAGATTAGGGGTGAATCATAACACAGGAGGATTAATATATTGCAATCTGGGGTTGAATGCACAACACTAGAAGGATCCGCGTATCATTTTTGAAGTTCGACCACCAGGCGCTTCCTAAATACTGATAAGTTAAGGCTCCAAAAGTTCAGTATAGCATCTTTTTTTTTTTTTTTGCTATGGGGATGACTAAGTCTGGAGAGTTATACTTTACACAACATAAGAGCTGGAGGCGGCAGGCATAACGCTGGCCGACAGCTTTATAGATCATGAGGGTCTTGCCAAAAGAAAACGAGGAAGAACCTGACTAAAAACCTTCAGAGATCCCTGATCTGTGGGACCATGGCCTAACTCGTTTGGACTGCATTTCCAAACAACCCCCAGTATAACACATACATTATAGCAAATGTGCACTCTCTGAGGATCAAGCATCCATGCACGTTTTCACTTTTTGATAAGACGAGAATACTTTTGGCATGGTGAAAACGTGCATGTTTTAAAAATCTAAAAATCGTTTTCTTTTGGCAAGACCCTCCAGGTAGGGGGATTATAGTGGCCTTCTACAGCCAGGTAATGAGCTCAACAGTACCTGGGTGCTGCAGGAGATGAGGGATGGAGCCTCACACTGAAGTGACTACCTGTCGGGGGAGGGCTTTTAGAAGAAAAGACGGCTAAGTGCACAGGGTTTACTACTAAGAAGATAGGATAAGGAGTGCATATAGGAAGTTCTCACCCACATGTACAGTTTACACCTACCTCACACATGTCATCTATAAATCGGGAATGCCAAAAACCATAGATCTCGTTAACAGAACTGTATATACAGTTTTATACAATGAGTTTATTTACATAGGCCTAGACACAATTTTATACAATAGATTTATCAATTGCTTTTCATGGCGATAACCCTTGTAAGCCTTTCAGTTGTAACATGTGTGACGTGAAACCAACTACACAGATTGGATTTAAACCGCTTTATTACAGTTACCCTCTTGCCAACATCCTTGCAATTGAAAATGCAGTGTTCTACGCGTGAGCCTATTGGTTCTAGCCCACAGGGTCTGGTGGGATTCTCCCTGCTGGCGCCTGTCATCACAACTTCCGGCACGCAAGCGCAGTACACAACGATGACGCGCGTATCGTTGGTTCATTTCCGGAATCGGCGACCGAGACGCCTCCCTGGCCATGGACGTTCGGACGGCGCCATCTCCCTAATATCGTTCACCCCAGAAGTCTCGTTCGAGTTTTCGTCGGTTGAGTGGTTGTGCTGGTGTTTGGCGTGTGCCGTGTTTAGGAGGGTCGCCATGGCAACCTCAAGGGTTCCATCAGTCACGGTGTCTGTCAATGTCCGTCATGGTTTCGCTGGTCCTTGTTGTTTTGGTGCAGGGTCCGGATGACGCTTTATGAAGTTGAGCAGACAACAATTGGAAAACTACGGGATACGAACCACAGACAAGCATTTGGCTAATGTTCAAGATTACAAAGATGCGGCAGGGAGACTGAATTACACATTTAAGCAGTATGAAGAACACTACTGCCCCATGATGATAATGAAAAAGTTCAGCCTGTGAGATTAATACATTTGCCCATTGTACATGAGTCCAAATGGGTTAAACCTAGCACCAACAGACAACTTTAGTCTAAACTTCAGTACGTAAGTAGGTCGATGACCACCGATTCTGCAGCCCCTGTGTAAAAGCCATGACGGATTCCAATATGAACATGACTCTTGTCGAATGCAATAGGTTTAAATCGAAGGAAAAACAACAGAAAGTGCAGCTTTTCCAACAGCATTCCTATTTGTTTTACCCTTCATGTTTCTGTGTTTATTGACCCACAACCAGCTTCCTGCTCCCGCCATCTACACTCTGTTTGCGCATGCGTGACTCTACCCCAGACCAAGTCCTTCTATACCGTTACCTCGCATGAAAACCACAACAAAAAGAAATTAAATTTTATGGCGATATTTCACAAAGTCGACCATAAGGTAGCCTTCAGTGACTGATGTCCACGGTTGACTACCTGGGTGAGTTATGATGCACCCTACACCATACGTATTTCACGAGCACCCTGCCGGGTATATTGATGTTGCTTCACGGGTTGGCGGGAAAATAAACAAAGCATCCATCCGTGCTGTCACTCTGAAGCCAGGTGAATGGCACAGGAGGGGCAGAGGTAGGTTAAGTCCCTGGAAGTGAGCTAAATTATTTCTGTCTCTCACATGGACTAGATATCATAGCTCTCGTGTATATAGTACCATTGGTTATAATAAAATGGTTGTTTGTAGGCTATAGTTCATAGGCAACTTATTGGTGAGGGAATATGTAAATGTTTAAGGCTACATTTCGCTTTAATATTTGAACCCTTTTGACATACTGATGATCGCTCATCTTGGAGGTGACAAGTGTTGTAGCATTTGTGATGGGTGGGCACATCTATGAGTACAGTCCTTTTACAAGATGTCAATTCTTAATTGTATAACACTAATAAATGGCTTTTAAAGTTCATATCAAAACAGTGTGTTACTATACATGTTAAAGTTTTTTTTAGAAAGGAGATACTGTTATTATTTAAGAACATGAGATGATGATATAGGAGGGAACATTTGCACCATGTCACTGACAACTTAGCGGTTTTTTATTTAGCCTAAAAGAGGAAGGTGCGTTGAATGGGGTGCTCTGAGTTGAGACGGAGGCGGTAGAGTGCATTCATGCACCTCACTATGAGCAATAATCAGCAGGGGGATTATCCGATTTGATCCAATGCTAACACCCGCTCGGTGTTGACAATAAGACTACGGTTTCATTGGACCCTGGACACCACAACTCATGTGGGGAGGGGTACTGAAGGAGGGGGTGGTACATTGCCACCATGGGGGTGTACCTAGCTGCCTGTAGCAATATCGAAACAGTATCAATGATTCACCTACATGTAAATGTTGCTGTAAGCTTACATTATGACTCCTTCTCCAAACGCCCACTCCATATACTACTTACATGCAAACACTGTCCTCTGAGGGAACTAGAATCACCCTTAGGGAGACAAAATGGCAGCCTGCTTGGAGTAAACAGTTCGAGTGCTTCATGAGGTACTAGTTTTCATGATAACAGTATGATTGTGTGGCACGCTGCCCCACAACTCCCACAGCTCGCCTTTCTCAGCCACCACACAGACATAATTTTAAACGCCGCATAGTGCTTTAATGGACTCTGCCATTCATTTTTTTCATCATGGTGCGTGAGTGCAGGTGTAGGAAGCAGCCAGTCAATGCTACCTTTGGCCATCATGCTGATCCTGTGTGTAAAAACTACCGAAGGGTCCGCATGATGCACCAATATAGTGCTGGCGAGCTACTCGATGGTGCTCCATTGGCTTATTGTGCCCATCGGCTCATTGTGCCCGTGACTGGATAGTATAACTATCGAAGACACTTTAACTTTCTGTAAGGGTTAACTAAACCTTCTCCACCACAAGCGTCTTTCTAATGGCGGATACCATAGCTGGCGACATGCCTGCCGCCATAATGGCGGATATTGTGACGAGCGACACCTCCCACGAGATTTGAATGAAAACAAAAACGCAGGCTGTGTCGGCTAGGCGGCGGCGGTGCTGTCGGGTGGCATTGTGGTAATGGCAGGAGGAGAGGGAAGGGTTCTTCACGGTCCAGTGGCTGTGTGGAGGCCTCAGTGCACACTCAAATCGCCTATTAACTGTAGCTTAGTCATATTAAACCCACATTAAGTTGTATTTCAGCCTCTTTACGACAACCATGTTTCCCTTTGTTTGGCTAAGCCTTCCTCAGTCTAGGATAACCCATCCTGAACTAAGTCTTAAATTTGTTCCTTTAGGGAAACTGAAAAGAAGATGCACATCAATATCAATATTACACAAAAAAAGGAGATGAGACTTGACCTGCTCTTCGTAGATGCTTCTTCTAATAGAATACAAAGAAGTATACCTAGAAGGCCAGTGCACATTTCAGGAAATTCAAAGTTTTTCGAGAAATGTTCATGAATGAATAGTTGAAGTTCTGTCTTATTGCCTTCCATCGTCATCATAACAATGCCGACATGCCGTCATATTGCGCTCTCAACAATATTGACAATGTGCCCTTTCTTGACAGTGACAATGCCCAATTCCCGCTGTGTCGATAGCAAGTAACCAAACCAATAAATAAAAGAAGAAATAAAATGAAATATTCGCCAACAACTTGCCAATACCTGTCAGACTATAGGAGGCTGCTGTGGTTAGGTAGTACATAATAAAGCTACCATGTTTGCCCCTGCCGTCCACCTCAACACTGTTTTGTTGATGCTTATGTCTGCCACCGTGTTTAATATCTCATAGGGTCTGACCCCAGGGTCAATGGTCTGCTGGTGGGGGACACTTCATTCGATAAGCAAGGCACATGTATGTAAATGAGCGAGCTACTACAGCGAGCTGTGGAGTATTGAGATCCCCCTACTTCCATTCTTACTTTCAGGACTAGCATCCTGTTCCCGTATGCTGTTCCACTGTTGTTAACTTATGTACGCTCAATGTCTGCAGAGGCTATTGCGAAAAGAATCGGAAGCGGATTCTCACTGACATAACTCACCTTCCAGTTCCTGGCTGTTCTGCTGCCCAGAACAAACTTCTTACCTTACACTCAGAATCAATCCTCTTAATGTGAGACATACTGGAAAGCATTCCCCAATTCATGAAATCTTAAGAATCAATTCTATAACCTATTACCTTGCTGCAAAACAGGGGAGAAGTCATTGCTTGGGGGTAGTCAGTTCCCATTTGGGAATAGCACCTCCGACAGAATTGAGTTCCTGTCCTTTCGCAACACCCTCCTGAACTCTCTGATTTACTTACAAATCTAGTTCCTACGCCCTGTCTCCCTTACTATCCTCTCCAGACTGCATCCCTTTCGTGATCATCATTTTGTAGCCTAGGAGTGGCCACTATACCTCAGTCTATAATTACACAAGCCTACTCCAGGGGAGGGGGGAGGAGAAGGAGGCACCAGCCAGCAGGCCTCTGACCGGTTACAATTTGCAGTGTGCGTGCGTATCCTCCCTCCAGGCCTCTTGCTCTTCATTGCTTTCTTATTTCATGAACTCTCTTCCACCTTTCCTACTCTTGCTTGTTCATCTTTCCTTCCTTCCTTCCTTCCTTCCTTCCTTCCTTCCTTCCTTCCCTTCCCTTCCTCTCCGCTATCTTTTTCTGACTCCCTGTCCCACCCCACGCATTTTCATGACTTCTTTATCCCTCAGATTTCTCCCTGACTTCTTACCATTCCACCCACACTCACATCCCAGCCACCCCCTGTTCGCCCTCAGTGGCTTGTCAAGTCTCCAGCCTCACAGAGCCCTGTTGCATCATTCATAAGCCATTCGGTTCTATAGATCTAGGCCACGCTCACCTAATTATTCCTTCCACTTTGTTGATCTGATCCATATCGACGTTAACCCCTGCCCTTCAAGTCTCCTGACTACTGCCCACTGCAGTCTGAGACCTGTTTCACAAGGACCATGTACGAGTAAGATTGGTGTACGAGCAAGATCACTCCTATGGTCACCCTAAGATTGATCTTAGGCTTCTTAGGCTTAGGGGAAGTGTTTCAAAAGTAAATGGGGAGTGAAACTTACTAGTAAAGGGTAAAGGGTCAACTAGTAAGTTTCACAAGCACTATGTATGAGTGATATTGGTATAGGAGCAATGTCACTCATATGGTCACCCTAAGACCAATCATTGGCCTATTGCTACCATTGGAAGTGTTTCGAAAGGAAATGGTGAGTGAAACTTATGAGTGAAGGGCCAGTGTAAGAGTGACATATGACCAACATAAGTAGCTCTGACTTATGTGGAAAGTTAAGGGTACACATAAATGTGAAAAATCATATCAATAAGTGGAATTCCACAAATCCTTTTAATTTATGATGTCAGGCATATATAAAAATGAAATACCCTTCTATAATACCGCTTTGCTATCATGAAATTACAAGGTAAAGACATATTCCGAACTGGGTGATCGATCTTACAAGCTAGATGATTGGCCTATGAGTGACCTTACAACTGATCTTGATTACTGCCCCTATGTCTAATTGACAGCTGTTTCTAAAGGACCAGTCTTATGTCCCAATATGAGTTAGAGCTTGTTCTGAAACACTTGTAGACATTCCCAAAGGACCGATCTTAAATGGTCACTCATATAGCCGAAAGATCGGTATTAATTTCAGTCTCCTCGTGAAACAGCTCTCAGATCCCCTAACTCCTATAGGAGGATGTTCCGAATTTACTAATGCCGCACTATGATAACCTGGTAGAAAGAGAATCCTACGCAGTGTTTACTAGCTGCCGTGTGCACATCCAAGCGCCTCTGAACTAATTTGCACCGTTAGATCAGCCGTTTTAGAACTACCGGGCATATATATGTCTATAAGCGGAACAAGATGGCGGCCTATAAGGTGTGACTAGTTACAGCCTTGCATATTCAGGGTCAGAGAATAAGGTCAGTCACAGGATGCCGAACCGGAAGCGGAAATGGCAGACTGCAGCCTGGCTCAGTTTTGTCCGGAAGTGACCAGACCGCCATCTTTGGCTGTGGAAGCATGAGACTACCTGTGTGCCCGTGTAGCCCTTTGTTGTTTCTGTGGCAGCATGAGACTACCTGTGTGCCCGTGTAGCCCTTTGTTGTTTCTGTGGCAGCATGAGACTACCTGTGTGCCCGTGTAGCAGAAGACGCATAGATGTATACACATGTATACATAAATATGTAAGAGTAGGGATGCCAATACAACTGACCATATACTCTTGCGGCAGGTCCACAGGATGTAGTACCCGTATGTAGTAGCAGCATCAGACTTTCACATTCTTGTGATTGGAACCGAACCGTTATTCTGAAAACAGCGAACATTAGTATATTATTGTCAGTTCAAAATGGGGAAAAAAGAATCGAAGAAATGCTGTGCATCCCCTCTATCTAAGGTAAGACAATCATTAGACGAAAATGACAAAGTAGTTCGAAAGGGACAAATTTGTTACATGCCAATGCATAATATGGTGGGGGGGGGGGATAAACGATGACTTTGCAAGTATGCCAGATCACTGCACATCGTAGTTTCTGTTTTATCTCAACGTTCCAACCGTTGAATATTTCACGGGATTCTAAAATGCATTTCAAGAGCTATAGCTAGTTAAGAAAGCTTTTACAAATTAGACGTTCGTCAATTAACTGTATAATGTAGTTTGCTATGGACAATATGAGGGGAGCAGCTAGGGGTTAACCCACCAGTGGACAGTATAGTAGTAGTATATAAGGTGTGAGCAGGAGCCAGACAGGGAAGGGGACTAGCCCGGATCATCTCATACCATGATAAACACTCGTGCCGCTAGGGGGCGACATGGGGGCAGTGTCTGTCTGCCCCGGGCCCTACACCCGGGGATGAACAAGGCTAAAACAGCCAAAAGTCAGGCTATCCTAGCCTCACCAAATAGTCGGCTATTTGCCATCCTTCCCGGGGCACCTCCATGGGTAGGGAGTGGGGTATAAGGCAGTAGGGATGGGGAGGCAGCCGTGTATACCTATGTCTAGATCCCACACCACCCCTAGACCAAATGTGTTCACAAACATATGAAAAATTAAGCGTAGTAAAACTATCCGACAGTGTTAAACTCGCCGGCGTTCACTGTGTGTGCTCAAGTCACTCTATCGGGCACAATGAAAACACTGGTGTGGGGTTGAATGGGGCAGGCGCGGAGCAGGGGACCACGCCAGAAAGCTAAGAAGTAAGGCAAATGTTGGCATTGCCTATCAGGGTTGGGGGGGGGGGAGACATACCTGGGCCCTGGCTGCGGATCTCCACCCCTCCTGCTATACCCTTAGGTATAGCCCTCTCACCTGTCCCGTTCTATAAGGGAACTACCTACTGTGACAGACGTTGTCACGTCTGTCACAGTAGGTAGTTACCTTCTTATTCCATGTTTTTACTTATATAAATCATTTCACAACCCATAGATATGTTGTAAACCTCCCGACATCGCCAAAAACCTCCCGACATCGCAGTGTTTGCTATGGGTCACGTGACCACCGCGAAGTGTGACGGACGTGGGAACTTACTTTCCACTTGGCATTTCCCGTATAGTTAATCAATGTATACGGGCGTCGGCAAACATGGAATAACTATACGGGAACGGGACAGGTGAGAGGGCTATACCACCCCTGATAGGCTATGCCAACGTATACCTGACGTGCCATGACGGGTACCCTTCACCTACCCTCCTGTCAGATCTGCAGTCCTCACCACCGCCCCCTCCTATACCACCCCCTCCAAATACTCGTCTCCTCATCCAGGGCCAAGTAAATCCACGTCAAACAGAAGCAAAGCGCCTCCAACCAAACCAAGAGTAGGACCAACTGCCGTAATGCCGTTAAAACCGTTAAATTCTATTTTCATGCACAAGATAAATGTAAAAAGAATAGGTGAAGTTTTATAATGGAATGGGGTATTCCTATGGGGTAAACAGTCATAATAAAATCATATGATGCGTGAATAGCAAGCCATTTCTAACTGAAAGAGATGAATACCGGTAGTACATTGCAGGAAGTTCATGTTGCATGCATGGCGAGAACTACATCTATTTTCAATACGGACAGGCAATAGGGAGATAAGGGAATAGCGATACCATGCATGAGGTTTGAGATGTGAAAAGATATGCAGGGTAAGAAGGAGACGGTGCAGAGACGAAGGACAGTGTGTCAGAAACCGGAAGTCGAACGTGTCGACGACTTTGTCGGCACCATCTTGACCTTGTCGCGACCATCTTGACCTTGTCCACAGAAAAGAACATGGCGGACGGACACCGTGACATCTTGGAGACGTGGGGGACCAGGAGAGGGACACCACCTCCGATAGAGCTTTCCCTCAACGATATCTACGTCCTGCCATCCGTGCCGCAGTGTTTCCCCGCTAGGGGTCGGGGCAGGGCGCTGCCGGCACGTCGCCAAGTTGGCAGAAGGACACAGTGGGACGGGGAGATAAGAGGACATGGAGGGGGCGGTATGGACGTACATCTGACGACAGTAGATGAAGGCAAGACACCGGAGGAGTGATGGGACGTCCATGACGACGGGGTAGACTCTAGGGAGGAGGGAGACCCAGCAATGGGAGGGGAGAGCGGACCTTGAGGGACGCGGCCTGGTGAGCGGACACGGACTTCCTGTCACCGACAGGAAGTGATATAGGACGCCTGTCCACGCTTCATGATGACCGCGGCCTGACGACGATACAGCCTCCCACCTCACCCCTCCCAGCTGATATGACCCATCCACACACACAACTTCTTTACAGACCCTCCTTTTTCCATCCTCATCTAACACATCTGTCCATGTCGACTTGATGTCCCACTGGCATTGAACGTATTGTTAAGATAGTATAACGGTGAGGTATTTCACTTTCCCACATAAGCATATTTATAGTCCATAAACGCAACGCAAGAGAGTAAGTTCCAAAGCACGTCGTTTTCATGTCTATATATTTAGGCAGTAGGGTCAGTCAAGTTGCATCAAGTTCAAATCCTTTAGAAGGACACAGTTCCAGAATCCGTGCAGAAGCAGCATTGTGTGAATTAGCATTGTTGAGAAATGTCCTTTAGGGATTCTTACCTGACCTTCTGCAGAAGATTATGGCTACCTACAACCCCATCCCCATTAGGTATGTCTAAAAGGAAACAGGTGACTACCCTCTACTCTCTCTCTCTCTCTCTCTCTCTCTCTCTCTCTCTCTCTCTCTCTCTCTCTCTCTCTCTCTCTTTATATATATATATATATATATATATATATATATATATATATATATATATATATTAGCTGACTAACTAGCAGTGTTTTGAGAATGTTCCCCTAGTTTAAATTCAACAACAGCCTGAAGAGGGGGCTAGACTTAAGCTGGTGCCAGACGTGTGTGTGATGGGCATATACGTGGTCAGTGTGCATATATATTCATGTGGTATGTGGTCACTTGTTTCAGACTTGTTAGAGGTGACAGGTTAAGTATTATAGTGTGTTCTTCTAGGGTTGGCAAGTTCCCTTGACCGAAAGCTTGAATCATGGCCTACGCTATATTGAGAGTGACACTGCTTGTTTTCAAGTGGTCATTAATAATGCTTCTGTTGACTCTTTAAAGATTTTTAGAATATCGTATTAAGAGAAGAGTCGAGTCGTTGTGTTGTTGGACTTTCCAACTCGAAGATGGGTGACAATGTTGTGTGGAAATAATCACACACACACACACACACACACACACACACAGATATATATATATATATATATATATATATATATATATATATATATATATATATATATATATATATATATTGATTTCCATGCTAACAAATTCCATTGCCCGGGAGGGGGGGGGGTACTCACTCTATGATGGTCCCCGCCGACTGCCAAACTACCGGCTGGGTTCCAGAAGTAATTGGCCGGTCCCCTATTTTCAAGCTCCTTGTCCCACCAGTCCCCTGACTTCAAGGGAATGGAGGCATTGATCTTCCCCTTTTCAGAAGATTTGTTGAGTACCCCTCGTTTGCAGTGTTTATGTGGCAATTTTCAAACCAATTATGACAGAGACAAACACTCAGTACTACAGGTTTCCCCATCAAGGTGCTAAATGGAATGTTATAGGCCTGTCTTCGTCTCTATTCTCCCTGATCTACTGTTTTTCAGGTGCACTTGGTCATCGGTCCCTGTTTTTGTGCCTGTGTGTCATTTCACCGGTCCCGGTTTTGAGCTCCGTTTGGCAGTGGGTACCCGATCTAACTTGAGTACCCCCCCCCCCGGTTCCATTGCTAGATGCTAGATGCTAGAGATATATCCATGTTATAGGTAAATCTGATTTTAAAGAACCAATTCACCTCAGAAGGGCTCCCTGTGTCTACCAGAATGTCTTGCTTAGTCATGGCCGAGAGATGGAATATAGGGGAAAGAGCAGGATGGTTTTGGGAGGGAGCCCCAAGCACTCATTACCAGGTAAAGTCACAACAGAAGGCGTTGTATAAAGTGGTGATTATCCCTACACAGTAACAACCCCAAGGCTTACCTGAGCAAGCACGCCTTAAGCCGATCCCACACTCTCACTGTTTGGGGGTCTTCCTTTAGTCAACATTACCAATCTCCATATAGGGCTAGTTAAGGGCCTGTGTGGGTACAGGGTCAGAGGTCACCAGGTGGCTGCCCCCAAACTCATTAAATGCTGCAATGCTTCTCAGTCCATCATGCTCTTTGTCTTCATGATGCATGAATGCTGCTCTTGAGAAGTGCAGTATTATCATGTCGACCTTGCAGGGTTGCTACACCACACTCCAATAGGCGGGCATAAAGCACCAACGCAAGCTGGTTATGGGTGCTGCATTGAATGTAGACATTCTGCCCTGCCACAGGGGTTAAGACCTGCAGATATTGCGGCTGTGGGCACTTCAAAGGTTACACAACCTCTACTGGTTTCTAAGCCCCACCTTTGGTGCGGAGCAGTGGTCATCAGAAGGCCGGGGGTAGATCCCTGAGCTACCCAATGGTCGCCCCAGTAACGACCTCTTAATCCCTGCAGGTCACTGCGGATAGTGTATATGTACAGTGATGTGGAGGGGAATATGGTCCTTGACCCATTGTATACACGACCGCTATGTCCAAGGTATACACAGGATTTGGCTGACTTGAGGTAGACAGTAAACAAAGGGGTACACTCACTGTTTGCCTCCAGGGCCCAATAATGAGGCGATAGAGAAGGTCCCAACTCCAGGTGCCACTTCCTTCACAAACCTACCTGCCCTAACGCTAGTGAGCACTAATAAAGATCTGTACACCATTTAAATGCCAATCATTTGTGCAAAGGTCAAATTGAAGCCATTCTCAAAGAGCCTGGTTTAATTCACATGTAAATATCAACTGTAATACCAATGTTCTAACAAATATGAGGGAAATTTAAGGTAGAGACAGACCACAAAGTAATTTCGGGTGAAAACGTCTGAAATGTTGAATTAAGATAGCTAAAATGTTACATGGAAGAGAATGGTTACGAAAAGGTTGAGAAAGTATACTGAACCAGCACCGTAAATGAAGTCCATATCACAACTCACTAGGCATATTTGAAAGCAAGGAGAGAGTCAGGCAGAACAACGTCAGATAGGATGTGGGGTAGATAGAGCTAAAATGCGAGAAAAAAAAAGAAGTAGAGCAGTGCTGACTGAGTTACACATGTGAGTCAGCCATTATGTGTACCAGTATTTCAGGTTACTTTGTGACTTGAACCCAGACCCCAAATTACCCTCTCCCCCTGCCCACCCCTCACCCCGCCCTACCTGTAATAGCAGACCTTACCTGGCCCTGATTACAGGTGTGCCTCATCAGCCAGCCCTCACCTGTCACCAAGGGGTTAGTAATCTGTGCAGGGTGCAGCTACAACCCCTTGACAGAGCCTGCAACACCCCTGCATGCTGACCCCACCATGGCTCCATTGCATGTGGCAGACTGCCTGTCCACCTTCATGGTTATACACATTGGGCGTCTTATGGTTTCTTGTGGTGATCCCGCATGAATGGTGTTAAATTCATGGGTAACAATGTGAAATTGGAGAAAGGATAATGCCTAACTATATCTTAAAACGGTATACGATATCATAAAACTTTACAAGAAATGTCGTCATCAGCTTGGAGCTCATCTCTTCAAAATAAAAACACCTCTGTTCTAAGATACAAACGACGTAAAAACAGTCACTAACGCAAGTTATCGGTTATATTCATGTAGGGATGAAAGCCAAGGATTGTTATTTCAAGCCATTAAATGGCGGAGGGTTCGCCAGTCAAATGACCGTGTATAAAAGGTCATTTTGATATGGAGTTTTGTGACCAAGTTTATGTACTTCATGCAAGTGCCCCTGATGCCTAAAAAGGAGAGAGAAATAACTGACCACATACAGAAATGCGTGTCAGTTGATTTGTAAAGCCTTGTGTCCACAGAGCGATAGAATTGGTGAGCGACAATATTTCCGACGACAAAACCACTTTTGTCGTCCATTTTCTGACGACAAAACGGCTTTTGTCATCCGTTCCTGACAACAAAAATCAAACATGTTAGATATTATAGTCAGAAATGGACGACAAAAGCATTTACTCTACTTGTAGAGCAGCCTTGTATGTGGTCAGGGTGTCCCTTTTGTTTCCCACCACACCATGTAATGGGCGGAGGTTGTAATGACGGCCTGCCCTTAGCCCCACACACCCTAATTGTGGCTATAACATCTGAACATGGCAAAAACCGACACAAACCCCGCAGAGGAAGCTATCTCCCATGTCATCTGTTGGGGGCGGAAAGCAGGGACGTCAAACAGCTACTTGGCGGTCTGCCTTCAAACCACTGCTCCACCAATACTACTAAATCATTTAGAAAAATGACCTCACATGGCTGGGGTATGTATATTAGTGGTACTTTACTTTTTGTTTGTGACTGACAATGATAAGTGCAAACTGTTTACGGGGTAGCATTTGTAGAAACTGACTTTGATGAATTGCAAGCATTCAATAAGGCCAGACACGAGGCAGTGCTGAAGTTTATACTACAAACGTAGCTAAAGTGTCGAACGGCCACTAGATCTAGTTAGAAGAATAACAATATATATTATAACTCTTGCTAAAGAGGAAAGATAACTAATGTAATTATATAGAGGTTTTACACCATAATTTCCCCTTGGACCCTTAAAAGCCTAGGGCATGGCCCGTACTGGAGTTGATAGTTACATTAATTGAACAAGGTGAACTCTCCAATCTACTTATGGTTATGTTAGTAGAATAGAGCATGGCCTAATGCTGACTAAGCAGCAAACATTGTGAAGGTCATGCTTTGTCTACTTCCCGTCACTCATATAGAATATAGACAAACAGACACCAGTCCCCAGACATCCTTTACTTGGCTCCTTCTCTAATCTGGTGACCTCAGCCAATTTCATGGTACATATATATACTACACCGTCTTCCCAAGCTACATTATAATATCTACCGTCAGAAACTTATTTCATTTTCAACATCTGAAAATTAGAATGATGCATGTAACTGTAGACACTAATCATCCATTTCATCGGGTACACGTATACATTATGTGTTACCAAACTTTCAACTACTGTTCAATATATACATGTGCACTAATTTCCATACTTATCCGACATATCTCGGCACATGTGTGAAGCTCATTATGCTATCCTGGTAGCCTCACAGGTGCATACCTGTAGGTGGTGTCCAGCTGATACTCGTCACCATGACATAATATTCATGATTTATGTACATGATATGCTTTGAGGTACAGTATTAGTACTCTCTGATTAACATATGGTTTCATTTTCGATTTTCAGGTAAAAGATATCCCGATTACACACCACGCTCCAACTGACTTTAGGTGTTTTCTGTCGCGGCTGTACATGCATTGTGCTGTTCTGCATTTAAGGCCCATGTACTCTGGTATTTTTATATCATTTTCATTCTTATCGTTTCAATCGCCAAATCATTTCCCAGCCCTGAATAAGTAACAGTTTGGGAACGTTTCTGATTTACCCAACGCGATTATGTATTTGAATTGTTAAAATGATCTGGAAAAAGAAAAACTGGATGGAATATAATAAGACACGAGAAGATGTATATATGACAATATGTGAGGATATCGTTCACTAATCATTATTATGGATTTTAGTCACTAAAATGTACACAAGTTCTAAAAGGTTGTCGCGTGTGACAGTTGTTGGTGTTTTTAACCCTTCCAAGATATCGTGGTATAAAAGTCCCAGGTTTCACGTTATTCTATCTTAACAGTGCACCAATGCATCGAGGAGTACATCGCAGCCACTCTCTTGGTACATCATACCAATTAACATTTCGAGAGTGTGTCATTGCCTTGACGTCAGCATAATGCACCAACGCAGTCCCGGTACGCCATTCCCATGGGATAACATCGGTTCACCACGATAACAAAGCACAGAATGCAATAAAACAGTATGCTTCCTTTTGGCGGGCTAGGTATGGAGGTATAGATAGAAGGGTACAGCAACAGCAGAGTCCACAGATTAGGTTTAGAGGGGTAGATTGGCTGGGCGTGGGGCCTGGTCCCTCTGAGGGATCTTGCCCCCATGTAATATGGATCTTAATGTGGAGTTACTGCAGAGGGAGGTAATGTGGGCGGCATGACGAGAATACAACCCCCTACACCACATTAAACATGCCTGCCACCACCTGTACACTCACTACTTGAACCCGATTGGTAGTTATTAAGGCTAGAAATGGGTATTGCGTAGTTTTTTATTACTTTTACAGTCATTGGTCCATAATCTGGGCCCAGACAGTACCCAGCAAATTGTCGTTATCTGTTGCCATGATTGGTCATCAACTGTGACTCCTTTTTGAGTGATAACTCACTGCGTCATGTTTCGCCACTGTGTGTCAGTCTCACATAGCATGGAGATTTATCACAACAGTCGCCAACATGATCTCACTCACTGCGTGAGTATGTGCCATCCCTTGTCATCCCTCACAAAGGATGGTGACTTATCACCACCATCGCCAACATGGATCTAACTCACTGCGTGAGTATGTGCCACTGCCTGTCAACTCTCACTCAGAATGGCAGCTTATCACCACCATCGCCAACATGGATCTCACTCACTCCATCAATATGTGCCACTGTCTGTCAACTCTCACTCAGAATGGTGACTTTTCACCTGCATTGCCACATGGCTCTCACTCACTGCCTGAATTTGTGTCACTCCTAGTAAACCTTCTCTCAAAATGGCGACTTATCACCACCATCGCTGACATGGATGTCACTCGCTGTGTGAGTGTGTGCCACTGTCATCAACTCTCACACAAAATGGTGACTTATCACCACCATTGCCAACATTGGTCTCACTCAGTCTGTGAATTTGTGTCACTCCAAGTCAATGCTCTTTGAGGATTGCATCATCTGTCACTCACTCTCACTCAGAATGGCAACTTATCACCACCCTTGCCAAAGTTGTTGAGACAGCACCACTGTTCAACATGTAGCCTATCTAGGAAGTGTGGGCATGAAGTATAAGCCCCATTCACATCAAACGTGCTTTGTTTCATGATGATTATCATGTAATACTTCAGAGTTGAATCAAACAAGATTATATAGAGAAAATATCAATTGAATTTAGATAGAGGTATCTCTAAAATGAAAGCAAATATCCTTAAACACCTTTTCTCTGGTTACAGTAAAAATACATAGGAAAATATCTACATGAACACCTTGTCTGTGGTTAGAGGGTAGATACATATGGCAATACCTTTTCTGGCAAAACATACTTTGATCTGGCAGATGTGAGGCTGCATGATTACCAATGTGGATGATCATGAGCTTTTCATCTAACAAGGTGAGTGATCACCAGCATCGCCATCACTGGTGAGTCTGAGTGATCACTACTCTCGCCATCCATGGTGAACCTGCGCTATGATGTGGTGTGTGTTTCATCTAGCGAGGTGAGTGATCAACCGCCTTGCCATCCCTGGTGAGTGTGAGTCATCACGATCCTCGCCAATCGTGGTGAATGTGCGCTATGGCATGGTGTGCGTTTCATCTAGCAAGGTGAGTGATCACCCGTGTTGCCATCCCCTGTGAGTGTGAGTGATCACGATCCTTGCCATCCATGTTGAACGTGCATTATGACGTGGTGTGCGTCTCATCTAGCGAAGTGAGTGATCACTCATGTCGCCATCCCTGGTGAGGATGAGTGATCACTCATGTCACCATCCCTGGTGAGGATGAGTGATCACTATCCTCGCCATCCCTGGTGAACATGCGCTATGACGAGGTGCGTGTTTCATCTAGCAAGGTGAGTGATCACCTGCGTCGCCATCCCTGGTGAGTCTGAGTGATCACCATCCTCGCCATCTGAGGTGAGGCCATGTGATCACCACCATTGCTATTCCTGGTGATCTTGTGCTATAGTGATGTCGTGTTCCATCTAGCGACATGTGTGAGCCACTTCACACAGGTTGACGAGGAGTCACGACAATTTGCTGGGTAATGTCTTCATACATTGTCCTTGGCCATCAAGATCGAGGTGAAAATAGTTTTATCTAAAGCTAAGTGTATTTCCTTCACCTGCATTAGAATTATTACTATCGGGTATGTTTCTTTCATTTTCTTCTATTTTTAGACTGAAGTTACCATAAGATATCAGCGTGAACCAGTCTCATTGCCAGTAAGTTTGTTGAGAGCTTTATGGGAGAGCCAAGTAGGCCTTTCAGCTAATAGCATCAGGAGACACCAGGAGGAGTGAATGGTGTTATTGGTGGACCTTCGACATGCTTTTTCCCATTGTTGGCACTAATGCGATTACTTCCAGGTCTGTACTGGAGCAAGTGGATATGGATGCTGAGAGGAGTGAGATGATGTGACGTGTGGGGATGTGGGTAATGCGCGAAAGGTGTTCTTCCCCGGGTGTTCTTCCGACCCCCAACTGCTAAAATGTAGCAGTGGTTTTCATTTTATATGCATAGAATTGGCCCTGAAAATAAATCAGCAGTACTGTCCTGACAAACCATTTCATCCACTGTTCTACATTATTTCTTCTTTTTTTTTTGGGGGGGGGGCACCATAATCGTGGGTAAGATGTTCCTCCTTATTATGACATATATCATTTACGAGGCATACGCTGCAGAATGCAGCAGAACCCACCCTCTGCCCATTTCTTAGCACGACCCTCAATAAACACACAACTTCTGGGGAAGAGCCAGGCAGCACCACGTCTCCCACCCTATACCCCCATCCATACCCCGGGCATTTAAGCTTAATTGAATTAAGCCTGTAGAAGGTTTTTAGTGGGACAGAACAAAGATTCAATTACTGTCGGCGGCGAATTACTTATGTAAGCCATCCATGCGATGTCTAGCCCGCGGCCACGGCCGTTCGCAACGAGCACCCTATAATAAAATTCACGTTGAGAGTGTTCCTTTTCAAGTTTGCCTTGAAGAGACCGTCCTCCTACCCTCTCCGCATCCCCCATCTACCTCAGATAGGAATCCTTTCCACCCGCTCACCACTCCCTTTCTGTGTTTCTTCTGCAATATGTGAGGACGGCATGATCCCGTGGTAAATGAAGCCTTTGGGAGTTTATTATCCGTTAGAGCTGGCATGGTTCATGAATGTACACCCGTGGTCAGTTATTTATCATGCTGTAAACATGCATCATTACAAAGAGCAGGATATATGTAGCCCTTGTAGGACTAAGTACATTATCCCTCCCCTTACAACCGGGATGACGCTTCTATACTGTCTGGTGGTGGGTGCCTTTCAGAGTTGTCAGTGTTTATAAAGGCACACATGTCATAACAGGACGGCCACCTTCTGTGTAGTCACCAATCCAATTGACCATCAGCCACCAGAGTACTGGTCTTCTCCACGGGGACGGGGAATTACAGAGGAGGGGGATCGTGGCCATGTGCCTGCCCTGTCATTTTTGTGCCGGAGTAGATGCTAATTTTCTAAGGGCAACATCTTTATGCCCTGTAAATGGTAAGCGCCCCACGCCCCAGGACGCCCCAGGACACCGTGGACCACTCTGGTGCACTGTGAAATACTTGCCATATACCATGGATGAGGAGTACCTGAAGGGCGTTGAGACCAGAAAGGGTATTTGTTTCAGGCCCGGAGTATCAGGAAACCCGATCACAAATATCTACCTATCAGACAAAGGATGTCTTTTGTCAATCCACGATTTTCGTGTAATTCTTTCTTGTTCCACGAATGGAGTTAATAAGAATTAAAAAGGGGTTACATCTGTCCATAATTTTATACGTCTTAATTGTTGCCTCATAAGATGTCTTCTTTAGCCCTTCTACACAATCTGACCAAGGTGGCGTCCCTTTAGATGATGAAAGAGTTGCTGATCGTCAACCGATACCAACCCCCATCGCCTTCCATCCCCGCTTATAAGTTAAAGTGTTGTCTGATAATACGGAATCGCGGGTCAGTGACGCCGCAAGCGGATTGTATTAGTGTACAAGTAGTCACAATCTCGCGTTTGTTGTGATGCGCATGTGCATTGATACGTGCAGCCATAAAACAATCTACAAGCCGAGTCCTTACTGACCGTACCCGTAGGTAGAAACTCCAAAGATCTGATTGGAGAGTGGCCATTAAGGTAAATGTCGTCTGCGTTTTGCAAAGGAAGGCGGGAAATGATTACGGGTTTTCATTAAGCACCAACAAAGGCTGTGGTCAGTGATAATGTGGCCGGGAGGCACGTAATGAAAAGGTGCGGGTTAGACTCAGCCCGACTCGGCCCGCCGACCGCCTTAGACGACGTAATGGTGCGACAAAAGAGCGTCGTGTCGTTTTGCCGCTCGCCGTTTAAGTGACGGGCGTCGTCCGTCCTCCCCCTCATCTCCAGGTCCGAACAAGAAAGGACACCTCCCAGATTTCACGGCTCCCCTTCCCGTCTTTTCACAAGCGAAAAGAGTCATTTTCTTCAAAAGGACCTGGTATCAATTTGCCGCATTCAATGCAAAATAGTTTCTGTGTTTCGTCAATTGGCTGGGGGTGTTATTAGCTGGGACGGAGGAGAGCCGACAGAGTAACTAAATTTGAACTGACGGTGGTGTACGAAAACATCCACTTAGCTGAATGGGAGAGTAAGTGATTTTGCCGGAGGTGGCAACAAAAGTAACACGAAATGATCGAAGGTTGTGCAAACTTTAATGAAAGATAGTAAGCTTATAATGTTAATTCGAGTTTGATATAAATAAATCATATTAAATGCCTGAAACATACGAACAGGAAGGGGGGGGGGTGGTGGAAGAGATAGCCATGGATAATTCTTGTGTATTAAGACTGGAAATTACAGGTTGCATAAGGTATACGTGTATGTGCCTTCACATTTACACAGAATAAAACACATTTGAACATACACACCTTAAATTGAGAAAATAGATGAATAGATCTCGGTTACATTTACGATCTCTCTATTGCTATTGATAAGAAAACAATATCTAGCAGTTTCATAACACGCAATGTCCTATGGGGTGTACCAGTGGATATCAGAGTACAATGACATGATATCCAAGTTTCATGCGTGTAAAATAAGACCTCTAACCCACTGACTCCTATATCCAAAGGGGTGCTGCTAACGGGGCAATATAAAGGCCGCTACAACGAGCAGTAAGTTGACATGAGGACAGAATGATTACCATAAACACACACTCAATCCAAAGTCTAGATCAAGTTGCATAAATTAGCACTGTCCGCTCTATAGAGGGCCGCTGCTATAATGAATGCATGCATGTTAACTAGGCCCCCGTCCCCTCTATGTGTGACATGGGAGGAGGAAGGGTGTGAGGATGAACTATAGTTGGTCCAAATCCAGATGGCACTTTTTTGTTTTGACTTGTGTTCAGAGATGTAAAAGTGACAGAGGGTACGTTGGGTGTCAGAAGTGCCATGGGAGGTTATGATGTCTTGGATGGTTTGATATCTTTGATATAGTAATCGTAATAATTATATAGGGTCCTTCACAAATGTAATGCTGAGGGGGAGGCTTGCACGTGGCAGCCTCTCTACCTGCATACATCTACCTGTACAATGAACTGTGCCTTAGCATACAGACTCTCTACCTACATCGGTAAATGCTTGGAAAAGGTATGTGCATGGATTTCCAATGACTCGGTTAATGTGACGTATCCATTGAGACCCTATATTAAAAAAATGTTTTGTCCATGGAGATGCCTTGCTATCATCATTAGTCGAACAGTGATGATGAACATACTATTATCCTTTAGGCATAAATAACACTGACACACGGTCGGTTCTTAGCAGGATGAAGCACATACATGCGTCTGTAGAAATCCCCTGTTCTGCCCAGTGTTATCAGAACCCCCCCCCCACTGTATCCTCGTGTCTCCAGGCTGTCCAGGCTGGATCTGAAGCCCTGGTACCCGAGCCTACAGGTGTCAGGGACTTTAGGTGGGATCTGGAGGAGTCAATGCCCCAGCTGCATATTGATGAGCATGGACTGACCCGCCCAGGAGGAGGGAGGCCACGGCATTAAAGCAAGGCGGTCAATATAATCAGCAGCCACTGCTAGCAGTTATCTCTGCCTGTATATTATAGGGTTGTTTGTAAGCTGTGTACGGCTTAGTTGGGGAACAAAGGGGAGCTTAGATTATAGGGTTCGTAGACTCTAATATACATTCGCTTCTGAGTACGTGTATACTCTTCTGCTCTTTTACACATTTGGTTAACCATATACGTTGTCCATTGGTATGAGTGGGATTCTAAGCTCATTTCAATTTATAATACCGATATAAGGTTTTTCTACTATTTAGTAAGAATTGACTGGCACGAAAGTTAATTTCCATTTCATTCAATATAGGTAAGGCTAAAAAAAGTTTTGTTTCCGGTCACCCGACCTTCCTCAGCAAAAAAGGGGCCAACCTCAGATTTTTTTTGAAGAAAATTTCCAGATTTTTTTTTCAACATTTTTCATAATTTTTCCATATCTAAATCATTTTTCTAATATTTTCAGAATTTCCTTGTGCCAAGTATGGGATCCAACATTTTAGCCCCGGAATTTTAGCTTTTTCCATAATGATAGATAAAATCGATTACCTACCTACCTCAACATTTTGGACCATGTTACCGGAAACTTACAAAAAATTATTTTAGGCCTAAGTGCATGATAGGTTTCAACCGTGGGCTTATGTGGCTTCAGACCATCAATCGCTCTCATATACAGCATTAAAAGATGCGTAGTTGCCATAATGCCTCCTATAAAGGTATTAATTAAAGATTTATGTCGAATATTACCTTCCATTACTTATCCCCCTCCCCCCCCCCTTTCCTCTGGAATGGCCTTTATCATTAAAGCAGCAAAAAGTCCTCCCACCGGACAACTCCCACCTCCCTATCAGAGCCCAAGCCGGTCCCACGTGGCCTACAGTCGGCCTTCACGAGCTGGTTCCCATCGTACAGCCCGGTATTTATTGCTTGGTCCGCCGGGGCCCGCCCATGACCAGCAGAGGCCTTTGCTGGTCGGGTCTGGTCCACTTGATTGCACGCTGGACACATAAGGCAGGCCGTAAACTCTTCCCGAGGACGTGATCCCATTACACGGCCGCGCCTCGCCGCGTCCCCCGCCAACACAACCACCATCGCCTGTCCTACTCAGCTGTCAGCCTGCCAGGTCCAGTGCGAAGCCAAGGTGCGTTTGCTGTGTGTATGTGTGGTGGGGGGGGGGGTAGGAAGGGGGGCGCTGAAGGGCGTGATGTAAAAACAGAACAGACGTAGAAGGGGAAGGAGCAAACGAAGGAGTGAGAGAGGGAGGAAAGAGCCGGAGCAGGAAGGGAGTGAAGGGGGGGGGGGCATGGAAGGGAAGTGAAAGGCAGAAGTGCGAGGGAGAGAAAGGGAAGACAGCCAGAAGGGAATCGACGAAGGAAGGGAGTGAAAACAAAGGGAAAGTCGGAGATTAGAGTACATTTACTTTGGATGAGACAAGATGGTTATGAGGTTCTCACTAGAATTCTAAATTCTCTAAATGCCATAACTACTGATCACAACTTCACTAACAAATAACAAATATTACATCCTCATTAATTTTGTTACCTGGAGGGGAGGGATTTGATAGTTAAGAGAGCAGCTCAGTATGGGGAAATGAATAAAGCGTGAGTAGTATATGGAATCTGGGCTTATAAGCAGGCATCCTTGAGGTGTTGATTATTCAGCTTGCTACATTGCTGCAGGGTCAGCATAAGGCAGCAATGAAACACCAGCGTTTACTTACAGTGCCCTCTTGGTGGTGGGTAATATTCACTATAGGAAGCATGCATTTATTGAGGGTCAAAAACGGCATAAGTGTAACGGTTCATTCCGGGGTTCATTGCTTAAAAACCTAGTCTATTCAAGGTTTTCTATCTGGTCTGTGTTAATGCCATGGACTTGGACAGTGACTTGGATAAGAAGGTAGTGCCAATACCTATAGTCCACTAGGCCTCTATCGCCATATTTTATATAGGTATTGTATGGCTCATTCGCGCTAGAGTCCAACTGGACTATGAGTTTAAGAGAACAGTTTAACTTTATAGAACTGAATACTGTGTGACTATGGTCTGTGGGTAGCACAGGCAATACAACGAGCAGTTACCATTCATATTGAGCTGCTCTCTTCGCCAGCACGAGCTGCTCTTTTATAAGTTGTATGCATGTGGGGCTGGGGTGAGCTAATTGAACCTCGGCATGATCACTCTCCTCCATCCCCATCCCATCCACTTTTTACCCCCTCTCAATTTTTTCCTATCCCCAACCCTCATATGTCTTCTAGGGACGTGGGATCAAGGCCTTCTATAGAATTGATCGGCTCCGACCTCCATCCCAGCCCACGGCCCCTTCCCTTTCGCGGCTAATTTTCAGCCTAATGCATATTCATCGTGGCCTAATCTGGCATTGGAGCCTCCAGTGGGGTGTTCTATGTGGGGTGGGTCAGGCCGTTAGCCTGCGACAGGTGCTTCCATAGTGGTACATCATTCGCTGCTGCCAGGGACACTACTCCAGGCGTAAATTGGTGCACAATAAAGGAACCGTCTCTATATTAGGCCCCAGGGCTGGAGTATGGAGTGAGGTAGGGTTGGGGACTGGGCGAGTGGAAGAATGATTTTTGGGAGAGGGAGTGGAGAGGTAGGGTGCATCTCAGATAAATACCCTCTGTGTCTAGGGCAGATCACAAATGTATGCTCTCACAGAGAATGTTTGTTCCCTACACTACAGATACATCTCTTCTCATTGTCTTGAGAAATTCTGATAATATATTGGTATTATTTCATATTTTGAAAGTCAGCATAACATATAGACTGATAGCTTGGGAAAGCAAATGCATCGTCAAAGTCCCACACTAAGACCTACATCCTATCGATCCACCTTTGATCGTACATTGGAACCTTTCCCCTGAGTAGGCATCCCTTTTACAGAGCGCCCTAAATTAGGTTAATGTGGGCTGTGAACGTTAGCCCTTTAACGTAGTCACATTGCTTTAATGTTTTATCAACTTACCAGTGCTATCAAACTGAAACTACTGGGTCGATACACTTCTGAATAGTCGACGTGATATACCAACCTGTTGCTAGTGAGTTACTCGCATTACTTTAACATGACGATAAATGAACATGAAACCATAGGGGTATCATACCACATTAAAAGTTTTGGATCGTGAAAGTCCTCCACAATAGGTGTGACTCAGGAGAATGACTAGCCTCCGTACAAGAGTCAGCATCCTGCTACAGCTCCCACCGGTACTAGGCTGTATTTAGCATGTTTGTCGGTGTCCTTCGACTGATAACTATTCTGGAGACAGAATTCACATATGCATGTATGCAGTTCTATTATGCTTTTCGTAGATCTTCTTGTTGGCCAGGAATATACACGTGGTCAATTTGCAGGTCTAAAACTGCCTTTTGGTGGTGTAGAGCTGCCTCTATGCATATCATGACTCACCCCTCGGCACGGATATTTAGAGATTCTATCCCTACTTTACTCGGTTTGTATGCAGTTTACAGCCAGCATTCTGATGTTGAAAATTCTAGGTTTTGTCTAATTCTCCTGGATGGGAAATAATACGATGCCCATCACCAAAAATAGTGTGTGACCTCACCCCAAGAGTTATTCAGATACTGGTGAGTTACTCCCCATAATGACGGCAGATGGCCACTTAATCTCCCCCAAACAACAGGCTTATTAGGCCCCTTTCACTGAGCAGGAGCTATTCTTCCATGTTCAGAAATTTGAATGAGAGGTAAGCACCCGAAGAAACGACAGAAATATCTAGACCTTGTTTCAATAGATCCTACGACAGGTACAGGCCCCTACGACTTGAGAAGGGCCAAATCTTACCAGGTGATCTTAGGACTTTGGCTATAGTGACTAAATAGCTGGCTACATTACTGGGTGATTGTACTGCCTGTTGACTAAATAGCAACCACAGCAGTGACTCAATAAGTGACCATGGTATGACAACCCTCTATGTGAATAAAATAGGTGGTAGTCATAGCTGCTTGTGTGTACACTCCTCTGCCCAAAAGTACCCCATCTGTGCACTTTCCGTTGTAACAATATAGGGTAGATTCACCAGCATTTTTGTGACTGAAGTTTAAAACTGAATTTTTCAGTCTCTACTTTTCCCAATAACATTTTGAAAGATAAACATAACACAGTAAAAGAGAACAGGCCATTATCTGATTATACAATAGTGTGTGCATGTGTCATATTGACATCTGTTGTGGATTTTAACTGAAAACATCAAACTTCTACTATCAGCTATTTTCACCTGAAGTCAACTAAGATTTACTTAAAGGGCTACATAAAAGGCTACGGTATATGGATTCAGGGTTTTAGGGTGAATTTTAAATGACATGTAATAATAGTAATGTGCTGCTGAAAGTGGTTGACTATAGGTATGAGGTCGGAAATAGGTGAATCTACCCTACATACCCTAGACTCATGGGCCTTACTATAATATATAGCATGGGGTACTGCAGTCTTATGCCCTCTCTAAAAGTAGAGTGCAAGTCAGACTATATGGGAGGTAAGACAGGCCACTATTATGCTATGACTTCATAGTGGGGCGTATTGAGGCAGCAGTTGAATAAATAGCAGCTCCTATTTTGAGGTCTGTACTGTAGCTCATTATGTAGTCACCAGTATGGATTCATTTTATATACCTCCCTGTGCGATTTGAGAGCATCCAGTCCCGGAAACTATTGAAATAAGGTCCTGTGGACGGGTATTCATTATTTTGAAAATAAAGAGTGGAGGAGAAATACAGTGAATGTATTAGACAAAATCATGGATTTAGGTCCGGGGACCTTCAACGATAGCATAGGAGCTAGTGGTGAATAGATAACATAGGAGATAATTAATAATATGCATAATACCTATCGCGCATTCTCTCCTTTCATGATACATTTGGTTGCACCCCCCCCCCCATCCCGTCTACCTGGTTTGGTTTGCCTGCCTGCCTATCTGCCTTTTTTCATCTGTCCCTCTCTCTGGCTCACTCTTTCCGTTTCTCTGACTCCCTCCTCCTCATATTTCCTTCTTTCTTTGTTTCTTTTCTATATGAATATAACGCTATCCGTTTTTCTCGTCCTGTCCCTCAGTTTACCTCCCTCTCCCTCCCCTACATCCCTCCCTTTACTCCCACACCATGACTATGTTCTCACCCCTCCCATCCTCCCCCCCTCTCTGTGGCTGGCAGACATTGATTGGCGGCGGCTTAGGAGAGCAGGGGACAGGGAGCTCGTCAGACTGGCATCAGAAGACAAACATGGCGGGCACGGCATCAGGCCTTAACCCCTCCACGTCTGCATTAGGCACAGAGAGGGGCCAGTAAGCGCAGCGTAAGGCAAACGTAGACTACTTGGAGCTGTGCCAAACTCACATACTGCCCTGGTAGCATAATAGCATCACTGGTGGTTTCATTCAATGACTGGTGCATATTGTACTCAGGTATATATGCGACCATTTTTAATAGATTCTACTTAATGAAAAGATATGTATGAAACAGAACTGGAGATCTTTATCATGTGAATGAATTAGATAGGCCATTCATTACCGTCAACTCTTCATATTTTCCTAATCGACCTAGATGCATTTGAATAAGTTTGCACCAGACACAGTTTTCTTACCGAATGACCTACACCTGCATGGCCATGCAGCAAGACCACGGACAGAGTAAATTAGATGGGTGACGGGTAAACGGTGTCCTTCTCTGGGGGAAATCAGTATTAGCAATGATGGGATCTGTTTGTTGGAGGGGTAGGGGTACAACGAGTCAGAGGGCTATGCTAGGGGAGGTGAGAAGTAGGATGGGCGGGGCGCTCTGGTCCTGCAAGGACATTGAGGCCAATCTTTAAATTGCTGCAAATCGAAGCCATTTTCGCCTGACAATGAGCAGCTACGACGCCTAACGAAGAAATAGGTTTAGTCTCTGGGTAGGATGGGAACCACGGCTGATGGAATTTCGTCTCACAAATTGAAATTCTGCTAGTGTCGCTGTTGTCTGCTTAGAACAAGGTGTGAGCAGTAACAGGTGCTGGTGGTAGTGATTCTTCAGCGTAACAGAGGGATGCCTGAAGCAGAAAGGAAAGACAGGAAGACAGGAAGAGGGTGGGATTATTAGGCAAGGGAGAAGGTAGCGAGGCGGAGAGGCAAAACCCATCAATGGAGTAAGTGATACTATCCCATACGTTTCTACATAACATACATGTATATAAACGTGTAATACACACATGGGATGGAATGATCAAACAACATACCAGTAAGAATTTAACTCAATTTTGAAAATACCCAAAAATTCCAATAAATCCCCACTTTTCTTTTGTCCATATTTGATCAATTGGTGTGTACATGAATAGGTCATACTATGGTTTTGTTGTTTTTATTTGGAAGTTTCCTTTGTAACTACAAATGGCTCCCATACCTTATAAAGTAATCTGCCTACACCCAGACACAGCCTGTTCACTGTTATTACTACACATCCACGAAGATCAGCACGCCATAGGGGGTCCCGGCGGTGCGGACGGATACAGTTATGGTGTAATTCACAGGAAAGTACACTTGACCGATCGCACACCGTCGGTTGACATCACAGCGCGCCCCACGCGCCCCATAATTCCCAGCCACGACTCGATCGATTACTTGGCGGGCAAAGCCTAAGTAGAGGGTCATTAGGGGCGTGAGCCCTCCCCCAACCCTACGCACCTCCCCCTACCCATCCTTCTGGATCCCCCTTCCTCTTCCTCTGCCACCCAAACCATGTCTAATGGACAAGAGTCTTGTGGATCCCTCCGACCGTTAACACTACATCTCCCCATACCGCCCTCCTCCTACTCCCAATTCCTTCACATGATACACACAGTACTAGGTCTACAGCTCTCTGAACGTGCTCTGAAGGTTGTTGCGAAAGGACAGGAAATCAATTCTGTCTGAGGTGCTATTCCCAAATGGGAACTGACTACCCTCAGGCAATGACTTCTCCCCTGTTTTGCAGCAAGGTAATAGGTTATAGAATTGATTTTTAAGTTTTCATGAATTGGGGAATGATTCCCAGTATGACTCACACTAAGAGGACTGATTCTGAGTGTAAGGTGGAATGTGGGTTCTGGGCAGCAGAACTGCCAGGAACTGGAAGGTGAGTTATGACAGTGAGAATTCGATTCCGATTCTTTTCGCAATAGCCTCCTGAGTAGATGGGGCCATCTAAACCAAGGCCCTTGGCATATGTACCACCTGAATCAGGCTTCTTGGCACATGTACACCTTTACCAGGGTCCTTGGCACATACACCACACTTACCAGGGTCCTTGGCACATACACCACACTTAACAGGGTCCTTGGCACATACACCACACTTACCAGGGTCCTTGGCACATACACCACACTTACCAGGGTCCTTGGCACATATACCAAACTTACCAGGGTCCTTTGCACATACGCCACACTTACCAGGGTCCTTGGCACATACATCAAACTTACCAGGGTCCTTTGCACATACGCCACACTTACCAGGGTCCTTGGCAGATGCACCACCCTTACCAGGCCCCTAATTGGCACATGCACCACACTTACCAGGGCCCTTGGCACATACACCACACTTACCAGGGTCCTTGACAGATGCACCACCCTTACCAGGCCCCTAATTGGCACATGCACCACCTTTACCAGGGCCCTTGGCACATGCACCACCTTTACCAGGGCCCTTGGCACATGCACCACCCTTACCAGGGCCCTTGGCACATGCACCACCCTTACCAGGGCCCTTGGCACATGTACCACCTTTACCAGGGCCCTTGCCCCATGCACCACATTTATAAGGGCCCTTGGCGCAGGAAGGATCCTAATAAGCGCTCTTGGCCTGAACCACCTGAACCAGGGTCCTTGACAGATGCACCACCCTTACCAGGGTTCCTGGAAAATCCATCACATTTACCAGTGTCCTTGGCAAATCCAGCACCTTTAGCAGGGTCCTTGGCACATGCGCCACTTTTAGCAGGGTCCTTGGCACATGCGCCACCTTTAGCAGGGCCCTTAGCACATACATCACCTTTACCAGGGCCCTTGGCACATTCACCACCTTTACCAGGGCCCTTGGCAAATACAGCACCTTTACCTGGGCCCGTGGCACATACAGCACCTTTACCAGGGTCCTTGGCACATGCGCCACCTTTACCAGGACCCTTGCCACATGTACCACCTTTTCCAGGCCCCTTGCCACATGCACCACCTTTACCAGGGTCCTTGGCACATGCACCACCTATACCAGGGCCCTTGCCCCATGCACCACATTTATAAGGGCCCTTGGCGCAGGAAGCATCCTAATCAGTGCTCTTGGCACTGTACCAGGCCTCTTGGCAGGTCCATCACCTGAACCAGGGCCCTTGACATATGTAACACCTGGACCAGGGCTTTTGGTGCAGGCACAAGAAGCACTTGAAATTTGGCTCTAAATACATTTATGTACTATCTGAAGTGAAGCCATTGGAAGTAGGGCCATGTGGCACCCAGCGCTATATCATTCCCCTTGCTTTCCCTAGTGTCCGCTAATAAATTCCTATTTTTCAGCTTTGCTAAACTATGGTGATGTAACTACTGGTTGATGCTGGGCTGTGACTAAAACCAGCATTAGATTCATGGAAACGTCGCAATAGCTCTACTGGGGAATCGGGAGTGGGGAGGTGTCTGAGCCTAGTACTAATACATGAAAGTACTTCCACTATTCCCAAGTCTTGTCTCGTGTAGACACTCTTCTCAATGTCTAGTGGACCTCTTTCCTGATCTTATAGTATTACATGGCTCCTTCCTCCCCAGAGGGAAATTCTCACGAGGGCAGATATATAAAATGTACAGCGGAAGGCAACAGAAGTGGTTCCCTCCCACACGACTATACAGTTCTCCTGGTTCTGGCAGGCCCTATCATGACTACTATGGGTAAAATAAACAGATATAGGGAATAAAGTTTAAACAGACGTCACATGTTAGTAGAATGACCACAGGTGAAGAATCATCTATGGCGTTACACCCACAGGGTAAACTATAAATACCTTACCATACCATGTATATAGGAGTAGGAAGAGCAGGGAGTGCGGGACCCCTCCCTCAGCCACCCCAAATCCCGGGGGTGGTAGCTGTGAGCTGAGCAGCCAGGGGGATCAATATTTGTACACAGAGGACGACAAGGATCGGGTGACGACGGCAAGGGTGGGCTGGGAACAGCGGAATCTGCCACAACCACCCCCTCCACTACCATTCCAAATCTTCCTTTACCAAAACCTTTACACTGCTTGCATTTCCTTATTCTTATTGCGTCTCTATCCCACCTCTGGAACGCCATTTCGAGGGTTATGATCATATTCATTGAGAGAAAACTACATTAGATATCAATTGATGCATGAATGTATGTCCATTCCTACGCACACATGCACCAGATGAATATGAGGTAGAAGAGATATGCTAGGGACCGCCTGTGTGAGGATATGCTCAGTTACACACGCCTAGCTTCGATAGACCAAAAGGACCTCCTCTATTCACCCATCAACACTTTGGAAAGAACCTCGTGTTATCTCCATTTGATCAACAACAAAATCTGTAGATCGTTACTTGGCCTCCTTCACATGTGGACAGGCATGTTGGGGCAGAGGTGCAAGTGATATGAGTACGATCTTCTGTGGGAGGAGAGTGGATCCATCACATCACATTCTTCACTTAGAACTCAGACCGGGAGTAGGGGAGGGGTCTGGCCTGACTAGCGGCAGACCTTAATCTTGGTGGATATCCTGTTATGAGTGATGATCAATACGGCGGAGGTCATTGATGAAGTATTGATTGATGTCAAATGAAACAAAGCCATCATCAGAGTAAGGCTGTCCGTATGCCCCAGTTTGTAACGGTGTGGAGTAACTACTCCCTCTGTGTAGGTCACCACCGTATTACCATAAACCAGTGTAGAGTAGTACAAGTATAATTGTACTAGAGGTAATACTTATCTAGGCCACCAATTTATTCCCTTGCAGCAGTGTACAGTGATATATATATTACAACAAACCCGATTCTCTGTGTATCTCCCATCCCTTTCTATAGTGGCATTGCAAAGTATATACTATAACATACTTAAGGATTGTATAGTATGCTGTATTCTAATGTAGAATTGTACAGGTTTTTTTTAAGGAGTTGCCTGTTTTCGGTTTTCGCTATTATGTCAGTGACGTCACAATTGGCATGTGAGGACATTGATGATGTAAGACAGTGGCCGTGACGTCACGTGAGGGCTGCAAAGCGACCATCCATGCTGCCATCCAGGCTCGCATGCCTAGTCTTGCCACCAGGGCCATGCGTTAAAACCGGTTACAAGGAGAGTACAGAACGTCTCACTGACAGTCCCTAACCTATGTCAAAACGTTCTGTCTCCATGGGAATACAACAGTTCAATGTATCTGGTGATGGGGGGAGGCGGCGTGTCCAGACGGACGCATGGACATCAATGACTGAGTATAATGTGTGTGAGCAGGGTGTCTGAATGCTCAAAATATCTAATAACATAGATGCCATGGCCTTTTCCTTTTTTGTAGGCCTTAGAGCAGTTGAGTGTATGCCTACTGTTCTATGGTTATTGAACTGATATCAATAGACACTGCCCTACCCTCCTGTCGCCATGGTGATATCACTAAGGGAATGTCATGTGACCTGAACAGCCCAGCTGGTGTATTTCCTGCACCAAACAATATGTGCTGTGTGCACTGGGTATGTACCCCGTAATGGTTTGTGGGGGGGGGGGCAAGACTTGGGAAGGTGCAAGTTTGGGTATCATAATTTATCACATCAGAGCATTATGATGACAAATAGGCACATGGATCTTTAAATTTCATGGCCCTTATAATGGCTTGGACCATGGTTAGGAGTGGCAACTCCTATCCGTGGTCCTTGCCATATTTTTCTTGTTTTATTCTACTGTAATAATGCAAGGTATAGTGCATTCTGTTGTAGTATTGTGCTGTAGTAACTTATTCTATTGTAGCAGTATTTTGGCACATTAGTACACTGTAGTAAGCGTAGGTGTGCACAGTTGTAGCAGTTGTATACAATAATTGTACAGTATACATGTGTTTGTATACTCTATGTACCTCCCCTTCTTATGTCACTTTGACACCATCACAGAATGTTTTACACCTTCACCGCTGCGGGTCCTCATTTGTAGATAAAACCCTAATATTGCATTCAAACTGATACTGTCACTGCATTTAGTGAGATCTAAATCACACGACAGCGCCGAGATGTGATTTAAATGCCATTTAAGTCTCATTTAAAAGTACAGGCAGTGTCAGTAGTAACACACCATACAGGCAGCCCGGGTAATGGGCCCCTCTGCCTATACTACTCACACAGGACCAGTGACTGTTGTATCACGAACTGCTATCGGCCTTTAGAAGCAGCCGGACGTTTATCAACTTCAAGTAGGCTATATCCCCGCCACTCACGCTAGTCCGGTACTAATTCAAAACTTACATAACGGATTCAAGAAAATGCTATCAGGCATAATCATGTATAATACGTCTATATATAGCATTTCCAACCTACACTCTCAGCTCCAACTGTAAATGGGCTATCAAGGCCACTGTAGTGGGTATACTACAACCAACTGTTGGGTCATTGGATTTTTATTGACAGCACCTACAACTGTCTTCCAGAAATAGAAGCAATCTACTGTAAAAATGTGCAGTCTGACGGTGTACGTGGATTACGCAATGCATAATATATAGACAAAGTGTCTCACACAATGCTAGGGCAATACTGAGTGAGACGTATACTAGTAGTGGGTTTAGTCCTGGAGAGATACATGTTAACACATCTATTTTGAATTCCCAACGTTCTTTCTTGGATGATTCCCACTGAATCAAAACGGGATCTTGCTCTTCTGACGTCTAAGACCCCTAGGGTTCACATGTTTCTCTCATGACTATGATGTCATTGACACTACCTTTGGCAACACTCTCACTGGTATCATGCAACTCTACCCTCCCTTATCTGTCTATATGATGGCGATAAGGTTTCGATGTAGAGATATCAGCTCGTGGTGCTACCTTCTTTATCCATGTTCCATGTCTGATAAGGACGCCGTCAGGGCCCGTGATTTAATACCTCCATGGAGTCAGACATAAAAATAAAGACTCTCCTATGGACAAAACCTCTTTTACTGTCACTATGTCCTTTATAACAGCAGATGTGCATTGTCTCTTAAGGAGTGTATAATGGGTCCCCTGCAGTAACAGAAATGCGTTTTGTAATGTTACATTCTGGGGGAATGAAGTGGACCTTAAAGGAATTATCTCAAGTTGAATACTGAGGCTCCATAGGTCTAACCAAGGAATCCCGTGTTGCACACCGCCATGCATAACCCTATCCTATATTTCACGACCATCTAGCCGACCAATTCTCGTGCACCTTTACCATTTTATCAAATGAAAGAAAACAAGGACATCCTCGAATTTTACATCATTCGTCTACTGTCATAATTAAGGAAGACACAAGGCACCCTCCCCTTGCCTTCCACAACAGAGTGTAAGGCACACAGGTAATAGTTTCCATAGGCCTACACTGTTACCAACACCCTTCTCACCATGCGGAGAGCAGACACAGCCTGGCACGACAACAATGACATCAGGATCTTATTGTGAGTACACTGACCGCTGACAAGCCCTATCATCAGGCCTCTTTACAGGCTCCTCTCCGTGCAGGCTACCCCACCCTACCCCAACCCCCAACCCTCAATGCGACCACTTTGTTTGGATGGACAATGGGTGATGATCAGTCTGCGCTGATCCTATAGAAGCCTGCTTCAGTTACGTCAATGTTGTCACTGTGGATCATCCGACCGCTTGTGTCCACCCCCATCGGCATCCCATCTCCCCATCTTTGCCTCCATATTTGTCTGCCTTCCTGCACCTCTATCCCTGCCTGAAACCCTCTGTCTGTCTGCCTCACATTATATCAAACTGTCTTCCTCCCTCACGCTGAATGTCTGCCTTGCACTGTGTGTCTGCCTCACACTGTCTGCCTGCTTTACTACACTGTCAGCCTGCCCAACACTGCCTATGTGCCTCAAACCGCCGGCGTCCTCTCTACATGGTTCCTTTCATCAGTCTACACTGTCCTGTCTACTGCCGCCTATACGTGTGGCTCCCCTCCCTGAATACCTAACCCCCCCCCCCCATTCATCCCATCACATCAACCGTTGGCCACAAATTGTCCATTGATACAAGGGGCCTCTCTGTATTGGGCTCCGTCCACAGGCGTTGTTAACGTTAGGGGACTGGTGATCCACCCCCTCTCTGTGTCTACATCCTCTCCAGTGTCTAAGTGGACATTCCCGCCCATCACTGCTTCTCCCATCGCCTGCAGACATTGCTGACCACTGGTCATTTACTGATGGCTGCAGTGACCAATGGTGAGAGTACCGTATGGCTTGTAGAATGTGGGTTGCACTTCAACATGCATGTTGTAAGCAATCCTGATATATACAAGTGACAGATGAATATCAGCTACCAACTCATGAAGTCTGTCCCATGACACTTTTGAGAATAGGAACACTTTCTTTACTTAGTTATTACTTATGATCCTTATACTACGGGGTTAGACCTCTGTGTATTTGGAATGTACACTGATAATAAAGACTATAGTCAGTGCTAACTATACCAGCTAATTTCGACCCCTATAGTCAGATGACTGTATGCACTAGTCAAATATTAGTAATATTAACGATAGTCATTACTGGCTATGTTTGGGCCACATGAAATGATGGTGTCACAGGTTTATGTGCACAGAGAACAGTTAGGTTTCAAAATTGAATGCTTAGCTGACTCCAGGTAAGCACCTATTCTCCTCTGTTAAAGTCCTCCATGCATGTTTAGGCATGGCCATGGGTTTTTGTTTACCATGATGACCAAAGACATGATAGTGTGCATGGATTCTCAAGTTTGTTTCAAACATGGTATTTTTATATCTTATTTTATAATATAAGAAAAAAAAACTGTAGGCCAGAGTCCGCATGAACACAAAAGGTGAGTACAGGAATGAATAGCCATATGTTCCAGGCCAGTGTATAGAGGGTTTTTGTGATATGCTTATTGCCAGTTGATATTTGGGTGTTGCCAGTTGGCCCTTAAAAGTTATGAGTTGCCACTTGAGTCATCAGTTGCTTGTTATCAGTTGCCAAGTGCTGGTTGCTAATTACTGTTTGGCAGGTGTGGTGTATTGCTGTTTGCCAGTTCTTGACTTCGGCAACTGGTGATTTGAATCAGTCTGCAATCCATCATGGGAACTGGTAACCCATGGTTGATTGGCTGCCAGTTGGCAACTCATGACTGGCAAAAGGAAATCTATGATTGGAAAATGGCAATATGCCACAGTGTCCTCTCACAGTTTGTTGCCCGTTGGCTATTGTCCATTGTCAATTTTGACCCATAGTTTGCTAGTTCCAAATCTTGCCAATTCAAAGTTAAGTTAAGGGTTGGCAGTTGCCACTTGGGTTGGCAGTCATCATTAGCATATTACAGGTTGTAATATGCCATTTTACAATGTGTGACGGGATATTTACAATTGACAACAGACACCCCAAAGGTGACAACTGGCAACCTAGGTTAAACCTAGGTTGCCCGTTGAGGAAACTACCAACTGAAAAGATGAGCAACTGACATCCCATACAAGGGAACGGTAAACTGCAACCCAAAGAAAACAAATATGAACTGACAACCAGCAACTGATTATGTATATCAGCATGAATTCAGCCAATTCAATGCTGGCTGTAGGTTGAGTTAGTCACAGGTTACTATAGAGGGATAGCCAAAATTAGTACTATAATTTACCTGTCACTATTGACTAAGATATTAACCTCTATTTTTTTGTCAGTGTAGCCAACTTCTGAAAGACCCATTTTAGCCTTGGGCTCATCACCATCATCATTACTGAACCACTGTCCCCGAACACAAGTGACCACACTGACCACTGGGGGCAAGTGATCAGGGTCGTGTGACCAGGGGCAAGTGATTAGAAGGGTCAGTGATGAGAAAGAAACTTCACTAACTTGCAACTCTGTTCATCCTCCCTTACCCATAGTTTCCCTCCTTTAATCCTTCCTTGCACCTCTCATGCCCACCTCTGACTTTTTCCTCCCTTTCCAATCACTTTTCTTCTCCTCACTGCTTTCCATCCCCCCCCATCCCACGCACAGGACTTGGGAGTCAGTGGCGTCAGTAATCTCATCGTTAGAGAGAATTTGGGTGGTGAGAATTGGGTGTTGTAAAATTTGAGGTGGCCTTTCAATCAGCAGTAATAGGTGAGTCCACTATCCTGATGAGAGCCACACACTTAATTCTATTAAGTGCAAATAAAAGTATGGGTCATATATAAGGTCATAAAACATTGAAAGGTGGTGGTCGCGGCAGTGAATTGAATAGTGGCGGGTGCAAGGTCGTGAACACTATGCTATTTGGAGGTTGTATTTCATTCCGTTCACTTTTGTTTAGTCACACCTTATATCTTTACTATTCCTACCTTGGTTATACGGTATGTTACATTTGTGTGTGTTTCCCTGTTTTTCTGTTTCTGTCTACATGCATCTGTGTGGTCTCCATGTCTTTATCTCAGCTGTCTCCCACTGTTTACACATTTTGGTTGCGCTTGCTCTCTGAGGCAGGCTGTCTTTGTGCTTTTCTTGATTTGTGCTTGTGCCTCTCAGTTACTCTTCACCTCCCTGTCTGTCGGTCCCTCTGTCTATGTCATATCAGTAGTCTGTTTCTCTCTCTCTCTATGTGTCTCATCGCTCCTATCTATCGTCATCTGTCTCCATGTCCATCTCTGACATATAGAATGTAGAGCTATTTCTCTTCTCTCGACGGCCTACTAGTCTAACTCTCAACTGGCATGTCAGTATTGTCAACCCGATATTCCAAATAATTTAGATAATAGCTCTCATATACATGTTTGTATATACACGGATCACTCCAAATTCTGGTTGCATCCATAACCCAATGTTATCTATATTTTGACCTCTTAGGTTGAAACCATTATTTACGAGTACGCTTCCCTATAAGGCTAAAAGAGATGCAGCAATTACCAGTGTTTACTGCACATTGTCGCTCGTTAAAGCCGCCAGGTAAATGGGTTAAGGTTTTAAGGAGCAGTCACATCCACGTTAAGGTACGCCTTGGCTA
The DNA here is from genome assembly GCA_949317995.1 of Acholoe squamosa. Taxonomy (NCBI): domain Eukaryota; kingdom Metazoa; phylum Annelida; class Polychaeta; order Phyllodocida; family Polynoidae; genus Acholoe; species Acholoe squamosa. The sequence goes on from OX439037.1 coordinate 46,192,707, forward strand.
TAGCGCCATATCAGGTTCAAAGTTCAGTGTCACTCCAATTTCATTAAGTGCCTGCTCCTCTCTCATCCCATTCACCATTTAGCACGGTGACAAACACTTCTATTCCTGGGTCCATTATACCCAGTTATATAGCGGCGATCCAGGTTATACTGAGGATGTAGCCATCTTGTCCCCCATAGACTGATTTTGAAAAAAAAAATAGTACTCAATATGACACTCCGCATTTATAAAATTGAATTATCGATTGCCTAGGAGGAAGAATATACCCATCACAATCGTAGTTTCATTGCCTCATGCTACTGCTTCTCTGATGGAGCTGCAGTTGTCCTGCTTCAGCCCTATATCTAGGAGGGGTTGACTTTCACACAGACATCGTTCACAGAACGCCGGGTGAGGATAATGACCGCCCATTGCCGCCATCCAATGGCTGCCTATAACATCTAAAATCAATTTATGACGAGCCTAAGGAGCAGTTAGGGACGGAGCATCAGTTGGCCGCGGCCTCTTGCCCTCAGGGTTGGCCTGGACGCTGGGGGCCCTGGGGGCGGACGAGGTCTGGGAGGGAAGGGAAAGAGGAAGGGAAGGGGAGGGTCAGAGTTGTCAGTGAACTGTCTGAACTGGCAAGAACCTATAAAGAGGGGTGTCCCATTGCTATGGTTCTGTCCCTCTGATGTCCTCCTTTTGTCCCCCCCCCCCCAGTTTGTCCCTCATTTTCCCACTGTCCCTCTGGTGCAACTATCCTCCTCGATGTCATCCCTCTGTACTTCGCCTCCTCTATCCCAGCCCTAGCTTGTCCTCAAAACTTCTTATCCTGCGTCCCTTGTGTTGCTTGTTGGTTTCACCCATGGTTCATGTTTCATACCAGGGCTCATCCAGAAAACCGAGACCCGTCCCCCAGATCCCTCACCTCGCTGCCCCTTTTTTTAGTATTTTCCAACGCCCATCAAAGGACCTTTCAACAAAAGCAATATGTTTGGTGAATATATAATAGTGATTGAAATAATTGTGTGTTTTGTTGGTTCTACGACTGTGGATTTGTGTGTTGGGAAGGGGGATGTGGTGAATTATCATATTGGCTACCATCCTAGGGTTGACAACAGGATGTACACAAAACCTTACGCCACGTCATACTCATTTAGGAAAGGGTGACTATCCACAATTAAAGGTGTGTTCATATTTGTATTGGCAGAATGCAACCAGTATCATGGTATCTAAAATTTACAAATCTAATGTTTAGGCAGAATAATGTTTTAAACGATTGATACTTGAAGGCAACATTTTGATATCCTTATAGTCATTCAAGCTTTATCAACAACCTCCCTGAAAGATGCCATAGGAAATGGCAGCAATTGGTTTGTCCAATAGTGGACATGGGCATAATTTGGGGTGCCCCTGAGTCCTGTTAGGTCGGCTTGGTGGCACTCATGCCGGACTGAGATGTCTACAATCAAATAGGGCCCAGTGTCCATCGGGCCCCTACCCGGATACTAATATAACACGACACTCTGCCCTGCAGGACCTCCCAGGAGAGGAATCTGGCCTCTTCCCCTGTTCGGGAAGTAGTGTGTGTCAGGGAACACCTGAATCTATATTGAAAAGGGATGTCTCTGATATATTTCTTTGGTAAGTTTTTTACCAAAAAAATCACTGAATGGTAATAGATTTCCATGAGCAAATCACACTACTGGAGGTTAATTCAAAACAGTGATTTACCACTGTTTGTTACCACTCTTTTGAATTAACCTCCACAGGAACCAGACAAGAGGTAATGCAAGCACTGAAGAAGAAGAAGAAGAAGAAGAAGAAGAAGAAGAAGAAGAAGAAGAAGAAGAAGAAGAAGAAGAAGAAGAAGAAGAAGAAGAAGAAGGAGAAGAAGGAGAAGAAGAAGGAGAAGAAGAAGAAGGAGAAGAAGGAGGAGGAGGAGGAGGAGAAGAAGAAGAAGGAGAAGAAGAAGAAGAAGAAGAAGAAGAAGAAGAAGAAGAAGAAGAAGAAGAAGAAGAAGAAGAAGAAGAAGAAGAAGAAGAAGAAGAGGAAGAAGAAGAAGAAGAAGAAGAAGAAGAAGAAGAAGAAGAAGAAGAAGAAGAAGAAGAAGAAGAAGAAGAAGAAGAAGAAGAAGAAGAAAAAGAGGTGCGTTACTTTATATTAGACCCTATTTCTTCTTAAAATAAAGACTACATCTGGTTCCTCCTAACCCAAAGTTCACTGACGCCTATGGCCACAGGCTGTCACGTATTTAGGTCGCCCCTAAAATTGCCACAAGTAAAGTTGCCATAGGAAGGTGCCTTAGGCAATTCTCATGGAGTTATACAGATTAATCTGAGGATGATACCACATATAAAACCGCTCTGTACAAACATGAAAGGTGATATGATATTTTGGGTTTTATAACATGGAAGGATGGTCATATATTTAACTGACATACCCGGTACGCCAAACATAAACAACACATGAAATTCATCCTTTAATATCGAAGACTGATGTCACCTAGATAGGATTTACACTTCCTTTTTATTTAATAAAGTACATTAAGAATAATGTACATAGTTACAGAACATATACGCTATCAAGTCCAGACTTGTTTTTACACACCATACTCTCCTCAGAAACTGTTATAAATATCTTGTAGTTATGGAGGGGAAGATTTATAAATGGAGGTGAATCTTCTCATTTCTAATAGGATTTTGAACGTTAACGGCCAGAGAAGCTTCCCCTATCTGTCACCCACCGACCTGTACCTGTATGTAGACACCACATAAATCGGAGCTGGGATACAGGGTCCACCCATCCCCTGAGCCATGCCAACACCTTTATATAATGGCCACATCAAACCTTCAGCCATTATAAGGCACAACCCCCAGCCATTATAAGGCCATTTAGGGGCTACTCTACACAACGCCTGCTATTATTAGTCCCTGTATCAAAGGTGGTGGCTTAACTTCCGGGAGAAACACGTTGAGGGTGAAGTGAAGTGGTGAGGTGTGAAAAGGTGAGCTATGGGTTATGGCATGCCGGCTGATGCCGATACATGCCTTAGAAGTCTTGTACATTGGAACATACTGATACACTCATGACACACAAGTGTGCAAAGACAAAAGGTAAAATTTAAATGTCATGCACTGTCACATGTATGTGTTTTCTGGAAAGAAGAATGTATATCATGATGTACAACGAGGAAAGTATTAATAATAGGAATTAGTGCAAAGGCAGAATGAATGTCGGAATGAAAGGCAGTCTAAAGTGCTAAACGTGTATACCGATATCATGTTTAGGTGGAAGATGGAAACATGAGGGCTGATGGTAGAAAAGAGGCAGGATGTTGTGAGGAGGGGGGGGGCTGGTTCCACCTGTGACTAAGGTTGTACACCTAGACCATAGGTGGGCACCATCAGGAGGCAGGTGGCTCAGCTGAATACTGATATACCTGGGTGACAAAGGCCCTGATAGATACCACCATGTTACCCAGTCAGCTGACAAAGTGCCTCTAGTGGCAGCCACTGGTGATATGGGACAGGCCTAACCCTTTACAGTTGACATGTGCCCAAACCAAATGTAATGAAGAACCCAATAGTGCTGCATTGATGCACCAGACTGTCTTTTGTTCAGTAGTGCATCAAGACCATGGGGCTGGTCTGGAACGTGGCACTGACTGGTACATCCGTACCAGTCAGTGCCACGTCATCATGACGAGGAAGGGGCATAGTTGATGAAAGCAGTATGCTGTCTTGCAGGGGTAGAGGGTGGGAGATGGAGCACGATGATGTACAGGTGGGACGGGAAAGACGTACAGGTAGGGATGGGTTATATAGGTTGAGAGGGAGTGCGGAAGAAATGAGAAAAAAACTGCATGAACCTTTACACAATATATACGATGGGCAATGGTCTAGGTCTTGACTCGGAGTGTTTGGTTATACTTGTGCTAGCATGTCTTTTCTATATACATTATCTCACCATCTGTATAATTTCTATTCCCCTTTTCTTTGTATTTGATTTTGATACAAATGTCCATCTATACATGACAGTTTCTCGAAATATAGCTATATTGTAATGACAGATGTAGTAAATGACAATATGGTTGATATGTCCATATGCTGACTGTTGCATAGACTGACTCGTAGATCATGTAGAATATAGAGAAAATATTATCTATAGTGAATTCTGAAATATCTTTATATGCATTAAGTATAATTTGTTTTCGCCGAAAGGCTTTCAAATGCATTACGTGAATGTGAACGTATGTATTCTGCTCCATTTAGATTTTGAGTAATACACTATTCACTATAATATGGCGGTATATAAAATATATTGCGCAATGGAATGCACTTTCAAATAAAAGTTCAATTCTAAAAGTTCGGATGGGAGCAGGATAGGAATAGCTTTGTCATAAGTCAAAGAATACTGCAGCGTCAGGACAGGCACATATATATATGCACATACATATGTATGCACATACTCCAAACCCTATTGTCTGCATTTTGCAATAGGCTAGCAGCTTTTAAAGTTCACAAAGCCATCATCACTTTTGATATACATTTACCATACATCATAATGGGAGCTTTGAATTAAGCCCTGACGAGAATCATATTTTACATATCTATGGATACAGATTCCCACTGAAGTTACATATTTGATCCAGATTTTAGCAATGTACATAAACCTGCAGTAGAACCATACCTTACCCTAAAAGCAAAATTATAAAATGGTGCGCTTTGGGGGGGGGGTATATAATACCTCTATTCTGGTAAAACTCTCTTGTCTGGCCCCGAATAGTGTAGCGTATTGTTGAAAAGGTAGACACAGCTTCAAGTTGCCTTCAAGTTTGTACCAATAGCTGTATATACACCAATGCCTATTCAATCATGTTAGTAACATAGATACATACTGCTATACGTAGTAGTATAGCGGAATGGGATTATCACCCAGTGCGACTGTGCATTGTCATAGCCACCCTTTCATATATTGGTCCTCACTACCATGCCAAGATATGGTGCTGTAACTGATTGCCCCGTGTAGACTGCCATCTTGTCTATATACTTATTCTAATGGTTTGAGATTTTGGTGGGTAGTGGATGTGGGGGTTGGTTGATAGAAAGTAAAGAACATATGCAACCCTATACCCCAGCTTAATCATTGAAATGGTATATAATCATCCAAACAGAAGCAACCAGGCACATTTTGGTTTATATTCCTGTGTGAAGTTAGCTGTTCTTTCCCTATGAGCCTACTATGAATGTACACCTCAGTAATGGATTACCACTGTCCTCCCTGTCTACAGACAGAGGCGTTAATGACCATGCCCGCGTCGACCCGGCTCATAATGGAGTTACTGCCGATTGGCACCGCCCTCCCTTTGCTAGGGGGATGGTGGTAGGGGGGGGGGCATCATGGTTCCTGAAGCTAGTTCACCAGACGGCACTGACAGGGCAGATACGTCATGGCATGACGTGACGTCAGAGGACGTTATGGGACTGGTCTACCAGCAGCAGCTCTGCTAAGAGTGAAAAGTATATCTAGATAACCTATTTCCAAAATGGAAACTGAATTTCACAAGGTAGCTGAGTCTACCCCCCCCCCCCGCGCCAAACAAAAATAAATAAATAAAGAGGAAAAAAAGATGTATTTCATAGATAATAACTCTTGGACGTGCTAAGAGCCTTTTCAATGGGCTTAGATATTATCAATAGATTTTCTTTACTAACCCTAAATGACTTACATGTGACCGTCTTTACCACTTGGTTGTGAGGTTCCAAGTATTTTGTGATATCACAGGACGCTGCTGACGTCATAGACACCTGCTGCAATACTGACTAACATGGGTTAGAAAGAGGCTGTACAAGGAGTTATCAAAGGTGGGACGGCCTGGGTCTGTGTGTAAAGGGTGGATAAGCCGTACACAGTAGCTGCATGGTGTCGGGTATTGAAGGTACAACTACTAGTATTAGTTTATCACTGTGAGCTATCATCATCGGCCATGGAGGAGAGGCAGCCCAGCTCCTGGCCCTTGACTGCATCCTACCACCACCAACCTGCTTTCTCATCTCAAGCCGCTGTTGCTACTGTGTACTGCATAGGATTTTTACCTGGGTCCTGGCCCTCCATAGAAAAGACGGGGGTTAGATTCAATCATTAGAAGGTCTGTATGGCGTCTGTTGGCCCTTTGTGCAGGCCGGCTGGAGGCAGCTGCGAGTGGCCAAGTTAATATCGGCCGCTTGGCCGTCGGTAATGACATTGAGCCGCCAACCACCGTCTCCAAGGGGAACGCAGAGGCGGCCCACAGGCATGTATTGGTGGAGGTGGTGGGTGGTGGTGGTTGGGTAAACCCCTCCTCCCCTCATCTCTACCCTTTTCCGCCGCCCCCTCCGCCACCAAAACCGACCTCAGCCCTTCAAACAGCGCTCCCCTGATGCCGCTCCTGGTCCCACTGACACAGAGCATCCTCCCATCTCACCGCCGAGTCTGCTTCTCTCCTCTCCTGTCCCCCAGATGCCCTTCTCCACCAGCTCCATCCCCTCCACCCCCTCCTAACTCAGCGCTCCCTGTGCCCCCAGCTTTTGAGTTTGAGAAGAAGGGAGTGACTTTTTTTTATAGTATGGCACGGTAAGGCCCCAAACGGCGTTGGCATTGAGGTAGGAGGGAAACCAGTATAGCAAGGGGCATTGGAATCGTCTGTAATATAATCGCCCACACAGGTTGATGGTTTCACCACTGCAGAGGCAGAGTAGGTGCCTGGCTGGGGTATGATAAAGCTGAGTTGTATCTAGAATGAAAAAAAAAATGTAAAGGAAAACCTTGGGCTTTCCATTTATGAAGCCTTTGGAACTGAATGAAGACCCTCGTTTTGGTCCTTGTTCTATGTCATTAGCTTCATTATCTACCCATAGGAAGCGTGACTAACCCGGCGTATACCACATAGGATATCACTGGAATCGGTATAGATACAAATTCTAAATATAGCTTGGTTTTCATCCTTTTATACATGTATATACCGGTAATGGGAATAGCTATGATGTGTTATACTTAAGATCTACTTTGTATAGAACGGAAAATGGTATAGAAAGAAGCGACTATTCCTGGCTAATGTTTTTCATCCAATTCCCTGGCCTAGGTTATATATATATATATATATATATATATATATATATATATATATATATATATATATATATATATAATTTTAACCCTGAAGTGTTCAGGTGTGACTAATCATGGAACCACTTGCTGTATGCACTACAACGGTACAACATGGTCAAAGTGGACGACTCATGGTTACTTTACCCTAGGCTATAGGGATTGATGTACTGCATGCAGAATTAGCATATCAGTGGAAAACACTGTACCTATGAGTAGTGGGCCAATTGGCAAATTAGGAGGGTCTTGCAGACACGGAGAAAAGGTATGTTCGTCAAGGCCCAAAGGTAATGCAGTCTATTTCTACAGAAAAAAAAGTGGGTGGCTTTTCACACTAATTAAGGTGAGTGGAAGTTTAAGGGCGAAACAGCGTGACTACATGGTTCAGCTGAGCTATTTAGAACTTTGAGCGTTTCAGCAATAGCCCCCTGCGCTATTGCTATGTTCTGTCCGGTAATGTCAGATACTAGTATACGGTAATGGATGAATAGTGAACACATTAGGGAATGGGGGCTTACAGAATATCGTCGATTAGCAAAAGCAATAAAATGATGATCTGTATATAACGGATGATATGACGGCACCACTACTGACAGATCAGCCATTGCGGATTACCCATAGGCAGGTATTAAAGGTCGTGAGGCCATCAAGTCTACCAACCTGCCCAGCCATCACAAAGACATATATATGCAGCTTTAAACATACAACAACAGTTCCAGTCAGGAGGCAAACACAAATACAGTAGTGTTAGCCTGCTTGTCGCCGGGTAGACCCTCTGTCTCCTCTCCAGCTTCTACTTGAACTCCATAGAGTACATAAACACTGCATGAGAACTAATAAGGAGTGACTTAAGGAAGGTGGCGATGGTGGGGAGTATTATCTATAGAAAGTGTCTGTGGGTTTGGCAATGCCATTGACTCCTATAGTCTAGAAGATCATATGAGAATGTCATCATGGACACTCCACGCTCCATCTATATTCTCCCAAAAGTTCCCGAGAATGCTACTCTTATTTTCATTGCCATCCGGTAGCTCTAGCAATAGAATGAATTATAGTCGGTCGGTGTTTGGGGATATTATAAACTACACAAGGGGAGGGTCATGCATGAAATTCAAAGATACAGGTGACAATTTTCGACTATCCGACGGAAAGGTCCTAAAATATTCCTGAGAAGTGTTCCTTTCGGTAGTACGTGTAATATTTGGGCCTTTTTCATAATGTTAATATAACCTGTCAGTGATAAACCTCATGATATTTCCTATATTGACCATCTGGGAATGACGGACCCATTACCCATGGGCTCAATTTAAGATACATTTTTTCTTTGGTCTGCAAGGTCCTGGAGACCTATTGTAGAGGTGTGGGGAAGATGGGGAGAGCAGAAGGAGTATGGCACACGGCACGGGGCGGGTGGCCCTTCACTAAGCCGATTTAGAGACGCTGCAAGCAGACGACAAAAGCTGATCATGTGATCTGATGATTTACCGTGACCAGCCGCCAGGGGCGTGAGGACGCTTTGTTGCCGCGTCCGCCATCAGTGACGCCGCGTGTACGCGTGTAGTGGTTCCTCCTCCGCCTGCAGAGAGAGCAAAGATCAACACAAATATAAGTAAGGAAATATATAAACAGAAGGAAATGTGTGTGGGGTGGCGTGGGGGCTATACCGCATGGGCAGCAGACAGTCGGCAATGATTGAGTTTTGAGTTTTAAAATATTTATTCAACCATTTTCAACGTTCATTTGCAGTTGTACATTTATGTATGTTATGGTACCAGAATAAGTTGATGTAAAACACCCTTGACACAATAAATAATTTCCTTTGTGAAAATGTTGAAAAGGCTGCCTCTTGATGAAGATCAGTTTGAGTGGGCCACCTTACCATGTATTATCCAGAGTAATAATAACAATTATAATTACAATATAATTGTTTCGCAGAACAAAGAAAATTTTTATTTTGATAACTATTGGTGAAGTCATGTTAAATGCATTAAATGATTTACCATGAAACGCACCTTGACAGATACGAAGACAGAACATTATTGAACATTCTGTGTGGTACCAGAACATTATCATTGTGGTTAGACTCACCAATTCAGAGGCGCCGCGGATCAAAACTCTTAAAAAAATTGTATGGATTTAAAGGGCTGGAAGAAATAAACTGGTGTTAAAGAAAAGGAATATGAAATGAAAGACAAAACAGCTTAATCAAATATTGGTGTAAAAATGGTTGAAAATAAATTTAAAGGGTGAAAGGAATAAAAGCAAAGGACACCACAAATAAGGGAAATCCCTTTGATTCTGCCTTTTTGTAGTCTGTTTATTTCCCTTATTGTCAGAGTGGGATGAGTGCAAAAATCAGACCAGAAATTAAACAATCGTTGGTATTTGTGGAATTCCACACAAATGGATTGGACATGCTCGTGCGCATCCCTCCTCATCTTTGGGTGTTCATAGGCGCCAGACACAACCGTATATATATCACATTTATGTATAATGATATGCACCTGATGTTTTTGTACTAACAGTAGTTTTCTTTTTTTCAATAATCAGCTTTACATAATAATATTGTAATTTTATACAGACCCATCCTACTTACCACTGGGGGTAGGTAATCATTCAGGCGTGAACGAGTGTACTAAACAGTGGTAAGTAAGCCCACAAAAAGACATCCCCTTCTCAGTGCACTGACCCCTTTGTCTGACTGACTCTTGGGAGGCTTAAGGATTTCAGGTGTAAAAACTATACTACACTCTGCAGCAAAAATACTGGGACTTGGTCAGGAGTGGAGGCCTAGGTAAACACATCAAGGGGCTACATTTTCAGGATAGTGGTCTGAGGGGCGGATCCAGGGGGGGACTAGGGGGCACGCCCCCCTAGACCTCCTGAAATTGGGCCAGGCTATGACTCTTAACCATAGGAAACGTGGTCCAATAATCTGCTTGTGCCCCCCCCCCTACACTGTAAAAAAAAAAGTGTTGAGCTATTCATGATGTGTTTAGAATTTAAACACTTTAACATCAAGTGTTTAGACATTAAACACAAGTGTTTAAATGTTTGGTTCCAATCCAACTCACTTGGTGGCAGGGGATGCTCACAATGGTACAACCAAAATATTCTAATAGACACAAATGTCTGAATTGAGTATAGTAATGATAATACACACCAACTTGATAGGACCTAGTATTGGCATGTGAGCTTAGACTGAATTTGTAAAAGAAATGTCGACAAATTTACCCTCCCATTACTGTGATTCCAATGTGACCCATGGTAAACACCGATTTTATGATGGTAGGGACAAATACATACAAGCTGGTCCAGATAACTCTGTCAATCAAAGTGCTTGGACTTATTTTGACCTATTCTCAAGATTTGTGGGCATAGAACATTGAATCAATGTTAATGACTGGATGATCAACATCAATAAACCAGCCTTCAACATTGATCCAACATCCTGAACCTGCTGAGAGACATCCTTTAGTCCTAAACACATTGTTGATATAAACACTTAACAAATCTAAACATATCTATCTAAACAGTGATTTTCCTGAATACCTTAGTTTCTACACACCTTATGATTACTAAACACATTTAACATATCAACACTTTCTATGATAAACACTTAAAATGTTTAAAAAGTTGTTGCAAGAAAGTGTTTAGAAAAGTGCTAGTATCTAAACACATTTTTTACAGTGTAGAACACATTTTCTTGGCTGTGACCCCCCTAGACCACCCCTTTTGGATCCGCCCCTGGGAGGAGGCAGAAGTTAGAACATTGCCATCAAGTTCTGGTCTAGGAATCTGGTTCGATCTTTGCCCGGTGTATGTGTAGTTAAATATGTGATTAGTGCCATGGCTAAAGTACAAAGATATTCTGACAAGTGTGTAATAAGTCCAATCTTGAAACGTTTTGATGCCCAGCTTACCATCATGAACTGATGGTCAGCACAACGTCCTCACAGGGACCCAAACTCAGCAAGCTGGGGTCAGGTTTGAATGAACATGGGCGAATATCTATATATTGTCTACTAGCACAATGTGTAAGGATCTGTTTAAGTGTTAGCTTTGATTGGTATGCTGCATGTATACATTCCTACTCAATCATACCTAGGTGACAAGTCGCATTTCAAGTGAATATAACAGAACACTTGGCATGACATTCCCAATATACACCTTAACATGTCTCAGGATATATATGCATTTCAACAAAAGAAGTCTCATGTGTATCCTCAGTTTTAATTATCGATATTGAATAGATTTTTTTTTCTAAAATTTTGTAATGTTGTGATTCTAATACAAAATTCCTATATTACTTTACAAAATGCTTAATTTTATTTATTGGTCGACTTAGAAGCGGTCCAGGTGCAGGTGTCAGCAGCTTGCAGGCGAGTGATGACACTGGCTGGGACCCTTCCATGCACCGTATCTTAAGCATGCCCGGCGGCATGCTGTAAAATGTTTGTTACTTGATTCTGGTGTACAAGGCGATTGTGAGACGATAAAGGCAGTAAAATAATGACATACCACGTCTTAGGGGAGGGTGTTGTATGTCTGCTACCGATTCTCCCATGCTCCTTGTGAATGACAACACATATAGGGACATAACGTGCACCAATGGCAGTAACCATGGTGGTAGAGATAATTACCTCCATTGGATGATATGCTACATCCTGTCGCGGCATGCCTCATTTTTCCTCTACTTGTTAAAGAAATGGGACAAACATTTTTGATGCAGGAACCCATGATATCATTTTTAGGGGACAATATGGCGACTTACAGGAATTGGCCCAGATTGTCCCTATACATGCCCTGGGTGGGTCCTGCCCTCTGGTACAGCCAGTGGCCGCCGAGCGGCGCTGTCACGCCGAGGCCATATCAATATGTGCCGCTATATTAGCAAGTCAAATTGTCAGGTGAAACCGTGCCGCCGGCGTCAGGCCCACCAGGCCAGGAGCAGGAGGCGGGGGGGGGGGCAGCATGTCAGGTGGGGACCTGTATAGTATGACAGGGAACAGGCACCAAGTACCATACACCACCAAGCCCGCCCCCCCTCCTAACCTTTCTCCTCTCATAACTTCCAGCTACGACATCCAGACACTTCACCCCTAACAACTGCTGCTGTTTAAGTACATCAATCCAGCCGATTCTGGTCTTTATACATTTCCCGTGATGGCAGATGTAATGGCTGGTCGGCGGGGTTGGGGGAAGCCCCCAAACTCCTTCTGGACTCCTGAGAATTGGCCTTTGTATCTGTCCAAGTACAAGAATAGTTTCACGGACCTTGTCCATGGTTTTGACCACTTCTTTCCCGGCTGCTCCTCTCCCGACCAAGCGGACCCCTTTGACTTGCTCGTACCTTATAATACTTTCTCTCTTTCTACTTCTTTCTCTCTTTGCTTGCTTTCTTCCCTCCGTCCATCCATCCATCCATCCATCCATCCATCCATCCACCCATCCATCCATTCCAAGTCCATTTATATAACATCTTATTGATGTAAATCGGACGAGGTGTGCTAACAGGGTCTCTCCAGCAATCCTTTCTGCCTTCCTTCCTCCCTTCCTTGAGACTCAGCATATGGGGGGGGGACTTCCCTCCCCATGTTGGGTATGTGACCTGTACCATCTTGTAACCCCGAGGCTGTTGTCTGTGACACTAGAAAGAACATGGTCTTCACATCAAGAGTCCTGTGCACATGTTTTCCTCACATTCCACCAACACCATGGTCCATCATGATCCTGTGGTAGTGCACCAACACCATGGTGCATCATGATCCTGTGGTAGTGCACCTGCACCAACACCATGGTGCATCATGATCCTGTGGTAGTGCACCAACACCATGGTGCATCATGATCCTGTGGTAGTGCACCTGCACCAACACCATGGTGCATCATGATCCTGTGGTAGTGCACCAACACCATGGTGCATCATGATCCTGTGGTAGTGCACCAACACCATGGTGCATCATGATCCTGTGGTAGTGCACCTGCACCAACACCATGGTGCATCATGATCCTGTGGTAGTGCACCTGCACCAACACCATGGTGCATCATGATCCTGTGGTAGTGCACCTGCACCAACACCATGGTGCATCATGATCCTGTGGTAGTGCACCAACACCATGGTGCATCATGATCCTGTGGTAGTGCACCAACCCACTAGGGTCGGCATGATGCACACATAAATGTTACATTAGAGAATTACTTTCTAGAACTGCAGTTGTGCATCGGGGCGACAAAGGGGGGAATTAGTGCATCAGACCATCAATCTGAGTAGTTTGAGTGTTAGCTCTCCCCAGTGCAGTGCAAAATTCCTGTATGATACTGGCCCTCGATAATATCAGATATAATATGCTCATGGTGCATAATAAAGTATATCCCCGAGGGTCCTCTAAGTGAGCAGCATAAACTAAAACAGCAAAATCCCAAAATCGAACTTGTCAGCCCTGGCACAGACTCTTCAACTTTAGATGGCGCAGGCAGCTGACCCTATTAAAGTGACAACCCACGGGTAAAGGGCTGCGAAGTTGTTAATATAGGTCCAGGCATTGCTAACATGAAGAGTCAGATCTAACAAGTAAATCTTGACATGTTATGCCTCGTTTATTTTATGTTGCTCACCTTGAAGACCCCACCTTTTCAGTGACATACATCCTAAAAGTGGGCATGATGCAAGCACCGACGAACTGATGAACCACGTCCATATAAAGCAAATGTACACTGTAAGAAGTTTATGTTTTATGACAGAGATGTCTCTTGTAAGCTCACAGGGAAAAGTGCTGTACTCTCAAATACAGTGACTCTTACTGTAATACCAAGGCTCTGCATGTGTAGATAGATGTGTACAGTGAGTGGTCCTGTATAATTACTCTGTATGCAGTATGCCCTAGGCAAGCCAGTCACACTAGTGGCCCTTCAAAGGGTTTACCAAAATAGCCTTACATGTACTTTCCCCAACTAGAGGCCAGTAGTATACCATATGTTTAGGAGGTATAGTCTTATATTGCACACGTCAATCCAATATTGTCCCCATAGCTCAATAATGAATTGCAATATGATAATAAGCTCAACAGGTTCAATCTAGCATTGTGCACCAGTAATATTGTGCAAGGTTACCTGAGAAGAAACTAGGAACAACCAATAATATGCATACATGACACCATAACTGTGTTTAAATCTGAAATACAAGTCACTGGACTCTGGGGTTGAAGCTAACATAGGCCTACCTGCCTTTAGGTTATTTCAGTGTTAAAACTGAATGGCCATAAAATGGTTTGGGTGAGATGGTTCTTTACTTCTCTTACCCTCAATAGTGCCTCACTTCATTGGGATTGGAGACAGTTTTGTCTTCATTAGGCATGCATGGTTTATAGTACACTGTAAAAAAGGTGTTTAGAATCTAAACACATTGCTAAACATTTTCTTGTCCCGTCTTTGAGGACACTTTATAAACCTAAACATGTTTAGCCTCATAATGTGATTAGCCTTTGTATTTAGATTTCAATGTGTTTAGGTCCATCTTTAGGCTTGTAAAGTGTTTACTGTGTTTACGTTTAGGTTAGCCAATGTGTTTAGATATGATATGCTTAGATAATGTTTCAAGGTTATACTGTTTAGCATTATCATATTGCATTTAGATATGCATGGTATCCATAGATATTGAACTTTGTAGATCCTCTCACATATTCTACTATATCTATATATATAGTAGGCAGACAGAACATCATATATATTCTCAAGGAATATCATCACATTCATTATCCAACATAGGGAGTAACCCTATGTATGTAGGTTACAACAGAATGGGTGAATGGAGAGAGCTTTGTCTATTCTTGGAGTACAGAGTAAAGGTGTCTATGGAAAGAATTGCTCATTGATCCAAACAATAAAGGATATAAGTGACCAGTCCAAAATGTTTAATTATAACATTGATGTTCTTTCACATGAAATTCCTGATTAATGATTTACAAAGGATTTTTGATATATATTTTGATGAGAAGGGTATATAACTCTTTCTAGAAACTTCATTCGAGCACAGGACTGCCACCTAGTGAGTCTTTCATACCTAAACATAATATTATATACATGTTGATATCCTAAACACCTAAACTTCAAACTGTTTCAATGCTAAACATCTAAATATGTTTAGGATAGGTGTTAAGGCATTTAGACTTAAAGTGTTTAAATCCTAAATAGATAGCCAAGAGTACACCTACCTATCCAATATGTTTAGACTTCAAACATGTTTAGACCTAAACATGTTTAAAGTCTAAGCTCCTTTTTTACAGTGTATCAATGCATGCATGTAGCACACACACACATAAATGATATTATGGGGATGATTACCATGAACTGACCCCAATAGCAGAGTATATATAGCAGTGTCTTTTATAACATACCTGTATATACAATACATTTGTTGTTGATTAACAGAACCCCCTTGATGTAATTCTACAATTCAAGTTTCTGTAATTTTACAGCAATAGTTGCTGGAACCTCAGTTGCAAGTAAAGGTTTCTGTAAATTTGCAGTATATTTTATTGTTCATTTACAGCAAAATTTGCTGTCCATTCACAGAAAATATTGCTGTTTATTTACAAAACATTTCTCTGTAATTTTACAACACATTTTGCAGTTAATTTACAGCAACATTTGTTTCTGTAAAACTAATTGATCTTGCTGTATGATCACAGTGACTGTTACTGTATGATTACTCTGAATTGTTCTGTGAAGTTACAGTGATTAACCTG
The DNA here is from genome assembly GCA_949317995.1 of Acholoe squamosa. Taxonomy (NCBI): domain Eukaryota; kingdom Metazoa; phylum Annelida; class Polychaeta; order Phyllodocida; family Polynoidae; genus Acholoe; species Acholoe squamosa. The sequence continues at coordinate 46,208,577 of OX439037.1, forward strand.
CTGTAGATTTACAGCATAATGTACTGGAACCAAAGTTGCCAAGGGATTTTGCTGTAAAATAACCCTGCCTACTTTTTACAGTGTAAAGGTCCCGTCACCATACCATCATTAAAGTGTTATATTTCTATTCAAAGATTCAAACAGTAGGACCTTCTAAAAGCAGGGGCAGTCAGACCCTATACGTGCAGAGGGGCGCAGCAGACAGGAGAGTCAGAGAGGAGGACGTTGAAGGCAGTCTCTGTATTAATCATCCATTCTAAAACAAATTAATGGTTATTAATTAATTTCCCCTCCTTGGTTATCACTGGGCGTTTCCTTAAATTAGCTACAAAATATCTAGTCATCCCGTCCCCTCCCCTACCACCCTGCCTGCCTGCTGGTGTTATAGGGGTTGTAGTGTGGGAGGGGTAGAGGGGGTTGGGGAGAAAGGCCTTGGGGGATTCAACCTGCTGCCACCCTTGGTGGGTGGTAAATGGCTAAACACGGGAACTACATCTCTGGTCTAATCAGACTTTTATCTTCTCTGTCAATTCTTCTCCCGATATTTCTTTTGTACATGGCATCGTCTTCATAAAATAGAAAATGTTCTCGGCACAAAGAGCCTTCGAGATATTTTATACATTGATTTACTTAAAAACACACCGCAAAGATAACGGAAATAAAACTTGAACAAGACATGATACACATATACCCCCGCTGCTCGTAATAGTTGATCATATTCATGTTTGGAAAGGGAATCTATAATTATATATTCAGGGATATAATTATATGCATGAGCAATGTAATATATGGATGTAGTGTAATTGCTATGAGACTGGTGTGAAGGGAACATCTCAGAGTGTGGCTGAGGCCTGTGGTGAGTGAAACCCAGGGGTGGGGCGAGTAGGAGGGCGGGGTGCGTTGGGGGAGGAGAGGCGTCGGTGAGGGGTGGAGGGTGTAGGAGGGACTGGCAGAAGGCGACAGGGGACTCCAGGCCGTAACAGGCGCCAGATAAATGACGCGTAGGTTCTTGGCAACGGGACAGGCGTCAGGAGCACAACCCCCTCCCTGTCCCGTACTACCCCCACCCCTCCACCCGCCCCACGGCTCCCAGCTTCCCTCCGTCCCGGGGGAGCGCCGCTAAGTCCCCGGGTGACAGCAGCCGACTCCCGGCACCCGCCGCCTGCCCGCCCGCCAACGTGCGAAATGTGACACTTCATCTTTGAGACAGATCACCGGCTAAATCTACCTATCAATCACGTCGCCTCCACGCGGCTCCCGCAAAACAATATCGCTGACAATATCGGCTCGTCTCCCGGCTTTGGCAGAGCGGGGAGCCGGCGGTAGAGGCAAAGCCCCACGGTCGGCACGGGCGATTTAGTACGGGCTGCATGGAGATTTGGCCAACACAGACATAGGCAAATCACTACGAGCCGGCGTTAATTATTGGCTGAAAAAAAAAACAACAACAACAGTAGTTCTAAAGGATGGGGGCGAGGAAAGAGCAGCTCGGGAAGGGCACCCAAAAGGCGAGCAGCTCAAGCTTCGCCTAATGTGTGCATTTAGAATATAGCCAGGTGTAGTAATAACAGTGAATACAGTGTAGTTACTCTACATTCCATATACTACTTACACACACGGTTTACATTGTGCTGATCAAACAGCCCGGCACAATAGACTGCTTCATTAGAGTATCATGCCACACGTGTTAGTCGGCATTATGTCACGAGGCCATCTGCATGAAGTGCTCCGAGTAAGAAATACAAACAATGTGGTGTATGTACCAGCTGTAAACGGATGCACTCCCAAACCCTGATTAATATGCCTCTATTGACAAATATAACAATGAAGGGAAGTATTCTTGCTTCTCACAAACACCTACCGTACATCCGAGAACAGTGTGGGTTTCATGGCTTTTGAGAAAGAGAAGGAGGGCTCTAAATGACCGATAAGTTTAGATACACAGGTTATCAACATTCATGTAAAAAGATTGCATGGAACATTAACCTAAATGTCTCATGCATTTATCCCAGAATTGTTAAATTTTTTAATGTTATCACAGAGATCCTCTTATTCAATTCAGTGGTTCTTCAGCTGATTCTTTGAACATTGGATGTGGGGGGAGGGTATGTAAACAGAAAGTGTTGCTTTTTATATACGGAGCGGATGACAAAAAGCGGGAGGTCTGTAGCTTCGCAGTCAGTACCTACCAGCAAAGAAGCAGTGCACCCCCCTACACACACGGGCCCTCCCCTGCTTTATTGAAGATAGAAACTGCGGCAAAAATAGGTTTAATTGTCATCTGTTGCTTTGTAACGTTCTCGAATGGCATCGTCATGGCAGCTGCTGGTGCTAATTCTGGGGGATTAGGGCGCTTTAAAAATGACTAATTTCTCCCGGCATTCTGATTTTCAATTAACCCACTCGAAGAATATCAATGCCGGGGTGAAGGCTAGGGGGAGAGGAAGAGGTAGGTTTGGAGAGGAAAATGGTTGGTGGTTTATATTTTGTATAGGGATGTACTGTGTTGGCTATAATACCACCCTTGTACAATGTAGTAGTGAGTGAAATGTATAGCTGGTATCTGTAAACTATGCAACACACATAATGCAAGTCATGCAATTCGGCAGCGCTTGTCTACTGCTTAACGAGTATACTTAAACCAGTTAAGACCCATAGTCCACTTGGCTTTCCGCCGGCGAATGAGCCATACATTTCCTATGTAAATTGCTGCGATAGATGCCTAGTGGACTGTGGGTGTAAAGCCTTAAGCCCGGCGCAAACAGTGCGGAGCGGACGCGGACGCGACGCAGACTGGATGCTAATCCAGTCCCGTCTGTGCTGTTTGCGGGAATCACAGTCTCAGACTGGACGCAGATTCAGCGTCCAGTCTGCGTCTGGAGGAAATCTGGAATATCAAACATTGTTAGATATTCACAGACGCAGGACAGATGCAGCACAGACGGTTGGATATTAAACTCTACAAAGAGGGGCCAATCTTTATCTGCTGTGAGGCAGAAGGGGGTGCAGACTGGAAACGGACTACCACCCTTATCTGACCACAATCTGATCTGCGTCCGGTCCCTGTCCAGTCTTCGTCACGTTTTATTGTTTGCGCCGGCCTTAATAGTGTAGGATTGGTGGATAATCGGGCCGCGCGGTATACCCTGGGACAGTGGAGGCGTCCGTGGTTGAGTTGAGGAGTGAATTTATGTGGAGACATGAACAAGTATGGCGGCACCCTACCTGTTCACTGCCCTGCCATGTTTGTCTCCAGTCGGCCAGTTCATGGTACAGACCCACACACCACTATACTTGTCCCTCCCCATATATCGATCCTATTCTGCATAGGTCTATATATGGTCGAGGCGTGCAGACAACCATCTTGTCCCCTGGGGGATATCTCTAGTTCCTACAAAGATCGCCACTCTGAGGCTCCACAATCCGGTGCTAGTCTCCAAGAACCATTTTAAGGTACCAGCTACACATCACTTCCCTTATTCACCAATGTTATCATGGTGCTTTAATCTGCCCGATAAACCCCTATATCTCATGTCAAACCCCACCTATTGCCTCCCCACATCCCATGCCGCCAGCGTTGTCTATGTGCATGGTTCAGATAAATTTCTCATACATATAGCTTCCATTTCTCTCCGATCATGAGCCAGGGGGAACACACACATACCCGTGCTCACAGGGAGATTATATACACATACCCCCAGCTATATAATGTTGACTTTTTTCTTCCGGATATCATTCCGTCCGCCGCTTGTCATATATGCCACTATTATCAGTGACGGCGTTGATATATTCAAGCGCTTGTTTATTTAAGTTCTGCTTGTTTAATTATGCAGATATTGCTCTCAATTAGGTGTGCGCTATTTATAGAAGGGGGGGGGGCGTTGGAGAGTAGCTCAGTGGGGCTGGGGGCGAGACTGCGATAGCAGATATCTATAAGGCAACGGGTCATTACCATGCAAAGTAAATGCGTTATCAGGATTTTTTATAACTTCAAGGGCCAAAATTATTGATCTAAAAATGTATAAACTTCATTGGGAGGGGGTGGTTAACCTCAAATCATAAATTTTCGAACTATAAATGTGTGAGGTTCATCGATCGTAACAATGAGAAACACGCCAATAAAATCAATGTCAATGTGCGTATCATATACATATCTTAAATGCTATTCTTAAATCGCGTCTTTGATACAGCGTTCACATTCGGTTTAGACGGCCTGTGGGGTGTTTCAGAAGCAGGTAATGTTTACAACCGGTCATAAGGAGATATGATAGCAGTTTTAATAGTGATTGTAGGCTTATAACTGCATGTGTTTCTAAAGCATTACCATTATCTTACTGTGTCTATAACTATATGACTGGCGAGAGATGATAATGGTTGCAGTTGTAAGTTTAGAATCTAACAGTTTTAGAAACAGATATTTAATGTTCATTATCATGTCCGGCTTCTGAAACACCCCACTGATATCCCCATGACATCTCAGAAGCGCTCTCGCTATATGACAAAATGAAACTACATAATGTTGTCTGGTCATGTTACAATATCCCCCGAATATCCCCGACATAGTTCTCTAACACTAGGGCCACGCTCCATTCAGTGACTGTGGCCGAGCGACTGACACAGCAGGTCCCCCAGCTGTGAGCTGCTCTCACCCCACAAGCTCGGCCACACCCGGGGGAATGCCGTGCCAGAATTGATGAGCCCAAATAGCTTAATGATGCCGCCGACCCGGGACGAGAGGAGTAACCCCCCCCCACCACCACCACCACCACCTATCTGCTTGCCTCTGTGTTTTAGATGTGCTGAGCTGCTCTTTTGTCGAGTCTCCCCGTCCCCTGTCTGATTCTCTGCTGATATCTGCTTTGTCAGTTTGGCTGTCTGTCTGCATGTCTGTCTGCCTGTATTTCGCGGTGTGTGGCGCTCTGTCGATTTTTTTGTCTCGTCCTTTCTGCTCTTTCGCAATCCAATGATATTCCTCTGTCTGTCTCTACCTCTCTTTCTTCCCTGACTGTCTCTCTCTACTCATTCTCCCTGTCTGTCTCTGTCTCTGTCTGTATCTGTCTCTCTGTCTCTCTCTCTGTCTCTGTCTCTCTCTGTATGTCTCTCTGTCTCTGTCTCTCTCTCTCTGCCTCTCTGTCTCTCTGTCTCTCTCTGTCTCTCTGTCTCTCTCTCTCTCTGTCTCTCTCTCTCTCTCTCTCTCTCTCTCTCTCTCTCTCTCTCTCTCTGTCTCTCTCTCTCTCTCTCGCTGTACATCTCACTGTTAATACTCGGAAGGAGGGGGGCGTATAAGTAATCTTATATGAATATAGCTCAAATAGACATGTATATTTGATTATGACTGAAGCGACTCAAACACTACCAATAACCTAGAATATATAATATTCTCTCAAAATTGAATTTGAAGAAAGAAAACGCTAGGTTGGGCCCCATTTTGCCGGTCACGATCAGGTAACTTAAAACAGCGTATTACCATTTGGCCTAACTCATATTCCACAGTAAGTTATAGTAATACTTTGAGATGAGATCTCAAAAGGAGAAACGGAAAATAAGACAAACAAGAAATACAGTTCTTCCTCCAGCTTTTTCCGTCCTTAATCTTTAAATATTGTACCAAACTTTATGGAAAATTATATCTGAAAGAAAAAACACATTGAGAATTGCGGAACAGAGAAGGATGAGGACATGCAAACAACGACTGGAACAACTTCAGATTCTCTCACTCCCTCTTCCAGCCCTCAGTTCTCACCAACCCTTGTACCTAACGCCTCAAGGAGCGGCAACACGTAATCGGGTTAGATAATGGCGGCCATGTTGGCTTCGTGTTTGCCGCGGTCGGCATAAGTGTGCGTCAACCTGATTAGCCGCAGAGGGTTCTCCCTCTGAGCAAAATATGAATTGTATTTGGGTGGCGCCACGCGGGCCGCCTGAGATTTACCACCATGCCACTATTCTACTCACACGCTGTTCCGTACTTGGCCGTTCTAATGCACTGGGAGGGGGCACCTGTGCGGACACTGATTATTGTATATTCTGGTGTATCTTTGGTGTATGGAGTGTGGTTTGAATTATATACACTCTTTCATTTTCGAATCTAAAATTCTCAGTCAGGGGGCAGTCGGGGGGGGGGGGCGGTTTCAAAACAGTCTTTCTATACATTTTAGCTATACCCACAGGTCATACCAACTACATTCCTGGTCAGAAAAAGGGCGACGGCCCTTTGACATAACTGCGTCCTTTACACACTTCATCTCTCCCTCAATCTGCGTACCATTCTCTGTTTTACACCATACATGAGTATTTTTCTTCTGTCACTGACATTCCGTATCTGTCCGTCTGCCTATCTGTCTGCTAGTCTGCTTCTGCCTCTCTCTCTAGCTATGTCTCTCCCTCTCTCTCCTACTCTTTGTGATCCCTCCCCAACCCTGTCACCCTAGAAGTGCCCCATCTCGCGCCGGGAGGGTGGTGTAGGGCGGGGCAGGCAAGCGGCTGAGGCCCTAACAAAGCTGTAGACAGACGCCGGTCGACACTTACCCAAATGCCGCCCTATTACAGCCTCCAGGTGCTGCATACCAATGACCCCCGCCACGTCCAGTCAGCTTATACAGGCCACAAAACAAGCAGTGCTGCTGGGGGGGGGGGGAAACAGCGGTCTAGGGAACAAGGTTAGACTCGAGGTTTCTCAGGGTGTGGGAGAAAGAGGGCATTTAGGAGGAGATTTGGACGGGTTCCAACCTTCATTGAATTCACCGTGAACTGCGGCGGTCATAGCATTTGAATATTAGAACCGGACTTGGCCCTCTGAACGCTCCCAACCAAGGTTGCTATACATGGGCTCACTGATCTGAAAACCAATAAAATGTCAATCGAGGCAAAACTCAGCTAATGATGCCAATGGAAGATTGTTCATTACTTCAGCTTTGTTCATATTTAACATAGTATGATAGATTATAGCAGGCAACACACACTAGTGCATGAGTATGAGTTATTATGAACACATGCATGTTGTGATACCCGAGCACCACCTCCCACACCTACCACACCTACCACACACACACACACACACACACACACACACACACACACACACACACACACACACACACACACACACACACACACACATATCCAGATCCTACACCTACCATGGACTCATGCCACCCACAACTCCAACCACTTCCACCACCCACCCACCCCACCTCCCTCCCGGGCCGGATCCCGACCACCAGGACTCAGCACGAGCTGCTCACTCACGCAACAAGGCGGCAGGAAACTCTAGGCTGATGGAGGCCGCCAGTCGCGGCCTGCGGGCGGCATCCCGGCTAGCTTTCATCAGCGACAAATCTAATTTTCGTCGCACCGATTTTCGAAGAGGATTTGTTTCCTGCCACCCCCACCTCTCATTTCCAGCACCACACACACGCCCCCCCCCCCCACCTTCACATGCGTACCAATCGTGCCTATAGCCCTCACAGCAGCTGATATAATTGGTTTAGCACGCATTATGGGGGAAGTATTATTTTTGGAGGCTGAAAGGTGGTTTTGGACTTCAGTTTGTGTGATCAGGGAAAAATGTAAAATATTATTTTCCACGACAGAAACATGAAGAACATAATGTGTTTCGTAGTTGCAAAATAAGCTTTCCCTATACTATTTACTCATGTTATATCACCGATGTTATCTCGCTGGGACAAGTGTCGATGCGATGAGTCTCTAATATGGCCAGCACAGAGTACTAAACGTGTTTTTGAGACACATGCCCTCCTACAGTCTCCAATTAGGCCCTCTCAGGGTGCTAAACATGTTTTGAGACACATGCCTTCCTACAGTCTCCAATTAGTTCCTCACAGAGTGTTCAACATGTCTCTGAGACACATGCCTTCCTACAGTCTCCAATTAGTTCCTCACAGAGTGTTCAACATGTCTCTGAGACACATGCCCTCCTACAGTCTCCAATTAGGCCCTCTCAGGGTGCTAAACATGTTTTGAGACACATGCCTTCCTACAGTCTCCAATTAGTTCCTCACAGAGTGTTCAACATGTCTCTGAGACACATGCCCTCCTACAGTCTCCAATTAGTTCCTCACAGAGTGTTCAACATGTCTCTGAGACACATGCCCTCCTACAGTCTCCAATTAGTTCCTCACAGAGTGTTCAACATGTCTCTGAGACACATGCCCTCCTACAGTCTCCAATTAGGCCCTCACAGAGTGTTCAACATGTCTCTGAGATACATGCCCTCCTACAGTCTCCAATTAGGCCCTCATAGAGTATTCAACATGTCTCTACACATGCCCTCACATAGTCTCCCAGGAGGCCATGTCAGAGAGCAAAAGATGTCTGGTAAACTAAGAATGACTACCTCTATGTAACCCCTCTATATAGTTAAACACATCCCCTACTCCCAGCTCCAACTACACTACAGGAGACCCTTACACAGTACCAAATATGCCTGTTTAACACATCCCTTCGTACAGCTCTATAGGAGACCCTTACAGAAAGCAAAATATGTCTGTTAAACACGTCTGTACACATCTCCTGTAATCTTACAGGAGGCCCCAAAGAGTGCCTATACATCCCATATCCCCTACAGTGTGTTAGCCATGTTTCCTCATACAGCCCTCCTTCATGCCCCATGTTAACCACGGCCGTATGGGAATAATGGGATGAACGGATTAACCACAGTATTTCCACAAATCCAATTTCCAAGTAGGATTAGGCTAGAGCGTCCCACAGAAAAAGCCCTGTCATTGCTCCATGGATAGAAGCATTGTGAAGGACGGTGTGTGTGTGGAGGGGGGGGTAAGGGGGGGCGTGGGAAAGAATAGGAGCCATAGCAATTGATGTCATAGATGTGCAATCATATCTCATTGTTATGGGGCGGTTGGTGGTAATTCACAAAACGTGGGTACACGAAAAGCACTCCCACTGATATCCACACAGAGTGTGTGCCCAAATGGACGTCATTCACATTTTTGTCCAACCTTCAGATGTGTCAGGGTCTATAGCATTGTCATATGGTATTGTGTACAGTGATCTATCTCTACATTTGTATTTAGAATCCTCATTCATGTTGAATTCCAACGTGGGTAAAATATTTAAACCATGATTAAATCATCACTGTCGTGGTTTTATGTGTCAAAATGGTACATATAGAAATGTAAGTAATCAGTCAGCGTTTGGACGTGACTCACTGTTTTGTAAATAATTGTATCAATATTGCCAGTATATATTATGGTAAGTGTCTATTGCATTTTCTAAGTATAAGTAGTACATGTATAACCCATAAGGCTCACCTGGGCCCTGTTTCTATAGTTGGTTTGTATGGCACCATTTGCATTAGTGTTTCCTAAGTTGCTTTATCCAAAATATCTCAGTTCGAGTTCTATCTAAGTCTGTGTTAGCCAACTGCCTAAATCCAAATGAATAAAGCAAGAAGTGCCACTGTTTCTAAAGTTTTGGATAGAACCCAAACTGAGTCCCATCTGTTCCATTGACAGAAGTAAATCTGTTATTTTCCAACTGACTTTGCTGCCATCATGGCCCTGATTGTATATCTGAATGGCACCATCCATGTTTACTAATGCAAAGCTAATAGTGCAGACCCAGCAAAAACATGCTTCTGTTTCTTAACTTGAATTCTGTTCTAATGCTCTATTGGCTAGAGCTGGATAGGACAACTTTAGAAACACTCATGTAATGGTGCCATCAAAATCCTTGAATTTCAGCTAATCTATCATCAAATGAATCATCCAAGTTTTTGTGTGTATTTCTCTTATTTAAAGTTTTGCTGACCACCTATAAGGGTTGGTGGCAATGTTGTTTGAAAAGCAATAAATTTGCCTCCATTATTGGAGCAGATAAGACTGAGTTTGAGTTATATCCTAAGGTTTAAAAACAGTGGCACATCCTGCTCTATTCATTTGGGTCTAGGCAGTTGCCTAAAATGAACTCAGCTAGAACTCGAACTGAGCCATTTTGGAGAGAACAACTTTAGAAACACTAAAACACACAAATGAATAGGCAGAAGGCCCTAAGGATATACCAGTGAGAGGTGCACTAGAGGTGGATGCCACCACTGCATTAGCGTTTCTCAAGTTGTCCTATCCAGTTCTAGCCAATAGAACTGGAGAGTAGAACTCAAGTTAAGAAAGAGAAAGCTGGTTTTACTCTATCTGCACTTTTAGCTTTGCATTAGTGGACATGAATGGTGCCATTCTTTTTTGAAAAGTATAGAAACAGGGCCCAGAGGCTAGGTTTTTGAGGTTTTAGACTTAACACAGAGCTTATAAAGCGCTACATGGGTCAATCCTCGAGTTTAAGCCGCGCTTTATACATGTATGTTGACAGGGACTGCACACAGAGCTTCCACAGCCTACGAAAATTTAAGCATACAAAAAATGTATATCAATGGGGAAAATGAGAGGCACGCACAAAGTTCGACACAAGTCTTAGTGAGCTTCTATAACATGTTGATGGCTGAGGGAGTGAGGGACATCGGTACAATGATATATCCATTTTGATATAAAGGGTGGATAACGGGTAGTAAGTAAAATCATACAAGGGTCCCTGTAGTTCCCAGGGCTGCTGCTGCTGCAACCTGGATAGAGTAGTACCATGGAGGCTCGTGTTTATACCCTGCTTGCAGGGCACCCTAACCCCTGGCCCCGGCACCAGGCCCGTCTACGTGAGGCTGCATCTGGCTGCCGTATTTGTCGGCAGCCTGGCGCCGTTAATATAGCCACCGTCTTTCTCTACGACATGCTCTCCTGCTCCCCCAGGCCTGTTGTACGCGTGTGTGTGTGTGTGGGGGGGGGGGGGGTCGTCATCACTACCCCAGCTCCAGCCTTACCCAGCCCATACTCAGAACCCCACTCTGGGACCGAGCCGACGATTAGCCCCATGCACATGTCGCATTAATACCCAGCCTCCACGTCTCTGTTATGGTTCCAGCTTAGGCTGGTGTGTCCAGCCTTGGTGAGGCCAAGGAAAAACAGAAAAAATGTGTTTGAAAAGAATTCCATAAATTCTTAATTCCATAACCTAATTTTCTTTTCATGTAACAAAACTTGATATAGTACTGGTCGACACAGATTCGATATTGAGATATTCGAGTAATTTCGAGTGCACCTTTTATCAAAATGACGTTAGTTTCTGAGTATGTTACCAGGAACTCAACCTATATAGACTTAGGACAACCTCGCCCTGTACATCAAATCCCACCTTCAGTCAGGCAAGGCAGCAACTAGCAGGTCTTAATATATACATTCTCAATATTTGGGGTTTGTCTCGCTTTAGAACCTTGAGGGAGGCTGTAAGTCGGCTCCAGCATCAATATATACCTGTGTGTCCGGTCCTGTCCCGGTACAGGCGTGTCCTGAATGTGTAATAAGGGACTATATAAGGGGTCTAAATACCCATAGAAGGCTGCCCCCTCTACCACCATCTGTACCTCGAACTCTGCCCATGTCACCAGCCAAGAGTCCGATATTGGCGAGAAAAAATAGGAGGTAAATCTGAATTCTGAGTACATTTTCTATTCTCAACTATGGGCTTCACAGTTCTGCATGTGTTACTGAGTTTTTTAAAGCCTAATAAAGGTTTAACCACTTCTGTTATGTTAAACTGTGGGTGCTATGTTATGATAAAACAATAGATGCGATGTAATCCACCTCGATATGTCTACAGCCATATAGCAGCTGGTAGACTTGCACAAATCAATGATTACCCTTATATCCAAACAGTACAACTTGATCTCAATATCATATACATGTTGGTAAGGACAGTCATTTCTGACAGCCCTATGCATGTACTCCGCTGTTTCAAAAGCAACCCATCTTTTTCCCATTCCAACTCAGAATTTCCCATTATAGCTTCCTTAATCTATTTTGCTTATTTTCCCACAATGACCAAGCAGCGTAAGAATCTACGGGTGGCTGCTTGGCTGCACAGATGCTGGGATTTTTAATGATGTGGCGCTGCCGAGGGAACCGTTGACGCAGGCCCCCGTTGACTATTTATCAAGCCCCGGCTGCCGAAACCCATATGACCGTGGATCCCTGGCGGATAATTATGTCATATTATCGCTCAGTCAATTTGTAACCAACTCGATTCCTCATCTAGAAGGCAATTAATTGCGACCGCTTCACATCGCGTTGTGGGGTTTGTTATACGCATCATGCTTATAAAGGGAAGATGCGTTGGCATCCATTTGTGTCTGTTTTGACATTGTTGCTATGAAAGTGCGTTAGATTGACGCAGAAAGTGGTATGGTATGGGCTTAGGCTGCATTATCAATTTATAAACCAAGAACAATTCCGTACTGCTTTAAACGACAACGACATCACACATCTGATGATCACTTTATATACATATACAGGGGCGGATCCAGGAGTGCATAGGGGGCACGTGCCCCCCCCCCCTTGACCCCCTGAAATTGGGTCTTGCTATGACTCTTAACTATAGGAAACGTGGCCCGAAAACCCGCTTGTGCCCCCCCCCCCTTGACCACCCCGTCCGGATGCGCCCCTGGATAGTCACCAATTTAATTTACTTTTGTGTTAATTTTGGCTGGCCATTTCAGGTAATTTTACATAAAGAAAACCACAAGCTAACGTCGCTGGCAGTAACTGTACTCGCGAGAAATGCTAATCCCCATTCGGACTGTCAATTATCTTATTGTTTCTGAGAAGGCATTGTCGCAACATGGGTTTCTCACCGACGAGCAGTAAACAATTATTGTTTCTGGTCGGCAAGGTGTGATAAAACACTAGGGTGATGGTGGGAGGGTGGGTGATGGTGTGCTGGTAGCTGCGGCACGCTCCTGGTAGGTGAGCGATGATTTGGTGTGTCTTCTCAATTATCGCCCACTAATTAGTTCTCCTTGCCGTGTGAGAGCGCTGCGCAGGCCAGGTCTGCCTGTGCGCCGCTGACTAGAGTTGTTATCGTTTGCACCCGTCTGCAAACCAACTGCGTGCTCCCACGAACTGCTCCGAGCAATGCCGAGCGGTTCGGCGCTACCTCGAATTGCTCAGAGCTGTTTGGCATCGCTGTGGGTAGTACAAAAGTAGACTCACCTAAAAGCCATGAGCAGGCCCGAACAGCTCGTCAACCGGCGGTCTGTGCAGAACGCCAAGTACTCTCCAAACCCTCTTGGGCGAGACAAACACTGCCCATTAATACGAGCAGTAAAGGCGCGGGGCGGACGCCGCCTGTCAACAGGGATGAGAAGGACAGTCTTAATTTCCTGACCCGTCGGTGCAACCATGCAGACAGCGCGCGGGCACGAGGCGTGTTATGTCGCGTCGCCGCAGACGACGATGATGCGACGTTGGCAACGGACAACTTGAAATAGACCCCGGGAATAGACGAAAGGATCGTAATGTCCCAGTGGATGTCGTGCGTTATGACGTAGCGTCGCCCCTGGCGTCGTCATTTGAAATTAAATCTCGGCTACATCCCGCCTCAACCTGCCTTGCCTCACCAGTCCTTTACCAACAACCCCCACTCAATCAACCCCCGTGGGAACTCAGCCTCTCCCCGCCCACTTCTTACGTCACCTGGAGCCAGCCAGGTAGAAAGAAGAGTTCTCGTCAACTCTCATAGCAACTCTCGTCACTCGTTGCCTTGGCGACAGCGACGACGCCGTCCGAGTGAGTCCCGGATGAAGTACCCTGGTGGTAAGCAGGGGAAACAGACGATGCTTTCAGCGTCAACTACAATTAGGCTGACAAAGGCAGCACCCCCTCCCCTTCCCAACCACCGCTCTCGTGCTCCTCCCAACGGTCCGCTCTGGTCTCAGAACACCTCTCCAGGCTCACAAGTGTGCAGTGTCAGGGTATGGTGGTGGAGGGAAGTGGAGGGCGCTCTCTATATGGCCTCCTGCTGGCTTTGCTCTCCACTTCACTGTGTTTTATAAGGCTTGCTATATGGATATGCAAATCAACCCTAATCCTTAGTCGCCATAGAGACTCGTAGGCTTGGAGGAGGAAGTCCAGTTATGTAACTCTGAGACCTCAGTCAATACAATTCTGCGCATCCGTGAGAACGATATAAAAGTTTGAATTCTTGTGCTTTCTTTGGACTTAATGACCATGGTGATATAGGAAAATATCAATAAAATCATGACGGAAAGAGTCGGACTATATCATAGACTCACCAGATTGTTTTGTGACAATATCCAATGCTATGATTTTGAATCACAATGCCTTTATGGGTGTGAGTTTATGCCTAATTGCTGTGTAGTTCAGTGTCATTTAATCTTAGACTTGTCTACCGGGGTAAGTCTCTAAGTCGACAGTGAGTGGGAGATCGCTATCACAATGACAATAGACCACACTTGACTCTGCCTGTACCAAATGGGCCGCTCCCTCACCCTTACATACATGCCTTACACCGACTTTTGCCTTCTTTCCTTATATATGGACGAGCACAATGTGTCAACACCACAATCCGGTTAGACTAATTGAATCCACACACGCCTGCTGTGCGTAGGAAGAACGGGTGCGGGGTCTCTATGCTTCTCATATAGTACGGCGGCCGTCGGGGGTGATTGAGACAGGCTTTGGGGCTAACAAAGCGTGCAGCGGTCCCCCAGACTCCCAGAGAGAGCGGCAACGAACCGTGACGACGACATCATGCGAGCAGAGGTCGCCCACACGCGACTCACCAACGAGACGCCTGGGACCGTCTGGAGACGATGCTCGTTGTGCTATGTGCTGGAGCTGTGAGGGTTGTAAGTAGTATAAGAAACCCGGAGAACAGTCTAGCGATGGCACATGCCAGCATAACAAAATTGTAAAAGTTCATGGAGGTTTACACTAAGATGGAAACAACTTAGACGTCATTAGATAGCATGCAGGGGCAGATATAATCTTCATTCTATCATTTCGGCCTACTCTATCTTATTTTGTGACTGTCAGTCGTGGAGTTTCCGAAACAAAACACTTCGGGAACTGACAGTAAGTAGTATATTTGCTCAAAGAAGCGATTTGCAGCAGGCAACATTCGAGATAATTTCCTTTAAAAAGGATAGAATATATCTCCCATACCTACACTGTATCTTATGACACAATACTAGCCACTATGAGTAGTAAGAGCTACTGAGGCCGTGTTCATCAGCCTGTTGTGGTATGTAATTAAAAACGGCGTATACCTACACTCCGCCACCGTGCTTGCCCCTCCGTCACGGTCACCACCATAACACCACCAGTGTTGCAGTCAGACCGCCTATGAATCATATTACCATTTATTAACCCGAATATCGTTCATCCCCTATAATCATATCATTGTAATGAAATGCAAATTTTTCAAATTCCTCCGAGTGGGGGCTCTACATGCATTCACGCTTTAGGCACTCCGGCACATAAGGGATGGTTTCGGAGGCTTTAAAACGTGGTGAGAGGAATAGGGCATCTACATATAGGGTAGTTGCTTACGCTTAGCCAAAAAGTACATACATACATGTATACAATCACTATCCACACGCCCCAGGCTACATGTCACACCATTGGTAAGCCTATTTTATCATGCATGTCGCCATATTGTAATGTACTCTCAGATATTACACTGTGACGCGTCCCATTATCCATATCCATTACAATGAACTGTTCAGGCGGAGCCAGACAGCATTGTTGGCAGCATATATTGTCCCCTTCATCAGCAGGGTGTTAGCCCTTTAGGGGTCGTATATTGTTGTATTTCACTTTGCTCTTTTGTCAACATAATGCGTTACTACTGCCCTGGTCAGCAACTCACCAAAGGTGCATTTCTGCAGCATGTTAATTCTATTGGGGTTAAAACTTGTTACTGATTGGCACGCTGGCGATGCCTTGATACATCGTCTTGTCCTGCGAGGGTTATACATGTGCATGTAGAGATGTGTAAATTGTAATGGGAGGGGAGTCTCTAGTACATAAATTTCACACTATGCTGACCGTGAATGCCACCCACAAAATGAACACAATGTATACCTGGTGAGTTTGTAATGCTCCTATATCTGCTGATTAATGAGAGTGACTCTTGTGTGGCTATATATGCAGATACATTGGCGAGAGTGCATCCTCACAATGCTATAATACACTGTCTACTGCCTCCTTTAACCATTTAAGGATGGCATGATACACGAAAGTAGCAGCACAAATAACTCAATGGTGAATCAGGAGAGAGTGTCCCAGTGTTATTGATAGGTTTGGTGGAGGTCTATAATGCTGCCCTGAGGAATTACTTACAACGACGCCAACAGTTCATCATATTAGGCCCTATATACTGTGTTTAAAGGGTTGACAAACCTTCCTATGGTGGCACTGCAGCTACTGCCTTTGTATACCCCACCCCGTCCCATGGTCCTCAATAATGCTTTACGGCGGCCCCGACCCCCAGTCTCCTTAGTAGTATAACAAAGTGGCCAACAGAGCAGGTGTCTAAATCAATAGCTGCACATAAAGCCACACCAGCCTCACTTCCCAATAGGTTAAGCTCCTGCATAAATATTTTCTCTATTTAGTAGAGAATTAATGCCTGGCAAGGCCCCCGGCTCGCGCCTGCATCTGTTCAAACATACATGTGGCCTGGTAGCAATCCTTGCTGTATTGGTCCCATGTGTTGTGGGACTGAGGGGTATCCCTCCCTCAGCAAGCTCGATGGCTGCTGTATTGGTGACCGTAGTTATTGCGGCATTTAGGAGCAAGCCTAATCTCTAGGATAAATAGTCAATATTTGTAGCTGTTTTAGGCTGGGCCAAAAGGCAGTGGTTTAGGTCGTGTATGGGGTAGCCATACAGTGTTGGATGACCATTGGATTTGGCCACTGAGCTATCATAGGAGGTTTATCCTAGCTGTTTGGTGTTGGTCTGGTATTTGGGGGTATGGGGCATTGCGAGTTGGCCCCTTGTGGGTCCTGTGGCTACTGATACCGAGATAGGAGGAGATGGGAGGAGATAACACGGGTTAACAGTGGCCTTCAGCTGACCTCCCCACCTCCTACAATCCTATTTACCCCCCCCCCCCTCCCCCGAGCAGCCCCTATTACCAAACAGTGCTCCAGTGTACATACACACCCCCTACTCGTCTACACACACGCCCTGTAGTCTATTGAACAAAGTAGTTTGTAAAGGTAGAAATTTACTATAACTGAATTATACATAAATACATAATTTGCGCGATCTACTTTTGTATAGTTTGACATTTGTAATGATTAATTCCACTACATGTTCGGGATATGCATATTTCTGATGTGTTAAAGGTTGTACAGAATGGAGAACACCAGTCAAAAGACCGCCTCTTCTGATTGGTGTTGCAGGCCAATTGACGTCCATCTGACACCTGACCTTTACTCACATTTACTCTACTACTTACACTAAACAAAATATGGCGAGCGTCAGACACCCCGGCATTTCAGTGCGTTGAGTGTGGACACTTCCATCTTTTGCCACTTTTACTTCAGTGTCCGTCTACCTTCACCGGGACCTTCACCTTCCCCGTCCCTTGCCACGCTCTCTTCATCTACCGATTGTTTTCCGCGGCGCTGAGAACAATCTTTGCCGATCGGCCACCGTAGTACCATCTCCGCCGTCTGCGTCTCACCGATTGATCTCCGCAGTTGCCGCCGCCCCTCGCCGCCCTATCTAAATGTGGCATCGGCTGCTGCCAGCTCCTTAGCTATCTATAAATCATAGTTATTCTCCGCCACCCCTTCAGGCTCATGAAGCCGAGTGGACGATATTAGACGACTCATGTTTTGGTCGTGGAGGAAGGAGGCAGTCAACTGCGGCAGCTGAGTATGGGTCGCGCGGTGCGGGAGTGACGCGGTAAGTACGACCGTTGTGTAGCGGCGTAAAGCGGTGGGCGTGGCCGCCAACACTTTGGCAGCCTCCGGGCAGCAGCAGCGGGCACCGGTAGGGTAACCAACCTTCCCGATCACGCCCCTCCCCGGTAATATCCCCTCCTGACATCCCCATACCCTCTACGGCACGCGCCACGCTCCGTTCTCCCTATCCCGGTTAATTCAACAAAATGGGTAAATCATCTTTTGAGTGAATTAGTAATGCCAGTGAAAGGGGTGAAGGTGGTAGTTTATGGACGGGGGCTGGCGGGATTTAGAGGGGTGGAGGATGTATGATGATCCTGGTTGATGTATGGGTGACCGGAGCTAGGGACCATGCAGTCTCGTCAGGCTAATACTGCTGCTGCTCTTGTTGGTGTAGGTTTATACCTCGAAGGGTCAGTCTCCCAGCGCTTCCTACATACTCAAGTATTTTACCACTATATCCCCCTTCTTCCACTGCCCTTCACTTTCCCTGTACAATCCCTATCATTAGAGACTGTCATATCAGGACGATGTCGTCACCTATACATTAAATGTGATCACCTCCATTGCTCTTCATGCAACTGAAGCCCTAGATAACTTTATCCAGAATGTAAATCAACATTCTACAATTCAAGGATATCTTGATAATATTCTCCCTCGCGTTATCATCAAATATACGCGGGCTACATGTCCCCACCCCACTCCCCCCCCCCATCCACCCTCCACACACACATATACAATCCCCTGTCGCCATTGTGACTATGTATTTCAATCAAAATCTCCCATGGCTTTTCTAAAGCAATTCCAACGTTCATAACGTACAGCCATCAAAGACTTCGAATGTTAAGAAATATTTCTGTCTAAAGACCTCGGCCGACTTCTCTTTCTTCCTCATGACCCTAGTCCCCGCCCTCGGCAAATAACATCACAATATTATGTAGGACCGGTATGATAGATGGTGTGGCCATTAAGCTATCTCTGAATGAAGCAAACAAAGGAGCATTCAGCACAGCCTGTATAGGGATGAAGTGGGTAGAGGAGGCTTCGGTTTTAAAAGACAACTGCTGTAGCAGCATAGGATGCATTTTACATCCAACTAGAACACTATGACACAATTATGTAATGTGTACTCTTCTCACCGCAATATAATATATCATGCATGAACACCCGTATACGTATTTCAGCATGGGTTTATATTGTGATGGTTTCTTCTTGCCCAATCACATACCATGTCAGCATTGGATAAGCAGGCTATCGTCGCCAACATATGCACTGAAAATATAGGATTCTATGAAGGTGATCACTATTGGTGACTTTCTCTATTTATAGCGTAAGTTAATCATGATGATCACCTACGTTCATCACTTTGATGACTTTTTTCTGCCACCACGGGGCCGTAGTAGGCTTACACAACAATGGGACATGCAATCCTCTTGATCATCAGTGTTTATAAGATGGAAGATGTGAAAAATATCATCTCACACTGGAATCTTAATTGATCAAAACAATTATTTGGTCAAAATTATCAAAGGCAAATGCATCTTTAATTTTTGACACTTCTTTTGACAATGAACCTATATTTATAATCATGGGGACTAGCTCATGGGCCTGTCACGTAAATCTCAAGTGCTCCCCAATATACTAGGGATCATGTTCGTGAGAGGGGGTGGCGGTAGACTGATTAGCTGGATTATTGTTCAGGCAATTTACTATATATGGAAGTCCGTAGAACCCTTATTCCTTATACAAGCATGCCCTATTAGGGCATATGGTAGCTGTAAGTGAACTCGATAAATGCTGGGATCATGATTACTGACAAAATCATAATTCCTGACGAAGTCATCATTTACGAGCTCTGAGCTGGTCAGACAGGTAAGGTGATCACGTATGATTACTTAAAAGATCATGGGGTATAGTCCCCCCAATCATCATAAAAAAAGCTGTGCAAAAGAGTACATTTCCTCTAATATTCAGAGATGTCGAGCAATGAAAAAGAAGAAAGTATCATATATTGATGGTTTCAAACAAATCCCGTGTGTTACATAATAGCATATCATCAAATTTATAGATATGCTAGAATAATTATACAGGGGTAGACACTAACATTTGGGACCTTTGGCTACCCGGGCCAGCCCTTTAGTATAGAGCAATGTATTTTCAAATATTCTCCTGGTCAAATGGCCAATTTCAATGGAAATTTAGAAATAATCACTGACCCGCAACCAAAACTACTGGCCATTGGCCACCGGACTAGCGTTAATGTCTACCCATGATTATAATATAATAGTGGTGTCCTACCTGACTGTAGTTTGGCCCCCTGATGGCATATGCGGCAGTTTTGGCGGGAGGCAGAATGGCTTTGCTGACTTGTCGGTAGTGCTGTAGAACGTGCTAATTTGGCGCCCCATTCAGTGACGTCCCACCCCACGTCGGTAAACTGGTCTCCCAACCTGGTTACAATAAAACAAATGCAATAAATGAACAATTTGCCGTGCGTTAATTCGCAGCAAATTGGATGTGTGCGTGCGTGTGTAGTGCTGGTGCGTGGGGCGTGAGCGGGGGCGTGAGGTCCCCGCGTCTACTCCCGTGTCTGTCTCCCTGTCTTGCGTGTTTCTTGGCATATTGCACGATAGAGAGGGTGGGGATAGACGGGGGATAGACAGATTTCTCGGATGCTTCCTCTGGCTTCCCATTCTACATCTCCCCCCCCCCCTCACAACCTCATTCATCCACACTATTCCCTGCTCCCTCCCTACCCGGTGGTCGGCCCCTCCCTCCTCCAGCCAACACCCGAGTCATTTTGCCCCCGGGGGACGACAACGGTCGGGAGCGGCGTGAGCCCGTTACATTAGTCTCTTCACGACAAGCGCTACTCTTAAAAGACACTTAAGCGTTATGTAACCAATTTACCAATCTACATGCTGGCCGCCCGCCACGGCCCCTGCTATTCTGGCCTTGTTACAGAAGGAGGAGAGGGGGTGGATAGACAAGAGGCGGGGGGGGGTAATGAAACCTAGGCCCTGTGGGTGGAAGAATATGGCTGGTATTTAATTATACAGCTCTGTCCTGGCTGAGGCCGCCAATAGAACAGATAACATTGGCTTGAATAGAGGGGGCACATCTTTGATGTAGTGAGCGAATATATAGAACGTGTTACCACAATGGCTTTATCATCGCCAATCGGGCATACACAGTGAATTTCAAAACAGATTGAACAAAAGGAATGCTTTCTTCTATTATACGTTCTTATTTTCACCCTTACCGGTATATATACTGTTGTTCACGTTTCGTTATGATGTACCGTCATTTCCTATATATAATCTTCACTCGAAATGAAAATAATATCGACAAATTTTTAATTTTAAAAATTGTATTATTGAAGGAAGAGAGTAATACCGGTGGTATGAAGAAAAGAAAAGCACCACCAGATGTGCAATTCCAACCTAGATGAGTCTATTCCCTGCCAATTGGACACAATTGACAGGACAGCGTTGATCGACACGGACTCTATTAATTATTTCCCACACCGTGGGGCAAACTCTTGGAGGGCCCAAATAAGATTACTGGTATTGTGTGACTGGGGCCTGGGCAGTGATGTGTCATCCGTATTGTCTTGTGTCTGCCCAAGTCCCTGTAAATCACAGTAAATCACCCCCAGACGCCGCACCCAAAGGAAAATAGTTCACATTTGTCATTCTCTCCCTCCCTCTTTTTTAAATTCTTACACACTTAAAGTCTATTTGAAATGGTGGTATTTAATAACTGATTGTTTTTGGAATCAATCTGAGAGAAGGAGTTCATTTCAAATGGCTCTGGAATAGAATTGGTACGAGGTTTGGTTGTGGGGGGGGGGTTGTGGGAGTTCCTCGTTTTGGGAGTGGAGGGTGAATGGAGAGGCAGTGAGGCATTGGCATCCTGCAGGCAGCAGGCAATGACAAGGTCAATGGACGCGGCATTCAGGATGTCCACTGCTGTGTAATACATAGGGATATAGCATGGGTATTGGCTGGACATGGCAGGTCAACATCTCACCTATGATGACCCGGGTACAATGGCAGTAATGGTGAACAGGTAACTAGAATATTGCCGATGGAATTTCTGGTCCTTCACAAGCTGGGTCACACTTCATCGAGCACATAAGGTGCTCGGCAGCAGCGTCAAACAACAGCTCAGGGGTACAAGATGGCTGCCGTCATAGGGTGAATAGTAAAAGCCCTATGGGTGCTGGTGGAATCAGGGTTAATCACCATGGCTACAGAGTGAGAGCTAGCAGTCAGCTGACCGCTGGTCATCGTTAGATATCTCAATCATCTCTCTGACCACCGGCACTAAGCTGGTAAATCGGCCAACGTAGACACAGGCAGCCCACCATCTTGTCCCCCGATGCAGCGTCAACTGATGCTCAGACACGTTCCTCGGCCCAGCGAGTCATGTAGATTGCAGTACGACCTCATTTTGACCCTCCTCCACCCCTGATTTACACATAGAGAGGATAAGAAAGATCAAGAAGAAAATTCAAGAATGACCAGGAGCCCGCCTTTGCCCTCCCCTGCACCCATGGATCATCATAATATTTTCTTTTAATTTCACTATGATTTTTGAGTACCCCAAGATGAGATAATATATCATAATGGATACTGGTGACCCCGCTCTGCAACTGTCAATGCCAATACAACGCTGCAGACAACAAGTTATAACCTTATACCATTGTATCCCCTACCCATTGCCTGATCCTCCTTGGTAATGAGGCGTGCTGTGTCCTCTGCCTTCTGTTACATTAGAGGATGTCTAGTGCTGCTATGGCTGAGGGTGTCGTCAAACTGTTGGGTGGACAAAGTCTGCTCAAAAATAACTACAACCCTTCTTGATTTACGCTTTAAAAGACAATAGTGGGATTTGGATCGAAAAACTATTGTTTTCAAGAGGTGATAAAGATAATCAGCATAGACATGCAGATATAAATGATTGACTATTTCGACATACCCCGGTAATATAATATTATGTAATGGGTATGGCAACAGGTCCCGATATAATTACAATGAATAATCTTCTGCCCTCTTCTGCTACATTGCGTGTAATGTTTGTGATTGTCTATTATAAAGTGACGGGTTACATATGTTGAATAAACAGCGTAATAGCCAAGACACAGAAGAAGTAAACAGTATGAATGCAACAACAGCTGTCGTCGTGACAACCCACGTCCATTACTGTGTGAATAACGGGAATTTGTCAGAGACATTCAATATTCCTATATGGAAACCCCTAATCTTGTTGATAACGATGTGCAATGGTAACACAATAGTAAATGACATGACAAATTGCTTTTGACAGCTTAGAGAAAAATAATAAAGTATAATGATAATACTTACATAGGTTCAGCCACAAAAGGACAACATTGTCAAACACAGGGAGGCAGGGATGGCCGGGAAGGGCCTGGGGAAATAGTATATTTAGCCGCCGGTGCCGCGTCCTTACGCCTCGGGGCGTCATGGGTGGGAGGGTGTGGTCTTGTTGTGGGAAGGTTGGATGAGCAGAGCAGGGAACATGGGGTGTTGTACGGGGGTAGCGTTGAAGGCACCAGATGCCGCCCTGGTGGGGGCCCGTCACGGGGCATGGGGCCCCTATACACCCCCGGGACACCCCACCCCCTACTTCTCACTATTCTACCCCTCACCCTCCTTTATCTATGACATTTGCTGACTCCCCTGTTCCTTTACTCTTTTAAAGATAGAAGGAGTGGAGCTCAAATACAAGTTCCGAAGATAAATGGTTAACAAGTGTGAAGATTTCGGGATGTTGATTAGTGACACAATTGAAGAGGGAACCAGGGAAAGGGAAGCAATAGCTACAATAAGTATATAGCAAGGCGAGAGGGGCCGTGCAGGAGGTGGCGAACATTTCCACTACAACCAGCTGCCGTACACAGCCCCCTCACCTCCCTCTCTCTACTGTCCTATACCTCCACAACCCCTGCATGGATTTTCTTGCTCTAAACTGTATATTAGACAGAAATAGTTATTTTATCACAGGGCAAATTTGTTTGTACATGTGCAATGATTAAGGGGACAAACAGGGGTGTGGAAGTGGAGGGGTGTATGTTCAGCTCTTGTTACTCCCTGTCCCTTGCCATGGACCACTGCCATCACAACCCCTGTGTCTTTCACAACAAATGTTGACCTCTTGAAGGGGGATTAGCTAATGGGGTTGTGTACAGTGTCATAGAGTACATCCAGCCCTACATGACAGTATATAGAGCATCTCTATATTCAGATTAGAAGTTTACAATTCGTGGTAGTGAAAAGTTTGATGTGATGCCGATTACAAACTATCTAAGTTAGAAAAATACTCTAAGCACCATTTTAATTGTTGAAATTAGAGGAGTAGAAACATGTCATTTGGTTGAATTTATTGATATAAATGAAGTCAACATCTGTGGCTTAGTGAAAAATGGTCAGTAATTTTGAAGTAAAAGTTAGGGGACAGGGTCTGGAGTAGCCACACTGACTGAGGATGGAGGGGGGAAGGCCGTGACCATGCTGTAATCCCCTCTCCCCTGGAGGACAGATGGCAGGAGAAGGGTTATTTTCTTAGTCCATGGGGCAGTAAGCCCCCTATGTTATAACTCCATAGACATCTATCTCAAATCTGACATATTTCTATTAGAGATGGATGCATTAATATATTCAATTACTCTGGAAATATTTTGAATTTTTGAAAAATTCAAAAAGTATGTTAATCCTCAAGATTAACTCTACCAATGAAATCAATCTGATCAGAGGTAGCTTGTTTATTTAAAATCGCGTTCTCATTGCTAAAGTATACGTACAGGAAACGAGCAGAGATGAAAGAAAAATGATTTGAAGCAGACAGAAGCAAATTGGATCAGCTACAAAAAAAAAATGTCTAAAACATCTTCTTACCCTGACACTTTATTTTGCCTTCTCCGGGCAATATGTTGTTTTTTTTTTTTTTATAAATTTGTAAAATAAATAAGTAGATTAGATTTTCATGGTTGCCCAATTCTTCATTTTTCATAGGGAATTTTTGGTTGTACCCAATATGCCCGCACTTCATTTCCGGTACACAGGGCGCAGTTTCCGGTGTGTCGTGCGGTGATGCCGTAAATAGTGCCTATAGCCACGTGCCGCAGTCAGGTGCCCCTGGCAAAAAGTGGCCCACGCCACCACCCGCCATGTGCAACATGGCGTATGTCAGTAAAGTACATTCATGTTTTTGAAGCATGTGCACTTGTCGGTTTCGTCTAGTTTTATTATGATAGCCAGACTGAGTAGGCATGCAGGTAATGGATGCAGTATATCACGACCATCTACTATAACAGACACATACTTCGTACAGAGCACATCGTAGACAAATACCCAAATAGCACATGGAGTCCTGCAAGTGACATACATGTACACACACTGCCAAGTAGCATAGTATTAGCGTAGTATTGGGGAATGCCAAGTGGCAAACAGATACTGCCAAGTAGCTGCACGTCTAAGTAGTATAGAGGACTGGCAAGTGACAGACAGATACATGTACTGCCAAGTAGCATACTGCATGTCTAAGTAGTATAGAGGACTGGCAAGTGGCAGACAGATACATGTACTGCCAAGTAGCATACTGCATGTCTAAGTAGTATAGAGGACTGGCAAGTGGCAGACAGATACATGTACTGCCAAGTAGCATTGTTTTGTCATCAATAGCCAATAATTATAATGAACGGGTATAACAGGGTACACTTGTGTAGGTATTTATTGTATGCTGCATTATGTGTGTATTTATTATATGCTATATGGGAGAGTGCTATGGGAGTCCTGTATAGGGTTTATGGTAGTATAGAGTTTATGGTAGGCTGTGGAATGTGTAGACGGAGGGGAGTCGGCGAGATCTGGTCAGGTAGATTCTGTAGAGAGGGAGGGGGGAATACGGGTGAGCCAAACACCGGCGTCTGAGAGGTGTGAGGGGTTGGTAAGAGATAGGGAGGAGTTAGTATTGTGGGAGCAGCCGAGGAGGCAACACATACTCCTGGAGTAGACGAGGATGAAGCCGTTTAATATTTAGTATTACACTTAGCCAATGTAAGAACGGATTGAGCAGGATCTCTATGGCACTTATACCTCTCCAGTAGCATCGGATTGTTAAACATGAACTGCTTGTATGAATAGACTGATGTCGTTGAAGCTGTACAACCATGAGTGGACTCATCATCAACTGTAACTGTGAATAACCAATGAACAATAAATGGTGACTTGTACCGGCGTCTTGGTGTTGGTTAAAAGAATGGGCTAGGCCAACATCATATCACTAGAGCTAGTCTTCCCAAATACGTGAGAATAGCGGAGTGAGCTGATAATAACTACACAACTTATACCACATTAATATACATATAAACACAACCCACACAGCCCAGATGGTGGAGAATTAGTGGTTGGGCTTATCATTGTACTGATGAGCGGCTCGCCGTACCCGATACCTAACAGCTCAGACGCTGGATGTGACTCAGCGGCATCGCCACACACTGACAGTAGTGACGGTGTGGAAGTCTATACTATCATACCTGCAGCGCGCACATTGCCTGGGAATGCAGCAGTAGCACATAGTGGTGTAGCAGAGGGACAGGGTGGAAGATCCGAAGTGAGTGAAGCGGGACCTGATCAATCACGTGTCACTCTTAGATCGGATCACACACATGTGCATGTGCAATTAGGACCCAGGTCGCAAGTGGTGCTTTTGCCTGGAGAGGAGGTGTCTAGAGAGATTGGATTCCCCGTGGCTCGGTCAGAGGAGGAGCGGGCATCGTCTCAAAGGGATCCCAAGTCTGGGGGGACGTCTGGCCTACAATTGTCTACTGCGGCTGATTCTGAACCAGCAGGGTCGGTGGTAGTGGACGATACCTCTGGACCATTCTCAGCATTGGGAGTGGAGAACGAGCATCAGTCATCTGCGGCAGAGTCGGAGACCAGGGCTGATATTTCTAGTGATGGGCAACAGGCGGCGGTTCAGGAGCACACAGTGAGTGCTGATGCAGGGGAACGGCCTGATAATCTCTGCAAAGGATGGACGACAGGAGACAGATTAGTGAATTATAAGTATTTTTCGACGCCCATTGCTAGGAGCTCCAGTATTAATTTCTGTAAGGCTACTCCTAGGTGCCTTGAGTTTGAGGGTACAGCGGACCAGGGACAAGTCAGACGCGCATCTGAGGGGGATGTGGCGGATATTGGTGATGAGGATTTGAATTTTGAAGCGATTGCAACGTCATTGGGGTTAATTGAGCCAGTACATGAAGACGGACAGGTGGATGAGAGTGGAACAAAGGATAGTCATGAGAATGAGGGGGACGCACATGGGGAGAATGATTCAGTAGAAGGGGCGTCTATGGTGGTGGCAGTGCCAGGGCAAAGCGAGGACGTCGGTGAGAAGATACAGGAACAGGGGTCGGAGGCCTGTGGTGATTCACAAGGGGGGAGTGCAGGATTGCTACCGTCTGGTTTCTTGGTGGTTGTTGAGAATGGGAGAAAGTTAAGTGATAGAGACTTGGTGGGTCAGGATGAGACTGGTGGAGTTGGACAGGATTGGACAAGCTGTACTACACCGGTTGTTACAGGTGATCGAAGTGACAGTCGTCTGGGAGAGTCTGTGAGTAAAACAAGGGTGGATGAAGTTATTACAGGTCTGCAGAACACTAATATTAGGGTACGACAAAGCATAGAGAGGGGGAGGGCCATATTGGAACAGGAGCTGAGATATCGGCAGGCCATTGATGGGGAGGAGCCGCCCGCGAGGCCGGAGATAGACCGGGAGCGTGTAGCACGAAGGGAGAGATTTTTGAACGACACTGTAAATTGGAGGAAGGTAACTGCGAATATCCGCTCAGGCAATAGTACAGGTCGTACTACAGATGAGGGGCATTTAGATGATGTTCTAAATAGCCACCTTCAGACTGATGTTTCGGGTGACTGGGAGGATTGGTGGGCTCGGAGAGCGGACGAAAAGAGAAGACGGCAGATAGAAAGGGAGGCCCGGGAGGAAGCCGCTGAGGGCTCCGTAGCTGCAGGTGTTGGAACTGGTGTACAGGGGAACGATAGTGAAGAGAGCTCAGTGGGTGATTTGGATGCGGAGAAACAGGTGGAGGAGGATATTGCACCTATTATTGGTTCTGAAGACGACGACATGGCGCCTAGTCCGAATGTTAAACTACCATCCTTCAATGGGGAGCCTGGGGAGGATTATCGGAGATATTTCAAGGAATTGAATGGAATGCAAAAGCTATTTGGATGGTCTCCGGATCAACATCTTGAGTATGCAAAATTGGGCTTGAAGAAGGGGGCATCGAAATGGATGGATGGTATTCCAGAGGGGGAAAAGGATACTTTGGACAAAGTAGTGGCTATAGTGAAGAGGGTTTTTGAAGACAAAAGGCCACTGTGGCAGAAACATAGGGATTTGCACTGTCTGAAGCAGGAAAAGGGACAGTCGGTCTGGGACTTCGCATTGAAAATAAAGGAATATGATGAGTTGGATGTTCCTGATGTCATCAAACTGTCAGTCTTTGTGGGGGGTTTGCTTCCGCCCATTGATAAGGACCTGATGAAACACAATGCTGATTCTTTTGAAGAGGCTCTCAGACTGGCGTCTTATTGGGAGAATGTGGAGAAGGGCAGGAACTCCAAAGGTGTGGCGCAGCTACACATGCTAGAGTCTGAGGGGACTCGGGATGGAGCATGTGGGGACGATCAATTCGATCCTAAAGAGTATGCTAGAGAACAAACTAAAGCAGTGGTGGAGATGTGCACTATGGAATATAGACGGGGGCTCAGGGAGATGGAACATGGACGGGAGAATCAGCAGGGACAATATGCTGGAAGGGGTGGTAACTCACAAGGGCAGTATCAGGCGCAGGCGGGCAGAGGGACTGGCGCGGGAACATATGGTCAGAATAGGCAGTTTGCTACAGGCGGTGGAGGCCGAGGATGGAATTATCAAGGGGGACGCGGTGGAAATCAGTATAACGCATCTCAGTATTTCAATAACAGGTTTCAGGGACAGAGATACACAGGAGGAAGCAGGCAGGGTCAACAGGGGGATGATAAAGGTCAGAGAAGAGCACAGGAATATGCTAGGATGATGGGAGATGCAGGAGAGAGTCAGAAAGGAGGAGGAGCGATCTATTGTTTGATTCATGACTCTACTACACATTCTACAGAGGAGTGCACGTTTTTGAAGAAATACAGGGATCAGTTGTCATCCTCTCAGCAGAACAGAGACCAGCGAGATCAGGGAAATGATGTTCGCAGGCCGGGAAACGGGCACAACGGCTCATTCCTACCCCAGAATTAAATTTGATATCAGGGGATGGGTCGGGAAACAGGGGATCAAAAGACAAAGCGCCATGGTTGGTTCAGTGTACTATTGACGAGAATACATACAGATGTTTAGTGGACACGGGCGCGTCTGATTGTTTTATAGCACGGACAATTGTGAGTAGTATAAGTGAGAGAGCAATTTGGGACAGGCAGCCATCTCAATTGGGGAAGGTGCGTCTGGGGGACAAAACATCATTACAAGTTTATGAGACGGTGCGACTGCAGTGTTTTATGGATGGTGCTTGCATATACTATGATTTTAATGTGGTGGATTCACTGGCTTATGATATTGTGCTGGGACGTAATTTTCTGATTGACGCAAGGGCACAGATTATAGCTATAGATGGAAAGGTACGTCTATTTACTGAGGATCCGGTCTCAATTGAAGTAGCGGCGATTTTGGACCCATGGGAGGAAAGATTGGTGACGGTGAAAGGATGGGATGTTGCGGCTGAAAGGGTTGGAACAACGGTCTTGTTGAGACCATCTAATTTGGCGGTGGTAGCTGCGGATGGTGCGGTGAACTATGTGGGGAAGAAATGGTATATGAGAATTGCTAATCTCTCTGACAGGCAAGTGTATGTGGATACAACTGAGGTTATAGCATATGCGGAAGACATAGATGAACCGGAACTTAATTTGCTGGAGGTAATTGATACAGCTAATGTTGGCAGGGATAGAAAGGATGAGGCTCGTGAGATTGTGGCACGATGTAATGAAGACCGGCGGGAGAATGGTCAAGATGCTTGGGGAGGGTCAAAGCACCGGCAGGATCCTCAGGACAATGGTGGTGGATGTGGTGTTTCTACCTTAAGTGAGCAGGAGAGGCTGGATAAAATTGAGAAGATCAGGGGCCTTGATTTGGGTGACACTATGATGACGCCGGAAGAGCAGAGGGTATTCAGAGAAATGCTGGTGGTCAACATGGACACTATAGCATTTTCTATGAAGGAGTTGGGTCATTGTTCATTGGCTCCAATGAAAATAAGGGTCGATGAGTCCAAGGGTCCGTGTATGGCACGACCATACAGGTATTCTCCTCAGAAAATGGATATTATTGATGAACAGGTGAGGGAATTGTTAAAGTTGGGAATTATTGAGCCCAGTGACAGCGTCTGGAGAAGTCCGTTGGTGGTAGTACAGAAGAAGGATGGAAAGGCTAGATTATGTACAGACTATCGCATGTTGAATCTTATTACGGCGGATGACACATATCCTATGCCCACAGCCAGAAGCATGTTTTTGTATATGGCATACAGAAAACCTATAATCTTTACAGCCATGGATTTGCTCAGTGGGTATCATCAGTGCGATTTACATCATGACAGCAGGCAATATTCAGCATTTGAATCACCCTCGGGAGTTTGGCAATGGACGAGGATGCCGTTTGGTATGAAGCAGAGCCCATGGCAATTTACTAAGATTATGTCATTAGCACTAGGAGGCTTAATACCACGTACTTGTCTAGCCTACCTAGACGATATCATTATCTTTGATCCGGATGTGGAGAGCCATATTGCTAATGTCGGCAGAGTATTGGCAGCTTTAGGTAAAGCAGGTTTAACAGTCAAGCCAGAAAAGTGTGAGTGGGGCAAAGCGGAAATCAAGTTTTTGGGGCACATTATTAATGCTGAAGGAGTGCAGACGCAATCTAAAGTGATCAGAAAGGTGCAGGAATTTGGCAGACCGTATAATGAACATACAACTCGATCCTTTCTGGGGCTTTGTAATTATTACAGGAGTTTTATTCCTAACTATGCTGTTTTGTCGATGCCTCTGAATAATTTGTTGAAAATCAAGGTGCCATTTAAGTGGACAGATGAGTGTGAGGTGTCATTCAAGAAAATACAAGCAGCATTAGCGAGCACACCGTTATTGGTACATCCAGAGATCGGGGGTCACTTTTATGTTTTAACAGATGCTTCGGATGGCGCGTGTGGAGCGGCCATCTGTGTAAAGAGGGATGGATTGCTGAGGCCGGTAACATATTATGGGTATACATTTACAAAGGCTGAAAGAAACTACACTATAACAGAGAAAGAAGGCCTAGCTGTTATAAGAGTATTGAAGAAATTTGAGGATATGCTGACGGGAGCTAAGATCACGATAATTACAGACCATCAACCATTAATACCTTTGCTTCAGCAAGCCAGTAAGGCTCCATCCAAAAGGTTGACTAGATGGGGTTTGGCAATGACTGACTTTGACTATGAGATCAGGTATGAGCCGGGAGCCACTCACTACCTGCCGGATTTTATATCCAGAGTGCCGTTGGCAGTGGGACAGGATACACCTGGCGAGGAGTCGGGGGAGTTTGAGCCTGAGGTGGGATGTGAGTTACTCGTGATGGAACTGATAGGGGAGGAATTGGATAGGGAAACCTTCATTCAGGAGCAGTGGAAGGATGGATTTTGCAAGGGAATGATGAGATATTTGGCGGGAGATGAATTGCCAGTGGATGAGGAAAAGGCGCGAGGGATTTTACATAATGCTGATTTTATGGGTATGAAGGATGGATTGTTATGCAAGTATATAAAACCAGCTAGAAAGAGGGGTGGGCCTATAGCTGACCTAAACCCAAGAATAGTGGTGCCTAAGGCTATGGTGAATAGAGTGCTCTATCTCATGCATGATGATATCATGTGCGGAGGACATGTGGGAACAGTGGCGCTGAATACAAAAGTACAGGCTCGGTTTTATTGGAAAAATATGATGGTGGACATAGCTAGGTACGTGCGGCTATGTGAAAGGTGCGCGTTGAGAAAAAGAGCACCTCATTTTAGGGCCAAGGCAAGGTCATGGGATACGCCGGATTATCCATGGCAAGTGATACAGACAGATTTTGTTGGGCCACTACGTAGGTCCAAAGAAGGTTATAAATATATTATGACCTTCATAGACCTTCTGACGGGATGGCCGGAGGCATTCTGTACTAAAGACACGACTGCGCACACGGCAGCTGGGGTGTTTCTACGGGAGATCGTGTGTAGGTACGGCAAGGTGGAAGTGCTGTGCAGCGACAGAGGGTCTACATATATGGGTCAGGTTTTTCGTGAGGTTACAGCTAGATTATCAACCAAACAGAGGTTTACGTCTTCTAGGAATCCGACCGGAAATGCCAGGGTTGAAAGATTGCATAAGTCATTAGAGGATACGATAGGATGCTATGTGACCGAGGATCATGAACACTGGCCAGAACTGTTACCCATTGCATTGTGGACAGTGCGCTCCAATATCAGTATGAGGACGGGGTTCTCACCATATGCGCTACAATTCGGGAGGGATCCAGTGGCTATGTCCTTTGCTGAGGAAAGGCCACTGCCTAAAGTGCCATCTGAGAGGGATTGGTTTCTTAGAACAAATCATAGCATACAGTTATTACAAGAGGCGGCCAACGCTCATACTGCTAGGTATGAGGAGCAGCTCAGACGTAGATTGGATGGACGGGCTCGACCTGTATCTTTTATAGAGGGGGAGTGGGTATATTACTATGATCCGAAATGCGCGGTGAATAATACATCGAAGTTTGCTGGTAGATACACAGGGCCACACAGGATAATAGAGGTGGTGGGGGATAACAGGGTGAGGTTGAGAGCAGTGAAGACGGGCAAAGAGATACCTCACTTAGTAAATGTGAATAAACTGAAGAGAGCATACAAAGGGGAGGGTGAAAATGGCGAAGGAGAAGCCAAAGATGAGAGAGCGGTGGAAGTGGATAAGTCAGAAGTGGAATTACAAGTGGATAAAGAAGACATAGGACATGAGAACCCGAGAGGGGTGACTGAGGTGGAACATCCTTCATCTGGTCTGGAGGATACAGCGTTAGCGGACGCTGATAAGGAGGACAAATTGAATACGTCAGACGACGATAGAAGTGCACATGAGAAAAAGAGAGAGGTGGCCGGAGCTGGACCGCGCGCACCTATACAGGAATCTGATAATGAGAAAGATGGAGTTGTACGGCGAGATAGCCGGGAGAAGCACAGGCAGGAAGCTGTGGTCGATAATTGGTGTAAAAAGAAAGGGTTACAGGATAGTGATATTGATAAGGTCGAGGGTGGCCGAAGACAGGATAATGAAGAGAAAAAGAAGGGTAGAGTGAGAAATGTTGAGGTGAAGAGGCAGATGGACGAAGAAAGAGAGAGAGAAGAAATGGAGAGAAGACAGAAAAGAAAGGAGAGAGAGGATAGGGCTGAGAAGAGACGGAGACAAAGAGATAGGAGAGCGCAATTGGCTGCAGGGGCTATTATGAGTGAGGAATCTAGCAGTGAACATATCATTCCAAAGGGACCGATTTGTAAGCATCACAGGAGAGGCAGAGAGGAGCTCAGCTCATCCAGCGATGAAGAATAGGGTGAGCTTAGACGGGATACTACAGGATGGGCGATAATCCTGTAGTATGGACGTGCGTTACTATGAAGGAAGATGGGGGGTGATGCAGGTGCCGAAGGGGGAGGGGCCGCCCGGAGGAGCAGGTCAAGCTGACTCATGCAGGTAGACGGAAAGGAGGGCGATACACAAAGAAAAGGGAAAAGTAGGGCAAGGTAGGAAAGGAGGGGAGGGGGGGGAGACCAGCGCAACAGGTATATGCAGGAGGAGATGCATCAGGATGTGGCAGTGCGTGCACAACGAGGGACGAGATAAGACCTCACAGTAAATAGCAGGTGCTGATGGACGGATGGCAGATAGCTGGTACGATAGTGTTGGAGAACAGCAATACCAACAATACTATAATACGTGGATGATTCAAGACAACTATTGCAATAGCACTTACAATGAAAGGAGCACAGTGTCTGCAGCAAGTTCAACAACAACAGAAACAAATGAAAAAGGATTTGGTGCGACTTCAACGTCAGGCCAACCAAGCTCAGCGCAAGAGCCAATACAGGTGGTGGAAGCAGCTCAAGCCGAGGTCCTGGTAAATCATCAGGGAAACATATGGGATAGCATACGTGACATCACTGTGGGACAGACAGAATGGGAGTGGTTGTTGGATGCCACTCTACAAGGCACCGGTGGTATAATTAAGAGAGAGACTCAGACCACAGAAACAGCGACACAGACAGAACCATCAATATTTTATAGTAAAGACGATGAATTTGTGCTGGATACATCAATCAGATTGGATGACATATTGATAGAAGAGTATTATAGCAGAAGACAAGTGACATCAAGGCTCTGTCACATTTGTGGCAGAACAACAGCAACAGCGGCAGGAGCGGCCAAACACCTGGAACAGGTACATGGGATAAAACATCTCATATAATGTCCACTAGTGAGGATGCGGGAAAGAGAGCACCATCTATAGTAAAGGCAGGGAGATATAGGGGACAACAGGTAGAAGACGCGCTGGATGCTATATATGGATTTGGATATTCATTGCCGAAGGTATTCAGATACAATGGGGCGACGTTACAGGATATAGTAATGCAGAAAATATCAAAACTGAAATTGGACATCGCGAGATTGCCAAGATATTTGAGGGAACAAGTAAATAGACATCATTTTAAATATGGAGTAGGGAGTGTGACTAATGCATTCTTTTTCTCAAGAAAGTGTAGGAGGCATCGCAAGACTAGTAGAGGGAAACGATGCAGGCAGTGTAGACAAAGAGATGAAACTTGGGAAATGTTCAAACTGAAGCAAAAGGGAAAGCATATCACCCAAGGAGTATTAACATCCGGGGTTAAAGACAATGAGACGACCCTGGAGGAGGAGGAGGATGTAACTGAAGACTTTGATAAATATAACTAGAAAGGATATGAGTTGATAGGAAAGAACAGAGGGACTGTACGGTTATAAAATACAATACCTGTTAAGGGAACGTTATGAGGGGTTGAAGAAATGTACAAAATGGCAGGTATCAGTATAACGCCACCTACCTTTAGAGGAGCACCAGGAGAAAAGATAGAAGAATATTTCTACGACATGGATTTGATTAAGAGAATATATGATCTAGGGGAAATGGAATATGTGGCATTATTATTGTGGGGAATGAAAGGTGAAGTGAAAACTTGGGTTAGGAAACTACCTGAGGAAAGTAAGAATACTGCATGGAAAATACAGCAAATAACCATGGCAGTATTTGCAGCTCCAGATGCCTGGAAAGAATGGGGTACAGGAGGAAAGAGACAGAAAAGACAGCGCGAGAATGACGGCGCGGAAACAGAGCCAGCGGGGGAATGAACACGAGAGTGAGAAAAAGGGGGGGGGGGAAATGCCGGACACTGAGACAGACATATGTATATTAAGAGCCCAGTAACAGAAGAGGGGGGGGGGGGGAAGAGAGCAGACATGCGCAGGTAAAGAAAGAGATAAGATGCAATGACAAGCAAGACAGTTGGCAGTGTAGGAGTGGAACTCCAGCTGTACAGACATCGGCAAGCAACAGATACAGACTACACTCAAAAGCAGAACAAGATAGAACAACCAGCATGCTACGTGGACATAACCAAGACAAGACAACATAATCAGCAGTTTAGATAAGCTATAAACATGAGTTCTAGTGGAAAAGCCTGGATCATAGACAACGGAAGGTTCATAGCGGTTGAGATGAATTAATGGAGATCAGTAATAATTTACTGAAGGAAAGGAATCATCGCCCACTGTAGAGAGGGTAGAGATATTAAGGCTCAGATACACCCTACTCTATGGATAAGACTTAACTACTTAATACAGTTTGTGGAAAATTGTAAAAGGTCGGATCCATTTAGGATGCATTTAATATAAATACATACCTGAAGTGAAGATTTAAGGACTAGTAGGAGTAGAGGCATCATCATCATCAGCAGATGAAGCGGGAGAAGAACTGAAGATAGTAAATAAAGCAGGTATATGAGATAAAGAGAAAGAAGTGCATCACATACAGGAGGCAACCACTATGGGGCACCTTATAAGTTGTCTAAGGGTGAATGGAAACACTAGTCGGAACCAGCAGGACCACAGTCGCGACACACATAGAATGACTCCAGTAACAAGGTCCATAATTAAGAGGCCTAAATTTAAAGGATATATTTGTCCAGAAGTAAGGCATTCTGTTAAAGAACCAGAGCCTATAATGGTTTAATTATTTAGGAAGCCCAGACTCTGAGAAAGGAAATACGATGTCTATAGCTGTAGATATATATTCAAAAATAAGTGTGAGTGAAATTCTTTTCTAAGAAGGTATTAGGACACATAAAATTCAGTCATAGGGGTGTATTAATGAGATCAGTTATACACCTGAGACTGTGAATGTGATCGCCACTACTCACAAATCAGAGGAGCTCAGCGACTTTATAGAGTTAGCTTATGCAGATATTTTAAAAGAAAATATGTGTATAGTATCTTATTACAAGAACGAAGTGAGCGTCTCTAGGAATCAAAGTATGAATCGCTAGGGAAATATACTTACTTCTGCGAGAGGGTAGAAGCTGGGGAAGCCAATGTTGGAAGGATAGGACCTCCAAGATTAGAAGAACGGGAGGTTTGTGGTCTGGCAGGAAGCTGATAGGGATGATGTCGCGTAGTGGTAGCAGATGAAGATGTCAAGAGAGATATGATGGTAGAAGAACTGTGAGTCAGTCGTGAGGAAGAGGCCATGGTGCTGGAATGACAGGTCAACGGTGAGAAGGGTGGATGTCCAGGTGAGATAGCCAGAGTACTCCAGAACGAGGGCGACATTACTGGAAGGTGTGGAAGTGAAGCTGCAGTGGATGAAGATGAAGTAAACTGACCGGAAGTGGAAGAGGTCAGGGCCAGAGCGGGCGTATGTAGACAGGAAGGCGGAGACCTAGAAGCCGAGGTGGAGCGGGCATCTGCAGCTGGAGCAGCTCGGATGGTGATGTGAGGCATCATTAATGAAGATACAGCAGGAAACTGACCGGAAGTAGTGGCGCTGGTAGTAGAAAAGGGACGAGAAGCAGCGGCAGAATAGGTAAATGTGGATGTTAGGGTTGTTCTGGACGTCAGAGGTGCAGTGGTGGTTAGCAACGGTGTGTATGGTAAGGGCGAAACACCGGAAGTAGCAGGAAGGTGAGAAAACACATTGTAGTCTACATATGAAGAGTGATGCTGAGGTGGCAATGGACGAGAAGTTGATGACACAGCGAAGTTGGCAGGCAGAGAATATTGGTGGGAGGTGTCCACTCGTAGAGGAAGGGTCGCTGTGCAAGTTGGTAGCGCATTGGAGGTAAAGGTGGATGCGAGGCTTGGAGCAGAGGTAGCAGGCACTATAGCGCTATAGGTGGGACGCGCACCTATGGGCGACATCAGAGTGGGATTCCAAGGTGGCACGAAAGGAGTGGTAGGGTTGACTGGAGGCGGAGTGATGTCGACATAAGCTGGTTGATAAGCAGGAGTAGGAATAGGTGGAACAGCAGCAGTTGATTGCAGGCGGTAACTGGGATCGGGCATCCCATCCAGGTGGATGACGCGCAGTGTCATATCAGTCATGTTACAAGCTAAGCGTAGATGATCTCGAATGGTGGTGTGTGAGGGCATGGTCGCGCCTTGCGGTCCGGTGCATACTAGCATGCACGGAGTAACGTTAGCATCTGTGGAGGACAGGTCTCTGCAGCCGACGATGTAGGTGAAGCCGGGCTGGAGACGATCTATCGGGAGATAGACGAGTGCGCCATTGACAGAAACGCTGGAATAGCTAGCCATCTTTAGTGCGAACAGGGTGGAAGTCAAGCATCGACTGAGAATTTAATTCTAGGTATCTAACCAAGGGGATGGGAAGTTGAAATAAGAAAATAAAAATATAGTGAAAACTATAGTAAAAAAAAAAATGGAGGGCACATTAAGAGGAGTCGCTGAGACAAAGACTCCAATCCAATAAATTGGTGTTATCAGATGGAAGAGACGTACAGCTAGATGGGAGAGGAAGGCACACGTGTTCAGATTGACGGGAAAATATATACAAGAAGGGGTAAAAGGGTCATGAACTGGTGAACTATCTGACACGATAGGGCTTATTAAGTGTTCAAGATCCATAAAAAACTTCCAGGAGCGATCAGTTAGGAGTCGTAGTAACCCAACTCGAACTGTAACCGGAAGCCATAATAAGAAGAAAATGGCGTGGCTAACTATACTATGTGTCTTATGTTCCTTGTGGGGTGTGGTAGATGCTGGAAGGCACACTTTCGAGACTTTAGAGAGAGCCGAATTAGGTGTCATTTTGCAACCTGGTAGACGTATTTCTACGGCTGAGCACAATCATGTGTCACAAGTGTTTGTATTAGAGATACCAGATAGATTACCAGAGCCGGAAATGGAAAGTATTTATGAACAATGTGTGAAGAATATGCAGGTTATGTGTGATATTCAACATCATAACAGAACCTTATTATTTGAAGATACCTGTGACAACATCAAACAGAAAGAAGAATGGTTGAATAAAATTATTAGAAAATTAATACAGGCCAGAGAGGAGGAAGTGGAAAAGCTGATGGAAAACATACCTGAACAACAACAAGTCAAAAGATCTAAGAGAGCAGGTATACCAGGTCTAAATATTATAGGAGAGTTGTCGTACTATATTTTTGGCACTGGGAGAGCTGATGATGTAGCCAGAAATGAAAAGGATATTTAATTACTGAAGACATCATATTATAAGATGCGTGATGTTATTAAAACATTGGCCACAAGTACTAGCAATGGCTTGGAGGACGTCATGGCGGAAGTGGGAGAGTTGGCTGATAGACAGTTACAATTGTATGAAATGGCTAAGATATCATTGAAGAGACGGAAGTTGCTGGAAAGAACTCAAACTATGCACAGTGTGGCATTATATGAACTATCCATTGTATACAACCATGAAAGCCTGCTGACAAGGGTCAAATGGGGGTATATTATACATTTATTAAATGAACTCATTGAGATAAAGGATATGGCAGCTGAGGTAAGATTGGCATCACGAAGAAAACTATCCTCAAAATTGGTCACTAGAGAAGATTTGAAAGAAGCTATAATCAACACTGAAGTATATCTAAAGGCTACGTACCCACGATTTAGAGTCGCTTTTACTGATCCGGAATATTACTATGATAATAGTGTGGTGCGAGTATATCAGCGCCAAGGTCGTGTAAAAATGCAGATAAGGATTCCGGTGGTGTCAGAGGAACACATATTTTGTGTATACTCTGTAAAGGTGTTTCCAGTACCAGTGCGGCTGGCCAATAAAGAAGCTGACGGGACGAGAATAGAGGGATTGCCATCAGAAGTAGCCATATCAAAGAATGGGCGGTATTATATATCAGAGCCAGTGGTGAATTGGGCGCGTTGCCATGGCAACTCAATAGCAGTATGCCCAGATATTCCACACATGAGAAAAATAGCCGAGCGAGGGTGCATGGCGGCACTAATAAGAAATGACAAGGTGGCCATAGCAGAAACATGTGAGATCAACTATATAGTGCAACCAAATTTTCCTTCATTTGCGATAGCACTGGGAAAGGGTCGTACTTTGGTATCGGGACCCGACATACAAGGTCAATTGATGTGTCAGTCAAGCCCACCTGTTAAGGTGAACATGCATCATTACGCCATATTGAACATTGGGTGTGATTGCGCATTCATGACTGCCGGGGCGTGGATGCCTTACAGTTTGGCAGGATGTGGTCATGTGAACATGGAAACTAATGTGACTTTTGTAAATAACGATTTGCTACAAATGAATAGCGTTAAGAAATTGACATGGATAAAGGCCGTATTAAATGGTGAAACTGTAGAGGTATTGCAAGATGAAGTGTTGCCAAAATTAGTAAAGACCAAAATGAAGCACAAGGCTAGGATACAACAGTCGCCAGCAGCTGTCAATCTGAAGAATTTGGTGAGTGCAATGGAAGACGGATCGGCATTACCTGATTTGGATGGCATGAGTGGTGGAGGCCATTTTCCTACTGAATCACTATGGGATTATTCACCAATAATGATTGCAGGGGTGATTGTTATGACTCTGATGGTGGTACAATATTTTTGTTTAAAAAGACTATTAATGGCATACATATTAGCAAGAATGCCTATGAGAATAAGGAGTCTAGAAACTTGGGACTATGAAAAATACGGTGAAGATGTCGGAGGTAATTATGAGGAAGAAGATCCGGAACACAAAACGACAATAGCTATGTTATCATTGATATTGATAGTACTGATAATAATAATAGCGTTACTGGTGAGGAAAGTGCGACAACTAAAGAGGCTTCAACCAGTGGATGGACTGTATCTACAGGTGGCAACTAAAGAGATCACAGAAATAATACCATTGGGGGAGAGTCTAATGCCTTTGGACCAGGTATTTCAAAGACCAGCAGAACAGGCTCTTATTAGAGACGTAGCAATAAGCTATTCGTGCCCGAAGTACATAGCTACAGTGCAGTGGGGTCGAGTGTTATATTCCACTGAGATGGCAACGGCGGAAAACGCAGTGCCATTGCCATTACCGGCCACTGTGAAGGTGTCAAAGAAATTAGCAGGGATACTGAACGGTGACTATGGATTTACGGTGATGACAAGATTGATTAGGTATAGTGGGGGCCTGGCGACAGGTGTACCACTAGAGATACCGATGATATCAGCGGCGGGCTGGACACCAATAAGGAACAGAGAGATAAATACACATCAGTTATCTGACACGGGACATGCCAGAGCCATGGCTCAGTTAAGAAGATCAAGACAGTTACCAGAAGTACCTGGAGAATCATATGGGGCTACGGCTGTATCATATTCAGTAAACAAGGGTCATAAAGAGTCGGTGAACGTGGCTTTGCGAGGTCAAGAGCCCAGGACGGGATCGTCATCGGTGTACGTGGACCTGAATGAATGAGACTGAAGGTGATGAATAAAACGCCATCATGATAGAGACTTGACATAGACGGTGGCAGGACATGAGAAAAAGGGGGGGGGGAGAAAGATATCGTGCAGCTGGCGTGAGACGAAAGGATGGAATAGACAATACAAAGACTATCTACAAATGAATTGATATAATGTCTGGGAATGGTGCCAGTGTATATTATTAAGTAAGATAATATAGCTAAAAGAAACTGTAATTTAAATGTACGACCAACTAATGAGACACTAACTATGACGTAATGTGGCAAGTGAAAAGATTTCTGATGTATATACTCGTTGACAAGCTGTGCACGCGTGAGTTAAGTAAGAGGTTGCCAGGTGTAATCCAAGACGCGTTAGAGTGTGTTTTAGAGTGATGCTTGGGGCAAAGGGTAGATAGAGGGGAACGTTTCGGAACAAGGAGTTGACAGATGTAAGGAGATTTATTGGCCCGATTGGGTGCAACTGGTGTCGACTCCCGGGTAAGGATAGTAAAAAGAATATATAAACATAGAATGGGACAAAGTGCTTAGTAAAGGCGAGTGAATGAGTAAAATAAATAACAAAGGAAAGAAAAACAAATTGAGAATCAAGAAATGAGAGAATTGTAATAATAAAGTATATGTTAGAGGACAAGTTTGCGCTAAGAATAAGTCACCAATGCAGTGTGGAAAATATATATAATAATAATGCATGGTATTATATAAGTGTGTTGCATATGTATGTACATAAATAAATATTGAAATGTATAATATAATAACGATGATTACCTCAGGTATTAGTGACAAAACAATACATAAGATGTATTCAAGCATAATTTATGCTTGACAATTGGTGTGACTCGCGTCACAAGAGGGGAGCGCCCGCACCTGTTTTGTCATCAATAGCCAATAATTATAATGAACGGGTATAACAGGGTACACTTGTGTAGGTATTTATTGTATGCTGCATTATGTGTGTATTTATTATATGCTATATGGGAGAGTGCTATGGGAGTCCTGTATAGGGTTTATGGTAGTATAGAGTTTATGGTAGGCTGTGGAATGTGTAGACGGAGGGGAGTCGGCGAGATCTGGTCAGGTAGATTCTGTAGAGAGGGAGGGGGGAATACGGGTGAGCCAAACACCGGCGTCTGAGAGGTGTGAGGGGTTGGTAAGAGATAGGGAGGAGTTAGTATTGTGGGAGCAGCCGAGGAGGCAACACATACTCCTGGAGTAGACGAGGATGAAGCCGTTTAATATTTAGTATTACACTTAGCCAATGTAAGAACGGATTGAGCAGGATCTCTATGGCACTTATACCTCTCCAGTAGCATCGGATTGTTAAACATGAACTGCTTGTATGAATAGACTGATGTCGTTGAAGCTGTACAACCATGAGTGGACTCATCATCAACTGTAACTGTGAATAACCAATGAACAATAAATGGTGACTTGTACCGGCGTCTTGGTGTTGGTTAAAAGAATGGGCTAGGCCAACATCATATCACTAGAGCTAGTCTTCCCAAATACGTGAGAATAGCGGAGTGAGCTGATAATAACTACACAACTTATACCACATTAATATACATATAAACACAACCCACACAGCCCAGCATACTGCATGTCTAAGTAGTATAGAGGACTGGCAAGTGACAGACAGATACATGTACTGCCAAGTAGCATACTGCATGTCTAAGTAGTATAGAGGACTGGCAAGTGGCAGACAGATACATGTACTGCCAAGTAGCACACTGCATGTCTAAGTAGTATAGAAAACTGGCAAGTGGCAGACAGATACATGTACTGCCAAGTAGCATACTGCACTTCTAAGTAGCATAGAGGAAGTGGCATACAGGACTGGCAAGTGGCATACGACTTTGCAGCGGCGTACGGAGTCTTCTATCGCTTTAAAAGAAATACACACAGTGTACACATGTGCCAGATATTTCTATAGTATTCAGTGGCATAATCATAGATAAACTGGAAAGTTGCGGACATATATGGGCAAGTATTTGTGCAAACTGCCAAGTGGCGTGCATTTAAGGTACAATGGGGAGGGGGTTGATTCACAGTTAGTGGGTGGCAAAGCTGGCGGCTGGGAACCACTACTTAGCCGCTGATTAAAAGGCACCCGTCATGTCGTGCCATTTGGCGCAGGGCGGGAAGGCCTCCCGGGAGACGGATCCAGTGTCGGGGCGGCTGGGCAGCCCGTCCACAGGGACCATGACATCTAAATAGTTTAATTCCGCTCGTTGTGGCGAGCTGCCTCTTTCTGCCCGTGTCACATCATGCTTGTATCCATGTCTATTCTGTTTTCTGTTTGGATCTCTCTTTGATTTAGAATTTTTCTATGCCTGTCCTTTTACCAATCTCAGTCTGTATTCTATCTATACTACCGGTACAGTCTTATCAGTCTGGCCCACAGCATGTGCCAAAGGTCAAT
Organism: Acholoe squamosa; assembly: GCA_949317995.1. Taxonomy (NCBI): domain Eukaryota; kingdom Metazoa; phylum Annelida; class Polychaeta; order Phyllodocida; family Polynoidae; genus Acholoe; species Acholoe squamosa. The sequence continues at coordinate 46,251,980 of OX439037.1, forward strand.
CATTAATACCGGTATCTCTATTCCCCTGGCTGTCTATCATCACAGTTCAATATAAGACAAATTCACTATTATATGGCTAATAGAATATACCGGGGGTCCGTGTATACTTGCACTCACTACCTGTTCCACTCTACAACAGATAGATACCTGCAATTGCAAACATATCCCTACACTCTCTCACACTGCATTGTACATTGTACCATCTAAACCTTATATTTGGACAGGGAGTTTACCCAGGGATCTACCGGCTCAAATACAAAATATTCACCTGCAAATATGAGGATTAACCCTTGAAGGATAACACGATTCCTCAGCGTTCATGATCATTTGGGAGTACCGATACTATGAATCAACACAGTCCCACACAGATAAGCAGTGACCGATGGCGGCCGAGGAGTTACTTACAGAACATTTGAAAGATGCAACTTAGAGATGGTACCACATTTATCGAGGCTTAAGTTTGGACGCAGCAGTGCTGAATTACTTTACTTGCCCTGGTTGCATTCATGCATCATGATGAAATGACGGTGTTGTACTTAAAGGGTAAAAGACATGTGAGAAAAGGTTATTTCTACCATAAGGTGTTACATCCAGTAGCTACCCGCGGAGTATCCAATTTACCGCCTTTGTGGGCGTGTATAATATAATCTGGATGTCAGTGGGGGCTCGGGGGCCTTATTATTTAGCACTATTTGAGTTTGTTATGCTGCTTTGTGTTGTGTCTTCAAAGGTGTGGCGTATAAAAGGCAGGGGCTGGTAGGGGAGGTGGAGGTACCTTTGTGGGTCATGGGGTGGAGGATAGGGAGCGTGCTGAGGGAGTATCCAGCCTGGATTGTGCTTGGAGAAGGGTAGGGATAAAAAGACCTCCAATCAGCTTAACCTCGGCAGGTGAGGGGAGAGGGGGCTAATCCTTTTGTGTTCCTGGAGGGGCCCTGCTTGCCCTGACCCCCGTCAGGCCTGGTTCACTGCATCAGTGTCACATTTCTTTTGCCCCAGCCCACTTTACCTATACTCACCTGTAGCTCGGACAATAACAGGTTTCTTTTCATAAGACGCCATTTCGTCCACCAAAAGACAAGTCTGGTTCCCTCAGACTATTGCCCCTCATTTCGAGAAAATGCAGAATTGAGACTAGAGTCTGAAACAATCTGCCGAGACTTAAGATACATTAGTTCCCTTTTCGTTAAGTGCAAATAGCGCCATGCAGCTTCAGTCAGCCAGCTTGATCCCTATACCTGCACCCACCTGAGTATTTGAGAGGAGTTTAGGGACAGGGGGCAGCAGGGCACTGGGGCTGGCTTTAAGGAGCCAATTTAAAAGTGATTTCTTGAATTGAATCATCTGGCTGTGGCTGTGTATAGAGGGTAAAGGGCCATTGGCAGCACACGGGCTGACATAGAGCATGTGAGGGACAGGGATGTCAAAGGGATGAAAGAGGGTTTGAGGATGATAAAGGAGGACAATACTCCATAGGACTACACAGAGACCGATTTTGGACAAGGTATGGTTTGAGATTCAATTTGGCTGCCTGTAGGGAAAGGCCACGACTGAACAAGGGTCTCTAAACCGAGGGAAGTTTTCCTATTGAGAAACAAGACTCTCTGCTGTGACCCTGTGACCCTTGTAACCCAGTGCCTTACTCCCAAGGTACATAAACCTACCCCCCCCCCTCCGACTAGGACTACTGTGCCAGTCTGTGGTAGATGTACCTGACATACCTCCACAACTCATGGCAGATCTTACACCAGGAGCCCGGCTTATGAACCAGTCATCAGACAGGGTTTGTCAGCACCAGTATCCTTAGTCAGTCACAATTCCTTGTCAAAATAACCACAGTCTAGGGCCAACTCCCCAATCTTGGGGCTATTTCCCCTTTGCCTCCGGCTACCTCTCTACCCTCCCTAATAAGAAGATCGTTTATAAACAGGTGTTGGAGTTAGCAGTGTGTAGGTATTCAAACAAAGCACACTAAGAAGGACGCCATCTTGTCCAATCAGTGGAAACTTCCTGTAGACCAACTTAGTCCTTACTGAATGAAATGTACTTGAGACAGCAGGGAATATACCAGCTGCATTTAAATCCCTCATTTGCTGCTAATGCTTGCTCTGTAGCCACCCTGCTAGACTCCTATGTGAGAGTTAAGTGAGGAGGGGGAGGCCAGGAGACCGAATAGCTACACGTTGTGTGCACAGTAGCCCCTCAGACAGACACAGACAGACAGCAACACAACTCCCTCTCTGAGCTGTGATCGTCCAACTGACGCCAGTAGCTACCTGCCCGGCCAGCACATGTCACTCACTGATATAGAACATAGGGATATAACTGGCCAACGACAGTTTTATAGTGCAGTGGTTATTAAACCACTTAAATGGAGAAAAGAACAACACTACTCCTAAAAATTAGATACACTGAGTATATATGAATGTATACAGTGGTGCAGATCAGCTGAAACATCCAAAGCCCTGTATGCATTACCTACCGGTATACAACCTCCTCTGCTAGAGACTGAAGTCAAGGTGAAGGTATAGAGATGAACCGAAGCTATAATTCCCAATGATAACTAACGGGATATGCCTCCTATCTAAACAAATGCACTGTGTTTGGAAAGTTTGAGTAAGGATGGGAAATGTTACAAATAAGGTACATGTACACATTTAGATACTCGTTGAGGGGTAATACGAAACGTCTCGAAGAAGCACGTGTTCATAGAACGTAATCTATATTGCGGAAAGAGATGGTAGCCAAGGCAGAGGGACCAGTTACAGAATTATGTACCCCCCCCCCCCCACCTCTACTCTCTCCCCCCTCAGTCTCGTCTAGAGTATGGCAGTATTGTGAAGGTAAGAGGTCCCTGTGTCTCCTTGATACATCCTCCACTCACAGGTTGACACTGTTAAGGGAGAGGTGGGAGGAGAGCACTGAAAGAACTCATCTCAGACTGAGGCCCAAGGCTATACAGATGGAATTTGAAGAAAAGGCTGAGAAATGATGATAAAAGAACTTAAAAAAGTTAATGTGGCAAACATTTTCTGTCGGATACAAAAGCTACCGATATATTTCAAAGTTAAACCGGCATTTGAAATGTGATTACACCATTGGAAATTGCTTAAGTTTTGTGGGGCTCAATATTGGGTTTAGTGTCTTCTACATATTGTACACTGCCTTCTTGATTCCTAAAGCAGATCTATATGTTGAAGTCACGTTCTAGGTCAGGCAATTTGTTTGTGGTCCCTTGTATCTTATGGAGTGGGCTGTATTGTGGGACTAGTCAGTGGGGAGTGTGTCACCTCTAGAGTGGATGTGGAGAACAATAAATGTGCTGTCTATCTACACCCCCCCCCCCCATGTAAGCCTCTTCCCATCTAACCTGCCCCTGCACTTCAGCTGCTAGGGACTGTATAGTCAATGTGAGCTTAGAGGTAGATGAACCGGGGCTGTGCTTGGGGAGTTTAAATATGAATGGAAAATGTCACAAAATTGAAAAGGTGCACGTACACGGTTAGATACTATTTGAGGTGTGATGTCTCGAAGAAGCACATAAGAACGTGTATGAGGAAGGTAAAGAAGAGAAGTTCCTGATGGAGCCGAGGGACAGGACATATTGGGGTTTGTGTGTAGGTCCATCCTGATTTAGCAATGGGACCAAAACATCCTCAACCACACCCAAAGTCACATTTTACGTTGACGCCAGACGTCGCGGTGCATGACGCGTGACGTTCCGTCCAGATACGTCACCTATACCGCACGTGCCACCCACCCCCCCCCCCCATACCACCCCTCGTCAGTCTCCCCATAGAGAGTGTCCCAGGCGCATCGCATTCACGTGCAATCGACCTTATGGCAAGGCATAAATGAAGCAAACTGCGGCAAACGGGGGACATAAACAGAGGCGGGCGCGGCGGCCGTCCCCGCAGCAGGCACGCGCCGTGTGCCGTGCGGGGGCCTTTTGTGGAAGCTGGCTGACCATAAAGGCCCTGCAGAGGGCACTGAATGGGACGACCACCTCTCCTGAGTCCTGGCACAGCAAGGCTTTACGGGCGCTATGGGGTAGTCAGCGTTTGGTAGGGGACGCTGCAACAAGCCGCATCGTACGCCTTTCTCTGGTCGCCATTCTAACTGGTAACTCAGAGAACATCACCATCTCGAAGTCGGGCTTGAAGTTGACGTCTATAAACAATGCTGACTATGCATAATTAGTATTGCTGGGCAGCCTGTAGTTTGCTCGTGTCAGACTGAAATACGGCGATCAGGGCTTTTTACGCTGTATGTTGTGCGAGTATGAAATCCGTACTAGGCAGCCTGGGGCTGCTGGTTTCTGTAGAGTGGCTTCTAGAATCTGCTAGTAGTATATTAGTGAGGCAATAGCTTATGGGAACCAGTTTAAAGTGAGAGCGATGTTTTTCCGCTTCTCTACGCCTGCTAATTCCAACATGGCGCTGCATGACCTTGACCCTACATATCCCTATATGACCTTGAGGTGATGAGAGGACAGGAGAGTCAGGCTCTGGCCGGATGGCCGCCACTGGACATCTGAGGGTGTCATTATTTGACTGTCACCATGGCGACCCATCAACAACCAGCAGTGATGGGAGAGGGGCTAGTGGTGGCCCTCACAGAGGGCGGACGCCACACGGGAAGGGGGCTGGTTGCTTGATCTGGCGCCTGGCGAGATAAGCACTGATAAGAACCAGCATGATGGGTACCAGGTATTACGTAATGTGCCCAGAATATTCTGCAGTAAATAAATGGAATTATCTCATTGGTTGATAATGTATCCCGGGTCAGCCCTATAGGACTAGATGATTTATTAGGTGGGGGAGAGATACCGATAAAAGGACTTTTTTAGGGAGGTAGATGGTGTAACATCCAAGGTCAATGATATAATAGGCCACAAGGAAATACAACTAGGGCCTGGGTACGGGCAGCTCAGGAGCAGCTCGCTGTGACCTAGAATGGGTAACTGTAAGTGGCTATGAAATGGGAGTTATGTCCAGGAGAAGGTGCCGAAGAAGAGTAAAGACAAGGCTGGAACATCCGATGGAGATGAAACCAGGGGATGGGGATGAGGAGGAGGGGATGGGTAGGAGCAACTCACCCTGACCTATAATAGTTCTGGGGATGGGGCTGGTGACCGAGCCTGTCGCTTCCAGAGCCGGGTTAATTACCAAACGGCACGCGCTTTAGATAAGCCGCCCGAGTCAATGACAGTAAATGAGCCGATCTAGACATAAAAATCTCGGGGCAAATTAAGCTGGCCGCCCCCGGCTCACCCCCACCCCGTCAGTGAGAGAGGGGGAGGGGTTATAGGGGGAGTCAAGGACGCCGTGGCCGACAAACGAACCGATCCATTATAAATATGATAAATGGTGACGAGCACCGGGTTTGGGGGCGGTGTGGAGCAGCTCTGTGGGCGCTAAACGACTCCCCCACACGCCGGGCAGCCACTGCTACTTGTGCTACTGTGTGAGCTTGTTGCCTATAGGTTATTAAGAGTCTATCAGAGCTTAGATGGCATAATTATGGTGTACATAGAGGGACTGATTAAACAGGTCTGTGTGGGATGGTAATGTATTGTGGGGTTTGTCACTTAATAGGGGTCACATATACTGTATACATTTTTTTGTGGCTAATAGATCATTTCTATGTAGATTAAAACAACCATGAAATGGTTCCCTCCTGTCCTAGTACCGGGTGTCCTGGTTTCTTCCTATATAGAAGAAGAAAGTACGAAATAGTGTACCTATATGTCTAATGGTGGACCTTCTACAACCGTAACTAACAATGGCCTCAATAAGGTGTTTGTACCAACACGCACGGCGTGAGGAGGTTGACAGAAATCCCTGTCTAAGGGCATGTGTCTATGAGGTGGGGTTCGCCTCTGTAGCCCCTCAGGCCGCTGGGCAACGTCCATGGAGGGATCCCAATTACGGGTGATGTATTTGGTTTCTTTGGTCTGGTCCGGCCGTGCCTGACTGAGATCACCGCCAATAAAAAGCACATTAAAAAGAGCCGACCAAGAGAAACACTCACTGACTAGTAGCCAAGGTGGGGGTGAAAATGATGAGAGGTGGAGGCAGGTGGGGGGGTCGGTCAAAAGAGGGAAGCCACTCAGCATCTGCCCTGGTGTATCCTGCCAAGTGACCTTAGGGAGTGATCATTTTTTTAACAACAGGGGGGGGGGCTGGTGGGTTTGAGGGGGTCAGAATTTTTTCGCCCCCTTGACTGGGGGTCAAAATAATTTCGCCTGTTTTCAACGAAAAAGCCTGCGCATTATTATAGGTTAAAAGGGTGCGTTCACAGGCGATTTTCGCCTCTTGAGGGGGGGTCGAAAAAAATTTGGCCCGTCGAGAGGGGGGCAAAATCTTTTTGGCGCATCCACACGCAAACCCACCAGCTCCGCCCCCCCCCCCCCTGTTGTTGAAAAATGATCACTCCTTTAGTCAGTATGTAGGTGTGTAATGGGTCAACTGTATGCAACGCCGTGTTGTCAACTTCTCCGGCGACCTAGTTTGGTGGGCAAACTAAGCCTTCTCACCTAGGTTACCATTTTGACCAAAAATCGCCGTATTCATACACCGCTTGTGTTGGACCTACTTTGACCCCAATACTGGGAGCTTGTGGGAACCAGCATTTGCTGGTATCCATCTGCCAGCTTGACTCACCAGTAACAAGCTAAGAAAAATAGTACCTGCCAGTATATCTGTTTACCAGTGATGTAATCGTGAGACTACAAGATGGGGGCCAGTGTGCCGTGTTATTAGTAGTAGCGGCAAATAGGGAAATTAGAGCATACCCGGGCTATGGTTGACATACGGTACCTTGTAGCTCCTTCTACTGAAGAACGTCTGCCTCTTGATGGGTCGGGAGGGGGGGGGGCTTTTATAAATTTGCACAGGGCGATATTCAGAAAGAGTGAAGGGGATAGGGACAGGGAGATATTGATGGATCACTTCGAACACTGGACCCTCCATGGTCTTGTGGATATATGCCCACTCCCGGTTCCTCCTTTTTTAAAACTTTAACGCTCGATTTGACCTTGTGTTTTGACTATGTCCATCTCAACTATACTTGTACAACCGGAAGTGAAGAGAAATGACACACAAGTTGTGCATATGTACAGAACGGCGGGGGGGAGGCAGAAATTGGATTTTATATTGGAGCTTTAGGAGGGAGGTATGAAGGTAGAGGGTACTGTCGTGAGAAGGGTGAACAGCAGAGGTGAAGTGGTGTACATGGGGACAGGATAGCTAGGGGAAGTGAAATGACGGGCAGGGGAGGGGGTCGTTCTTATTGTTGGGATAGCTGAGGGGGGTTAGGGGAGGAGAAAATGTCCAAATTATCCTCTTGTGGAGGGCAACATTGGCCTGGTCCTTGTAAATCGAGTATGTTTCCGCGTTAACCCGCAAATTTGCCGCCAATAGAGTATTTGCAGTGAGTGGCCGCGGGTATTGACGCGTTGGGCAGGAATGGAGGGAGGGGCCCTTATAGGGGTAGATTGGGTGACTCCTCTGAGATAATAAGCGGTGAAAATAAGAACTGCAATATAATAAGAATATCTATCTGGTCCCCGAGACTATATCATTATCACTTTTGCAAAGGGGGTTGGGGTGAGGGGGGTGGGAAGGGTTCAATTGTCATGTGATCTGAAATTACGGCAGTTCTATATAGGAAATAATGTTGGTATTGGAGAAGGGTGGTGCGGCTTAACATGACTGAAGAGTGATGGTGTAATAGTTTCTAGTCTATGGTAACAAACGCTTGTCCAGGGGACAATATGGTGGCAACCAAAGGAGGAGTCGTTAGGTGTCTAGGGGAGAGGCTAGTAAGGGGTAGGAGGAGCTGATGACCGGAGTATTGACTTGGGGACAGGGGGCAGGCCCGGCGGGGATCGGGCAGTGGGAAGCCTTGTTTAGCGCCGATCCATACAACACCGGGGCCTGGAGCTAGCAATGGTCACTCAGCGAGCTAGTGAGAGGGTCTGGATATGGCGGTGTAGGGGAGGTTGTTTTTGGTGGGGCAGGACAGAATCATGACAATGTACCACACCAATACTTGGTTCGACATGTTAAGTCCCTGGAATATGCACTAAAACATACCGGAATAATAATAGCTGACGGAAAACCAATACTACAAGGGGGAAATGTGATGAACAGAAACATTATAGAGTACTCACTCAATGTCCAGTGCGAAGGTGTTGAATGACCGAGAATCATCTCTCACCGCGCAGGTAACCAGTGTTTGACGGCCCTCTAGTCGTCGTGCTGTGAATGAGGCTAGCTTCCGGTCCTCCAGGTTGCCGAGCTGTGCCCTGGAGCAAAGTTGTTCAACCACTGCTCCAGTATGCTCCTGTGTGTACTATGGACATAGCGCCATGTAGGTCCTCCACAGTATGTGTGTGTGAGTGTGGTGGGAAGGCATGGTCACTCATCCGTGACGGCTAGAGAGGGGTGTCTCCCTAAGGCAAAGTCGCCGCCATCGTGTCAACTGCCGACTTCCGGCGAAGGCGCGACAGCCTCTGGCCGCGCCGTCAAGAGCCCCGGCACCGCCATCTTGCTCTTTGTCCGCCATGTAGCCAGGACGTGGGGTCCCTGCTGCTGTAGAGGTGGTGATGGGTGGAGATTGTTCCTCCAGGCTGAAGCCACCTACCCACCCACCAGGCAGCTATCCAGCCCTCCCTCCAGCAGGCCATGGAGGAAGGCAGACACTCAGTCTCTGCGCCTTCAGCTAATAAATACACACAGCATAGAGGAAAACAAAGAAACAATGAAAACTTTTACAAAAAAAAATGCAAGAGGCACCCACGCAAAATCCATCTTAATTGCTGCTGGTATGGCTGCTGCTACACCGTCAATGCAATGGAAGCCACTGTAGATGGAGTGTAGAAAATGCAGCAGAAAGAGAGCAGAGGGAGGAGAGAGGGGAGGTTGTTGTACTGTAGAGGCGCCGGGAGAACGCGTCCGGTCCGTCTGAGCTCCACTGCCAGTCTGGGTTATGGAAATCGCGGCCCCTCTACAGGGCCGGAGGATTTTCCACATTAGCAATTGAAATGAAGATTGTTCGAGCCTTGAATACGATGAGCGCGCGCGGACTGACTACGCAATAGACTGTGGTCATGCAATTGTATTAATATTTCATTCACATTTGGAAACAAATCAATGAGACTTTTCTTGTGACGCCGCTGCGGCCGGGGGGCCCAGAAGAGCCCCCTTCTGCCTCGCCACGCTATGAATGAATGAATAATATTGGCACCCCTCCCTCAGCCCTCCCCGGCAGCACATCATTGTAGGGCTGACTGACATTGGTGAGGAATTAATGAAGCCACAGCTAGCAACAGGGGCAGGGGGAGGGTGGGTATAAGGAGGGCCACTGGCGGACCCAACATACAGGAGGAAAGAAATGAGGAAAGGGAGAAGGAAAAAGGAGGGAGAGGGAGCGGTTGGTGGTGTTTGAAGGGGGGGGGGGTGATGGCAAAACAAGCAGACCACCACATCAGCAGTCAGGTCGGGTGGGCGCTGGCCCCGTCGAGCACCGGACCTAATGCGCGCGTGCCCGGACTACCTGATCAGTTCCCACCGCCCCCTCTTTGCCCCCTCCCCTTCTTACTGCCTTCCTACTGCACCTTACCAACTACATAGAGGCCACCCTCCCCCCCCCACTCCTTCTCTCTCTGCTCAGGAGCCTCTATAGAGCCATAAACATTAGAGGGCGGTGGCTTCCTGACTCGGCCTCATTTGAAACACGCGGTACCTCCCACACACAAGGAGCAGGCAGTCAGCAGGGTAGTGGCAACAGAAATAGAAAGTCAATATTATCCACTTGCTAAATAGATCCCTCCGGTTTGTACCATACGCTGCTAAGTTCTGGCACCAGTAGAGAGCTTTGTGTACAGGCGGGGCAGGCAGAGGTATTTTGAAGACAGAAAGTGAGTAGTGTGGATATCTACCGGGTAGCTCCAACACATGTTGAGGGGTGTGAATAAGAAAGTGAGAGAGAGAGAGAGAGAGAGAGAGAGAGAGAGAGAGAGAGAGAGAGAGAGAGAGAGAGAGAGAGAGAGAGGAGGAGGAGGAGGAGGATGAGGAGGAGGAGGATATAAGACAGATAGACAGAAATGGTCACTGAGAGGTATAGAAACACCCGAAACGGAATAGAGATAGATAAGCAGAGGAAGAGATGTCTGTATACAGCAGATAGGATATATATATATATATATATATATATATATATATATATATATATATATATATATATACAGCTATTTACAAAAAGGGGGGGGGTGACAACTGGAGAGATACATACACAAATTGCGAGAAAGAGAGAGAGGCAGAAAGTGGAGGGGGAGAGTAGGAGATGCGGGCAAGAAATGAAGCATACGGTATAACTATACGTAACAGCAACAGGAAGAGGTGCACGTCAGCGGCTTCCAATTACGTCTCCTACTTCCAATGCCTCAGCATTGGGCCACGCGCCACATTAGCATTTATACCGACCAAGGAATAAAAAGACAACATAAAGGAAACTAAGAGCAGTCCGGGAAGATTGTACTGACAGATAATCAACATGATGATTTGCAAATAAGTAGTGGTTGTCTAGTCCGGAAGGAGCCGACGTACGCTGTGTTAGTCAATGCAGTAGGAGCAGAAAGTAAACATTGTGTTCAAACAGGGAAGACAGTCTCAATTAATATTGTACCCCGTAACATGCAGTTTACACTGTAGACCTATGGGTGTTCCGTCCCTCCACTATACCCACAGGGAACATATTCTGTATGTAGGCCATTTTACCGACGGATGACTGGGGTCAGGCAGAGCCAATACACATTCAACTTCAATAAGATCCTTATCTGTAAGGGGAGTTAGTAGAGAGGGGTGGGGATTCAGGCCCATACCTGTATATGGCTCTAATACACATCTAAGTTCAATCAGATTCTTATCTAGATCAAAGGGGGTAATTAAAAGTAATTAAATATCAGTTGGAACACACAACCAGTGTGACCCTAGCCATACGTCGATCCGTCGATAAAATGGCCTACATACAGAATATGTTCCCTGTGGGTATAGTGAAGGTACGGAACACCCATAGGTCTACAGTGTACATGCAGTTAGACCTAGAGAGTATACACGCTAAAATCAAAACGACACCACCACAGACGGACCTGCAATACATGAATGAAACACTGCACACGGTTTAAATGTAAATAGTACTGCCTGCTGCTGTAAACAAAAAATGAAACAATAATGTTTGGATATATATTGGGCATGCACCAACATGCAGATGGTTCACTAATAAAACTACCGATAGTAGATATTCCATACTGCCATGTCCCATCGTAAAGAAATGTTGGAGCACACACCTATGTACTGCTGTCCCTGTCCCATGTCAGATCTATTCAGCCCATAACTAAAGTCAAAATACATATTATATTATTTATACACGTTCTACCCAAAGTTGAAATGGCTGTACATCTATGAACAGTTGGGTTTATCCACACCAGTGGAAATTAAAATAGAGGAAGTGACTGTGGAATAACAACATGTGGTGTGAGGTAAGGGGATTAGTGAAACCACAAGACTCTGGAATTACAAATAAAACAATGAGCCCCTTTAGACTACAGTCTGGCAGAGACACAGACACGTATTGGCTGCATGAGACCACTGCTTCTATGCTAGCCCCGCCTGTGTGGTCTGAAACGGGGTGTTATATAAGCTACCACAGGGACCGCTTGTTCCAGGGTATCATTGGATCAAATGAATCTGATTGGGTGTGAAGAATTAGATCAGCAGGGGTGGGAAGAGTGGGTTGGTGTTGGAGAGGCTTTATGAGTAGTTCCCTCACACTGAGCAATACAATGTGGCTAATTACTCACACTGCTTAGGCCCGAGCTGCTCAGTTCATGCATTGCTTCCTATCCTAGGACATTCACTGATCTCCCCACAGACTCCTGCATACAACAGCTGTAATTGTTACTGAAATAATGCAGTAAATCATTTCTCCATTCATAGTGCTGCCCCTTCTGAGGCACAGCTCAAAGGTATAGATCTCTAATTGTATTGTATACGTAAAAGCTTATTTAAGCTTTGAATACAGCACTATTGCCAGATCAGAGCCAGATTATCACAGAAAAACTACCGTAGTAGTCAAATGTCACTTAGTCTTTTGGTGCATTCGATTTTGTTAGGGTAAACTGTTTTGACCTACATATGAGATTTGAATACATTGTATAATACATCCCCACACTCCTTCCCCATTCTTACCTTCCCAATCCATCCTCCTCTCACCTCTATCCCTCACCATCCATAACACTGCTTTCCCGTTACTAGGTGACAAGTGCACACGCTACAGTATATAGCAGGGGGAGTGCTGTAGGTAAAAGCTTTGGTCGTCATGCCCCATTTACCATCCCCAGACACCGACCAGCAACTCCTAAATCGCTATACCTGTCCAAGGTGTTTCTGTAGCGTTATGATTTAGGTACTCTACCTGACATACACTCACCTCACAACAGACTCCAGACTGTGTTGTGTATGGGTGCTGAACACTTCAGGGGCGGTATGATGCTAATGTGCACGAGAAACGTTCTTTGTCGTGATAGAAAATTTAAGCCCAAACCATACCAACCCCATAGGATTGCTTTATGGTTCGTCACTGCATTCAGTTATGGCGAATTACTCGCGATTACTGGATCGGTGTACCACGACAATACATGTAGTTTGAGGCATCATGCTGTCCTCAAGGGGCTAAATGAGGGTGGGGGTAGCAGTGAAGCAGCAATACCCAGATCATAACAGAGACAGGCAGGCTGGTAGGGGAAATGGGGTGAAATAATATCTCCTTACAGCTGTTCTCCTTATCATAGGCTACCTGGATGTGGGAACCATTATTATTGCGGAACAGGTGAATGTAACCCAGCCTTGGGGTAAAATTTAATACTGAGGGGAACGGCCGAAGGGGAACACATAGATAGAAAGCGACTAAAAACTAGTGAGCCTAGGGTATAGAAGATATTATCTCAAGTGAAAGGTGATAAATACCTAATCCATGGTGTTTTCCCTGTAGGAATTTGAGTCACGAAGAATTAAAAGATAGGATCGAGATACTCTGCTCATGTGGTTGTCATATGAATTGAACTGTATAAACCGATGAAACTGTGTTAGAGCAATTGATCAATCAGAAAAAAGTTTATGCTGGAGTCAAAGAGTGAAATGTGAATATGCTTAATCAATGTGTAAAAAGAAAGAGGGTAATGAACAAGCAAGTATTCATTATTGATAACAATCAACATATGATTTCAAAATTTGAAATATAATCTACATCCTTCAGAGGAAACAGGCCTATACCATCAAAAGCAAATATCTAACATCCAAGTCATGTTCAAATATTTTTTTCCTTCCAATTTCATCCACATATCTCCACCGCATATTATAAAGGGACTTCTATAATTGGAAACCAGTGGTAAAAATACATTAAAATCCATCAAAAACCAACATTCACGTACAGAGGAGCAATAGGTTATTTAAAGGCGTGTTGATGTTTGTCTAGTTGGGGCTAGGTGTGGATCATTGACTCTGTGTATGTTGGGGCTGGGGTGGGGGAGGAGCCAGAAGTAGGTTATGTTTTTACTGGGTGTACGTGTGGCTGATGTGAATGGCGTTCTGCTTGAGGGACCTTCACTGCTGCCACAGAAAGGACATCCATCCATAGGCAGCCCTCCCCCACAGCAGACGCAGGTGTCCCCTATGGACGCCTGCAATGGTCTGACTCTCCCTCCCTCTTCTCCTCACTATCCTTTATCTATACACACCTGTCTCCATCCCATCTTCTCCATACATTCCCCTTTTTACTTATATTACTTTCATTCTTTCCTGTACTACCTGCAATACAATGCATCAAGTTCTCTCCCGACCAGCATGTCACTGCATCGTTGTATCTTACATATACATGTATATTGTATTCTCGCATTGCTTCAATACAGGTATACATTTGTATCTCTCTCCATCTGCTGTTTTTCTTACTCTGTCGCTTCTTTGTGTCCCTATACATGTTGTCTCTGTGCCCCTGTATGCATATCTGTTTATCCGTATGCCTGTCTCTTGCAATTTCCCTTCCTCTCTGTCCTCCCCTCACATCACTGCTGGCATAAGTCCCGTTATGGCTGGTCTAACACATGGCAGGCTGCCTTGTTGACAGCTGGCTTCACAAGTCAGCATTTTGTTTCTCAATACAAGCCAATTAATACAGCATCTCGGGGGTGGCGTTCAGCAAGCAGGGGGAGGAGGGACCTGCAGTAACATCTGCACACCATGAGGGCCTTAGGGGAGTGGGGCCTCCCCTTGGGGCAGAGGGGATAGAGGGATGGGTGTGGGAGGGGCTGAGGGGCGTCACTGGGGTGGGAGGATGGGATCCTGAGCTGGAGGATCGAGGTGCCAGGTTGCATGGCAATGAGGCAGCAGCTGATGAGGTGATAAGTGTGGAACTAGGTCAGCAGGACCACAGCCATTCCTATAAGTCATGGCTCAATAGTATGCTATAGTCCACAGTTCTATCTAATCTACATTCTTTTAGTTGGTACATTACCCATGTGCACAGTTATATAAATTGTAATGTACAAAGGTGGATTGATGGGGCGATCCATTAGGCTAATTATGCTCTAACCCAGTTCAAGAGTAAAAGGTTTAAAAAATAGCTATTAGTACACGAGAGTACAAATTGACGGAGGTGAATTCAAAATGTCATTTTACTATTACCTGAACAAAAGGCATTTGATATTAAAACCAAATGATTTATGTGTCACTTTCTAACTTCCCACCACAGAAGGCTTTATAAATACGAGTCACAAGTAGGAACCGTATGGGGGCAACATAAATACTACATAAAACATCCTAAAAAGGTCCTCATGATGCACCATACAATATGGAGATATTATCTGTTAGAAAAAAAGGTGGATGTTGATGTATAAAGGCAGGTGGTGAGTAGCACCAATGGTGCAGTCTATACCTGGGTTTATTGTGTGGGGATGGGTATACTTGATTTCCAAGGATCTGGCCCTAATGTTTGAAATACCTGATGGCATGACTACTGGCAAACCATTGTACTTTACAATTGAATTCTCCGGGCCGTAGTTAGGCTTGAACCTTCCATGCTGCACACTTGTGAAAGTTACAGGGGAGTATGATACAAGAGGAATGGCAATGGATGCCATGATTTTGTAATGAAACTGTCTCATATATTTAGAGTCAGCTGGTGGGAAACTGAGTATTGTTAGGCTTTTGGTTGGACGGGTAGTGTAGATGGAAGGGGAAAGGGCGTCAACGCCAGAAGCCAGCAGAGTCAGCTAGTCATCATACCCAGCAGCCAGCCGGCCATCGAGCCATCGAGCAGCAAGGCGTGCAGCACGGGGGGGGGCAGTCAGGGCACAGGGGGCGGGGGAAGGTGGCAGGCAGCAGGCAGGCCTGGCGGGGCTGATGATGGATGAGTCCCGTTACCTGCACCCCTCCCCTGCAACCTCCACATCCCGGGTGGATGGAAACTGAGGCTGTGGAAGCTGAGGCAGCTTTTGCCGGCAGCAGGAGGTGTAGGTGCCGGGAGGCAGGGAGAGCTGGAGGCCTTCTCCCCATCCTGCCCGCACAACTCCCACACACGGCGTCAACAAGCTTTTATGGCGGTCACAAAACAAACACCCTGCCGTACCCACCTTAACCAGGCCACCCCGGAGGAACCCATCTGTCTCCCCTGCTGACCTGGTGCCATCGCCAGGCCACAGGAAAAAGGGGATCGGCCACCTCCCCATCTTCTACTCACCACCCTCCCTCCTCAAACAGACAACAAATAGTCACACACCTTCAGTACCCATTGCTCATCGTCGTACCTCACTGCATTACTTTCCTTTGTTAGAATTGAAGGACAATCCGGAGGAGAATTTTAAGACACACAAACCATTTCATATTGTGTTATGTATTTTGGGATTCACAGAATTTAGGTCAGATTATTTTGGGAGGATACATGTACATGATTTCAATCGATGTACTGTTTGCCATATTTGCTATGTTGTAATGGTGATGATATGTCACATATTGATACTTCTTGTGGACTTCGATTGTCATTAATAGCATAACAGTATTCCGAGTTAGCAGGTAGTCACATGGGCGCGGCCATTGCTGGAGCTTATTACCAGCGAGTTCTACTGATAACACCTACCAGATGGGTACCAGTTGGCCCCGAAGGACCGCAGTGAATAGATTGGGGTTCTCTCATTGGCTAATAATTGAACCTGCTAAGTCCGTGTAGGGGAGTGGGAAAGGCATTGTTTATATTCACGATGATACATTATTACTCAACGATTTCAGATTTCAAGGCGATGCAGACGTTAGATAACTCATTGCTATAGACATGATATCAAAATAATACCGACAAAATAGGTGTAAACCACTGTCAAATGCTCACCGCGATGTATACATAACAAATCAACTCCATTGCCCTAAGCACTTACTAAACACCACCAAACAATTCATTCTAAAATACTAAAATAACCAAAACTAAGTGCTTGCTTTTGGGATGAGTAAAGGAAGAAGAGCGGGGGAGAGGGATGAGTTTAGTGTTGGAGGAGTCTGTACAACAAAAGGCAGTGGGCCTTAAGGACGACTATAGAGCTCTCAGAGGCCGATCCCGGGTGTGTGGCTGGTGGGCGGTGGGCTAGGCACACAGTTAGCTTTTGCGGGCAGGTAAACAGACGGGCCAATTGAGGCCGATTCATCATAGGCAGAGCTCGTGTCCCTAAGCCTGCATCTCTCTCCTCTCTCAAAACACACCACTCTAGCCGCCCTTATGAATTTGGCAAACGTTAGCAGCAACACGGCCTCCTTCACAGCTGCAGCACTAGGGCTGATGCAAGGGGACTGTGAGAGGAAGAGAGGATACCGAAGAGAGAGAGAGAGAGAAGGAGAGAGAGAGAGTAAGAGAGAGTAAGAGAGAGAGAGAGAGAGAGAGAGAGAGAGAGAGAGAGAGAGAGAGAGAAAGGGAGACAGACGGGCAGGGTGACAACATAAGAAAGAAGAGGAAGAAAGATAATTTGTCAAGTGGAATTAAAAGGAAGAGAATATCTATGAAATGGACATTGAGTAGATAAGCATATGTGTATACACGTACAAGAAACAAAATGTGAGGGTTGATAAGAATGATAGGCATAGGTATACAGTATAGATACCCACTGGGAGAGAGAGAGAGAGAGAGAGACAGACAGACAGACAGACAGACAGACAGACAGACAGACAGACAGACAGACAGACAGACAGACAGACAGACAGACAGACAGACAGACAGACAGACAAAGGTAGAGAGAAGAGAGAGTGACAGGGACAGCGAGGCAGAGACAGGGGAGGGGAAGGAAACAGGCACACCCAGAGAGGGGGTACACCACTGAGAGAGAGAGAGAGAGAGAGAGAGAGAGAGAGAGAGAGACCCTGAAGAGAAACACAGAGGGATAGATACAATGCTATTGAGCCATGGCAGTCAGCTAAGGACACCCTCTTTGGTGACAAGAGTGCTGTCAATGTCACAATGCAGACTGCTGGATATTACATGTATGAACAGGTCTGCATTGACGACTGTAGAAGAAGATATTGACAATGACCGATAGCGGAGGACCCCTAGGAAACACAAGGCGTCGCAGGATCCCTCAGTGCAATATTATGTGCACTGGACGTGCAGGAATCCATGTTACACAGTAAGAAACTGGCACACTGTTATATACCAACATGACAATGTACAGATACCTAGTATAATAGTACAATACATGTACCAGAGATAATGAAAGCAGTGCCAAGTACCGAGAAGCTATCAGAGGCATATCAAAATACACACTACATTGTAAATGTGCATACATAGCTGGATAGATGAAATTTGTCACTACTAAAGTGTTTCACTAAGTATTCAATCATGTTTACAACAATATCAACAATATTGAGACCTTTGTGGATGATTATAAGTCAATCAATAAGAGTTGACAAATTGCCTTTGATATGTTTGTGTGTGATACTGTTGGTACCCCGGCCCCCTGTGCATGACTGCTGACCTTTGGCTGCTTAACCACAGGTCATCCGCCCATAATGGGGGTCAGAGAATGAAAAGAAGGGTGTGGCCATTGGCACTAGGTCACACACACTGGGCCCCCATACTCCCATAGTTGAAGACCAGAGACCTATCCTTGAAGGTCTTTTGGGGTGTAGGTGAGGTGAATTTGGAGGGACCCAGCAAGAAAGCCCCTGGAAATAGGTAGAAAGGTAATGATACAGACACGTCGTAATACACGTAAGTAGACAATCTAACAGAATTCACGAGAGAGAGAGAGAGAGAGAGAGAGAGAGAGAGAGAGAGAGAGAGGGAGAGAGAGAGAGAGAGAGAGAGAGAGAGAGAGAGAGAGAGAGAGAATCAGTGTCATGGTAAATGTATCTTTAAAAAGACCACCAATGAGACAGACATCTACACATTTAAATAAACAAAGAATGAGAAATAGAAAACATTCTGAAAAGCGGGACTGCGAATGGGGAAGCTTGATTGTTAGATTGACAGGGGTGGTGTAGTATTTGGGTCAGTCGATGTGTGTGTGTGGCGGTAACTGTAGCAACCCACACCTTCATGTCACCTCTGCCGATCAGCAGATGATGAATTATGCACGCCTTCCTCTCACTTCCTGTGGCTGCCTGCGCAGCTCAACACCTCTACCACGAGTGCTGCCCTCTTGTGGTCAGTGCTGGACGCTGATGGACAGATCCTCCTATTATCGTCCACTTTCTCAGACCTTGTTAGAGGCTATAATTGTAGTTTGTTGTTTTGTGCTGGTCGCCATCTTGTTCTTGCTCCTCTGGGAAGATAAGTTCTTGCTGACTCGGTCACAGGGATTGCATTGAGAATTTGCTACTCTCTGGTACACTGGATCAGTGAGTGGTACCACTAACGCAACACTTCTATTTGCATGCCCTCTTCAGTCGCTGCTAATACTCTATAATTGCACTGGGGTAACACTAAATTTCTGTCCATCTTCCGCCTGTATGACCTCGCTTGCACACACATACCTATACACCATTAGTTATACGTCATATGCCCGGATTATCCTTGGGGTGGCTTGGTGGTGACAGAGTATATGAACCGTCTCGTAATAGGGTTATATGTAGGCAACTATAGAACATCAGCCCCCGACTACATGAGCCACCTAGCTGAACCTCTTAGTACCAGCAATGTGCTAGTCCCGTATATGTGAGTGGCGGAGGTTGGGTGCTAGTCTGTGCCCACCCATGACACCGTTTCGCATGACCTACACTGCATGCAATGTTAGAGTGTTAGGAGTGTGGTCCTCACAGATCGATCCTCTAATACCCAGCCTGCGTGTCACCCAGTTAAGTGGCAGTTAACAAAATATCTACCATCTACCCTCAGGGCCTAGCGGCTGCCAAATGGCCAATCCTCTTAGATTATCAATAGTAACCTTATGTTGATGTCCCCCAGATAGGATAATGTGCTGTATAAAGCCTTTGACCTTAGTTGTAGTGCGGAGTCGGGGACTTGTAATAATGATGTATAATTGTAGCTTGATTTATCAAAACGATATAATTACACATGATATAATCCCTACTAGACCATTATAAAGGTTTAGACACGTGATAAACATATTATTCTGTGCCTTACCATCACCTATTTCTCCATGCAGTACATACTTGTGTGCTTTTATCAAGTTCATCAGGTGCCGTGCTTGGGTGTCTATTTTAGACAGTTCAGGTTGAGAACAGAGAAACTCTATGGCCATACATCGACGTATTCTAACGGTGTATGAATCACACAGAAATAACGGTGTTTTCAGAAATTGGTCTCGTTGCTAGCCTAGCGCCTGCAGTTCCAGTCATGTTTTGAGTCACTTGAATTGAGGGAGAGAATCGGTGGCTCGCCTGGCCTGGAAGCGATAATAGCACACAACCAAATATACACAGTTCGCCCTAACAAACACACAAAACAAGCATGCTTGACTTTCCTACGCCTGCTACCCCAACCCCAGTCCCATTCCCTCCTCGTGCGGCATAGGCCACCTAAAAGGGTGCACCTATTTTAGGCTGCGGCCCAACGTGCCCAACCAAATCACCTTTTCTAATTTCCCCACAGTAATACCTTGTAGTGTTAACAGCGAGGTGAAATTTGGAAGTGTTTAGTGGATTGTGGAAAGAGGAAAGGCATGTCGTAGATTGGATCGGGGGTATCGAGTTAGTGCAATTTATGTTGGAGATGTGAACGTGCTGGTTTGGGAGTGGACGTGAAATGTGAGTCACGGTGGAGGGGTATAGAGGGTCACAAGGAAAGTTCTATAGTCACCAGCAGTGTATGCTGTAGTCAAGACTAAAGGTATGGTACTTGAAATTAATATATATGTATGATGCTGGGGAATTTGGTGCAGAGAAAGAAGAGTGTGGGGGAAGGGAAAGTTTCAAATTGGGAATATAATGACTGATTTCCATGCTTCTAACATGACCTAAATGTATCAATTTCAGCTAGAATGAGACTAAGATAACTTTCGCACGATAGTGGTGTGTGAAACTCTTGATCATATTTAGAACATTGGTGATAGGGAAAAGGGGAGATACGATTATTCAGCATTAGAAAGAAAGACTGCAGTTTATCAAGAAAAGGAAATTGACCTTGTGGGGTGATAAGAAATCAGCGATACAAATCGTCGCCGCAGTACAAACAGGTTGTATCTGCATATTTCAAGTTTTGCAGCAGAGACAAAAGAAGGGTTACAATTACTATAGCACAAAATTGACCCAACCTTATAGAATTGGAGCCTGTGAACACATATACCACAAACATAGAGCTTCAATTCTTTCACTTAAGGTAGATAAGAGTCAATAGATGTTAAACAAGAAGAAAACTCAATTTTGCCAAAATGTGAGTTACAACCTTGTTGCACTGAGGCGATGAAATAGCCACAAATCCTTTTTTGTGACAAAAGTAAAGTTATATCCACTATATAAAGTTGGTCTGGCAGGATGGGTTGTATATATGGCCAACTCGTGAAACACCCCACTGGACACTGAAAAGGGGAGAATGGCATATAGAAGAGGGAAATTAATGTTGAAAAAAAGCGCAGGGACAGATACATCAGAGAATATGAGGCAAGCAGAGCAATGAATGAGGCCACACCAGGGGACACACGATGGAGTAAAAAGTGGGGGGGGGGGGGCAGGGATAAGAGGATAAGCCGAGGCAGAGAGTCCCCATAGTCTACACGCTGGTGGTGCGTGTTGGAGTGTGGCACCATCTGAGCAACGGCAATCCAGGCAGAAAGAGCGTGACAGCGGCACCCTGGTGTCACCCCCATGTTAGGTCGGTGTCATTAGGCACAAAGGGCACTACAAACAGTTACCTACAGGAGCACAGCTTAACGCAGGTATCTGGTGTGATGCACTGATATAACGGACGAGACGATGATGACTGTCATATTGTCCATTTTCTGGTTGTCTGCCGACCAGCAGTGCACTGGTGTAGTCGATAGGAGTGGGGCTTTTACTATGAGCGAACTGTCTAAATGTCTTATTGCAGTTACCCCCAGTTACCCTCGATACTCTCGTCAATGATTATGGCCATTGCTGCCACAGACATGCTGCAGGTCGATATGTTACACATATAAAAGTGATATATACAAGATGAGGTTTAAGGGTTCAGATGTGTGTAGAGAGGAAAGAGAAGGATGTGTGTCAGATAGAGAGGGGGTATTCAGGGGAAAGCCAGGTCACGTATATATACCCCAACAAGGGGCCTGCTGTTGAAGCTAAAGAAGGTTAGACTTATAAAGGTCGTGAGTAGGGAGGGGGTATCTATCACAAGGCCTACAGCTGTAACTAACTATTGTAAGCTGTTGAAGGCAATAGACTTGCACAGAGTATACACCACACAACACCAGCTACATGTATATTTGAGCAGGCAAACTGAAGAGACAGTCTGTAAGAGGATACATGCAGGGGCCACCTTTCTGCATGCCTGCTCACATGATATACAATGGCCCCTAGGTAGAAGGATGACTGGGCAGTATTTGACACACACCCCTACCTCAGTCCCTAATTCTCTGCCCGATGAGTGATATATAGTTGAGGCTAACCGAGTGTGACGTGCTGATAGGCGGCACGTGGCTGCCCTAAGATATCACCCAGAGATGGCCATCAGTACCGGGACTGTAGGGTCCAGGGGCACTAACCGTTTAGCAGGTGACACCCAAACACTGCCCACAGAAACAAGAGGTGGAGTATTGATGATAAGGAGGAAAAATCAGCTGTCCATCCCCAGTCCCCACGCCCGTCTCCTAACTACCCATCCATGTATTTACTATACCTTTGAATACAGTACCCAGCTATATGTTTCGCCTGCGGCCCCCATGACCCATAGCTAGAGGTATCACTTAGTGAACCCTCTTGAGACTAAGCTTCTAGTTCACTGCCTTCCCAGCATGTAGCACAAAGTAGGATGAAACAAGGAGACTTACATTACAAAAACATACTGATTTATTATAGTTTTACTCCGATCGGCGAATACAGTATTTTCTACCGAGGCACCAGCAAAGGTAAACCTCCCAACAAGTTTTGTAATCATTTCTTGTTTTTCTTATAACTCTTGCTGTGATTTTATTTTTGCCTGTACATCTTAATTAAATTAACATACTCTCATTCATAATCAAATATACACAATAAAATATATAAAAACCCTATTTAACATCAAGGAATGACGTTGAAGTATGTAGGGAAAGTTGGTGCTTTAGTAGAAGCACAGAACGCTAACTGAGTATTGCCCTTTTAAATATATAACTTATTAAACCATTGTTTTTTCCACAAAAAAAAAACGTTTACCCTTTGTCGTGAAGTTACTACTAGTGTGTTGCTGTTGACTGTACATCAATCACAATGTCCCGAATAAAGTTTCTGAATACTCTGAGGGCGGGCTCTCAGACATATGTCTGACTCTTGAGAAAACAGTATATAAATCATACAATTCTATAATAATATTAGAATAGCACATATCGGTATCTCGTGACAGCAGCTCTATAACTTAAAAACAATCGTTCACTGTCGTGTCAGCATGTTTCAAACTGACATGTGTACATCATATAATATAACATAACAGAGACTATATACATGTTGATTTTGTTGAGGTTGTGATATGTTCGGCCGATGGAACTTACCAAACTTTCAAAGAGGGATTCTCTTTCTATGTAAATATGTTCACCAATCAGACCTACTACAACTTGGTTCCTTACTATAATATTATTATATATAAAGGCTGAATAACGCGCAGACTAACAGTTTTCTCAGTCTAAAAGTCACAGTATCTTGTACCATATCAACCAGTGCTTGGCAAATGAAAATTTTAGAAAAATGGTACAGCGGTAACCTTCCTATAAGTTATGTGTGTAATTTCCATTAAAACTTCATTTTTTTTTATCAGTGAGTCTCATATCTATATACAAAGAATTGCAGATATTACAACTGATCCTCGCTAAAAATCTGAAGTTAAGAGAATCTCAATTTGGTGACAAGTAAAAATAGTGCAACAAGTGCAACCTTTCATTCAACGTGGGTCTTGGAATGATACTCTGGCGTGACTCAAATTGCCCTCCAGATCAAAAAGAAACCTATTATGCTAGTCGATAATAATATCCATACTTTGGTAGTCATAAATGTTTGATATTTACACTTACATGCAGGAGATGTCATATTACACATACACATGTACATATTTAAAGCCATCGTGTCAATCTGTCTTTGACTCCGCTCATTGAAATAACTTTCCAGGGCAATCTGCCTCATTTCAAATAGTACTCAAATAACCAAATCACGTATGATCAGAATTTTGAATATAATAAAATCGGATACAATATAAAATGTGATTTATTCTCTCATTTCTCTGTGTGTAAGTGGTACCTTTTGGGCGTGGGTACTGTAAATCGGTGTTTGACATGGACATATATAGTGGATAGCATTTTGATCTCTGTACTGCAACATAACTTGGTGTGTGTATATATGAGTGTGTAATATAGAGTTATACAGACTTACTTGTTGTTGCCCACTGATGACACCATTGTGTTGTGACACAGTGGCACTCAATCCAGGAATTACTTATAATGCAATTTGTGTCACGCACAGAATCTCTCTAGAGATCAAAATAGTAAGTTCGCTGATTCACGTATTGAAATGTCCAATGAAAACGATTTTCAAAGGTCGGGTTTTTCCTAGTTTCTGGGGTCCCGTGAGAGCAGGCGATGTGCAAAAGAGTCACAGTCCAGGGGCGTGGTTGGGCATCGCTATGGTAACGGACTCTGCCTGGTGTGTATATGATGTTCTCCTTCTTAGGACCAGTTTTTTTTAGTTTGGTAGATGATTCACTGACCCATGTCCACTTATCTTAACCACCAGCCTCCGATTGTTCTTCAGCTCGTGTGTTTTCTCTACAGTAAAGTTCATGCATCGTTTTTGACTTAAATTAGTTTCTGGTATGGAAAAAGAGAATTGAATCTGACTTAACTTGCATTCTATTCTTGTACCTGGAGGCAGTTTGTACGAGCTTCCTAGGTGGCTGAATTTTACATGGACACATGACTGATATTACTGACAGCCCCCCCCCCCCCCGAGACAGAGTCGATGTCTGAGGGAGGTAATGACGTGAGTGGTCTATAGTGGCTGGATCTCTAGGTTCATTTCTGTACCCAGAACGCTAGGGTACTGTTGTGTGACCCAGTGAAATCCAGACTGTCACTGAATCTTTCAGAATGTGTTGTTGGATTGTAGGTTGCAGTCTTGTTGCTGTTTTGTTTCTGCTGTTGCAATTGTTGTTGACCTCTTGTTGTGGGCTGCATACACGTGTGTGGGCACAGAGGACTGAGTGATATTTGTGAATGTCACTGCCTGAATAAGGACTTGGATGCTGCTGCTGTTGCCAAAGTAGTTTGAGGTGGACTGACCTCATGGAGCTCCTCCAGCATGAGTACATACACGTGAACAGGATTCTGTATCCTTTCTGTATTCTAGTCAACTGGTCATGTTACTCTTAGGAGCAGTATCATTGACTCAGTGTGCTGGAGCGGGCGCCATTTAGATATTTTAGCCAAGCGGATCTCTGACTAGATAATGGTCAATAATGAATATCAAGACGATTGAAAAAAATATATTTTACAAACCGAAGTAGGTGTGGCTCCTCCGAACTTCTCCCAACATACTCAACATAGATATTAACAGTGTCTTTACTTCCTCCTCCATGTGTACCCCTTCGTCCATTGGTCCCCTGGAGAGGCAGTTTGTGTACTACTCCAGGGGGTAAGAAGAAGTAGTCAGGGTGTCTGTAAGTAGTATAGGGTGTTGCCCATACTTCTCTACCATGGACTGGTGGGTTTACCATATTATCAGACCGTCCTTAATCATGATATTAATGTTGCTACTACTACAGAGCTCCTACAAGGTGCGTATACCACCACCTACAGCTGGCACTGTGTATACAGGTGGATAACTACAGTCTGGGGTAGTATACGACCCTGGAGGTACTAGAGCAGGTAGTATTAGGAGTCTTAGAGTATTTCAGAGGCACAGTACATGTCCCCACCACGAGGACCACAAAGAGAAAACAGCTGCTGATGACGCCTGCCCCCACCTGCCTGACTTGACTTCAGGACAAGTTGGACCCGCGGGGTCCGCCAAGTTTCGCTTCAATGCAATCCCCCGGGGCCGGGGCTTGTGGCAGGGGGTGGCTGACGCTGACTCTCCTACTACAGATTAGGTAGATTTAGGGGAAGTGCCCTGCTGGGTTTCTAGTTCTGTTTCTTCTAAACTCTGCTGGATTTTACAGTTTTGAGTTTTAGAAGGAGAGAGTGTGCTGTCTTTGGGAGTTTTATGTGTCGACGGGTGGTTTGACATCTCACAAGGTTACTGAGGCCGTTCCGATTATAGGACAACTGATAATAAGATATACACAAGGAGACAGAGGGAGTCTGTGATGTTTTCTGAGCGGCAAATAGTGGAAGTTGTTGCAGAGATGGGCGGAAGAGGCCGGGGATCCCAGACGTACAAACGTGGTGTAGTCGTTGGTGTAGTGTGCATCGTTATCATAATAATAATAATCATTCTTGAACAAAGTCAAAACAATGTCAGTTTGACGTTAATATAATATACAATATTATCATTATATGAACAAGTGGCACCGTCAGCGTCTACATCTACTAGTTGCACGTTGCCGGCGACCCATGGTCCACATGTTGTGGAGAGGGCTGCATTTGGTGATGGAGAGAGGAGAGGTTCGAGTACTGGTGTACAGACGCCGTGGACATTATGGTGGGGGTCTGAGACACCACAGAGTGGCCAGATATTGACTGAGAGTTAGTGATGTTATTGGGGTTGGCACCCTGCTGGTGTTGTTGGTGTTGTTGTTGGTGTTGTTGCTGCTGCTGTACAGAGCCGTGATGGAGCGGCGAATTGTTGTTGGCGAGGTCGCAGCCCAAAGGACTATGGGTCTGCCCCCCTCCCCCTCCTGACGTGTGCATACCAGGACTACCGTGCATTACGCCCCCGCCGGGACTGGCCGGTGACATCGGGATCATTTCGCCGTTGGGGCCGGTGGTCATACCACCCACCGGAGGTGTCATCCGCTTCTCCTTCTGCCGGCGATTACAGAACCACACCCGAACCACTTCTTTCTCCAGCTGAAGGCTCTCGGCAAGCTGTGAGATTTCTTGCGCCGCAGGCTTCGGCTGTCTAAGGAAGTGATTCTCTAGTGCTCCTTTAATAGTTACCTCTATTGATGTACGTTTCTTTCGCTTGCGACCTTGGGCCGCAATTTTATCGATGCTTGTTGGAGATCCGCTTGTACTATCCGCCTCTTCTAACCACTTCTGCAACAGCGGCTTCAACTTGCACATATTCTTAAAACTTAATTGCAATGCCTCGAAACGGCAAATGGTAGTCTGAGAGAAGACATTACCGTACAGTGTGCCAAGGGCCAGGCCCACGTCGGCCTGCGTGAAGCCTAATTTGATCCTTCTCTGTTTGAATCCTTTGGCGAAGGCCTCCAGGTCGTCCGACGTGGGCGTGTCCTGGTCCGAGTCCGTGTCCTGGCCGGAATGGTGGCCGTGATGGTCATGGTGGTCGTGGTGGTCGTGACCGGGGTCGTGCGGGTCGGTGCCGCCAAGGTGATGGTGAAGGTCCTGACCATAGCCGCCCACCACACCGTCGGGCCCCATCGTCTCCCGCAGTACCCCTGGGTGCATGACCTGTGCCCCCAGCATGCCATTTACCGTCATATATCCAGCGTGCTGGTACTGCGCTGCCTGACCATTCATCCCCATACTGGACACGGGCGTGTGCCAGGCTGTGTGATGTGCCGGGTGGATCTGCTGCTGCGGCGGCCTGTGGTGCAGCGTTCCCGGGTGGGCGCCGCCGACAAGATCCTGACCGTTCTTAATGTCCTGATGGCACAGCGGCGGTGAGGGCGCCATGGAGGCCGTGGACCAGTGGGCCTCCGTGTGAGGGATCCCGAACCACTGTGCCTGGTGGGCCGGGTGGTGCGACAACGGGTGGCCGTTCTGAGTGTGCTGCGGTGGAATATACTTCATCTCGGTTAGGTCCCGATGGTACTGGGCCGTTTGGTGGGAGCTCACCGGCACCTGCATGTTGTCTAGCCCGTGTCCGCTCTCGCACACTCCCGACGTGCTAATACTGGATGGCGTGCTCGTACCTAGGTATGGATTCGCTGTTGTGGTCGCCATCCCCACATACAGTTTGATTTGTAAAGCAATCACTGGGTTGATCTGACTTGCAAAACGCCTCCCGCCGCCTTATGCGTTATGCATGCATCTGAACTTCTTTACTTTGCCGCCAGTCATATCATGGCGTGCGGAGACCTACGCCCCGCCCCCGCGCCTCCCCATTGGTCACCGCCTCCTGAGTGACAGCCGCCGCCATGAGGCAAATTACCACGATTGGTTTCACCTGTTCTGTCATTGGTCGGAATTTAATGAGGAATCGTGTCGTCCGTGGCTACTTAGCCAACCACACGGTATGCAAATCGTGGCATTAATTTATTCGAGCGCAAATGGCTTCTTTGTTTGCAGTGAGACCCCATTATAGCTCCAGTGTAAACTGCCGATCGTAGCCCACTGCTGCCCTCTCTGCTCTAAGGACACTACTCCCGCGTACGCTACTCCTGCTGATGCTACCGTCCCCGATTGTAGCTGCAGATCTCACCCAGTCAGTAGTCTCCCCATACAAACACAACCCCAATACTGAGATGTAGAGCCACTAAAGGGGTCGGGCTGCAAGGCTATAGGCCATAAAGACGACATGTCAATGTGAGTGGTACAGCATGATGAATGACACTGATGGGGTATAATAGTGTAGACTGACACCAACCCAGCCCCTGTCACTTGCAGCCAGCTACTGGAGCTGCTACTGGTAAGGGGATGGTACAGGAGGCTAGGGGTATTGTACATGTTGTGGGGATATAATCTAATCCTGAGGGTAGAGGGTTGAGAGGGGGATGAGTAGGGATGGTGGGCTACTTATATAGACCTGTATCTTGTCTGTGTATCAAGGTAATAGGGCCATACACGTCTCCAGGCCATGATCTGCTTATACTACACACTGATGGGCTGGGCTGCAGACAAGAAGGTGCTACCAGCACTGGCAGTTGGATCAGGGTGCAGGAGAAGAGACATGGGGGAGCAGAAGGAGGAGGGGTCAAGGTAAGCTCTGAAGTGTTAGGTCAAGGTGCACGTGTGGCTTTGTGTTATATGCACTTATATATGACAATCGCAATATGGCCTTTTATTCAAAAGGAGTAGGGATATTTATGTGTGAAATGTCGTATATACATCTCGTCTTTCTCCCAGTGCTAAGAGATCCATGCCCTTTGGTTGTGGGCGAAAATAGGTGAAAACTTCAGTTTATCCAGCCGCACGCTGGGACCTGGGTTGTTGACATCGGGACGAGAGCTCACGTGGGCACCAGGCCAGTGTGTGTACGATGGGCATTAGTGGCTCTATGTGTGCGGGGGGGGGGGGGGTGTAGGGTATAGGTGGAAATAGGAAGAAGTAAAGATGCATTATTTGGGATATGCATACTCTTGGGATAGTGGCTATGCACGACTTCCCTCCAGGCCCTTGTACATGTGGCACGCCTTTCCTCCAGGATCTACAATCACCCGTGCAGGAAGACAAAATCCTGGGAGCACACAGAGATCATAAAGTCACATGCTACAGATGTATATACCCTCCTATAGAACCCCTTATACCTAACCCTCACCCCATGTCTCCTGGATACACTCCCCAGGATACACATTACACTATAGACTAGCAGCGGGCCCCCTCCCTTCGCTCTGTTTGCCCCCCGACTGCGCGGCGTATCCTACCTGTCGCCCCCATTCACATTGACTCCGTGACAATCTGCCCTGAACAAAACACACGATACACAGCCCCCGGAGCCTGGTTGCTTTTATCTCCATTGTCCGCCTCTCTCTTAGCCTTTTTCCCTCCCCAGAGACACTATTCATGCCTCCCGTGAGGTGTCTGTTTTTACCACCAACTGCCTCTGTGTACCCCAGCAGCCACAGGGGAGTTAGTCATGTCCATCAAGAAGTAAGGTTTGCCTGCTAGAGTGGTGACTGGTGTGTGAGTTGTCTTTTAGGTTTCAGTCAGGCATGCCCTCAGCTGTTGGCCACAATACATTGACACACGTTCAGCAAGCAGGCAGCAGAAAGTCGTCATAATGTACCTTGCAGACTCAACCTAACTCTTTAGATGTATGTTTCTTATACTGTTTGGTGTTCCTATATGTATACATTTTTTAGCCGAGCTCCTAGCCATTGATGCTCACCAGGGCATGCTTTTCCCCATTATGTGTCTAGTATGGTAAAATTCACAGGTATAGATATACACCTTTGACATGTATATACCTAACACAAGGGAGAGGTACTAATATATTCTACTGTATTATGTGATATATTTTCCTTCCTCGATATCTACTAAACTTGCACATCACTAAACTTTCTATTCTCCTGTTCCTATATACGTCACTGTTAATAACCCTACCCCATGCACCCAATACCCCAGAGTCCCCATGCACATGAGATACATGCACTTCACTGCCTTTCAAATGAAACTAGAGATGCAGTCTCTTCCATCTCAAAGCCCCCCCCTTGTGTCCACCCTAACTCTCTGTCTCTCTGTGTCTCTCTGTGTGTCTCTCTCTCTGTCTCTCTCTGTCTCTCTCTCTCTCTCTCTCTCTCTCTCTCTCTCTCTCTCTCTCTCTCTCTCTCTCTCTCTCTCTATCTCTATCTATCTATCTCTCTCTATCTCTCTCCCTCCCTCTCCCTCGGTCTGTCTCTCTGTCTTTCAATCTCGCCTTCACCTCGACCATTCAGTAACGCACTCCCTCCTCTCCCTGTCTACCTCGCCTCCTGTCCTCCTCTGTCCCCTAGCCCTACCTTCACACACGGCACACACCAGGCGTTCCGCTTCCCGAGGGCCCGTCTTAAAGAGGGATAGGGTTGCAGTGTTTTGATAGATCTACCCCTACGGGCCGGCCCCACTGTGTTGTTAGCCTATTTCACAGCTCCGTGACAAATAATTGGCGATCAGAGATCGTCAGATAAGGCCAAGTTTCTTATTACACAGGTCCGAAGCAGGCTCCCTGCACTGAGGGATGTGAACCCATTGAGTGAGTAGCTCAGAGGTGGGCGCTGGAATGCTGTAGCTAACTCATGACTGACTTATACCAATGCCATAGTCAGTTCCTCAATAAATGGGTCACATAGAATAATGCCCTTCCCACTATTAATCCTACCAGCTATTAACTATTAGTAATGGGGGTTATTTGAGGTGCTCCCATAACTAAACACATAACAGCTCACGTCCCTTGGTGAGGCTGAAAAGAGCTGCTCGCTACCATCTGCTCCTTGTCATCAGACGCATACCTCGACAGGGTTTGAAATGTGCGCCGGGGCTGTCAGCTCATGTTA
This sequence comes from Acholoe squamosa, assembly GCA_949317995.1. Classification (NCBI taxonomy): domain Eukaryota; kingdom Metazoa; phylum Annelida; class Polychaeta; order Phyllodocida; family Polynoidae; genus Acholoe; species Acholoe squamosa. The sequence goes on from OX439037.1 coordinate 46,283,000, forward strand.
AATTCATGATTATCGATATAAACAACACTGCAGCAGGGCAGGTCGATGGGCGGCCAAACAGCCCTACCTACTACAGTGAAACTTGGTTATAACAAACTTCCTTATAACGAAATTTGGATATAACAAACAAAAATGCTTAGTCACAATCCTCTCCTATACATTTCTATAGTAAGAAAACTTGGTTAGAATGAAGTGTTATTGGCAGGAACTTGTTTATAACGAAATTATTTTTACCATAAAGTTTAAAAAAAGTGTCACTTCTCTGATCTCTTATACGTCTACTGAAGCCCAAGGTTCAATAGAGGCAGGCAGAGATGCCCTATCACACCCCCTGACACCTCCCAGACCGCTACTGCCACCCATAGTTCAATAGAGGCAGGCAGAGAAGCCCTATCATACCCCCTGACACCTCCCAGACCGCTACTGCCGCCCATAGTTCAATAGAGGCAGGCAGTGATGCCCTATCACACCCCCTGACACCTCCCAGTCCACTACTGCCGCCCATAGTTCAATAGAGGCGGGCAGTGATGCCCTATCACACCTCCTGACACCTCCCAGTCCACTACTGCCGCCCATAGTTCAATAGAGGCGGGCAGAGATGCCCTTTCACACCCCCTGACACCTCCCAGACCGCTACTGCCGCCCATAGTTCAAATAGAGGCAGGCAGTGATGCCCTATCACACCCCCTCCCAAATTTGTACAGGCTTTCTTGTTTATCACCAATTATGTCTCCCCATCCCCTCCATGAAGCTGAACTTGGTTACAACGAAATTTGGTTACAACGAACTTTTCAAGCCTGCAACAAGAGGTTCGTTGTAACCAAGTTTTACTGTACTACCCCATCCTGTGTCTACCACCCCTACCCCCTTCTCCTTACTCACACCAGTAACCTACTACAGCTATCCCACCCTAGCAACTAGAGATTGGAGCATACATGCTGACACTTCAATGCTGTTAGTAGTGAGATCCCAGTACCAGTATAACCCTCCATGCCCTTTTGTATCTACATGTTGCAGGGTGTCGGGTTGGGGCAGACTCTTTCCCCAAGGCTGACATCCCCCACGGCCAGTAGCCCTGACCCTGCTAGTAGTATAGGCAGTTGGGACCTTCCCCCAGGCCATAGAGTGTAGCGGGAGGGGTGTAGACTCACTGTCAGGGTTTCTCTGTGATAACTGCAGAACTCCAGTTAAGTCTAACCCCGTGCTTCCGGCCACAGATATCTGTACAGGACTTGTGAAAGATAGATAACTAACTTTTATTACGTACGGGAAAAAAGACTGCAGCTGCAGTGGTCATTTTACACATCCTCATTTTAAATGTTGCCGGTCACACGCATAACATACCAATGTTCTAGCAAGATGGAAATCTATCCAAGTGGCACCTGCATTATATGATATATCTAAGAGATATCCGCTCTCATTCTGAATCATCCTTAGTACATGTATCTCTTCTTTTACTCTACTCCGCATCTTACACCCGGGAATGAATCCGGATGCCGGTAGTCAGTCCATTTCACTGAGCCCTGAAATTAGGATGTGTCAACCTTATACAAATACAGAATGAAGTGCCTACAGCCTACAAGCCATCTAATCCATTTTCAGCACAACATACGCTAATTGTACACAATATAACCATCACTATATATATACAAGACCACTTCATCTGTCTAATTGATACTCTATTGAATGTATCATTATACCCCTACCCCCTAGAGATTACATTAGCAATACTTTCCATTCACTTAACCCACTTTCCCCTTCAAGTAGAGCTATAGTATTTCAGAATGCTATTGTATATAGAGTGGTCTGATTACCATTATACGGTGCACTTTATGCTAACACGGCCAGTCTATTGGGATGTCTGTCAGGACTGCGGGACGCTGCGTCTCAGTGAGGCCACCTGGTGTGCTAACCCGGAACTAACATCTGTATTATACATCCAGCTGAGTCTGGGGCTTCTCCTTCTAGATTCTCCTCGGCACCAAATGCTGGTCCAGTGCTCAACCAAGAATTAGACATCAAATTGATTCAGTTGTTTAAGAGTATTCACCGGAGGTACATGCAAACCTATTCAATTGTCTCAGTGTGACCGGGGTATATGTCCGATGGTCTGTTTGTTTAACTAAGTGACTCATTCACATCAAGTCCTATAGCCGACATTATGCCGGTGAATTTACTGTACCTATAATGATGGTATATATCTGAGATTTAAATTCAAATGAAGTATGTTTATTGCACTTTGATATAGATGCAACAGCGATCACTTATTGGGTGGCGATAGTTCAGATGCATAGCATTAGATAAGTCCTTTCTTGCATCCAGAATATATTTACTGCAATTAGTGTTTCCCTCCTCCAACCAGGGCAGTGCGAGATGGGCCTTTAAGTAAATAAGCATTCTATATGATGTCCTACACTGCAAACATGTTGTGTGTAATGCTCCTTCCCTGTTTATTTTGAATGCTTGTGATCTATGGTATAGCGTACACTGTGAGAGCCCAGCCTCATGTTCTACCATTGAGTTCTGGGGCATGATGGTGTCAGGGATTGGGGTGCAGTAGACAGCTTTAGAGGGAGGTGCTGTGCTGAGATGCCCTGCCCTACACAGAGCCGTGCCGGGTCATTAGACGGGGCGGCAGGAGGGTGCAGGAGGGGCTACACGCTGTGAAGACATTAAGTAGGATCGTGTAGACCTTGAAGTGGCCTAATAAGGCGCCTAACGACAGGCGGTCCGCCGCCTGGATCCCTCAGATAACGGGCGCTACACAGGGTTATGCTGTGGGTGGGTGGAGAGGGTCTATCCTGCCTGCTCAGGGTGGGGTTTGTAACGGTTCTGGATGCTTTGGGGTCTGGTCATGTGAGTGCCATTCCGGAGCTTTTTTAGTGGGGATTGCTTTGCCGTATTTGATACATTTAAGATCGTGCTTTAATACCTTTAAAGCATGAGGCACTGGCCGGAATCATATGTACAATCTTTCTGCTATCCAAGTTCAACTTTTCCAATGTCACTTACCTTTTACATTGACCATGAGGTAAGGGGGTGGCCGGGGGGATGTCTACATGTGAGATTATATGAATGTAGATGTTGTTTTGAATCCTATTAGAGGAATGCATGTATACCTGCTTTGTTGGTGTGTTTTGTAATATGTACAGTACTACTGGGGATATATGAGGGAACCAGATCATGTCGTTGAAGTGTATGAGTAGGTGACACTACCACATTACAATTCATATTCTACGGTAATTGAAGAAGGCATCTAAGCAGATACACTAGACGCTGCCCCTCCTCATTTGTAGTCCCACACGTGTATGTGTGGATGTAAGTCTAGAGACGCAAAGTGTTTCATATCAACTCACACAGGAAACCCCTCCCTATCACTGCCGACCACTAAGGCCGCGCCGCGCCACGACCACCGACGGCACCCAGGGGGGATCGGCGCCGCGTCCTGCCCTCCCCGGCATTTGCGGACCGCGTCCCGGCCAGAGGAATCCCCGGGGGGCCGTAGGCGGCGTACCTCGGGGATTGGATCTGAAAACGTCAGAAACGCACGCGGAGAGGCAATGGTCGCGGTAGGTGCTCTATCATTAGTGGTCGCGGCAACTTTGTAAGTTGTGAGACAAGTTAGGCACAATTAGTAGTCCTTTGATGCTGGAATAGCGAGATGACGCGAAGGTGGGTAGAGACGTGAGGCTCGGGTGGAAGGTGCCGGAGTCAGAAATAACCATGCAATGTAGGGGGAACACGTACGCGTCCCAACGTCAACATGACGCGGACGTGACGCGAACAGGGAGTCGCGTCTCCTACGTCCCCACTTTCGTCATGGGTGGAGATGTGAGAGGCTACCGCCACCCGAAACCCCCTCTATCCCAACTATAGGGACCTAACCACCAAATAACCAAGTCACAGCTCTGTCAAAGCCAACCCAACCCTCAGTATTAATGATACGTGTGTACATCAAACAGAAACGCTGATTGTTGACCGATTAAAAGGAACATGGGCCATTTAGTGTAAGTAGTCGGTGATATAGCGTCAGGATGTAGGTCTACATAACGACTAGGGTTTCTGCGGATGGTATCATGTTGGATTACTGCATTATCAAAGGCAAAGGCAAAGACAATATATATATATATATATATATATATATATATATATATATATATATATATATATATACACACACAGTTCTGCAATACGCCATAGGCACCAAGAAACGTCCCTTAATAAACACCATTGAATAAAGAACGAAGTAGGTTTAAAACTATTATGTTGCTTTTGTAAAGCTATGCGGAGTCGGTCTGATAATCAGTGTACTACCCATACCAAGTCGAGCTCAACCACAAGTAAATGTGATTGGTGAACCATTTTAGAGGCAATTGTCGAAGAACACACAGACTATGCCAATATATCAACACAAACACAGTTATAATGCCATAACTGGGCTAAGTACACATCATACTCCAGTAATGGAAATCATGTTGACTCATACAAGAGATGAACCTATAAAAGAGATGTCCAGACAGACTCATACAGATAGATATTCAATGACCAGACACATGTTACTACAGGCACAACCCCATGTATGATCCTCCTCATGTTATAGCCTTCTCCCGAATATATGAATATACACCACGGGGTCCTAATATGGATGCACGGTCTTTATTCTCCATATGCTATCTTCACATGAGCATATAGGTCAAGTTATATACCTCATTATAGACAAAGAATACTCTCTTCAAATGTCTAATACAGGTTAATAAAACTTGTCCGCTAATTGGTTTGATGAGTGGGCTGAATAATACCAATTGTTCTCCATAATTGTACATACATATTCTACTTTCACACAATATAGAGGGGGAGACATAATAGTTCTTGCTCAAAAGGGATATCATTGAACTGCATCTTTATGTAAATTATCCAATCTTGCTAACGGGTTTTGATAAATCATTAGCAACAGCCCTTAAATACTCGGCGAATGACTTACAAAAGTGTACCCTCTCTCCTTAGGATTTCGCCTTGATTAAATCATGATAACATTCAGTGGACGCCAGCAATAAGCTGGATAGGTATATTGGATATATCACTTCTATTACTTGTGGTTGTTCTAATAAAGTAACATAACTCATATAATTTGTAATGTATACACTGCATGTAGCATATGACACAACTGTGTGGTTAGGATGTATTTCCATTGAACTTAAATCGTGAATAACGACGGAAATTTGACATAATATGTACACCTTACAAAGAACAGAACCATCACATACATGACTATATAACATACTCTAGTATACAATGTTATGTATAGACCCAACATTTATACATGCATGTATATTTTCCTATATATAATCGTACAACAACTTGCGGTCCAGCATGTCTAGCATTGCAATCTCACACAACCTATACATGTACCGTCCAGGTAGCAAGGATACATTAGAGAGTTTAAGATTTGCCTACCTATAACGTGTACGACATCGTCTGGCCTACCATTTCCAATCATTCTAGCCGTACACGTTGCCGTACACGTCACGATCTTAACCTCTCTATTGGGCCAATGTCGTTTATATTGGGGCAATGTCGGCTTATATTGGGCCAGGCATGGACAAGCATGGCCCAATGCTCCTTTGCTAATTGGGCCGGTACCGGGCGGTACTCTACACCCAAGTATGTTTATCACTTTATAATACAACTTTGCCCTATATACACAGAAAGGGTTGAAAAGAAGGGTATCTTGTCAAAAAAAGCGAGGCTAAATCACTTCTATACTATTGATTGTTGATGTGCTACCTTGGCATTGATGCATTTTTCATGTAGCCGACTCTATTGGTTGCGGGTCTTCTGTATCTATTAGCCTGTCGCGTCCCCCTTCTTTACCCATCCCAACACCTCACTGGTCTACCTCCAACGTTAACCCTTGGAGGTCAGCATAAGGCTATAATACACTATGCTTTTTGTTAACATGAAGCCTTTGATGCACTCCTGGCGAGTAACTCGTCTGTGCTTTTTCATACATACATACATACATCACACCAACCAATATACTAGTAAATGTAGTTACAACACTTCCTAAGCTTTTGCATGATGTACCAACGTATTGTAGTGTTACTAAAGTTACTCGAAGGTACTGAGATAGCGCATCAAGGCGTCAGGGCGTTACATGGACGGGAAATCTTTAGCAGAATGTTGCTATTAAAGGGCCAGCAACAGGAGAAGGGAGACACGTTACCTTACCGACCCCTGGTCCCCCGGCCTGCTCCCCACCCTACATGCCCAACAATCCCAACATGAAGCTCCTCCAGTGGCAGTCCCCTCCAGCTCCTCCACACCTCTCTGAAGGAAAGGAAACCTGCACTGCCCCGCCGACAAAGCAGCCCAGGCGGCGGCCGGCAAAGTGTCATTCTAGAGCAAAAAGCAATCAGTCGGCCCCGACCCAGGCCTTTCAGCCAGAGTGAAAAGATGCGTCTTCCCTTTTAAGCGATTACTTGATCGCGTCGACCAAGTGATCCTCGGTGGAGGAGGCGGGGTGGGGTGGGGTGAGGGGTTAGAGGGGAGCTTCTAGAGCCATTGAGACATCGCTGGTAGTAGGTGGTGGAGGAGGTGGTCGTGGATCTTGGCCTCACCTCGGCTTATGGACCCAAACGCGGCAGGTCTCTATACAAAGTAGCCCAAGTAGCTGCTGCTGTGGCTGTCGTGTCGTCGCTCCCTCCCCGGGCTCGGGGGTAATCTCAACCCCCGGCCACCTTCTACCAGTTTCTACCTTTCCCCAAGGAGAAGCTTCGCCCTTTTTCTTCCATCCATAGCTCTTTTACACCTACCCAACCACCTTCCCAAAGCCCCACTGTAAGTTTTAACAACCACCGCCGCCACAGACGCCTCCCATTTCTTTTCAGAATTTCCAACCTTTTCACCCCACACAGTCCTGGCTTATTTCAACCAATTTAAAGCCCGTCGTATGCTCTGCTGTAGGGGAGAACGGGAAGGGGATGGGTCTTTTCTTCCTTTGGACTTTGGGATCTTCTACCATTCACAGTTCAAAAGACCTTTTAAGTCTGAATTCCGCCGCCCACCACAAAGTGGCATCGTTCAGTGTCTCCAGTTAGTAGTCATGGTGCTGGCCCAGTAGCGCCTTTATAGCTGGTGGTGGAGAAACGATGAACTAAAGTCATTCACGAATTTTATGCATTTCTACTTTTTCGTGGCTTGTTGCATTGTTATAGGTGGTAGAAATATGCCTGTTCAAGACTCCGAAACAACGTCATTTCCTCAGTTTAATCATATGGTAGATAGTACAACATAGAAATAATGCTAGGTGGCTAAATTCTTCATAAACTGGAGGCCGAACGTTGTGAAATGAATATATATGTAAGCTTGTTCAAAACATATGCTAAATTTTCAAGAACCCCACTCCCCTTCACATCCTCAAGCTAGGATCCAAACTAAATGAATCTGAATAATCTACGGCTTAATTGAAAATCACTCCTGTCAATTAGCTCAACCCAATGCCAATAGAATATATATGAGCTACGATTCTCAGGCAGTTAAGGGTTTGTAAAGTCCTGGTCCACAATTCATTTCTACTCACTGATAAGTTTGCCTCTTTTAACTCGGTCTATCCAAGCGGAGATGATACCATTTCCCACAGTGTCCGTCTAATCAAGGCTTCCCATTCAAACCCCCCTTGGTCTCACTTTATCCCCCACCGCTCCCACCTCCCTTATTCAATCGTGGTATTTTCAGTCCGCCCCCTGCCGTAAGCCTATAGCCAGGTAAGTCACAGGTATTACACATAGGTATACCTTCCCTATTTACAGGGCTTTCACGGGTTCATTGGAGGGTCACGTTTAGTCAGATCAGGGACTGAAAGGTATCGTGTGTCTTAATCACGCAGATATTTTTCTTACATTTGAGTTAACATATCCACCAGTATAGTGTATATGGGGGTGCAATAGTCAGACCACACGATCCCAAAAGGGGACAAGATGGTGGTCACTTTTGGACGACCAGTTACAGACCCATTACACCTAGGTCACCTGGACACGCGTCACACATCACACACCTACCGCCAGGGAAGCCTAAATCACTCAGGTAGCAAAGAGTATCACCTGAAGATCTAGCCCCCCCCCTCCATCTCCTTCCTCCATCTTAATGGCTGACCATTAAGTGGCCGACAGTAAGTCAGTAGTCATTGTGGCTGTTGTAATTACCGCCCTCACTCAGCTAAACGAGCCCGTAGACCTGTTTCCCGCCACTCCCCCAAAGCAGACGACATTCATCCTTTCCACCAAGACCACACTTCAAAGGCACATCCCTCCCACCTTTGATCTGTTCTTTACCTCTCTGCTCCCAGTCGCTCGCCTTAATTGATTTTTATTAAATTACAAGGCAGCGGAGACAGCGATCGCTGTGGTGGCGTCTTGAGGGAGGAGGGGTGGAAGAGGGCGGAGGGGGATTGAGAGAATGGAGGTGCGTCTCTCAGACACATTACGGAGTGTGGCAGTTGGCGGCGGCCACTAATATAGCGCCAAATGCCTTTGAAGACGCACAGTTGTGATTTGCTGTGTCAATGGTGGGAGGTGAATTGGGTGGATAGGCGCTTTGGAGGTTGTTTAGAAGTTGACTGCATCTGTGAAGAGAGTGTGAGAAATGGCGGGACTTGTTGTAGCAGCAGAGCTTCTACAGATGTTATGTTGGGTATAGAGACGATGTTGGTTTGTTACTGGAGATCGCCAAGGTAACAGGGTAAATGGGAGTACCAAAATACATGTATTCCCACTTAGTAAGGGATGACTGAGTGATAGAGGTACAGATGTGCAACAGGCTTCGCTAGGAAGTAATGGTATAAACTAGAAGTGGGCGGATGAAATGTGTGATGGTGCCACAATTATAGGATTGTTACAATGGTTATTGGTAAGGTAGAATAATGTAGTGATAAATTACATAATGTTAGATGTAGATAAATGGCGCTTGTCTCCAAGTGAATTTATAGTGATAGTCCTGACTAATCATATTTAGGGAAAATGAATGAAATACAAGTATATATTATTTGATTATCTCCTCTTTCATAATCAATCAATCAATTTATACACCCCAACTGGTCATTCGGGACGTGTATAACGCTCCCTAGGGGATGGAGAGAAGTTGAAGACGAGGTGATGAGGGCTTGATGATTAGCTGCTGAACGGCAAAATGCATGAAATTCAGGGTGGAGGCAGTATAAAACATGCATAATTTGTGCACATACACATTGAAATCACAAGGAGAGATGTGATATCGAGAGATAAGATACAACGGTTAATATGGACAGCATCTACCCCTCTCTTGTGCCCACGTGTTAGGGCTATCAATGTACACCAGGTGGACCTCAACAACCCCGAATTCACACCCCTATCCCCACCCGTTGTCACCAAGAAACAATACGTGTACCACTTAATGTTCACAGGCTCAAGGCAAGTGAGACCAACTGTTTTCCTGCTCTTCACTAGGCTATAGAATTTCACTGTAGCAACATGGTGGCAATATTGCATTGTTCGTAAGTGAATTCATGACAGGTGCGACTTATTATCATTATTTTTGCTGCTTTTTTTACTCTTTTTCAGGTCAGCTCAGAAGTCGCTAGCCGGAGGGAACCAGGAGGAAGACAAGATGGTGACACATGTGAATCAACCAACGACAGTGCGTTAGGGGAGGGAAGGAAACAGTAGGAGGGGACAGCAAGAGTGAGACGAGAAGACAGGGAGAGAAGGAAGCATGGGGGATGCCACCTCCCTGTCAACCCTGTGTCCACCCGCATCCCAGGAGGGAAGGCTGAGTGACAATGACGAGTATTGTATCCCAACGTATTGCTTTGTAAGCAGCCACTTGGTTTTACTCGCCATTTTGTTTCCCTTTCTGCTTCCGTCAGCCTCTCAGCCACACCCACAAACCAATGAGAACCGGTACAGATCTTATTCATCGAGTTAAGTGTCTCCAACGGTCTATGGGGGTCTGTGTTCAAGAAGTTCGAGATGTTGAGAGTTTTATTTGAGAAAGCTACACAGACGCAAAGATTCACACGCCAATTAGAAGACGCAAGTCAGATAGAACACTTCGTATATAAAGATAACAAGAAGTGAGCTTTGTGATATCACTTAGTGTCCAACGGGAACTTTATAGTACGTCAATAATATGTGGGTACTCGCTGCATACCCCGGTATCTGTTTTTATACTACTACATGTGCTAATGTCTTTTCCTCTTCACCATTATCATTTTCAGATACAATTATAATAAAGAGTATTGGAGAAACGCCCTGAGTACTGCCATTACAACCTCTATAGTAGCAGTATGAACTTCATAATATAGTTCACAAAAACCAAAAGGTTGCTAGCCTGAGACGGCACGAGACGCAAATTACACCAAAGCCACATAAAACTCATTTATAGCTTAAACTTATAGCCTTTTATGTGTTATCGTGTGGCGCTTCATGTGACGGAGAACTTGATTTGGAATTAATCTGACACTGACATGATGTCCAACAGTCGTTCTCCTCCCTATGAATATGGAACTTGGCCAGCTCTACCAGTGGGGAGTGGGATGCCTGTAGCCTCTGCCACAATATAAAAACCTGAGTTACTACGCCAAAAAGGATATCAGGCGGGGGCGTAGATATAACATAGGGAAGATAGATCGTGTGTACATTGGTCCAATTCCAAGTAGTTCTGCTGGAATATATATATATAAGTGGCGTGAGCCCATGTTGTATTACATTTTTTAACATTTATATTCCTGTGCCCTGTTTGCATTGGCAAGGCCTAGTGCTTATGGGTAACACCACCAGGCCCGGGACGAGTTCATAAAGCTTCTGTCATGCAGCAGGTACAGCACGAGCTTCTGACTGTTGCCAATTTGTGTCCACATTGAATAAAGTACTTATCTATTGGCAATACAAGGGGCATCTATTGAACTGTGGCTATATGTCATAGTCACTGACAGTGATATCTTATTTGGCAGGATCCCAAATACTCCCCCTTCTTCCTCCACATAATTTCCATATCTGTCACAACAACACGATGGGTGGGTAAAACCATGTTCTCCACTGACCACACATAATAACAAAGTCACGACAGTCAAACTCTACTGGCGCCCTCCAGCTTTTAGGGACTTCCCGGCATGAATTGTGCCTATATATTTGGGTAGAGACAGAAGACCAGCACGGTTAAGATCAACCAAAGTATTTTTTCGAGCATGACGGAAACAAGATTAAAGCCTCTACTTAAGGCTGACGTTTTCGACACGACTGCACACAGACAAATACCACGCATCCCCTGCACCCACCCTCGCCGTTTTATACTTGTTATTCGCCTTGTAGAGCCGCATAGCCTCCTCGTCTACATGCTCTGTATATATTTACCATTGTACACGGAGCGATATTCGCAGATTTTCTGTGGAGGAACACATAGGTGTAATATGGTTAATGCATGCTAACAAAGAACTTCCCAAAACGCCCTATATGGCCGGGGATGGTTCACTAGGCATGTATACTACAGCACAAAGGGACCGAGGTTTGTCTTTCCTATTTAGCACTAAGATGATTATTGAGTATACTACCCAGGGGTGGTTTATTTATCTGTTGGCGCCACAGAAGCCAGTCATGAAAGGTGACGGAGCATGAGTTCAAGCACGTCAAACAAAAAGAGAGCACACCTCATACTTACGATTAATTGAATTACATACATTTAAATTATTCCCTTGTCTATTTCACCGAGGCATTAGTATGGACTTGATATCAATCAATTCCTTGCGTTCACTGCAGATTTTTAGGGTGCAACTGAATTGTATTTTTGTCGCTGCTCATCTCACCAGTTCCAGTTTCAAGAATGGCAATACGCCAACAGGACAATAGGCTGACCCCTATCGGTGATGGCCTTAATGGGGATTGGAGCTATGAAGAAATAAAGAAAATAAAACATCTTTTTCACATATCGTTAATTGGCTGAGGTTATGGTGGGATACATAAAAAATACTCATTTATGAATGAGGACATTTTAAGTATTGTGTACTTATGGACCGCCTCTGGTTGGAATAAAAACAAGTTACGATTGGTGTGTGTAGGGGGGGGGGCGCATGAACAGGAAGTGCATCACCCTAGTCATCCACACATAGGCATGTTTCATGAAGGTGACAAAAGGTGAGGATAGACAATGGGGTGTCTTGTTTCAGTATTGTGTCTGGTATCCCCAGTATGCTCACATCACGGTGTCACTGACGTCCATCCCCTCCCCCCGCCCCCTCCCAAACAGACCTCCCGTGTACACATCACTCACCACACACACAGCTAGCCTCACCTGCACACCTCACAACGTGCAGTCCTCCGTCTGTGTATCTCTCTTAGTTCATGGCATCTTTATCATTGTTTCTCCATTTTTCCTATTCTTTCTACCTCTAATTCATGTTCCCAGGAATATAACTTTGAATGTATATCATGTTCTTCATTCCGACGTTTCCTTTCATCCTTGTTTGCTTTCTGCGATCTGTGTTAGATCTATGATGAAATACCACCATGCGCAGAAAAAAATAATGCCCAAAATCTTAGTCAGATGTTAGTCAAAAAGGCTAACTTTCTAACAATACCTAGTCAAAAGCACATGCCTAAGTGTCCAAGTTTTTCTTAGTCAAATATGACTAACCAACCGAAGTGCCCAACTTGCCTTGGCTTGCCTGATTTTGACTAAGATTCCTTGGTGGTTTTGACTAAGTATGCAATGTATTACTTTTTGGTTTAATTCAAATGGTGAGTGTAAGCTCTATGTAGGATCCACATGCCACAAATCAGTCTCATCATTTAGGAAGCATATGAAATGCCTCACATCATTAGAACCCCTGAGTCAAGTTACTCTGGGTTTTCCTCAAAGAAGCAGATACATCTGTGGATATTTTACTCATCTAGACTCCCATAGAAAAGGTGTTAGTATCTGTTTACCTAGTTTATTTAACAAATCATCAACCTATTTGATATATTTTGCCAAGCTTGATGTTATATTAAATTGTGAAAGCCTCAAATGTATACAGTGCTTGAACATCACCATCATTTTAACATCCATCGAACAATTTATTGTACAAAGCCACCAGAAAAATCCTGTTTCAAACCACACTGCCACCTGGTGTGTAAAGGCAACACTTTGCCAATATACCTTAGTCAAAGTGACTAAGGGATCTTAGTCAAAGTGACTAAGATCCATTAGTGACAGTGGCTAAATTAAGTTAGCTTGCCTGAAGCTCCCAGCAGATACATTGTTCAAGATTGTGTTTAGAGAGGGAAAATGATTTAGATAGTCAATGTGACTAACATAAACTAGATATTGTTAGTCACACATTAGTCATATGCACTAACTAAGATTATTTGGCCTTTTTGACTAAGTTAAGTTAGACCGACTAACTTCGATTTTTTTTTCAGTGTTGGCCATCTCCCGTCTCAAACTTCTGTAAGACTTTCTCTGTTATTCTCTTCTTTTTTTCTTTACCATGTCCAATTTACTACCCCGAAGAAACATTTTACTTCCCATGGGTTGATTTTGACTCTTGTCCTCGTTGAACATGATACATAGAGTTGAACGTTGTAAAGATACTACCGCTACTTGTCTGTCATCCACTATTGCCTGGTCCACTTGACCATTCCTCACTCAACACCTAGACATGCTGCCAAACTATACCCTTTCTTTCACATGCCTGTCGCCAACTGTACTTGACTGCTTTCTAAACCTACCGTAATCTCCCGCGTATAAGGCGCACCCTGCCTATAAGGTGCACCTAGAGTTTAGAGATTTGACCAGAAAAATTAAAAAATCACAACTTTTGTGTTACTAAATGGATTTTGAAAATTTAAAAACCTATGTGTTGCATGGACCCCCCAGACCCCCCTGGACCCCATATTCAGCTGATGAGGTTATATGGGAGTGTAGGATATCAAAATGAAGGTCTTGATCTCCCCCTTGCGGATCCAGGAAGAACTAAAACCTCTCGTATAAGACGCGCCTTATAGGCGGGAGATTACGGTAGTATCAATTTATATTCTATTCTTGCTCTTTTCTGCTAACCACAGGAAGCTTGCCACCTTTCACTTTAACCTTGCTCGATGCCCTTCCTCACCCATCACCAAACACTCCCCTCCCCATTCCTAACTTCCCACACCCGTCGCCTGCCTCATCCCTCCGCCCGGGCGCCCACTTTGTTGCCCCCCAACAAAGCCGGCAGCTCGTGGCCTGCCGTAAACTGGTTTGTTTCCCACCAGGGGGTGCCTTATTACCCGCTAATGGCCGACGCATTGTCCCCACCGGACACGGTGCACTGCGCATGCGCACGACGCGCCCTCTCCCGGCTGGCGGACACACTAGTCTAATTGATTCTTACTTTCACCTCTAGTGGCTGGAGATTGATTCCTGTATTGTGGGGTTATGGGGCAATAAGACGAACAGGAAATATGGTTGACAAAACAGGGTTCATATGTTAATCCCTATGCACATCTCTGTGCAGGAGGTAATGATCACAGTGGGCGATTAATAATCTCTTATTATGTTGAGTGTCAGGTATGAGTGGAAACATTCTGGTATAGGGTGTACAAAACATTGTTGTAATTCCCAAAGCGAAGTTAGGCAGTCCATCCATTGAAGCTATAGCAAAGTTTCTTTAACTTTCCCCACGGGCTGACGTCAACAGCACATGTAAGTCACGCACCTTGACATTTAGTACTTGTTTAAGATGCTTTACTTTGCACTGTGCATGTCCCCTTACACATGTGGTGCTTGTCCCGGGGTCTTGTGCATGTATACAATTGTACAAGAACATAGATAAAGACCACAGGGATAAAGAAGATATATATGGGAATAACCAGGATTCCACTGAAGCCGATGATTTTCCTGGTTTTTGTCGGGCCGACAGAGGCCCGATTGGCTCTTTTGAGTTCGTCGGCCTGTTGTCGGTCCGACAAAAACGTCGGCCCGATAACTGGCCGACAGTCCAAAGTTCCACAATCGGTTACCCAACCCCTACCCGATTTCTGCTCTTCCACCAAACTGGCATACTGTCGGATACAGTCTCCGACAGGTGTCCGACAGTCGTCGCCGATATCTAGGCCAGCTCTTCCACTGATCACGTGATCGGCGATGACCTACTTTCAAGAACAAGATGGAGGTCGAGGAGATCGTGCTGCTCGCGAACGCCACTATCGGTATTTTAGCTCTAGAGGAGGGAGACATCGATGTTATCCAAGGGGTGAAAAGGAAGCACAGGTACCATGCTGCACCCTACCTGAAGGACAGGACAGATGAGAGGCAAAGGAACACCTTCACCAAGCTCCATCGTGATCTGATAGCTGTAAGTATCTTGTATAATAAGGGCCCATCCATACAAGGTAATGTCGGAGGCAGACAGTGGGGAGGAGGGGGGGGGGTTAATCTTGAGCACAAATCGGTGATAAACTGTCCAGTAGACGGGTTATTATCCTTTTCTTTATGGACAGCCCCTGCATGGCAGGGGGGGGATGGCTCTTGTTCTGTTAATTTAGCTTTTCTCTTTTTTTCAGATGGGAGAGGACGCTGAATTCAAGCATACTTTGCGGATGGGGCCCGACTTGTACCACGAGCTGCTCGCCAAGGTCACCCCACTGATTTATCGGAGCGACACCAACTTCAGGCCCTCTGTGAAGCCAGACGAGAGGTTGGACATAACCCTCCGATACCTTGCCTTAGGTAACTTGATATGTGTATTATCTGAGACAGAGCATGTTTTATTCAATGTTGGTAAGGTTCAAATGAACCTCTCCCTTTTATTTTTATTAAAGCCGGAAAAAAAATAAAAGTCATCTTTATATAATTTAATATGTGCTTCAAAAACACTTATTTTTTTTTTTTTTTGGCAGGTGACAGCAGCCAGACACTCCACCATGGCCATCTGGTGGGCGGGTCTACGGTGTACCCTATTATCCGTGACACGTGCATAGCTTTGACGGCTGTGTTGAGAGAAGAGTACATGAAGGTAAGTAAAAAAATAATTATTTCTTTCTTATAAAATAAAGACCTCGAGGAAACTTTTTGGTTATGCTCCTGCTTGTCTATATAAAGTTCTTATCATTTTACAATAAAAAAAACAAAACTTATGGCCATCCAAGATGAAAAGATCTAAGATTTTTTTTAAATATTTTTGATGCAGGTACCTAGCACGAGGGAGGAATGGCTTGAGATAGCCGACGGCTACGCCAGTTCCTGGCAGGTGCCCCACTGCATAGGATCTGTAGATGGTAAGCACATACGCATCAAGAAGCCAAAGAAGAGCGGGGCCACTTACTTCAACTATAAGAAGTTTTACAGCATCGTGCTGATGGCCGTCGTGGACGCTCAGTACAGGTTCCTTTACGTGGACGTGGGCTCTGAGGGGAAGGCTGGAGATTCCAGGATCTGGAAGGAAGGTCCCATGCACAGAGATATGAGTGACCCCACTAACCCCCTTCAGATTCCTCCAGCCTCTGGGATCAAAGGAATGAGGGACCTTTTGCCCTATTTCATGATCGGCGACGATGCTTTCGGGCTTTCTACCCATCTGATGAAGCCATACGCCGTCAAGGACCAAGGTATGAAACAGGTGGCATACAACTACAGGATTATTTTTTTTTATTGACAAATCTGAACTAGAACTGTTATCTTCACATCCCTTTTGTCTGATACAATATGTATGGCACTGTCTGAGGTGTCATGCTGTAACATGCATGAAGTTGGATTGTACATAGAAATATAACCTGTGTGAATCGGGCGCAACATTATCGTACATGAACTATCAGATATATTATATCTGATAAAGGCACGATTTTACCTGAGAAGTGATGCATCGGATGAGGCAAGTTTTTTACCTTGAGTATACATACCTAAATCTATATGAAATATAAAAACATCTGATATGTGTTATGTCAGCATCTAGATATATCCTGGAGTACTTGACAGTATTGAGATCTTTACAGGTCCATTTTGATATATCATGAGATCTTTACATGTCCATAGATATGAAATCATGTTACTACAATTGTGTCTGCTGCTACGGCAACACGACATATGCACGATGTCTTGCAAATAAAATATCTTAACTTTCTTGTTTAAAAAAAATAAGTTTATTTATTCTTTAATCCAACCAGAAAGTTTTTATCATATGAAAAGACAGACTAGAAAACACAAATAAATAATAATCGGCCGCGTCTCCGACAGTTTTATGATCAGAACATATCTCTAGCACGACCAAGACAGACTAGAAAACACAAATAAATAATAATCGGCCGCGTCTCCGACAGTTTTTCAGAACATATAGCACTAGGTGTCCTTACTGTCCGTCCCATTCACCGTTCACAGCCTGCACGGCTGTCAGATAAACATGGACCTTAAATTTGTCCTTGACCTTTTGGGTCATGCGTGCCATCTCCACCTCTAACATCTTGCACCACTGTGTGTCAGGAGAAACCTCCTTCTCAGGGGGGGGAGGATGGGCCTGAGCCTGGGTTCTGTTGCCCACTAAGGTCACAAGATCGTTCAAAGATTCCCCGTATGACTCATAAAACTTTTCTCTAGACTGGAGTATCTCTGAGACTGTCTTCTGTTTCTTTTCTCCAGCTTTAAGGTGTTGTGGCTCTCTCTTCTCCAGGTATTCTGCCTTGGCAGCTTCAGTAACCACATTTTTCTTTGGAATATTGTAGTTAATAGTCTTATGTTTTTCACCACTGGTAGAAGGAACAGCACCTTTCTTAGAAGTTTTACCAGACCCCTTGCCCTTATCAAGAGAAGTCAGAGGAGCTGCATCTGATTTTGCAGACCCACCTGCAGAAGTGTTCTTTCTGTGGGGAGAAAACCTTGTCCTACTGGCGATGGAATCGTCGACGATCTCATCTCCAGACTCTGCTTCAGGATTGTGGTCCACATCCTTGACAGTGTCGTCTTCCTCCTCGTCGTTCACCTCAATCACCATCTCATCGGCCTCCTCGGATGGTTCCTCCAGGTGTTTGGGCCGTACGACCTCCTGCAGTGAAATAAATGGTTGAGTATCAAATAAAACAGAAAGAAATTTTCAGCCAGGTGTGTTGTTAAATATCAGGTAAAATCAGGAGCAGAATCGGTGAACTTAAAAATATTACATACAAATCGGGATGGAATCTATTAAACTTTTTAGACAGACAGAAATATTTAATGATTACCTTTTTCTGTGGATAATTGGTGTCACTTTCAAGTTTCTTACACCATGGATCTAAGAACCCACACAGCCGTTTTATGAGGGCTTTCATGTAGGGGAGCTTCCCTTCTTCAGCAGATGACCCCGATTTAATTTTTCCAGACACGATTTTCTGGTAGTCCGATCTCAAAGACGTCATACGGATGTTAATGAAGTAAGCTGAAAGAAAAGGGTTCTTTTTAATATCAGTAACAAAAAGATAAAAAGACTGTATTAAAAAAAATACATTCATATAAGAGTCTGTTACTAAAAACATTAAAAGATAGAATAAATAATTTTACTGCTATATTATACTCAGGTAGCAAAGACAACAGAAGAAAATACTGAAATTATTTTTACCTGGAATGTTGAGTTCATCCAAGATCTTAGCTAGAGCTGTCCATTTTGCAGTGGGGTCCTTGTACAAGGAGTGACTCTTGTCATAAAGGTGGGTGCACTCCTGCCACAGCTCACACAATCGCTCCAGAACTTCTGGATCCTTGAAGAACTGCCTCCCGCTGCCAGCTGCTCCGGAAGGTTTCTTCTTAATTTCTCCTATAGTTTTTTTTGGGGTGACTACAGCCTGACTGTCGTGGATGTCTGCTTCTTCACCCTCCTCACCATCGTCTCCCTGACCTTGACCTTCTTCTTCACTGTCGTCTTGGACCTGCTCGCTCCTACCAGAAAGGGTGTATGGAGGGGATTTAATACAGGCCTTCTTTGCAGGAGGGCCTGATGAACAGGAACTGTCTTGGGTTTTTTCTTGTAGGACCTTTTTCTGCTTCTTGGGAGGAGGTGGCGTCGGAGAACGAGGAGAAGGTGGAGGGCTGACTGACCTCTCCCCCTTTTCCATGTCGGGCAGTAGGTTACGCTTGGTACCCTTCTTGTTAAGGAGACGAGGCAGAGGACCTGAAGTACGGGCACAGGTGGACTCCTCCAACTTGTCACGAGACACAGGAGTGGAAGATAGAAATGGTTCCTGTACACTTAGGTCTAGTGCAGTGTCCTCTATAATGTCAATTTCATCTGAATCTTCGTCCACGACAGCCAGGTCTTTGGTAGTAGTATGTGTACCGGTATTTTTTTTAGACATGGCCGTGCGAGCTTCTCCCAACTCATCTGGTGTCAAGTCGGGCAATCGAGCCTTACCTCTTGCAGAGAAACGTTTCGCTGGAGCCTTGGGTTCTTCCTGCGTCTCTATGACTACGTCTGAACTGTCTTTTTTACTTCTAGGGGGTTTGAAACCCTTGTTTCCTCCCCTTCCCCGACGCCTCGAACCTGCTCTACCCGACATCTTGTTTGTTTACGGCCAAAGCGAAGGTCACATGACTTGCATGTGACAAGCAGCCCGACAGCGGTACCCCAAGCGAGAGAAAAGTGAACTATTTCTGTCGGCCCGACAGCGAAGTAACCCGACAGGTACCCGATTTTTTCTAATCAGTTAGAAAAAATCGGGTACTGTCGGGCACTGTCGGGGACCGTCGGAGATACATCTCCGATGGTTCCCGATGAAAAAAAAATAGGTCTTCCACCGAAGACGATTTAAGCCCGATTCTTGCCCGACAGAAGCCCGATAGTTCCCGATAGCTGCCCGATAGTTCCCGATGCTGCCCGATGCGTCCCCGATGCAACCCGATGACAAAATCGGACAACTATCGGCTTCAGTGGAATACCCGCTAATGACTGCTACCCGTCAGCAACATCAGACAGTAGTTTCATTGCTCTTACAAAATGCATAATCCGATCATGTAGCATGTCAATTGTATAAATACCTCAAGCTGCTACATTGGTGTCATAGCACCTGCATGTTGTAGCACGTGTTTCACCTTGCCACCAGTACCTCACGGCTAGGTGAGCACCTGCCTACCTGACCAGTGGTCTTTTTCACCAGAGGTTAAGATATCTTCAAATGGGGAATGATAGGTGAATGCCATTTCTAAGGGGAACTGAAGATATCTTTGAATTTTTAAAGATATCTCTACCTATCTTTTCATGGAAATCATTGCAAACGTATAACAAATGACAACAGCTTCTATTGAAATGATTTTTGAAGATACCCATAGCCCATATCTTAAATATTACATGCGTATATTCATTTAAGTCTATCACTAGTGAAGACACTTCATAGTCCGTGCAAACGACCACAGAAATTTGTAGCGACAATACCCCATGGTCTCCACTGATAATAAACCCTACACGTGTAGTCATTGCTGACGATAGCAGCATATTTTTTTTTTCCCCCAGTAGACGAGTGAATAGTCAGATGGCTATATGCATCTGTCACATATTAGTCCTAAAGATAGCCACTACTATGTTTGAGGGACATAAAGTGAGGATGTGATTGTCACAAGTTTGTGTGCACAGAAAACAGGATTCCAACTTGGATACTCCAATGGTGTACCTCTGCTTCTTTATTTACTGTTTTTACAGTTCCACATCGTTGCATTCTCAAGACCTCATAAGGCACATAGATTCTCAGATTTGATTGATAAATCAAGCTTGAGCCTTTGTTGCTATTCCAATAGTTAAGATATGCAGAGATGGTACATAGACTGTTAGACCAGAGTAAACAAGAGATTTAAATAGTAAGGATTGTTTGTATTGATAGCCAAAATGATATCTTGCCAGGTGCCAGTTGACAAACGCCAAAGCAATTTGCCATCTGTATGTTACTTTGCCTCTTGTTGATTGAATGTTGCCAGATTGGTTGCCAGTAGCTAATTGTGAATGTTAGTACTCATTGAAGGTATGAATCAATGTTCAATCAACGTTGAAGATATAGATCAATGTTGAATCAACGTTGAATTGAGAACAATATTTCAACATTGATATGTCAACTGTTGATCTGTTGTTGAAATGGTGATGGTTGACAATACTGAAATGGAACGGTTAAAAAAGTGTTGAAGACAGATTGATCAACACTATCAACACAATATCAACCAGTTGTTAATGTTGATGCAATATTTTGTGTCCACTAGGATACAGCATGCAGGAGAATGGAACTCAAGTTAAGAAACAAAAGCCGTATTTTGCTCTGTCTGTATACTAATAGCTTTACGGTAATAAACATGGATGTTGCCATTTATGTTTGAATAGTGGCTGATCCAGGATCTGGAAAAGGAGGGGGCGCGGCCCTAAAGGAGGGGGCGCACACCCTATTTTTGAGCAAATTTTGGGGTCTAAAATATCTAATTAAACTCATAAGTAGTGGGAAAAGGGGAGGGGTGCGCACCCCCGCGTTCCCCCCCCCCCCTCTAAATTCGCCACTGTAGTATAGCTCCTGTTCTCCTCTTGGCTGCATTTGATTTCTGTGACGTACCGGTATTTCTAAAACGTACTAGGATTAGTACCAAAGAGTCATAGGACTGGACTTTGCAGCCGTAATGCGTTGTGCAATCATAGTGGATCTAGTTTACGAAATGACCTCCGGGGGCATACATTTGGTTTGGTCAGGCGGCTACTTATTTGTAGTAAAGTTTGGGCATCAAAATCCCAAAGGAGAATTACCGGTACCTATTGCATTTGTAGTAGAGCACATTGATGGTTTTGAAAATCAAAACCATTCACTGATATAGGAGACCAAACTAATGTATATTTTGATTCCCTTGCATGGTGCATGAAGGCAATGATAAAGATTTAATTGAAAGAGGTGCATTTATGCATCATAACGAAAATGTTCATTTTGTATATAACAGTGACATACTGCATTTAAAAGATAAACCATGCAGTCGTCTGGTGACGTGAGGTGGATTTACTGAGTGTTGACTGTGTGGTCAATCACCTGTGCAGACCGTCACACCAGTGGGGTGTTTCAGAAGCTGGATATGATAATGAACATTAAATATCTGTTTCTAAAACTGTAAGATTCTAAACTTACAACTGCAACCATTATCATCTCTCGCCAGCCATATAGTTATAGACACAGTAAGATAATGGTAATTCTTTAGAAACACATGCAGTTATAAACCTACAATCACTATTAAAACTGCTATCATATCTCCTTATGACCGGTTGTAAACATTACCTGCTTCTGAAACACCCCACTGGACGGCCAGTGTTATCCTGTCTGCTATGGTATCATACCCTCCCCCTCCTGGATGCAGCTTCCCTACGCTTAATCACCTCCCCCCCCCCCGCTCAGCCACCACCACCAGCCCTTAATTTATCTTAACTCTATCACAGATAATAGTCAAGGGGTCCATTTTTGTCCGACAGAATATCAGCCCTCCGACCTACTTAAGTTAAACTCTTAAGACATCACTCTGATCTATCAGTGTTATTTAATATGACACGAGCAGTGATAACCAAGACATTGGCACAATTACAACTGATATCTCCGAAAAAGTAGTCTAATTCATATATATATATATATATATATATATATATATATATATATATATGGGTGGGGCTCCAGAAAATGTCCATTAAGCAAATTTGTCATGTTTTCTTTAATAACTCTGTAATAAGATCATTTCAGGTGATATGAACAGCATGGTTACAAAGATCTCAATGAGTACTTATGTAATAACTAAGGAATAAATTATATTTTTCCTGTTATTTTCTGAATTTACCCATATTTTGCTTGAAAAATACCAAAAAATCCATGTCCCCTGAGAAAAAATGATTTTCATTCAATTTTTTTCTCTATTCACATTGTATTAACCCATTTTGCATTTAATACAACATATTTTAGAGACCCTTCTGTACATCACCGTGAATTTTCAAGAAAATTTTCAAATTTTTTCATTATCTGATGAAAATCTTTAAAAATAGAGTTTTTCTCATAAAATCATGTTTTTATTCAAAAAATGTGTTATCTATATGAATAGAATGCGTTTGAGGTAGTTTTTTGACAGTATGTAGAAGTCTGACACCCACATATTGGAGCAGATATGCAAAAATCTGAATATTTTACTGTTTTCTCTCCATAAATGAGGCCCAAAGAGGGGTAGAAAAATGACCCTTTTAAGGCTATTTTCTTTGGGGAATAATTTATTATATAAATATAAGGCATATAAAGATGAAATTCAGTTGACACTGTGTGTGGTGGGGGCCTGGAAAGGATCTTGCCATTTGATTCCAGAAATTCCACTTCAAAGTATGATAAAAGACAGAAAATTGAAAATGTTACGTTCATCAGATTTATGTTACGTTCATCGGATTCACATGGATGATTTACCTCTAATTTGCCTAATTCTTCAATAATAGTTAAAACAAATATCAATAGGGTACCCAAGTAGTGAACTGCACCAGCTAGTGTAAGAATTTTTTCAATGTAGATTATTGTTTTGCTGTAATAGGAATGCAATCATAAATGTTACGTTCATCAGATTTATGTTACGTTCATCGGATTTAAGTTACGTTCATCAGATTTTTGGTGTTACGTTCATCAGACTGTTACGTTCATCGGATAAAGTGATGATAGCATATGTATGGCATAAATCATCCATGAAGAAAATTTTAAACAACCAGTAAACCTGAGAAAATCAACCTAATCAGCATGGGATATGAATTTTCCAGATAGATATATTCTTTAAGGAGATATTTCATGATTTTCCCCGAAAATGTTACGTTCATCGGATTCAGGCTAATGACTTATCAAAGATAAAATCCTTTATAATGCATAAGTAGATCAAAGAAATATCTTTAGGTATAGCTAATAAAAGTGAATACAATCATTTCCAATTGTCAGTTAGTGGAACATTGTTCAATTTTATATTTTTGTTGTTGTTTACAAGAATTTTTAAATGAACTTAGAGCAAATCCATCATTTTCTCAATTTACCTGATATTTTAAGCATGACACAAGATATGTGGAAACGAAGGAAAAATTTATATATGATATTCTGTGCATAGAAGAGATACATCTCTACCAGGTTCCAGTAAATATATATCATGGTATATTGTTTGAAAATCATTTTTCCACAATTTTATCTCATTTAATCAAATCTGATGAACGTAACACCCCTCTTAATGCTTAAAATATATGCATTTTGAGCTAAAAAATAGAAAATGATGGAAAAATCCCAACTTCACAATATTTACCATTCTCATGGCTTATCACCTCCTCCACAGACATGTAAAACTATAGAAGTCTAAGGGTAATTAAAAAATTTGATCATTTTTTCTCAAAATTGGACATTTTCTGGAGCCCCACCCATATATATATATATATATATATATATATATATATATATATATATATATATATATATATAAAGTCATGTGGTATATTAACGTGGAGCCGACGTCCACAAGTACCTTCCACAGACCACCACGTGTCGCTCCCACCCCCTGCTACGACCCATCAGAGCATGCATGGTGACCCCTGCCCTGAGGGTCTGACCCCTGTCCAACTTACCCCCCCCCCCTTCCCTTTTCGCCATGGGCCGATGAATTGACAGTGAGGGGCATAAGTTGTGGATCTGTACAAACCACAAAACATGTGGACCCGTGTAAGTGCTAGTGCCATCTCAACTGGTATTCTACGTGAAAATAATGTGATTGCTTTCTGTTTAAATTAACCCCATGTACGATGCAAAGCTCGGGGACGCGTCCTCTTCAACTACACCGTCAATATATAAGAGATGAATACCCAATGCTAGTTTGGCGGCGGCAGATTTATCAGCAACACGAGGTGGGAGGGGTGGACACATGGTTAGAGGGTAGGAGACAGACAGTATGTATACGTTGGCCGCGGGTGGTGGGAGGGGCGGGCCGGTGACAGGTGGTATGAAGCCCGGTCTTTCCTGCAGTAGGTGAGAGTAGGAGCTTACCTGGGGATGTGACTGATGTGTGTCAACAGGCGCGCTGCAGTGTCACCCCGTGTTATATTGCCTGTCAACTTTAAAACAGGATATGGACGATTGAAAAATTAGATTAGGGCGTAGCCCAGTGAGGAGAAATATAACTTAACCTTTATCTATCTCTCATGACTTTTGAAATACGATTTGTGTCATTCCTTTTACATCAAAAGGGAATTTGGAAATGCTTTGCAGCAAGGCTATTCGCGTGGAACATACGGTACGTTTCGCATGAATGGACGCCGGCATAAAGTGTCACTTTCACTATACTACTCACAACATCTGCCCGCACAGCACAGCAACAAGTTACGACGTCATGGCTGCAACAATTGTCATTGATATATGTCATAAGCATTCTGGTATTCTGTAGATTGATGAACTGCAGGAAGATATATGATATACCAACACCATCCTTGTGTGCCGATCTACAGTATACTTTAGTACTACATGTACATGTATTTACGTACAGGGTAGTAGTATATGGAAAGTCGAATACAATCCAGGCTTGAACAAAAAATGGAGCTGGAATGTGGCGTGGTTTGAGAAATATCGGAATCAGATATTGAGAATTACATTCGACAAAAATGCACAAAAATGCTCAAATAGAGATGCCGCTTATGAATAAAGCGTTGGGCACTAAATAAGAATGATGCAGCTTAGTGAATGCAGAGGTTCAGGTCCATGGTGGGTGCTAGCAGTGTGTGTATGGGGAGGGGGTTCAGCTTAGTGAATGCAGAGTTTCAGGTCCAGGGTGGGTGCTAGCAGTGTGTGTACGGGGAGGGGGTTCAGCTTAGTGAATGCAGAGGTTCAGATCCAGGGTGGGTGCTAGCAGTGTGTGTATGGGGAGGGGGTTCAGCTTAGTGAATGCAGAGGTTCAGGTCCTAGGTGGGTGCTAGCAGTGTGTGTATGGGGAGGGGGTTCAGCTTAGTGAATGCCGAGGTTCAGGTCCTGGGTGGGTGCTAGCAGTGTGTGTATGGGGAGGGGGTTCAGCTTAGTGAATGCAGAGGTTCAGGTCCAGGGTGGGTGCTAGCAGTGTGTGTATGGGGAGGGGGTTCAGCTTAGTGAATGCAGAGGTTCAGGTCCAGGGTGGGTGCTAGTAGTGTGTGTATGGGGAGGGGGTTCAGCTTAGTGAATGCAGAGGTTCAGGTCCAGGGTGGGTGCTAGCAGTGTGTGTATGGGGAGGAGGTTCAGCTTAGTGAATGCAGAGGTTCAGGTCCTAGGTGGGTGCTAGCAGTGTGTGTATGGGGAGGGGGTTCAGCTTAGTGAATGCCAAGGTTCAGGTCCTGGGTGGGTGCTAGCAGTGTGTGTACGGGGAGGGGGTTCAGCTTAGTGAATGCAGAGGTCCAGGTTCAGGGTGGGTGCAGAGGTTCAGGTTCAGGGTGGGTTCAGCTTAGTGAATGCAGAGGTTCAGGTTCAGGGTGGGTGCTAGCAGTGTGTGTATGGGGAGGGGGTTCAGCTTAGTGAATGCAGAGGTTCAGGTCCTGGGTGGGTGCTAGCAGTGTGTGTATGGGGAGGGGGTTCAGCTTAGTGAATGCAGAGGTTCAGGTTCAGGGTGGGTGCTAGCAGTGTGTGTACGGGGAGGGGGTTCAGCTTAGTAAATGCAGAGGTTCAGGTTCAGGGTGGGTGCTAGCAGTGTGTGTACAGGGAGGGGGTTCAGCTTAGTGAATGCAGAGGTTCAGGTCCATGGTGGGTGCTAGCAGTGTGTGTACGGGGAGGGGGTTCAGCTTAGTGAATGCAGAGGTTCAGGTTCAGGGTGGGTGCTAGCAGTGTGTGTACGGGGAGGGGTTCAGCTTAGTAAATGCAGAGGTTCAGGTCCATGGTGGGTGCTAGCAGTGTGTGTACGGGGAGGGGGTTCAGCTTAGTGAATGCAGAGGTTCAGGTCCTGGGTGGGTGCTAGCAGTGTGTGTACGGGGAGGGGGTTCCTGGTCAGTTCTGGTAGCAGCTGGACTGCCCTAACTCTATTACCGCTGCACAGAACTGACCACTAACCATCATCACCACCCAACAATCTCCAATATATTAACCAATGGTCATCGATAGATCTGTTGGCCGCGACCCAGGAGTCAAGAGGGGAGAAAACAGAGGCACTGAGGACGGGATGCCTACAGGGGGTCGGTAGGAGGCGCTAGTAGAGCCACGTGTCGGCAGAACAGCGAACATGCACTTCCGGGCGATGATTGGTGAACAATGGCGTCAGATGGCTGCTTCTACCGGGCGATAAATGGACAATCAAGGCACTCTTAGCCATGTCGCCTGAGTCTGAGGAGGTACGAAGGGAGTGGAGGGGGGGCTGAGCGACTTGGGTAGAACGCTGGAGGCATTGAAGAGACGGGGAGAGGGGGGAGGGTCTTGGCCTCGGACCACTAGTCTTAATGAAGTGGGAGAGGGACACTTACAACGGAAGCTCATCTAATTTACTCCCCCAGCTCCTTCACACCAGCGTCCAACGGGCATTACAACAACACTCCTTCCTACTCCTCACAAACTCCTTCTCCCAGAGTGCACCGTCACCGGGCACGATTTATGGGTTCTAGGAAATACGTAAATATAATTACCGTATCACTTTAATAGGTAATTTATCAGCGCAGTCCCGGCCCGGTGATGTTTCAATCAGCGGTTAATTTCTTTTACCGGGCTGCGTTTTCTAAATGAGCGGTTGTGATTCGTTAATCAAGCGGTGAGGGAGGCATCCGCGCATGCGTCTCAGTCGATCTCGGAGAAAGGGACGGTGACGCGCAGACGACAATTTTTCTCCATTACGGCTGGCGCTGGTTGCCGCTGGTAGCGGCGACCCGTGTGGCTATAGTGAAATATGAGCGCCCACCAAGGGGTGCACTTTCAATCACGGCAATCACCGTATTTATACTATCAATTAGCGCCTAGAAATAAATTGTTCAGAAGTGCTGATTAAATAATTGTCGAATCGCCATTACTGCGAGGTACCATGAGCTTGGCGCTTATGGGCCAAGGCTCTTCTTAACCTGCCATGCTGTCTCTCACATGCACCAGCAAACACCCCGCCCCTCACCCCAGTCACTATCTCTCTCGTGCTAAATTTGATTCCTCTGCCTTGGACCTTTGGCGCTTTTCAATCCATTTACTCGACCAAAAGATAAGGGAGGGTATCTAATGTAATTTTGGTCTCCTTTCCATTCAGGGGAGGAGGCGGAAGCCATGACTTTCGGTTTTGTCAATGGAAAGCCCTGTTTACACCACAACAACAGGCGGGGAATTGAGGAGGGAAAGTGGAATGTTAAATTGCCCAGGCTGTTAGCCGTATAAACGCCAGGATAAATAAAGAATTAAAGAATTATCAGTGGGTGCATTCGTGGTAATGATGCACCATTTACAAGGCCGGCCGTACACCCACTTATTCGGTGTAATGTCTTATTGCGTAAGATTAGTGCTCATAAAACGCATTCATTTAGTTAACTAAAAGATGATGGAATATGACAGTGTCAAATGACTTTAAATTATATATATATATATATATATATATATATATATATATATATATATATATATATATATATGTGTGTGTGTGTGTGTGTGTGTGTGTGTGTGTGTGTGTGTGTATGCATTATGTACAAAACTGATGGCACACATTTAGTACACAATAGAGAAAACGTGAGAAGAGTCTAAATAAAATGCCGAACATTTCTTGTGCCGTTTTTGAAAACGCATTGTATATCCCTGAAAATGTTAAGCATCATCATGTGATAGCTGTTCACATGTAGAAATGGTACAACATGATTGTTGAGAGAAGATATCCAGTTTAACTCTACGAGAAAATTAAAGAGAAACAGTACCCTATTTTCACGATGGTGTATTTTCTTGGCATTTATAGCAAATATAAAGATTCTGGCATAGTTTGTGAAATATCTATATTATCATAGAGGAGAGCTGTATCTGATGACGTCACCATGGATTGGGCAAAATGCATCCCAGTAGTGCTTGCATAGTACCCAGTAGTGCTTGCATAGTACCCAGTAGTTCTTGCATAGGACTGAGACGATGCAATTAGATGCTCTCTGTAGTTTTTCTTCGGGCAGGATTTATCTATTCCTTTGAAAACATCACTAAATAATCCTACAGAAGTTCCATATACAATAGCATGATGGTGGGCATTTTGATATTTTAACTAAACCGCTTTTTTGTAATTTTAACCTCTTATGCATAAACAATGCAGAACCTGATGCATTTGGACAATTATGATATCATCAGATGCATCAGATAAACCTGCTCCTCTCCTCTATAGTGGCAAATATTTCAATATCAGAATCATGCTATTTGAGATAAATGCTATCAAAATACCCTATTATGAAAAAAGGGTACTGTTTCCCTTTAACTATTCAGAGCACTTAGCCCCCCAAAAAATATTTTATGTTTCCGGTAACATAATTACAAAAAATTGAGGTAGATAGGTCGGATTTTTTGTTAATTTTTTTTTTTTTTTTTTTGCTGAACCATATTTTTGGCCTGCTGTTATTTATAATCGAGTGACAAATGATCAAATCTATGTAATATACCATCCAATACATGAATGGCTTGGGCAGAAAGGTTGGATTTTGCATTTGGATACAGTGGTGGATCCAGGATTTTGAAAAGGAAGGGGCGCGGCCCGAAAGGAGGGGGCGCACCCCCTACTTTTGGACAATTTTTAGGGTCCAAAATATGTAGTTAAAATCTTAAGTACTGGACGCGCCCCCACGCCCCCCCCCCCTCTAGATACAAGCAACTAATCAAAATATTAGAAATATGAAATTAATGCGATAAAATTATGAAAACAGGTTGTCGAAATAAAATTACCTGGCAAAATGTTTTATAAGTTTGGAATATGTAGTCCTCAACATCTCTAAATATATAGGCACCCTTTCACAGTGTAAACCAAGAAATTAAGAGAAAAAGGTCTAATGTACCTGTGATGAAATGAATGTAAACATTAAGCATTTCCAAATAAAATTATAACGCCCCCCCCCCTCGCAAAATAGCAACTTTGATGTCGTCACAACACCTTTCATATTAACAATGGAAAACAACAACAGATTATGACGCCTAACATCACACATTGTAGACACGTCCACCGGTCCCTTTCACCTCCCCGATGTCACTCTGATTAGTTCACACGAACCTGTCTCTCACAAACTAAGCAGATGGACGCCATGATCGCCGTCTCTGACGTCATAACATAGAGGCGTCACATCTGCCACCGACATCCCATAATAATCGCTCGGCTGCGTTTGACCCCCCACTGAGAGGACATGAGCAACAGAGGTGATGACGTCGTCGAGGGGGTCTCCACAACGTCGCCACGACGTGTGTATGTTGTCAGAATGGTGGCTCTGTCTGTTGTGACGTCACAAACCTGCCATCAGCAACTGGAGCTCGTCATGTCACCTCCCTCTAAAATGGTACCAACACGGGCGTGAGAAGCACACGATCGGAAGAGATTACAAGTACTGTTATCAAGCGGGGGGTCTTTTTGTTTCTATAAAGTGTCTCTGCACTCTGCAAAAGCTCCTCCATTCTAAGAACAGATCGTATGACATTAAATCTATTTTGTTGAAAGGCGCCATATGCTTGTATGTGTACAATACATGTGCAATATTTGAGAAAAGTTGACGAACAATGAATTACTCCAAACATGGGCCAGCTGTAACCACCTCTATACATTAGACAATGTAGTATCCCGTGTGTAATATACACATGTAATAACTTGATATGTCTTTGACACAATTAGCGTATTGCTTAAACTATGGTCAATTTATGTGACATGTACTGGGAATAGGGACCTTAATGCACCCTGCACTAAGGGCCCGTTTTGCAGATCCTGTCACTTATATATAGCATATACTTTATAGATGGATCTCCTTCTGTGTCCATATTTCTAACTCTAGCACTCAAGTGAGTTATAGATATGGTTATTTTAATCAATGAGTTGCCACTTTTGTCAAATCTAATATATGATAAAAAAAATGTTACTGCATGCTTAGCTGAGGCATGTCTGAATTTTTCTACCCATACTGTATATATGGTATATACATCTAATAAGATTTTATACTAAGAAAAGAAATCTCCTCGTGTCTAAATCAATTGAATGAGTCATTAAAGTTATAATATGATTAGTACACAGCATGAAACAACAAGTAAAAAACAATGGAAACATGTGATCATGCATTCTAAGATGTTTGGTGTTGCATCTACAGCACGTACAATGAACATAAAGTAAGGTTTTATTTCCTCCAGATAGAACCCGACACCCTGGGATGAAAAGGATGACCCCTGATCCGCCCCCATCACACAGTATACACCTACATAGCCAGTCCATGTCGGACAACCTGAGTTAGATATCAGTATGGAGATGGGGCCGGCTGGTGATTGCTTAATGAGATGTAGGGATTCTACCCACACCTCTGGGCAGGTGGTATGATAAACATGCCACTTTCACCTGGGTCTTACAACCCCCCCCCCCCTTACCTCTGGTCCTCCGGTACTGCACCCCTCCCCCCGCACAACAAATTCGCACCTGGTTCCTTCAGACTCTACACACTCTCTGCTTCCACACCGCGTACTTAATTCAAACACAAAGATGTGTTTCATCCAGTATGATAACTCTGTATAGATAGCCCCACTTGTACAGAATTCATGGTTTTCATTTACAGATTTAGTTTGACGTCGTTTCTTTAGCAATATGGGTGAGTGCAAAGAAAAAATAAAACTGTTATTTGAGTTCAGGCATCTGAAACAGATAGTTATGACCACCATCCCCTTTTGCAGCCATGTTCTCACCCACATGTCTACCTGTGCCCTCTCCCTCCTCCATGTACCCTCACCTGCACGTTGCCACCACCGCACATCTTCACACTTGAATCCTAATCAGCCCCGTCCCTCCCCTCCTGGGTGAAAGGTGTTATACCTTATCCACACCTTTGATCTTGATTCATTTCTGCGCGATCGAACCTAACTGATCGATTAACTAACTGAGCGATTACTTGACTTGTACGCATGTTGATAATCCAGATAAGCTGTACAATTATGAAGAAGATATAAAAAGACTAAATAAATAGGGAGGTAGAGCCAGACGGACCGAACGGCCGATGCATATGCAATAGACACACCATGAGATACAAGAGCAACAAAACGACTGCCACTATCTTGTGTTTCGATATTCCTCTAAAGTTAATTATATTGTTTTATACGACCATATTTATTACATATTCAAAGAACTTATATGAAACCCCTCGTGAAGAGTCCCATCGATGACATGACAGAACATAATGGTACCTTAATTTTTGATACAGGAAATCCACGGCTCATTTCCGTTTCTGGACCTTTATGCATCCTCCCACCATCTGATCTCCTTTTTGTGATTGACAGCCCCAAATCTCAGGCTCCACTGTTGACAGGGTCCACATTGTGGTGGGTATCTAAAACTTTACGAACTTAGCAGTATTAATTATTAGCCAATGAGATAATCACAAATATTCACTGCGGCCCATCCGGGTGCCAGTTGGTACCCATCTGATACACTGTAAAAAGTTTATGTATACATACAGCAAACTTTGCTGTGATCATACAGTAAAAGTTGCTGTAATCTAAAATACAGCAACTTTTGCTGTACAAGTATCAACTTTGTTGCTGTAAATACAACATTACAGCAAGTGTTGCTGTAGATATACTCTCATATATTTGCTGTAGCCCCAAATACAGCAACACCCACTGTTCAGGTACTGAGTGTTTTGCTGTAGATGCAGGATTACAGCAAGTACTGCTGTAGACATTGTGGTTCTCTGCTTTGGCACCAGGTGGCCTTAGTGTCTCTTTGGCAGATAATTTTACTCAAAGCTGGATCTATTTTCATCTATGAAAAGGAAGTGAAATGTGTCACATAATTGAATACTTTGCAAGAGTCAACATATTTTATTTTAGTTTGATAACATGTAGAACTATTCATTAAACTATGTAAACTAAAGCAGAAACTTCTACATTCTGTCACACACACCTTTCCTGTGGCTTAGAAGTAAATATGAGTATGGACACCAAGCTTCCTAGTGTATCAGCTAAAGTGCCAGTTGCAAAGATGATGTAATACACCACACTTGCCTGTTGTGACTTGGGTGTGATACTCAATGGCTAGTTTTACACCCATTTAGTCATAAATGATGCTACATAGCTGGCTATCATGATGGTCCAACTATATATTTCTACTTGGTCAGGCCAACCAAAATGCAATGACCAAAACATTACAATCTTCTGTACATTTACAGCAAATTACAATCTACTGTGTATTTACAGCAAATTCTACTGGAACAATTGCTGCCAGCAACTTTTGCTGTTCAACAACAGTAGTATGATTTACAGTAGAAGTTACTGTAGTCAAACAGGAGATGTTGCTGTACCTTTACAGCAAGTCAGTTGCTGTAGACCTACAGCAAAATCTACTGGAACAATTGCTGCCAGCAACTTTTGCTGTAGATGTACAGCATTTACTATTTACAGTGTAGGTCTTATCAGTAGAACTCGTTGGTAACAAGCTGCAGCAATTATCCGTTTTGACAGATTCATTTCTTCCTGTATATCAGCTGTAGGAGCCTCCTTCCAGTGCAGGGGCGTAGGAAAAGGGGTGGGCCAGGGCGGCTAGTCCCCCCCCCAAATCATAAAGGAGGTGGGGCCTGAGTATGTCTGGACCCCCAAAAAAATTACCAAGAAATCATAATGAATTGAACAAGAAGCTAAAACTTTGCATTTCAAAATAGATTGACATAGTAATCGGATAGGGAAATTGGGGGCCTGGGCCTTAAATCAGCTCTAAAATTCATCAAAAATTACTTTTCTATAAAAGTTGTATATAGGTATGTATAGGCTCTATTGCGCTTGAGCCGACAATTCAAGGTGGTCAATGTGGGGCCCCCGCTGGGCCCCCTTAATGAAGATTTGCTTCCTACGCCTCTGCAGTGTTGCGTTTCCCAGTTAGCCATTACCTCATACTATCTTCTAAACCTAGATATATCAATAAACCCTGTGATTGAATATGGCATAGACCAGTGCAAGTGCTGGAGTCTTTGGTAGACTAAATCTGAATCTGGAAGCTGTACATATGATGAGTGTATGTGTGTGGGTGGGGGGGGGGGTAGTATGAGGTGGTAGTGTTGAGTGGGGGCTATAGTTCTGAGAGGGGTTAGGGTCCTTATCTGCCTACAGTAAGACTGGGGACCAACAAAAGACCTCTTTTATTGACTGATTCAGGAGACGTTTACAAACGCAGCTCTCCTTTCACACCCCTCACCCTTAACCACCCCACCACAGCCAGGTATGTTGTGTTTG
The DNA here is from genome assembly GCA_949317995.1 of Acholoe squamosa. NCBI lineage: Eukaryota > Metazoa > Annelida > Polychaeta > Phyllodocida > Polynoidae > Acholoe > Acholoe squamosa. Next base: position 46,317,337 of record OX439037.1, read on the forward strand.
CATGAGCAGTGGCAGCCCCGCCGCCATCCCCATGTTCCTGTGTGCTTACATCTCGTATGTCAGCCACCCCTCTGGGGCTCACTAACCCATTACTAACACACCCAGATCCCCACTAAGCTGTGACTTTTCCAACTCTCAACCCAAGGCAGGTAGTGAAGGGGTCTCTCACCCCTTTCAGCATTGCCCACATGCCAACTTACCCTGGCCGCACCCAGAGCTGTTAACCCTTTAACTTTATGGGATGTGTGGAACTGTACTAAATATGTGCCATTTTGTCTTTATGAGACATGGATGCATGCCTAGTGAATAGCCTGCATCTTATGTATGATGCATTCCTAGGAAAGTAGGATTAAGGGTCAATACACTCTGGGCCCGTTAGACAGGCAATGCAGATGAGTAACCCACTCCTGCTGAGTTGGTGCATCATGCTGACAAAATAGGCACTATTAACCTTGAGTCATCCTAGCATCCTTAAGGGGTTAGTAGCCGGTCAGCAGCCCGCCTTGTGTTGTTTGACTCCGGGATTAGACAACAAAAGCCGACCTGCTAATCCTTGTCACTGACACCGCCAGATGGCGCATCGAGCACGACGTGACGACAGCACTGGACATAGCGTCCAGGGAGAGAGAAGGACCATAAAGGACCAGAGATGGTTATGACCTGCAAGCAGCCATGGTGTCCCCTTGGTGTACTGCTTGTTCCATTCAAAGAGAGTAAGATTAGTCCTTGTGAATCTTGAGGGTGTTGCGAAAGGATAGGAAATGAGTTCTGTCGGAGGTGCTATTCTCAAAACGGAACTCAGGTCATCAATTCTTTGTTTTACCCTAAGGTAATTGGTCATAGAAATGGTTGAGGAGTGGTCCTGAATTAATAAATCAGGGGCGTAGGAAAAGGGGGGGGGGGCAGGCCCCCCTGGCCCCCCAATAATGAGGAGGTTCCAAATATAAGCCTATATAAAAATATAGCAGGCCCCCCCAACCGACACCCATGGAGGGTATTGCTCCTATTGTCAAAAGAGCTGTGAGTATGTGCCCTCTTTTCTAAACAAGGCGTGCACTGCTTCACCATTCAACTTGTACTCACCACATTAGTCTGAAAAGTCACCTGGAGGGTATCTCAAACAGATTTGGAATTGATCCTGTCGGAGGTGATAATTCCAAAATTGAACTCACTGACCTTCTGGAGTGGATTCCCTCTTGTATTGTAAAGAGGGAGTCAGTTATAGGAGTGGTATAGGAGGGGTCCAGTCTTTTATTTTGCAACTCGACCTATTTCCGTGCAGTTCAATTGTAGCAGAGGTCAAGCAGGGAAGTCTGTTCTTAGGGTGAGAAATGTAGGAGAACTGCAGGATCAAATAGTTATGGTGAGAACTGGTTTCCCAATCTTATTGAGATACCCTACTGGCCTTGTTTGAAATAGAGAGAGCTGCGTCACACGCTCTATAGTTTATCATACTGACTGACTTCTCCCAACTAGGTACCTACTCAAATCCCCCTTTTTTAGCACTGTACTCGAATGACCACTTGTGAGCAACAAAAGGGACAAGTTATAGCTGCATGAAAAGAAAGGACTGGAAACAAGGGCATTTTTAGCCAGCTCTTCCTTTTACTATAGGAGCAACACCCTCCTGGAGGCTGTTGCGAAAAGATTTGGAATTCAATTCTCACTGTAACTAATGCATCTTCCAGTTCCTCCCGATTCTCCACCCAGGGAGACCAATTCCCACCTTATACTGTAATGGAATTGACTTACTCTGAATTAGACTGCATTGCAAAAAGTTGAGGAACTGGTTCTATGATTAATTCCACCTGAATGCTTCCCATAGTCGAAAGGCCAGGGAATTGGAGAAAGGAACTGTCTGGGAATTGGTTCTCGATTAGGAAGCATTCACCAGTTCCTGACCATTCCTAAACTACTTCTATGACCAATTATCTTTTGGCAACCCAACAGGGAATTGATTCCCTGAGGTCAGTCAGTTCCATTTTGGGAATACCACCTCCGACAAAATCGTTTCCAAATCTTTTTGCAATAGCCTGCTGGAGGCTGTTGCAAAAAGATTTGGAATTCAATTCTCACTGTAACTAATGCATCTTCCAGTTCCTCCTGATTCTCCACCCAGGGAGACCAATCCCCACCTTATACTGTAATGGAATTGACTTACTCTGAATTAGACTGCATTTCCAAAGGTTGAGGAACTGGTTCCATGATTAATTCCACCTGAATTCTTCCCATAGTCGAAAGGCCAGGAGGGTATCTCAAAAAGATTGGGAAACCAGTTCTCACCGTAACTATTTGATCCTGCAGTTCTCCTACATTTCTCACCCTAAGAACAGACTTCCCTGCTTGACCTCTGCTACAAGTGAACTGCATGGAAATAGGTTGAGTTGCAAAATAAGAGACTGGACCCCTCCTATACCACTCCTATAAATGACTCCCTCTTTACAATACAAGAGGGAATCCACTCCAGACTGTCAGTGAGTTCAATTTTGGAATTATCACCTCCGACAGGATCAATTCCAAATCTTTTTGAGATACCCTCCTCAGGGAATTGGAGAAAGGAACTGTCTGGGAATTGGTTCTCGATTAGGAAGCATTCACCAGTTCCTGACCACTCCTAAACTACTTCTATGACCAATTATCTTTTGGCAACCCAACAGGGAATTGATTCCCTGAGGTCAGTCAGTTCCATTTTGGGAATACCACCTCCGACAAAATCGTTTCCAAATCTTTTTGCAACAGCCTGCTGGCCTACCTACTATATGGGAAGCACTCAGGTGGAACCAATCATGGAACCAATTCCCACAACTTTTTGCCACACAGTCTGATTCAGAGGAAGTCAATTCCATTAGAGTATGAGCTGGGAAGTGGCTTCTCAGGCTAGATAATCGCAGGGAACTGCAGGGTGAATTAACTGGTGAGAATTAATTCCCAGCCTCCAGGGAGGCTATTGCGAAAAAGAATCCGAACCGAATTCTCACTGTCATAACTCACCTTCCAGTTCCTGGCTGTTCTGCTTCCCAGAACCCACATTCCACCTTACACTCAGAATCAGTCCTCTTAGTGTGAGTCATACTGGGAATCATTCCCCAATTCATGAAAACTTATAAGAATCAATTCTATAACCTATTACCTTGCCACAAAACAGGGGAGAAGTCATTGCCTGCGGGTAGTCAGTTCCAATTTGGGAATAGCACCTCAGACAGAATTGATTTCCTGTCCTTTCGCAACAACCTCCAGGGGTCTATTACTCCTAAGTACGAAGAATATTTACCAAGGAACCAGGACGAGGAGGCTTCTGCAAAAAGATGGATTCAAATCAGGGCCTATTTGGGCCTTAAAGATTTCACTAAAGTAGGTGTGCACTTTATACGGTGCAAAAGGTGCTTCCTCTCTACGTGAGAATTTTCGATAGTTCTTGATTCCCCATTGGAGATCAGCGATTACTGTATAATTTAGCTGGGAGCACCAAACAGTAGCCCTCCTTGAAGATGCACACCTTCCAATTTCACGTGCTAGAAGAGTGTTTGAATATCCCACACAAGTTATATGGTAATTATGCTTTTAATAGACACATTTAAATCTCATGCACATTTCCCCAAGATTGTGGTTTTATTGTCTGCTACCATGGCAGTGTAGTCGACCATATACTGCCATATAGAACCACTGGTACCCAGTTCATTGAGACATCCCAGTAGCAACTGGCCTCACAAAACTCTGGGAATCAGTAAAGGGACAATATTTGTCATAGTGTTGGCACGACCGACAGAGGGCAATGCTGCTGGTTGTGGTGTCGAATTCAAGCAAGATTATGTTTTACCAGGCGTTGTTCTTTCATTACAGCATACTGCTTTTATGAATTTCTGATTGGGAGACTATTAAAATCGGAGATACATGAAGCTCAGTAAGGTTTCCTGTGTATATAGACCTATTACCCAGTCTAAAATATGCCCAGCAAATTGTCGTCATCTGTCGCCATGATTGGTCATCAATGGTGTCTCCTTTTTGAGTGATAACTCATTCCGTCATCTTTCGCCATTGTGAGTTAGACTCACTTGGCATAGCAATTGCTATTCCTGGTGATCTTGTGCTATAACGACATCATGTTCCATCTAGTGACATGGGCGAGCCACTTCACACAGGTTGACGAGGACTCATGACAATTTGCTGGGCATGCTGTTCTTCATGGGAACAAGGGAACCTCATTAGTTTTTGAACTTGAGGACTCCCGTCGTCACCCCCTCAAAGATAGAAAAAGTGGACTCTCGATGTTACTCCCATAGTCCACTAGGCTTGTGTTGCAGAAATTTATATAGGAAATGTATGGCTCAATCACGAGACAGATGCCAATTGGACTATAGGTTTTAGTAAAAGTAGCCAGTGTGTAATATGTTGATAGTCCACTCGGCCTCTGTTGCACAAATAAGCCATACATTTCCTACCATAATCTCCCATATATAAGGCGCGTCTTATAAGCGAAGCAGACCATGAATGGGTCTTATATGCGGGTTTTTCCGATATCTCAATTGGTTAGGGTTAAGATAAGGTTGGGTATGATGATCCACCAGATGGAGCCAGTACACCATTTATATACACTTGCTATATGTTTGACTTAAGAACAGATGTTCCAACTATGTTTAGATAATGTTATGATTTAAATTCATTCCCTAACATGCTACAACATTGATAGAATGCATGAATGTAGGAAAATAAATCAAAAGAACTGATGATACAATGTTAGAGATAAGTTCTACTTCTGGTCACACCTCATTTGTGGCATTCAAAAAAATATATGATCAGCATCATACCCAACCTTATCTTAACACTAACCAAGGCTATCCCCAACTACAAGGAGACCCTTGTAGGCAGGCCATGCACAATATACGCCTTGTATGCGGACCAGACCTCCTGAGTTGGGGGTGCGCCTTGTACACAGGTTTTTCAAAATTCCTATTCAGGGGAGATAGGTGCGCCTTCTACGTGAACCAACCTTCCTGAGATGGGGTGTGCCTTCTACACAGGCTGCACCTTCTATGGGAGAGATTACGGTATATAAATTTCTGTGACAGAGGCCTAGTGGACTATGGGTGGTAGCAAATAATGTTGAAGTCTTCCTATGTCGGTGCAGTTGAAATGTACCCTTAGAATCTCGCATCTGGTGAATCTCATTGTCAATAATGCATCCCGCTACCCTTCTAAAATGCGCAACAATATTTTTCTTGCCACATGGAGCACTTAGGGACTGTGGTAAGGGCCTATCTCCAGTACACGACTGACGTGACCGACCTTCTGACTAAATATTGCCTAGTGGAGATAGGCCCTAAAGTGAAGCTAAAGTGAAACTAAACGTTCAAGGAGCCAGTGCTACACTGGTTATCTCTACCTTCAATAAGTTGGAGGGATAAAAAGAATCAAGGCCTGGTATCATCAGGAGGGCATTTCTTAACACAATACTCCCTCCATGCTGTACCGAAATTTCTATTGGAATAGCATTGGAATTTTACAGCCGTAGGGCAGTGTGTGATCGTACTGCCTTCTGGTGTTATCTGACTTTTCCATTATATTTGTGTTAATCATAATGAATCTAATATTATACAATTCAATAATGTGCTCAGGAGTTAGTTTCCAAGATATTTCCAAGTTTGTCAGGAGATCTATTTTACCTGCCTTCAAAGATTTCCTGTCTGTACTGGCAAGGGTGTCTTTTCTATCTGGAGGTTAATTCAAAAGATCCTCGGATTTCTACTCCTGCAATCTTAGTGTAGGCACATATCATAAGACCTGGCCAGTCTACCCTATCTAATGCAGTGGCTGCAGGCCTGTCAGGAATAGCAAGTCCTGAGATCACTTCACTATTCCTTTTCCAGCGCTAAGATCCCTGCGATCTTAGTGAAAGAATTGCATAGTGGTTTAACCTGAGTACAAGAGTACTTACAGGGAACACTCCTGATCGTAAGAGTGAATAGCCTGCTGCATACATATAGAGGGGAGGGAGGATGTTTGCTGAGTGTCCTTGAGGGCTCTTAGGGCTACTCATGCATTAAGTGCACTCTAAGGTTTTTCTTCCCTTCTCTCTCTTTGTCCTGGGGGGGGCACAGTGCTTCTAATAGGCAAGCATAAATCATACATTCATGGGAACAATTTTTGAATACTGTACGGGGTCAACTGCACCCTGTGCTCTTTTAATAGCCCATATGGGGACGGGGAATGACGGTATAAACACTGTTGTGAAGAAGAGTGACTCCACCGCTATTCCTTTATTTTGGGACTCTTACCCCTGTGCCCAGTCAGTACTTGTTGGAATAGTGTAGGAGGGCTGAGGCTAAGATCGATGCGATCTTAGTGCTGGCTAAGAAAAGTGAACGCAGTCTAATCTTAAGATCACTTAGTAGGAAAAGGTGGAATAATTCCTAAGATTGCTGAGGTTGCGATCCCAGGATCTTTTGAATTAACCTCCTGATTCAAATCCCAAGAGCTATAAAATATACCCATACCTCTATGCCCTACACGTGCCAGCTCCAGACCAAGTGAGGTAGGGAGGGGGTCATTGAACAGACTGGGATCAGCCTAAATCACTCAACTTCGGAGAATTAGCATCACCTGATATTACATCGATAGTCCCCTAAGCCTCTGTTGCCAAAATTTATATAGGAAATGTAAGGCTTAATTCCGCGACAGAGGCCAAGTGGCCTATGCAGGCATAGGTCAGTCGTATCTGAAAGCTCCCCAGCCGGGAGGGTGATACAGGCAGAGGCAGTGGGGCTCTAGACCTTTGGGTAGGAGAGAATGAGAAAGAAGTTTCTCAAAGTAACAATATCATTGAAAAGTTAGAAGGAAAATTCACAGAAAATCTAAAACAGATAATAATTTTCTAAAAATTAAGGAAATGTAGAAAATACTCAGCCTATTTAGTAATAGAAATTACCTCTTTTAAGAAAATTGGAGAGATTTGTAAACCAGGGGTCAGAAGTAGGAGGCCTCAATTGGACCCTTATCTTATCTCTGATCTCCGATCTTCTCAAAACTTCTCCCGACTGACCACTAACTGTATGGGTTTATGGGGTTGATGAGGCACTTATACATGCAGCACATTGTACGCATTGTTGTGTTTATAACTTGTTAACAGCCTGCGTGCTCAATATCATTCAGGATTTAGGATGTTTTGGGTCACACGTTTTCCTTCTGATGTAATTGTCGCATTTTATACACACAGAATTAATCAATCGATACCTCCTTATCTTTTTTCTTTTTCGTGTCTGTTGTCTTAAACCCATAGTCTATGAAGTGAAAAGAATAGGATATACCAGTGTATGTGAGAGATTGATAACATCTCTAGAAGGAGAAGTTTGATACACATACATGTATAAGATGTAATTGAAGGCATGAAGGTGGTATACCAATGCTAGTTGGCAGGACTCACGAACTCGTATTTTGATAAACTATGAGTTGATATATGTAACATGGCAATGATGGTTATATTTGTTATTGATATTAATATATATATGAAATGCCAATTCATTAACAAAATACCAAAAAGTCACATAGTCCCGGATTGGCCCAGGAATAGTCCCGTCCCACTGTAGCCCTTTTGGCGGCATTGCGAACTAGAAGATCGAGGCTGAACGTCACAATGTGGGCCTATCTCCACTACACGACTATCGTGACAGATGTGTATGGGTCAGGTCGTCAGAAAGTGTAAGATTTTGCCCTTGAATACCCTTAAAAATTAATTTTCTAACTACTTTATATAACCCTAACACCTTTGTGAAGGGACATCCCCTCAGCTCAGAAAACCAAAAAATACCGACTTAGGACATCCGGTTCCATTTTTATTGCTTGTTTTGTGTCATGTAACGTCCGGTACCAAAATGATGAAATATTGAGGTAATTAAAGTTGCTGTCAGTAATAGAGAATGTCCCATTATGCATAGCAAGCACATGCAATAGCAAGGCCAATATGTCTATTATTGACTTCAATTACGAAATGGAACAAAATTTGTGTCATGCATGCACAGTAGACTTCCTCTTACATGATGATAACGTCCGGTACTTTTATCAGAATTATTTCACATAAGCTGCTCTCACATGGAGACAAATGCTGATAGACACACAATTTTTTCACCAAAGTAGGGGATAATAGGTCCCATTATATAGGTAATAACAAAAATGGTGAAGCTTTATTTTTTCCATGTAATATAACTGATTTAGATTTAGGTACCGGACGTTACAAATTACAGATCTCCATTTTCAAAGACACATGATGAAAAATTCTCATTCAGTAACATGTCCAAACCTCACGGAAATGATCAAGAGCCATAAGAGTCCAAAATAACCCCAAAAACACTAAATCTACTGCTTTCTGGCGACCTGACCGGTATACTTGTCACGATAATCAACCTGAAAGACTGACATGTTTGATTTTTTCAAACGATATGGTACCGATCTAGGTACCGACAGCTACACAAGGGAGGTACCCCACCCCCACTCACAGACACCCGCATCACCATTCTGATCGGTAACGATGGTCGTTCTTGCTAAATATCGCCTGGTGGAGAAAGGCCCTTAGGGTACATATATGACTCAAGAACACAACTGTGCTATCACCACACCTGAAATCAATCAGAAAGTAGAACATCCCAAAACAACGATGGACAGTGTGGGTGGATACCCACAATCCCCAACCTCTCCCAACCTATCGAAGAAAACGCTGACATGCGACATATTAGAGTTATGTATAGCTACCTATTCATAGATCCTATATGTAGATATACTCCTATAAATTGCCACGTCCATCCAAGTAAATACACCGTAAATCCAGACAACTTGAAGACTTGACCAACCACCTGGAGACCTTGCATGAGTTGGAGAAGACAGAAGCCTATATTCCCCTGTTCCCCTCCAGAGCTAACTGACTGAGCTTGGCTCATCGTGGGCTGCATTGCTACTTCTGCCTCCTCTTTATACACATCAGAACCCTCTACAATACAATATGCATGACATTAACTTAATTTTATACGTGTGCTCGCCGACTTAACCTCGTCCATATGCATGCTTATGGATTTCGCAGCGTGTGGCATCAGTATTCCAATGAAAAAATAAGAGAAGCAGGAGGGGGATGGACAGGGGACTCCAACCAAGTTGTGTTTGTATATGTAACTTTATCGAAGAGCCATGTCTGATTTGAATGATGGGCCAGCCGCACTCATACACTCCAGTATCAATCGGTGAATGTCTAATACAAGTCAAACACATGCCCCATAGAATACAGCCCAGTCAGAGGAGCAGCGAGACGGGCACCCCCTGCTGACAACAACCACCCTCTTTCACTTACAAATCACGCAGTCACTTTGAAATGCACAGGGGTAGTCTTGGCCATGCATTAAACAACTGGACATCAGGAGTCCATCCCCCTAGAGACCCACACACCTGATGTGCAGGATATTCAGATTGACCACTGGTCAAGGGGTGTTGGTCAAAGAGGGGACACTCTATGCAGTCTGCCCATACTTCCACCATTTACCCTTCAAGAACATGCACTTGTAGGGAGTTGCACTGCTATTTGTAAAGCAATCACATCTACACAGAAATCTGACTCAGGACAACTGTCCCGGCATTATACTTCTACGGACAGAATCGGGGAGTTTCAGCAGTCAATGAACAATCAACATAAATCAGACCACAGTTGAATGTGACATTGTTAGGGCGGATCCAGGGGGGGGGGGCTAGGGGGCACGTGCCCCTCCCCTATAGACCCCCTTCAAAATGAGCCTGGCTATGACTCGGATCCCAGACCCCGGCTGCGCCCACCCCTAGACCCAATTTTCCAGGCTGCCCCCCCTAGAGCACCCCTTCTGGATCCGCCCCTGCTTGCCATCGTATCTCGGCCATTTAGACTTTTGCAGCAGCTAGGACTGATAAAAGAAGCTCACCTCCTCTAGTTCCATTTATACATGTTGTAAATACCAACAGAACCCAGGTATTGTTACTGTGTTTCTTGCATTTGCAATCATTCGGGATGTATGGTCATCATGTACTGATTTGGGCTGTTCATGCAGGTTACCTCTAGGTTCCTATGCTGAGGATGGCGTGGAGTGAAGCAAGTTGGACTCGTTAAGGATGTATGTGTGACCCATAGAGCTGCAATGTCCAGTGTACTAATATCAAAGGGCATGTTTTAACGGATTTGTAGATGATGTGGCCAAAAGAATATGGGTTCCCCAAGGGTTCTATAATGAACCCATTTACCTACCCTGACATTTCTTTAGCCCTGGGCCATACACATGCATTTTTACCCCTATTCTAACAAATTAGGGGAACCAATGTCTGTGGACGATGTGGCCAAAAGACTATGTGGACAATGGACAATGTTTAAAAAGATGTTGGTTGGTATAAATCTGCTTCTAAAATTGCCACATCATCCATTTTCTTAAATTGTCCACATCGTCCACTGTTGGCCACATCATCCAGAAAATTGGCCACATCGTCCATTGTCCACATAGTCCATTGGCCACATCGTCCATGCACATGTACATATAATGACCACGATGGATTTAGAGCTTTCTCCGTTGATGTGCATGTCGGTCCGGGATGTTTGTCTATAAAAGTGCATATTTACATGATATATATATTCATACAGGATTCATGTAGGACTATAACAGGGCCATAACAACTTTTTTGTGATTTTGAAGAATTTTGTCTCATTTTTTCATATTTTAAAGAATTTTTTTATTACTTTTTGGGGATTTTTCGTGTATCCTTTTCTTGTTCTTCCCCTCTCTGACAGTTGTCATTTTCCCATCATTATTTTACAATGAAATCAAAGAATTTAATACACCCATTGATATGTGCCCTAACATTTCCTATATAAATGTAAAAAAAAAATAATAAAAAAAAATCCGACCTACCGACCCTAGCTCTTTGAGCTATGTTACTGGAAACACACCTTTTATTTTTCTTGGCCCAGGTTACCTATAACAACACGTCATTATCATCAAAATTAAATGCTATTTTTCAATTTTCAATTCAATTGTTTATCATCCTGAACATACAGTATGTAAACAAATACATGTATCCATTGCGTGCTCAGTGTATGGTCAACATCAGCCTCGGCCAGTGGCTATTAATACTCTGTCGGGCTGGAGGGGGTGAGCCTGGGTCGACATAGGAAGTATAAATAATTTGTTCCTAAACTTATATTGATTTATTTGCCTTGAGCTAAATAAATACTTCCAGTATATACAATATCTGCATAACAAATGATTAAAATCATAATGATAATACTAAATAATTAAGAAAGATGAAATGGGATTATTGATAATAGACGATTATATTCTGGCTATGATAAAAATCCTTTCACATATTTATTTTATTAAAAACTTATGTATTTACTTTTCCTTATGGCAAACAAAAGGGTGTACATTTTATTTTTATGGAATAAAGTATTTGACTTTTACAGTACATCAAAAAACACAAACGTCATTTTGTATAATACCTGATTTTCGAAATGAAGCTTCATTGACACTAACATTATAGACCACAGCAACATGTCGTCGGGACTATCAGTATGCAAACTGACATGCTCACGTGAAGAATTAGAGACCAAGCAGTCACTCAAAGACAGCAGATCGGCCTGTGACCCATCGCCTCACTACCTCGTCATGCTAGGTGGGTCTGTGTACAGTATGGGGGATGGAGGGGGGGTGGGGGTAAAGGTAGACAGGCAGAGTTAGAAGGGGTAGTCCCCAGAACCGTCCCTACCGCGGACTATTTGTAAACTTATGCCGCTGAACAAATTAGCAGAGTACACAGAAATTCGCGCCCAAAACACCACTCCTGTTTGATTTGCCTACTGTTGGCGGCAACCTAGGGCAAGGAGGAAGGTGAAGGCCTGGGCGGGAGGTTAGGGGTCAACCCCCAGCAGTGTCAGCGTGCTTTAGATGGATTTCGTGTGAAACTGGAGAAGAAAAGGGAGAGGCAAGGGCAAGAAGGGATCACACCCTCTCCCAAGCGCACAACCCATACCCGCCCTCCCAATACGTTCATTACTTCATCTTCTCTTCCTTGTCCCTCGATCCTCTATCCCTCCCCCCGCCTCATCGCTCCTGTCCCCCATCACCCCCCCCCCTTCACCCCTACCAGTCCCACCCCTTCCCTTTCTTTTCCCTGCTCTCCCCCTCTCCGTGCTATACTTGTCTACGAACATGCAGGTATGCATGTCACCTTGGAGTTAGAAGAGTTGAGGTGACTGACGGGGGGTATAGAGTGTACCTTTCTGACAGTAAGACAACTTTAGGAGATCGGGGATGGTTAAGGGTGGGAGGTAGATAAGTGGGGGAGAGACGGTGTAAGGTTTGAACCTTGGTCCTGTGGCGTGGTTGATCCTCAGTCTGACGTTTCAGTCATCCATCGATCGACTCACCCTAGGTCTAGTTCCAGACGGGCCGGCGCCCGCCAGCTTTACCTAGCCCGACTGGGCGCTTTGTGCCCCACAGCTCAGGCAAATACACACAGGAGCGTGTGAGCTGTAGGAGGGAGCTAGGGGCAGCATCTCCCCACCACACACACACAGCTACCAAACTCACACTCAACCTCCAGTCAGCAAAGCAAAACCCATCCAGCTCAGTAAAAAAAAAGTCGGCTCCTGCTAAGATGTTCAAACCGAAAAGGAAGGGGAAACATACAGAGAAATCTGAGGAAAATGAATAAAGAAAAGCCTAGAAGAAAAGTTAATCGTGATAATCTTGTCACATGGGCACTATGGGACGCAGGGAACTGCTTCGACTTTCATTGGCTGAGACCAGTCGCGTGTCTTGCATATCATTAGGAAGTTAGGGGGTTTCTCTTTAGGTGACTTGGGGTTCCATAAGCGGGGAATAGAACGTTTACAAACTCCAGATGGTATAGTAAATGAGTACAAAACTTATCCTTCCCTGAGTTGGCTGACAGTAATTATTACGGTTGACTTCGAGCAAAATAATCTGATTATCATTCCCAAAATATTCCTGCTTATATCGATAGTCCACTTTCCTCTATCAGAGGAATTGATACAGGAAATGGCTCAACCGTGCGACAGAGGCCAAGTGGACTATCATACAGCCATACATTTCCTATATGAATTCCTGCGACAGAGGTCTAGTGGGCTATTGGTCTAACATCGATAGTCCACTTGGCCTCTGTCGCACGATTGAGCCATACATTTCCTATATCAATTCCTGTGATAGAGGCCTTAGTGGACTATAGATGTCACTTCGATAGTCCACTAGGCCTCTATCGCAGAAATCTATATAGGAAATGTATAGCACAACAGAGGCCAAGTGGACTATGGGTTTGAAATGCTTATGTGAAACATTCTTTCAATCTAATGTCGATAGTCCACTTGGCCTCTTTCACTCGATTGAGCCATACATTTCTTATATAACTTTCTGTGACAGAGGCCTAGTGGACTATGGGTGTTAAAAACCAAAGTCCACTTGGCCTCTGTCGCGCGATTGAGCCATACATTTCCTAAATAAATTTCTAAAAAATATTATACATTTTAAAGTCTTATAAAGCCAAGGCAGTTTGTAACCCTAAGATTGATTTTTGGACCAATAAGATACGATTCCCAGTCACTGTCACGTCTGCAGTTATCATTAAATCATTTGCTTTAAAAAGAGGTCTATATTAGCACCTATAACACATCGTGCAGTCCCACGCACTGAAAGCACCAAGGTCGTCAGACTGACGATACCCAAAACTACAACCTTAGGTACTCAGATTGAGCACCCAAGGTAGTCAACCTAATGGGTTTAGGTCAAGACACTCACCTAACGTATTTCCTTACTTCTACACTCACCTAAGGTAGTCAAACTGATTACATAAGGTTGTTAGAGTGACAACCTTGGTGCTGACTACCTTGGGTCCTCAATCTGAGTACCTAAAGCTGTAGATTTGGGTATCGTCAACTTGAGCACCTAAAGTCCTCAGCAGTGAAGACCTTCAGTTGAAGACTGAAGGCCTGATCATCAAACATGAGTGGCACATACCTGCCACCTTGGGAATATGTTACATATTGTCAACAGAATGCCATAGACTCATACTGGGGAGAGGTATACTGAGGGAATTCACTACCTGTAAGGTGCTGCCCCCTGTCTATACCTCTTCCAACGACTCTAGGTCCTCAATCTGACGAGTTTAAAGTTCAGTGCGAATAACTGATTGGGCCTCTGCCCGTGGTATTAGACCCCACCCCAATCTCTTAATTGGTGCCACATCTAGAGTTTAGATTCTGCTCAGATAGCCATCTGACACAGGGGTCATGGCCTTAGTGGGTCATGGGGCCCACTACTACATGTGCACATTTTACTCTAACATTTTTCCAGTATGGCCGGTATGATAGAGAAAATGAATATCTGTGTCATAATTGTGTCGTTAGGTTGTCATTGTTAACAACCAATAAGAAGAAATGCCAAAAATAACCAAATTGACAGATTGTAATGGCATGGAATGAACATAATGGATTATATGTAATGGCATAAAATGAAATGTTAGGATTATATAATATTTTATCTAATATTAGTCATGTAACTTCATGTGAAAATATAGGTAAAGTTGTAATATACATTGCTACTTGTTTAAGAGATATTGGAATATATGCTGTGTGAGTGTATAAATTATGATGTAGAACTCCAGTAGGAGAGTGTATCAGCATTTAAGAATTATGTAAATGGGGTAACAGGTGAAGTAGAGTAGGGACCACCAGGGGGAGGGGCAAGGGGGTTTAATTTGAACCAATGGGAAGCTTAGGTGGTATTGTTTGACATATCATGAGACAGCAAATTGTAAATATATGTGAGAAATAAAGTGAGGGAGCTCAGACTTCATCTGGAGCCGACTGGAGTTGGGTTATAGCTATTACCAGCATTACAAGATGTAGAGTGTGCAGAGATATCATTTGAAAAAAAAAGTGGAAGGTTTTGTGTATCCGCCTCCAACATTGGGGTGAGGAGACAGACAACTAGCCCCAGCTGTTTATGTGTCCTCCTGGTCACCAAGCACACAGCACCACAGGAGGTTTGATGTGATGTAGGACCGTCTTGGTTCAGGATGGTCTGAGAGCAGTTGTTCATAGGCCCGCATGCAATAAATTGATTTTTAAATGTTAAGGTCATGTGGATAACTTACTAGTATCTAAGATACCCCCCTAAGTATGTCATATGTCATTGACAAAAATCCATTTCACGTGATGTAGCCGATATCCATGGTTGTGTTCTGCTGTAGTTCTGCTCAGAAACGTTGAAATACCTTCTACCAGTAAACAGCAATTTCATCATGTTAGTACAGTGGCCCAAAAGGATCAAAATGTAGTTTGAATAAAGAGATGACTTTCAAAGAGAAAGTTTGTACTGGTTCCCACAAGCAATAGCTGCTGGTTCCCACTTCAGATAGCTATGGGTTCCCGAACTCAATAACTGATGGTTCCATACCAAGTAGTTGCTGGTTCCCACATCCTGTAACTGGCGGCTTCCACTCATCCAGTAGCTGCTGGTTCCACCGAATAGCTACGTGTTTTCACACTGATAGCTGTTGGTTCCCTCACACAGTGTACTAGCTGTTGATTTCTACATCAGGTAGCTGTTGGTTCCCACAGCCACGGTAGCTGCTGGGGTCTGTTACTCAAACCCTGATCATGCATGCAAAATGAATTTAGGAACGCTGTGTGGACCTTGCTTGGAGCTCCCAGGTAAACATAATCCTTCACCCTGAGTGCAAAAAAAAGTTGAGATAACAGATAAGATCAAGAATCAAGTTGGATCGTGAATGGGACCAAGAATCTGGGTACTTATAGTCTCATGATCCCTGTAAGATCACCTAAGAGCACCAATCTTGCTCTCATCAGCTCTGTAAGATCACCTAAGAGCACCAATCTTGCCCTCATCAGTCCAGTAAGATCACCAAAGAGTATCACTGGAAGATCACCTAAGTGTAAAACAGATCCCCTAAGATCACAGAACAGATGGTGCAGGTACCTAAATATCGTAGGTACTTCTGAGTAACAGACCCCTGGTTCCAACACTTTTTTGTAGCTGCTACACTGCAAAAATGGTGTTTAGATTTTTAAACATGTTTAGGTCTAAACACGTTTAAAACCTAAACATATAGGTCAGTTAGGTGTCTCATCAACTACACATTTAGGAAATGAACACTTTTATTCTAACTACATAAACATTTTTGCTAAACATGTTTAGATGTTTAGAGTTTAAACAGTTAATTAATAGGTGTTTAGATTTATACATCATTATGTTTAGATACTTGGATGTCAAATCCACACCAGGTAGCAGCACTACCTTTGAATCTTTACACAATTATAATCAATTTTTGTGACAAATGTACCCAAACCCCACGTTTATTATAGTTTCTATTCATTGATTGTCATGAGAATAGAAAGAGCAATAGAAAGTTGACTAGATTCACCTTACACACCATCATTAGCATGAAATAATCAATAAGCTCAATGACTGACACCTATTTCATGTTATTCTGGAATAGACTAAGCAATGTCCTTCCTGCCAAGCTGTTGTACTTTCTAAAGTCTCTCATTCTGATGCAGTGTGTACATACATGCACACGTAAATAGGTGAGGCTGACATCTTTGGAGACTTTGACATGTAAATCCCCCCCCAGGTAAATGAGAAAACAAACAAAAGACATCTTTTTTTTTTAATGTATACATGTCTGCACACCCTAACTCTCCGTCAAAGCATCTAAACACAAGAATTCATAAACATATAAACACAAAAATTCATAGATATCTAAACACAAAGTATAAACCTAAACACCTAGATTTCTAAACACTTGAGCTAAGCACATTGTTTGGCTAAACATGTGTAGGAAATTAATGTGATTACAAAAACGTTGCAAGAATATGTTTAGAATTGTGTTTAGGATCTAAACACCATTTTTGCAGTGTACTTCCCACTACACATACATGGGACATACATTTATGTATGTGTCATCTAGACTGTGGCCGAAATTTGAACTTACTTCAAAGTCTATACATCATAGAAGATCGTGCAGAAGACTGCAGTGGTTTGAGTTGTGTCCGATATGATCTGCTCATGAATAAGTTCCGTTCAGTTACCTGAAGCATTCTGTGCCATGCATGGTGGCCTCATGATGCAGTCTCACCTCCCCACCCTCTATCTCAGCCCTGAGGATATGCCCAGGTATCATGTTATGAACTCTAAGCTTGGTAGGTCACTTTTCTTGAGGTGGAAATGCTAGCCATTTTGCTAAATAATCAGGGGAACCCTTTTTCAGCCGAACATATTACACGAACACATTGGTAATCGATTTTTATCAGCCAAAACTGAAAAATCTTAGGTTGTTTATCTGTCTTCCTCTGGAGCTTAATTCAAAACATCCTGGGATCACGACCCCAGTGATCTTAGGAATAAATCAGCCTTATCCTATTAAGCGATCTTAAGAGTTGACTGGGTTCACATATCCTAGCCAGCACTAAGATCGCATCAATCTTAGCCTCACCCCTCCTACACTATTCCAAGAAGAACTGACTGGGCACAGGGGTAAGAGTCCCAAAATAAAGGAATAGCTGTTGAGTCACTCTTCTTCACAAGAGTGCTTATACCATCGTTCCCCGTCCCCATATGGGCTAACAAAAGAGCACAGGGTGCAGTTGACCCCCATACAGGATTCAAGAGTTGTTCCCATGAATGTATGATTTATGTTTGCCTATTAGAAGCATTGTGCCCTCCCCCCAGGACAAAGAGAGAAGGGAAGAATTACCTTTCAGTGCACTTAACGCATGAGTAGCCCTAAGAGCCCTCAAGGACACTCAGCAAACATCCTCCCTCCCCTCTTTATGTATGCAGTAGGCTATTCACTCTTTCAATCAGGAGTGTTCCCTGTAAGTGCTCTTGTACTCAGGTGAAACCACTATGCATTTCTTTCACTAAGATCGCAGTGATCTTAGTGGTGGAAATGGAAAAGTGAAGTGATCCCAGGACTGGCTATTCTGGACAGGCCTGCAACCACTGCATTACATAGGGTAGACCAGCCAGGTCTTATGATATGTGCCTACACTAAGATCGCTGGGGTTGGGATCCCAGGATGTTTTGAATTAAGCTCCAGAGAGGTAATGTGTTGAGATGTATTATTTAGTCACTTGTATATATAATCTTACAGAAGCAGACACTTTATATATATATATATATATATATATATATATATATATATATATATATATATAGCAGCTCTTCATTAAACTAAACATTTCCTAAGTTAAATACAAGCAAAGTTTTTTTAAAAATGTGCTATATCTAGACACGGTGGTATCTAAACAGAGTTTGTCTAAACTTCTTTTAGAAAAAAAAGTGTCTCAAAAAGGTGGGGACAAGATGGAATTTAGAAAAATGTGTTTAACTGCCAAACAATGAGAGTTTACTATTTAACACTGTTTTTACAGAGTATACGTTTATGTACATAATCATGTACATTGTAATATATCTCACACAGAGATTGCATTTCCCTGCTCGACAGTTACCACAAAGGAATCAAGGATCCGACACAGTACAGCCAAACCAGAATGAACAGGCATTACAGCATGGTCCTGCAAGGCTCAACTATTGTTTCTAACTGCAATGTGGTAACACTCTCCTGACTTACAAAAGGCTGGAGGGTAGAATGTCAAGTTAAAAAAAAAATTCGGAGGTGAACTCTATGAAGCGTAGAGCTAGATTAAAGTACCAGAGACCCGTTAAATAAAGAATGTGTTTTACGAGAGGTGAAATAAAATTACGAGAGGTAAGTTACGATGGACTACAACCGCTCGTAAGGCATCGTTTGATAAAGAAGGTGTCGTATATTTGACTTGTAGCCTCCTGTAAGTCAGATTTACGAGAGGTCTTTATTTAATGATGTAAATAAGGGTATTGTAGAAGGAAAATTGCCCATTTAGAAGGGGTTTGACATCTTTTTTATGAGAAGAAGGGTCTTGTAAAATAAACATGACAAAGAGATAAAGGAATGTATGTACGAGAAGCATGAAAAAGTTGAAAAATGAACTATAAACCTTAATAAAATTCATAATGTTTAACATAGACTTGTGAAATCGGGTAGATACAGTCCATTCTATAGCCCACTCACATCTAGTGTTATTTCTGTTTTATATATGATATTTCTTATTTGTGTTACACATATCTGCTTTACATAAATCTCCTTTATTTAAGACTTTTTAACCTCTTGTAAGTGCACTAAATGTACGAGATGTGGGTGTCATATTTGTTTATTCAATGATGATTGAAAAAGGTATAGTAACTATTAAACCTGATTTACAAGAAGCAAATGTTACGGGACCCTTATAGTAGCCTTTTTACAAGACCCTTTTTATTTAACGATAAGGTACCTCTTTAACGATAAGATACCTCTCGTATCGTATCGTATCTATTCTATTCTCAGTAGTGACAGTAACAGGTAGTGCAAGTGGATGGAAGCCTTACGGTAGGCTGCGGGTCTCACTTAATTGGTGAGGGCGAGTCGTTTTCAAACTGTAGAGGTCAGAGTTAGGCTGGAAACCTACCCCTAAATTCCGCTCCCGCTTCTCTCCCACTAGTAGTTATACAGACCGCAGATGCCCAGCGTAAGGTTAGAGCTTAAGACTGGAGAGGATTGTCAGCAAGATGTGCTATTCCAAATAGTATGGTTTTAACTTGGCCTCTGTGTGTGTTTGTGGGGGTGGGGGTGATGCTGGGGTGTAGACCAGCTGGTGACGGCAGCAGACAGACTGGCGCCAACAGTATTGACACCTCCCCTAGATGGACTGTCAAGGGTTCTCCTGCCCTACTGGCGGGAAATATTTACTTTTCACAATTACTCAAGTCAGGGTAACTCAGCACCTCCCTACTCACCCACCTTTAACGCTCCACAGCAAGATACGGTCCCAACGACTGCAGCGCCACGGTGGTAGTACCAGTGGCGGAGGGGGGGGGGGGGGGGATTAAACTGCCGCCATAGGATACTGTAGCTACCCGCCTCCTCCCCATTTTTCCGGTGCCGAGACCCGATAATCAGGTAAGGGACAAGATGGCCAGCTACAGATAATAACCAGCAATCCACCCATAGTGCGTCAGTGGTCAACTTATCCGCGAATGTTGGGACTTTGCAAACAAAGCTCCTCCAGCGGCAAGGTCAAGAAATGTCAGGCTGATCCGTCTTCTCCCCTTTAAGGGGCGTAGGAAGCAAATTTTTATTGGGGGGGGCAGGGGTATCGGTTGGGGGGGGGCTGCTATATTTCTATATAGGCTTATAAAGGGAACCTCCTCATTATTGGGGGACCCAGGCCCCCCTGCCCCCCCCCTTTCCTACACCCCTGGTCTTACCCCTTGCACATGCGCCGTCACAGGTCGCCACCCTGGTCACGCTAAGGACAATGAGCAGAAAGAATACCGACTGCGGCGCCTCCTGGTGGCGTATGAGGTTTTTTTTTTTACGTGACGTCAGGTTGCAGTGCATGATAGTGTTGGAGATCTGCCACTACTCACGCTAACACAGAGAATGCACTGTGGCAATGTACTACCCTGTATTCCGATCTAGCGTGATACACTATTGACCAATGAGAATATTCCTTTCATTCAATGCCGACTTTTCAGGGTGCATTACGTAACACCTGGTACCCATCAGCTCGCTGTTATCAGTCCTTATCTCGCAAGGTATCAGCTTCAGCAGGGGTCGGCCCACTAAGGAATACGCTAAGGACTTAGTGTGGAGGCTTTAATAGTGGAGTCACCATCTTGAATTTCGCTGGTTGAGTTAAAACTCACTGATAAGACATAACATGATGGGTACCTAGTCCCTGGTTAACACCCACTTCCAGGGACATGCTGGTCCCATCTGATCAGTTCTTATCAGTGTGGGTGTTGCCGGAACCAGCTCCAGGAGGGTGTTGCTCCTATTGGCCACTAGCTGGTCTGGAGCTGGTTCCGGCGACACACACTGATAAGAACTGATAAGATGGGACCAGCATGTCCCTGGAAGTGGGTGTTAACCAGGGACAAGGTACCCATCATGGTAGGATGGTGAAGCGGTGCACAACTTGTTTAGAAAAGAAGGCACATACTCACAGCTCTTTTTATGATAGGAGCAACACCCTCCAGACCAGCTAGTGGCCAATAAAATATTAATTTTCTCCAAATGCTGTAGCTCGATCAAAAAAATCTTTTCACCGATAATAGTAGAGATAGAAAGGAGTATGCGGAACTAAAAATAAATAATGACTGATTTATATAAATGTTGAAAATGTTATGTGGAAGTGGAAGTGGATCAGCAGGGGTAAAGTAGTGAGTGTGTGGCTTGCCAAACTCAAGGTACTGTATAAAATCCTGATTTTCTCTGAATCCTGAATATCAATCAAAAATTCCTAAGGGAGCATGTAGAACTAAGTATAATTGATGTATGATTTATATAAATGTTGAAAATATTATGTGGAAGTGGAAGGATGGTCTGAGCAAGATGTGACAGTGAGTGGCCAGCATTACTGTGGCAATCTACTACCCTTTAGAAAATCCCGATTTCTTTCCCAATCCTCTTGCTTCATGAAGAATTCCTTTTCACCAGTAACATTAGAGATGTAGGGGAGTATGTGAAACTAAGAATTATAAAAGTCTAATTTATCAAATGTTAAAAATCTATTATGGAAGTGGAAGTATGTCTGCTCCCCATAAACTTCAGTGAGTGTGCTGCCTATTGTTTACACTTGGGATCTCCACCAGGGCCGCCGAGGGTGTGAATACACATTCGCTGAAAAAACTCTATTGAGACCTAACACTTCATACCCAATACTGCACCACTGCGGTAGGACATGACGTTTGATGCCGTTACCGGATCCTGTCTTGTCCCGGGTTACCCTGAGGCCTAAAAAAATTTCTTGTGTTCAGGTAACATAGCCAAAATAAATTAGGGAAGGTAGGTCGGATCTTTTTTTTTTTTTTTTTTTTTACTTTTTTTTCAGGGGTAATTGAAGGGCCATTATTAAGAGAAAATTTGCCAAACCAGTTTCGGATTGTTCACAATATTTTAGGAGGTTCCATTGGTTAGTATTTAATGCCAGTTGTATTCCTGACATCATGAGCTTTAATTTGATACCAAATATGCCTATATTCGGAAAATATCTGATATATTTTACAATTTTAGTAAAAAAAATCTTTTAAAAAAAATAAAAAAAAAAATAGGGTCGGCCCCAAAAAATAGGGTCGGTCAGGATACCTGAACACAACCTTTTTTTTCTTTTAGACCTGAGTGTCTGTGCTCGGCCTAAGAGTTCTCCCAGACCAGGTGGCCTGTGCCTCGATACCCGTTTCAAGCCTGGACCTTCCACTAGGTTACAGCATGGCCACCAGGGGACACCTCACACCGCGCCTGCGTCAGATTATCGCTGTTAGAAGAATGGATCAGTGGACAAACAGGATTAGTCGATCATCTCAGTGATCGATCGATCGATTAGAGACGACTAAACATGTCGGCGAGGGTCCACCTGGTGAGCAGGGCACGAACTCAGAGAGTCTCCCAGATCTGAAAGGCGAAGCCATGCTTGGGGGGGGGGGGGTGATATGTAAATGTGGACCACATGACTACTGAGATTATTCAAAATGCTTTGGTGGGCAACAATATCAGTGGTCTGCGAGTAGACATCTCTGACAATTGTTCGAAACATATACTGGTACGTGAGAAACATGATAAAAAGCTGTTGGAATTTTAAATTTCGACCTGTGAAAAAGCACTAAATTAGGTTATCTATCGCATTTCAGGGAGTTTAATACGTTGGTGGAATTTTCATATAAAGAAATGTGGATGTCCCCAGGTAGATCAATACTATATCATTTTTGTTGTCAATACATTTTACTACCCTTTAAGACTATGGCAGTGATGGTTTATTTTTCGGATGGGGGGGGGTGGTGTACTTAGACTCGGGCACCAGTCTCTTTCAACTTTCATTTCTTGGCCGGTTTAGGTTGGACACTGGGTATGTGAATAGGTAGGTATACATGTAACACCACATGGATTGCTCAGCTTTGGTATTTTGCCGCTGAGTCCCACGCAGAACTTGTCTGAGGAGGTTTCCAGCCGTTATCACTAAGGCGCATCTTCTTACGCACACTTCTGAAAGCCAGGTGTTCTTATAAGTACCGAATACCACCCTCTAGTTATAGCTAAAAAATGAAACATCAAGGTAATGTCGCGTTATCAGATGATGCAACAGTAACTTGTGATGACGTCATCAAAGCCCGACCTAATATCAATATGTGAGAGGAGCTCTAAGAAATGAGAAGCTCGTAACTTCTTTTGAATTACTATATTGTGCATTGATATCCTAGATAAATTCTAATGTATCTATAGGCCTATACCACTCTCACTTTATCCGTTTTGATTTTTAACCCTTTAAGGGCAGAGCAAAAATTGTTGCCCTGGCCATGGGGACGGCCTCTGAAAAAAGTATAGTTCCTAGAGGACGAGCCTATTTTCAATTCCTATACTAATCCTATATAATGGGCGTTGACTATAGTCGACGCTAGGCCTGTCATGGTGTCAACTATAGTTGACGCTAGGCCTGCCATGGTATCGACTATAGTCGATGCTAGCCCTCAATGGGTTAAGGGCAACACACGTGAACACTAAATGAATTTATATTGTAGTCATCAAAATTAAAGTAAACCGAAACTTCCCTTGGTGTCTCTGTGCTGTTGGAAATGATATGCTTGAATTCTTATATAGATATACATTTGTAGAGGCTATCTAAGATGTTAAGATCGGCATACAACATGTATATGTCTCCTCTAATGGGCGGGATAGTAGTACAATGAAAAACTAATGCAAGAGATTCTCGCGAAAATTGACATCATGTCCTATTGATAGACTTGCCTTGGTTTAATCACATTTATGATAACACGGCGATAAAAAAATATCGTGTACACATTCTCAGTATTACCATCATCGTAAATTCTTAAATATAATGCGTACCCTGAGTTGAAGGAAAAGATAACGCCCACCCAGGGGCTTAAATTTTAAAGTTTTAGGCCACTTTAAAAAAAATCAGCTTTACAGACCCGCCCGCACCATCTAAAAATGGCCACATTGCAACTTTTTATTCCAATTTTGCCTAAAAAAAGTGTAAAAATTCCGCATCTACTGAAAAAAAATCATCCATATACCAACTCCCCGGGACCAAAATCATGCCATACCCTGCAGGAAGTTACTTTCAGTGGGCGATTAAATGTGTTATGGCGGTGCTGCTTCCGGTCTCTGTATAAGGCACCTCCGGGCCTAGTCACATTGCAAAAAGATGGAATAGAGTAATTGTGACGACCACTTGATACCCGTGTAATTATAACATTTATACACCATTACACAGTCAATGTCGCCACAAGGTGCTTCCCCTCTCATAAAACTTACCCTTTTGTCTGCTTCATTCGGTGATTTATGGGAACCCCTGGGAGGTACCACAGGGGTACCTGTGCCCTATCCCATTCAGGGATCCTCAACTATGAGAGTGGCTCTTCCTGATTAAGTAAACCACGTTCTGGATCCCATGGAGATAATTGCACTATAGGTAGTGTGTAGGTAGAGTGAATCTTTCTGAATGATATCCCATGCTGTGACCCATGTATGGTTTCACTGCACATGTGTTTTCTTTTCGTTTTCGCTTTTCTTATAATTGCTGCTTTATTAGATCATCCTGAAGACGACCACTATCAGGCATAAATCCCACACGACCTACAGAGTTAGATTTATGGATAAGAGACATGATAAAAATTGTGTACCTCTTTTCTATTCAATAAAGGAATGTAGGCCTAGATTACATAATTCATAATTTGATATGATCTACACATCTGCGTGGTTTTACATCCTCATATAATGAATCTAGGTATAGAGTAGGTCCTGCAGAGCATGTCTCAAGATGGTACGATTAGACAAAACCAGTACGACTTGAAACCCTTGATATACAGAGTGCGTGATCGTAGGCAAAACACTACGACTACTCTGTATGATCAGCACTTAAGGTTGTAATTACATAGGATTTGGCAGGGCAGTCGTACCAGTGCAATTATTAGCGACCACTAGATGCAGGTCTGTAATGACATTTAACTGAGGGAACTCACTACGACTTGAAGGGGTCTAGTCGTACCATCTTGAGAAATGCCTTCCTGCACATGGCGTTTAATGGCGTTTGGCAGAGGCCAGAACGGTGGTCATGTTATTATGGACAGTTGGAGTCTGGCCAAAAGGATTTATAAAAAAACACCCGCAGATGATGAGGAACTGGAGGTAGGTGGGTAGATTTTGATATAAGAGAATTAAAATAAAGTGAGAAATGGAAATGAATGAATATTGTTTGAATCTAATTTTGTTGTACGGTATTAGGCCTCCCCATAATCAATGAAAAATCGCAAAGCTGGCTATTTCCACAGTGGATTGGGTTACAGCCTTCTATAATGCAGGGAGCCTGTGGCAATGGGGCCATGTAATATAGGCCTATTATTTTAATGGAAATCTTATGAAAGATCACGTTAGACAAAATGCAGAGGATCGTGTTAGAAAAAATGAAGTCTTTAGGGAACTTTGGGGATCTAGTCAACTCGTGCCAAATTTTCTAAGTATATCGCATGATATACTATAAATCAACACACATGAGATATTGTGCTCATTTCTCTGCCAATCCGAACATACATTCAGCTGCCGACATTTATCACGAGTTGTGTTGCCGAGAGTGAAGGAGCAGACATTCCTTACAAAGACGTCCGCCGCATACAAAACGATGTCCGCCACCATTGTCCTCGCCTGCGGCCATTTTGGATGTCGTTGTCCTCCATTTCTCGGGGTCACATGATTGATGACGAGAAGTGAGGAGAGCCCGTGCCACGGCCCGTGTGGACCTCGTACCGTCACCATGGTCACCACATCGACCACGTGACAGGACGGACGTCGACATTCCTTGGCGACGTGTCGTCAGCTAGATCAGAAGCTGGCCGTGTGGTGGCGGCACGTGTGGTGCATGGTGATGAGGAAGTTATGTAATCAGACAAGTGTCTCTCCTCCTTCTCATTAGACTGACACTATTCTGTCCCGTCGGAGTACGAGTGAGGGAGTTGCAGAGGGTCGCCAGCTTACCTTCTCATCTCCCTGCCTGCCTACACCCTTCCCATTCCAATGCTTCATGTTCCCGATAGCTATCGAAGCCCCACGCCTCCCAGTTCAAAAAGTTAAAGAAGAACATTCCTTCAGGGGCGTGGGAAGCAGTTTCAGCGTGGGTGGGACCAGGGGGTTTTCTGCAATTTTTGACCTCCCTTTCCTTGACCTTTTAGTTTTGACCTTTTGAGGAGTTGGCCGAAAGTGGGGGGACATGTCCCCCATGCATGTCCCACCTGCTTTCCACGCCCATGTCCTTTCCCCTTTCCTCTCTACAGACCTCAGCTTGCTAGATATTCCAATTCATTCTGTATTGTTGTCTCCTTGAATGTTACTTGACATTCATTCTTTTATCATATTCCTCATCCAGCTTCTGCTGCTCTCTTGGTTTCTGTAGTTTTCTTTCTGTCGTTCCTTCCAAGGTTATTTCCCGAGCCCCCCCCCCCCCCCCCGCAGTCTCCTTCCCTCCCCCATACACACAGAAACCATGACTCTGCTGACCGGATGCAAATGGCGTCCGCGGCTCCTTTATTAATTTACGCCGATTACAAAATGCAAATGAGGTACAAGTGTAATACGAGACCGGAGTAATTACCCGTCGACCCCGTTTTTAACCACGCCATATCACCTCCCCCTACACACGCACCATCCGTACTTTCCACTCCCCTTCCCATGACATTGGTGCCCGGCATTGGTGCATGGAGTCAAGACGATGGGGACTATTGATGAAGTGTTGGCCTGCACCTTCCGGTGGTACAACAGGGGTGTAGTGATTATCTTAGATTAGATATGGATGAGGTGACTGTTGGTTTTCCTGGTTGATACCACTTGACAGGTCCTCCACGTCCATAGGGCAAATAAAGAAGCCGACTCTGGCTAACAGGCACGATGTGTATTGTGTGCATGTGTTTGGGGGGGGGGGGGGTGCTCTACCTGTCGGGTCGCAAACTCTTAGCTGCAGCACTTACAGATGAATACAAATAAACTTCTCCAAGTTGCCTTTACTTATGTTCCATCCAACCTCACCTAAACATTGTACTGAGACTCCATTTACATCATTATATTTTCCCCAGGTTCCTATATTTTTCCACAATAGTTCGGTCAGAAATGTATCCATTGGCGTTAAATTGCGTGATGTGGCATTATCAAATGCAAATACTATTGTACTGACAGAAAATGTTAATGTGTGGCTCGTGTTGACACCTTTGATATACTAAACCTGGATCAAGCTACCATAATGTGTGACTATATAACTTGATCCACTTTGATCGTATTCCCCTGGGAGGATTACCCTATAGTTCTACCTCCTTATATTACTATAAATACCTGACACCAAACGTAGACCACTGCCTACCCCCTACCCTCCCCCCCCCCACACACACACACTACTACATGTAGTACGCAGTTTGTTTAGCATCCCTCCTGTGACTACTGTCTTAACTCTATGGCTATACGTTTTCCTATGTAGCCTTCTCTAATTACTCTGTGCCAGCTCGAATGTCGGCAGCACAAACAGTGCTTTATCCGGCTGTTTGTGTTGTCATTTGAGAGAGGATCTCTCTGTGAGACCCCACTGCTGTCAGTGGCCGGTTTTATTGTGAGTACAGTGCACGCTTCTTGACTGGGGACCATTTTCTGCAAATACTTCCAGAAATATCTTTCTAAAAAGATCGTTTATAAATTCATCGTTTAATTCTAGTTGGGTCGTCAATTTTTATGAATCGCCCTGCAGTAGAGGTTACTGTGCAAAATAGAAATAACAGGACAACACATGATACTACTGGAGCGTGTTGCTCCAATGGTAAAAAGTGCTGTCAGTAGGTACCCTCTTTTCAATAGAAGACACGCTCTGCTTCACCATTCAACTTGTACTCACCGCATTAGTCTGAAAAGTCACCTGCCTTGTTTAAAACAGAGAGAGCAGCACTATTGTTTTGTCATCAATAGCCAATAATTATAATGAACGGGTATAACAGGGTACGCTTATGTGGGTATTTATTGTATACTGTATTATGTGTGTATTTATTGTATGCTATATGGGAGAGTGCTATGGGAGTCCTGTATAGGGTTTATGGTAGTTAAGAGTTTATGGTAGGCTGTGGAATGTTGCAGACGGAGGGGAGTCGACGAGATCTGGTCAGGTAGAATCTGTAGAGGGGGAGGGGGGAATACGGGTGAGCCAAACACCGGCGTCTGAAAGGTGTGAGGGGTTGGTAGGAGATAGGGAGGAGTCAGTATTGTGGGAGCAGCCGAGGAGGCAACACATACTCCTGGAGTAGACGAGGATGAAGCTGTTTAGTATTTAGTATTACACTTAGCCAATGTAAGAACGGATTAAACAGGATCTCTATGGCACTTATACCTCTCCAGTAGCATCGGATTGTTAAAACATGAACTGCTTGTATGAATAGACTGATGTCGGTGAAGCTGTACAACCTTGAGTGGGATCACCAAACAACTGTAACTGTGAATAACCAATGAACAATAAATGGTGACTTGTATCGGCGTCTTGGTGTTGGTTAAAAGAATGGGCTAGGCCAACATCATACCACTAGAGTTAGTCTTCCCAAATACGTGAGAACAGCGGAGCGAGCTGATAATAACTACACAAGTTAGACCACATTAATATACATATAAACACAACCCACACAGCCCAGATGGTGGAGAATTAGTGGTTGGGCTTATCATTGTACTGATGAGCGGCTCGCCGTACCCGATACCTAACAGCTCAGACGCTGGATGTGACTCAGCGGCATCGCCACACACTGACAGTAGTGACGGTGTGGAAGTCTATACTATCATACCTGCAGCGCGCACATTGCCTGGGAATGCAGCAGTAGCACATAGTGGTGTAGCAGAGGGACAGGGTGGAAGATCCGGAGTGAGTGAAGCGGGACCTGATCAATCACGTGTCACTCTTAGATCGGATCACACACATGTGCATGTGCAATTAGGACCCAGGTCGCAAGTGGTGCTTTTGCCTGGAGAGGAGGTGTCTAGGGAGATTGGATTCCCCGTGGCTCGGTCAGAGGAGGAGCGGGCGTCGTCTCAAAGGGATCCCAAGTCTGGGGGGACGTCTGGCCTACAATTGTCTACGGCGGCTGATTCTGAACCAGCAGGGTCGGTGGTAGTGGACGATACCTCTGGACCATTCTCAGCATTGGGAGTGGAGAACGAGCATCAGTCATCTGCGGCAGAGTCGGAGACCAGGGCTGATATTTCTAGTGATGGGCAACAGGCGGCGGTTCAGGAGCACACAGTAAGTGCCGATGCAGGGGAACGGCCTGATAATCTCTGCAAGGGATGGACGACAGGAGACAGATTAGTAAATTATAAGTATTTTTCGACGCCCATTGCTAGGAGCTCCAGTATTAATTTCTGTAAGGCTACTCCTAGGTGCCTTGAGTTTGAGGGTACAGCGGACCAGGGACGAATCAGACGCGCATCTGAGGGGGATGTGGTGGATGTTGGTGATGAAGATTTGAATTTTGTAGCAATAGCAACGTCATTGGGGTTAATTGAGCCAGTAAATGAGGATGGACAGGTGGATGAGAGTGGAACAAAGGATAGTCATGAGAATGAGGGGGACGCACATGGGGAGAACAATTCAATAGGCGGGGCATCCACGGTGGTGGCAGCGTCAGGACAGCAAGAGGACGTCGGTGGGGAGATACAGGAACAGGGGTCGGAGGCCTGTGGTGATTCACAAGGGGGGGACGCAAGACTGCTGCCCTCTGGTTTCTTGGTGGTTGTTGAGAATGGGAGAGAGTTAAGTGATAAGGATTTGGTGGGCCAGGATGAGAGTGGTGGAGTTGGACAGGATCGGACAGGCTGTACTACACCGGTCATTACAGGTGATCAAAGTGGCAGTCGTCTGGGGGAGTCTGTGAGTAGAACAAGGGTGGATGAAGTTATTGCAAGTCTGCAGAACACTAATATTAGGGTGCGACACAGCATAGAGAAGGGGAGGGCCATATTGGAACAGGAGCTGAGATATCGGCAGGCCATTGATGGGGAGGAGTTGCTTGCGGGGCCGGAGATAGAACGGGAGCGCGTAGCACGAAGGAAGAGGTTTTTGAGCGACACAGTAAATTGGAGAAAGGTATCTGCGAATATCCGCTCAGGCAATAGTACAGGTCGTACTACAGGTGAGGGGCATTTAGATGATGTTCTAAATAGCCATCTTCAAGCTGATGTTTCGGGTGACTGGGAGGATTGGTGGGTTCGGAGAGCGGATGAGGAGAGAAGAAGACAGATAGAAAGGGAGGCCCGGGAGGAAGCCGCCGAGGGCTCCGTCTCTGGAGGTGTTAAAACTGATATACAGGGGAACGATAGTGGAGAGAGCTCAGTGGGTGATTTGGATGCGGAGAGACAGGTAGAAGAGGATATTGCACCTATTATTGGTTTTGAAGATGACGACATGGCGCCTAGTCCGAATGTTAAACTACCATCCTTCAATGGGGAGCCTGGGGAGGATTATCGGAGATATTTCAAGGAATTGAATGGAATGCAAAAGCTATTTGGATGGTCCCCGGATCAGCATCTTGAATATGCAAAATTGGGCTTGAAGAAAGGGGCATCGAAATGGATGGATGGTATTCCAGAAGGGGAAAAGGATACTTTGGACAAAGTAGTGGCTATAGTGAAGAGGGTTTTTGAAGACAAAAGGCCACTGTGGCAGAAACATAGGGATTTGCACTGTCTGAAGCAGGAAAAGGGACAGTCGGTCTGGGACTTCGCATTGAAAATAAAGGAATATGACGAGTTGGACGTTCCTGATGTCATCAAGCTGTCAGTCTTTGTGGGGGGTTTGCTTCCGCCCATTGATAAGGACCTGATGAAACACAATGCTGATTCTTTTGAAGAGGCTCTCAGGCTGGCGTCTTATTGGGAAAATGTGGAGAAAGGAAGGAACTCCAAAGGTGTGGCGCAGTTACACATGCTAGAGTCGGAGGGGACTCGGGATGGAGCATGTAGGGATGATCAGTTTGATCCTAAAGAGTATGCTAGGGAACAAACTAAAGCAGTGGTGGAGATGTGCACTATGGAATATAGACGGGGGCTCAGAGAGATGGAACATGGACGGGAGAATCAGCAGGGACAATATGCTGGAAGGGGTGGTAACTCACAGGGACAGTATCAGGCGCAGGCGGGCAGAGGGACTGGCGCGGGAACATATGGTCAGAATAGACAGTTTGGTGCAGGCGGTGGGGGTCGAGGATGGAATTATCAAGGGGAACGCGGTGGAAATCAGTATAACGCGTCTCAGTATTTCAATAACAGGTTTCAGGGACAGAGATACACAGGAGGAAGCAGGCAGGGTCAACAGGGGGATGATAAAGGTCAGAGAAGAGCACAGGAATATGCTAGGATGATGGGTGATGCAGGAGAGAGTCAGAAAGGAGGAGGGGCGATTTATTGCTTGATTCATGACTCTACCACACATTCTACAGAGGAGTGCACGTTTTTGAAGAAATACAGGGATCAGTTGTCATCCTCTCAGCAGAACAGAGATCAACGAGATCAGGGAAATGATGTTCGCAGGCCGGGAAACGGGCACAACGGCTCATTCCTACCCCAGAATTAAATTTGATATCAGGGGATGGGTCGGAAAATAGGGGATCGAAAGACAAAGCGCCATGGTTGGTTCAGTGTACTATTGACGAGAATGCATACAGATGTTTAGTGGACACGGGCGCGTCTGATTGTTTTATAGCGCGGACAGTTGTGAGTAGTATAAGTGAGAGGGCAATTTGGGACAGGCAGCCATCTCAATTGGGGAAGGTGCGTCTGGGGGACAAAACATCGTTACAAGTTTATGAGACGGTGCGACTGCAGTGTTTTATGGATGGTGCTTGCATATATTATGATTTTAATGTGGTGGATTCACTAGCTTATGATATTGTGTTGGGACGTAATTTTCTGATCGACGCAAGGGCACAGATTATAGCTATGGATGGAAAGGTGCGTCTCTTTACTGAGGATCCGGTCTCGATTGAGGTAGCGGCGATTTTGGACCCATGGGAAGAAAGATTAGTGACGGTGAAAGGATGGGATGTTGCGGCTGAAAGGGTTGGAACAACGGTCTTGCTGAGACCATCTAATTTGGCGGTGGTAGCTGCGGATGGTGCGGTGAACTATGTGGGGAAGAAATGGTATATGAGAATTGCTAATCTCTCTGACAGGCAAGTGTATGTGGATACAACTGAGGTTATAGCATATGCGGAAGACATAGATGAACCGGAACTTAATTTGCTGGAGGTAATTGATACAGCTAATGTTGGCAGGGATAGAAAGGATGAGGCTCGTGAGATTTTGGCAAGATGTACTGAAGAACGGCGGGAGAATGGTCAAGATGCTAGAAGGGGATCAATACACCGGCAGGATCGTCAGGACACTGGTGGTGGATGTGGCGTTTCTACATTGAGTGAGCAGGAGAGGCTGGATAAAATTGAGAAGATCAGGGGCCTTGATTTGGGTGACACTATGATGACGCTGGAGGAGCAGAAGGTATTTAGAGAGATGCTGGTGGTCAACATGGACACTATAGCATTTTCTATGAAGGAGTTGGGTCATTGTTCATTGGCTCCAATGAAAATAAGGGTCGATGAGTCCAAGGGTCCGTGTATGGCGCGACCATACAGGTATTCTCCTCAGAAAATGGATATTATTGATGAACAGGTGAGGGAATTATTGAGGTTGGGAATTATTGAGCCCAGTGACAGCGTCTGGAGGAGTCCGTTGGTGGTAGTGCAGAAGAAGGATGGAAAGGCTAGATTATGTACAGACTATCGCATGTTGAATCTTATTACGGCGGATGATACATACCCTATGCCCACAGCCAGAAGCATGTTCTTGTATATGGCATACAGAAAACCTATAATATTTACAGCCATGGATTTGCTCAGTGGGTATCATCAGTGCGATTTACATCATGACAGCAGGCAATATTCAGCATTTGAATCACCCTCGGGAGTTTGGCAATGGACGAGGATGCCGTTTGGTATGAAGCAGAGCCCATGGCAATTTACTAAGATTATGTCATTAGCACTAGGAGGCTTAATACCACGTACTTGTCTAGCCTACCTAGACGATATCATTATCTTTGATCCGGATGTGGACAGCCATATTACTAATGTCGGCAGAGTATTGGCAGCTTTAGGTAAAGCAGGTTTAACAGTCAAGCCGGAAAAGTGTGAGTGGGGCAAAGCGGAAATCAAGTTTTTGGGACACATTATTAATGCTGAAGGAGTGCAGACACAGTCTAAAGTGATCAGAAAGGTGCAGGAATTTGGCAGACCTTATAATGAACATACAACTAGATCCTTTCTGGGGCTTTGTAATTATTACAGGAGTTTTATTCCTAACTATGCTGTTTTGTCGATGCCTCTGAATAATTTGTTGAAAATCAAGGTGCCATTTAAGTGGACGGATGAGTGTGAGATGTCATTCAAGAAAATACAAGCAGCATTAGCAAGCACACCGTTATTGGTACATCCAGAGATCGGGGGTCACTTTTATGTTTTAACGGATGCTTCGGATGGCGCGTGTGGGGCGGCCATCTGTGTAAAGAGGGACGGATTGCTGAGACCGGTAACATATTATGGGTATACATTTACAAAAGCTGAAAGAAACTACACTATAACAGAGAAAGAAGGTTTAGCTGTTATAAGAGTATTGAAGAAATTTGAGGATATGCTGACGGGAGCTAAGATCACGATAATTACAGACCATCAACCATTAATACCTTTGCTTCAGCAAGCCAGTAAGGCTCCATCCAAAAGGTTGACTAGATGGGGTTTAGCAATGACTGACTTTGACTATGAGATCAGGTATGAGCCGGGAGCCACTCACTACCTGCCGGATTTTATATCCAGAGTGCCGTTGGCAGTAGGACAGGATACACCTGGCGAGGAGTCGGGGGAGTTTGAGCCTGAGGTGGGATGTGAGTTACTCGTGATGGAACTTGTAGGGGAGGAATTGGATAGGGAAACCTTCATTCAGGAACAGTGGAAGGATGGATTCTGCAGGGGGATGATGAGATATTTGGCGGGAGATGAATTGCCTGTGGATGAGGAAAAGGCGCGAGGGATTTTACATAATGCTGATTTCATGGGTATGAAGGATGGATTGTTATGCAAGTATATAAACCAGCTAGAAAGAGGGGTGGGCCTATAGCTGACCTAAACCCAAGGATAGTGGTGCCTAGGGCTATGGTGAATAGAGTGCTCTATCTCATGCATGATGATATCATGTGCGGAGGACATGTGGGAACAGTGGCGCTGAATACGAAAGTACAGGCTCGATTTTATTGGAAGAATATGATGGTGGACATAGCTAGGTACGTGCGGCTATGTGAAAGGTGCGCGTTGAGGAAAAGAGCACCTCACTTTAGAGCCAAGGCAAGATCATGGGATACACCGGATTATCCATGGCAAGTGATACAGACAGATTTTGTTGGGCCACTGCGTAGGTCCAAAGACGGTTATAAATATATCATGACCTTCATAGACCTTCTGACGGGATGGCCAGAGGCATTCTGTACTAAAGACACAACCGCGCACACGGCAGCTGGGGTGTTTTTACGGGAGATAGTGTGTAGGTATGGCAAGGTGGAAGTGCTGTGCAGCGACAGAGGGTCTACATATATGGGTCAGGTTTTTCGTGAAGTTACAGCTAGACTATCAACCAAACAGAGGTTTACGTCTTCTAGGAATCCGACCGGAAATGCCAGGGTTGAAAGATTGCATAAATCATTAGAGGATACGATAGGATGCTATGTGACCGAGGACCATGAACACTGGCCAGAGCTGTTACCCATTGCATTGTGGACGGTGCGCTCCAACATTAGTATGAGGACGGGGTTTTCACCATACACACTACAATTTGGGAGGGATCCGGTGGCTATGTCCTTTGCTGAAGAAAGGCCAATGCCTAAAGTGCCGTCTGAAAGGGATTGGTTTATAAGGACAAATCATAGCATACAATTATTACAGGAGGAGGCCAACGCTCATACTGCTAGGTATGAGGAGCAGCTCAGACGTAGATTGGATGGACGGGCGCGACCTGTATCTTTTATAGAGGGGGAGTGGGTATATTATTATGATCCGAAATGCGCGGTGAATAATACATCGAAGTTTGCTGGTAGATACACAGGGCCACACAGGATAATAGAGGTGGTGGGGGATAACAGGGTGAGGTTGAGAGCAGTGAAGACGGGCAAAGAGATACCTCACTTGGTAAATGTGAATAAGCTGAAGAGAGCATACAAAGGGGAGGGTGAAAAAGACGAAGGAGTAGCCAAAGATGAGAGGACGGTGGAAGTGGATAGAACAGAAGTGGAATCAGAAGTGGAAATACAGGATATAGGACGTGAGGACCCTAAAGGGGTGACTGAGGTAGAACATCCTTCATCTGGTCTGGAGGATACAGTGCTAGCGGGCGCTGATAAGGAGGACAAATTGAAAACGTCAGACGACGATGGAAGTGCACATGAGAGAAAGAGAGAGGTGGCCGGAGCTGGACCGCGCGCATCTATACAGGAATCTGATAATGAGAAAGATGGAGTTGTACGGCGAGATAGCCGGGAGAAGCACAGACAGGAAGCTGTGGTCGATAATTGGTGTAAAAAGAAAGGGTTACGGGATAGTGATATTGATAAGGTCGAGGGTGGCCGAAGACAGGATAATGAAGAGAAAAGGAAGGGTAGAGTGAGAAATGTCGAGGTGAAGAGACAGATGGACGAAGAAAGAGAGAGGGAGGAAATGGAGAGAAGACAGAAAAGAAAAGAGAGGGAGGATAGGGCTGAGAAGAGACGGAGGCAAAGAGATAGGAGGGCGCAATTGGCTGCAGGGGCTATTATGAGTGAGGAATCTAGCAGTGAACATATCATTCCAAAGGGACCGATTTACAAGCATCACAGGAGAGGCAGAGAGGAGCTCAGCTCATCCAGCGATGGAGAATAGGGTGAGCTTAGACGGGATACTACAGGATGGGCGATAATCCTGTAGTATGGACGTGTGTTGCTATGAGGGAAAAGGGGGGGTGATGCAGGTGCCGAAGGGGGAGGGGCCGCCCGGAGGAGCAGGTCAAGCTGACTCATGCAGGTAGACGGAAAGGAGGGCGATACACAAAGAAAAGGGAAAAGTAGGGCAAGGTAGGAAAAGAGGGGAGGGGGGGGGGGGAGGTCAGTGCAACAGGTATATGCAGGAGGAGATGCATCGGGAGGTGGCAGTGCGCGCACAACGAGGGACGAGATAAGACCTCACAAGTAAATAGCAGGTGCTGATGGACGGATGGCAGATAGCTGGTACGATAGTGTTGGAGAACAGCAATACCAACAATACTATAATACGTGGATGATTCAAGACAACTATTGCAATAGCACTTACAATGAAAGGAGCACAGTGTCTGCAGCAAGTTCAACAACAACAGAAACAAATGAAAAAGGATTTGGTGCGACTTCAACGTCAGGCCAACCAAGCTCAGCGCAAGAGCCAATACAGGTGGTGGAAGCAGCTCAAGCCGAGGTCCTGGTAAATCATCAGGGAAACATATGGGATAGCATACGTGACATCACTGTGGGACAGACAGAATGGGAGTGGTTGTTGGATGCCACTCTACAAGGCACCGGTGGTATAATTAAGAGAGAGGCTCAGACCACAGAAACAGCGACACAGACAGAACCATCAATATTTTATAGTAAAGACGATGAATTTGTGCTGGATACATCAATCAGATTGGATGACATATTGATAGAAGAGTATTATAGCAGAAGACAAGTGACATCAAGGCTCTGTCACATTTGTGGCAGAACAACAGCAACAGCGGCAGGAGCGGCCAAACACCTGGAACAGCTACATGGGATAAAACATCTCATATAATGTCCACTGGTGAGGATGCGGGAAAGAGAGCACCATCTATAGTAAAGGCAGGGAGATATAGGGGACAACAGGTAGAAGACGCGCTGGATGCTATATATGGATTTGGATATTCATTGCCGAAGGTATTCAGATACAATGGGGCGACGTTACAGGATATAGTAATGCAGAAAATATCAAAACTGAAATTGGACATCGCGAGATTGCCAAGATATTTGAGGGAACAAGTAAACAGACATCACTTTAAATATGGAGTAGGGAGTGTGACTAATGCATTCTTTTTCTCAAGAAAGTGTAGGAGGCATCGCAAGACTAGTAGAGGGAAACGATGCAGGCAGTGTAGACAAAGAGATGAAACTTGGGAAATGTTTAAACTGAAGCAAAAGGGAAAGCATATCACCCAAGGAGTATTAACATCCGGGGTTAAAGACAATGAGACGACCCTGGAGGAGGAGGATGTAACTGAAAACTTTGATAAATATAACTAGTAAGGATATGAGTTGATAGGAAAGAACAAAGGGACTGTACGGATATAAAATACAATACCTGTTAGGGGAACGTTGTGAGAGGTCGAAGAAATGTACAAAATGGCAGGTATTAGTATAACGCCACCTACATTTAGGGGAGCACCAGGAGAGAAGATAGAAGAATATTTCTACGACATGGATCTGATTAAGAGAATATATGATCTAGGGGAAATGGAATATGTGGCATTATTATTGTGGGAAATGAAAGGTGAAGTGAAAACTTGGGTTAGGAAATTACCTGAGGAAAGTAAGAATACTGCATGGAAGATACAGCAAATAACCATGGCAGTATTTGCAGCTCCAGATGCATGGAAAGAATGGGGTACAGGAGGAAAGAGACAGAAAAGACAGCGCGAGAATGACGGCGCGGAAACAGAGCCAGCGGGGGAATGAACACGTGCGTGAGAAAAGGGGGGGGGGGGAAGTGTTGGACACTGAGACAGACATATGTATATTAACAGCCTAGTAACAGGAAAAGGGGGGGGAGAGAGCAGACATGCGCAGGTAAAGAAAGAGATAAGATGCAATGACAAGCAAGACAGTTGGCAGTGCGGGAGTGGAACTTCAGCTGTACAGACATCGGCAAGCAACAGATACAGACTGCACTCAAAAGTTTAACAAGATAGAACAACTAGCATGCTACGCGGACATAACCACAACAATACAACATAATCAGCAGTTTAGATAAGCTACAAACATGAGTTCTAGTGGAAAAGCCTGGATCATAGACAACGGAAGGTTCATAGCGGTTGAGATGAATTAATGGAGATCAGTAATAATTTACTGAAGGAAAGGAATCATCGCCCACTGTAGAGAGGGTAGAGATATTAAGGCTCAGATACACCCTACTCTATGGATAAGACTTAACTACTTAATACAGTTTGTAGAAAATTGTAAAAGGTCGGATCCATTTAGGATGCATTCAATATAAAAAAAATATTAGAAATACATACCTGAAGTGAAGATTTAAGGACTAGTAGGAGTAGAGGCATCATCATCATCATCAGCAGATGAAGCGGGAGAAGAACTGAAGATAGTAAATAAAGCAGGTATATGAAACAAGAGAAAGAAGTGCATCACATACAGGAGGCAACCACTATGGGGCACCTTATAAGTTGTCTAAGGGTGAATGGAAACACTAGTCGGAACCAGCAGGACCACAGTCGCGACACACATAGAATGACTCCGGTAACAAGGTCCATAATTAAGAGGCCTAAATTTAAAGGATATATCTGTCCAGAAGTAAGGCATTCTGTTAAAGAACCAGAGCCTATAATGGTTTAATTATTTAAGAAGCCCAGACTCTGAGAAATGAAATACGATGTCTATAGCTGTAGATATATATTCAAAAATAAGTGTGAGTGAAATTCTTTTCTAAGAAGGTATTAGGACACATAAAATTCAGCCATATGGGTGTATTAATGAGATCAGTTATACACCTGAGACTGTGAATGTGATCGCCGCTACTCACAAATCAGAGGAGCTCAGCGACTTTATAGAGTTAGCTTATGCATATATTTTAAAAGAAAATATGTGTATAGTATCTTATTGCAAGAACGAAGTGAGCGTCTCTAGGAATCAAAGTATGAATCACTAGGGAAATATACTTACTTCTGCGAGAGGGTAGAAGCTGGGGAAGCCAATGTTGGAAGGATAGGACCTCCAAGATTAGAAGAACGGGAGGCTTGTGGTCTGGCAGGAAGCTGATAGGGATGATGTCGCGTAGTGGTAGCAGATGAAGATGTCAAGAGAGATATGATGGTAGAAGAACTGTGAGTCAGTCGTGAGGAAGAGGCCATGGTGCTGGACTGACAGGTCAATGGTGAGAAGGGTGGATGTCCAGGTGAGATAGCCAGAGTACTCCAGAACGAGGGCGACATTACTGGAAGGTGTGGAAGTGAAGCTGCAGTGGATGAAGATGAAGTAAACTGACCGGAAGTAGAAGAGGTCAGGGCCAGAGCGGGCGTATGTAGGCAGGAAGGCGGAGACCTAGGAGCCGAGGTGGCGCGGGCCTCTGCAGCTGGAGCAGCTCGGATGGGGATGTGAGGCATCCTTAGTGAAGATACAGCAGGAAGCTGACCGGAAGTAGTGGTGCTGGTAGTAGAAAAGGGACGAGAAGCAGCGGCGGAATAGGTAAATGTGGATGTTAGGGTTGTTCTAGACGTCAGAGGTGCAGTGGTGGCTAGCAAAGGTGTGTATGGTAAGGGCGAAACACCGGAAGCAGCAGGAATGTGAGAAAACACATTGTAGTCTACATATGAAGAGTGATGCTGAGGTGGCAATGGACGAGAAGTTGATGAAACAGCGAAGTTGGCAGGCAGAGAATATTGGTGGGAGGTGTCCACTCGTAAAGGAAGGGTCGCTGTGCAAGTTGGTAGCGCATTAGAGGTGAAGGTGGATGCTAGGCTTGGAGCAGAGGTAGCAGGTACAACGGCGCTGTAGACAGGACGCGCACCTATGGGCGACATCAGAGTGGGATTCCAAGGTGGCACGAAAGGAGTGGTAAAGTTGACTGGAGGCGGAGTGATGTCGACATAAGCTGGCTGATAAGCAGAAGTAGGAATAGGTGGAACAGCGACAGCCGACTGCAGACGATAGTTGGGATCAGGACGCCCATCCAAATGAATGATACGTAAGGTCATATCAGTCATATTACAGGCCAGGCGGAGATGATCCCGAATGGTAGTGTGTGAAGGCATAGTCGCGCCTTGCGGTCCAGTGCATACTAACATGCACGGAGTGACGTTAGCATCTGTGGAGGACAGGTCTCTGCAGCCGACGATGTAGGTAAAGCCGGGCTGGAGACGATCTATCGGGAGATAGACCAGTGCGCCATTGACAGAAACGCTGGAATAGCTAGCCATCTTCAGTGCGAACAAGGTGGAAGTCAAGCATCGACTGAGAATTTAATTCTAGGTATCTAACCAAGGGGATGGGAAGTTGAAATAAGAAAACAAAAATATAGTGAAAACTATAGTAAAAAATTGAGGGCACATTAGGAGGAGTCGCTGAGACAAAGACTCCAATCCAATAAATTGGTGTTATCAGATGGAAGAGACGTACAGCTAGATAGGAAAGGAAGGCACACGTGTTCAGATTGACGGGAAAATATATATAAGAAGGGGTAAAAGGGTCATGAACTGGTGAACTATCTGACACGATAGGGCTTATTAAGTGTTCAAGATCCATAAAAACTTCCAGGAGCGATCAGTTAGGAGTCGTAGTAACCCAACTCGAACTGTAACCGGAAGCCATAATAAGAAGAAAATGGCGTGGCTAACTATACTATGTGTCTTATGTTCCTTGTGGGGTGTGGTAGATGCTGGAAGGCACACTTTCGAGACTTTAGAGAGAGCCGAATTAGGTGTCATTTTGCAACCTGGTAGACGTATTTCTACGGCTGAGCACAATCACGTGTCACAAGTGTTTGTATTAGAGATACCAGATAGATTACCAGAGCCGGAAATGGAAAGTATTTATGAACAATGTGTGAAAAATATGCAGGTTATGTGTGATATTCAACATCACAACAGAACCTTATTATTTGAAGATACCTGTGACAACATCAAACAGAAAGAAGAATGGTTGAATCAAATTATTAGAAAATTAATACAGGCCAGAGAGGAGGAAGTGGAAAAGTTGATGGAAAACATACCTGAACAACAACAAGTCAAAAGGTCCAAGAGAGCAGGGATACCAGGTCTAAATATTATAGGAGAGTTGTCGTACTATATTTTTGGCACTGGGAGAGCTGATGATGTAGCCAGAAATGAAAAAGATATTCAATTACTGAAGACATCATATTATAAGATGCGTGACGTTATTAAAACATTGGCCACAAGTACTAGCAATGGCTTGGAGGAAGTCATGGCGGAAGTGGGAGAGTTGGCTGATAGACAGTTACAATTGTATGAAATGGCTAAGATATCATTGAAGAGACGGAAGTTGCTGGAAAGAACTCAAACTATGCACAGTGTGGCATTATATGAACTGTCCATTGTATACAATCATGAGAGCCTGTTGACAAGGGTCAAATGGGGGTATATTATACACTTACTAAATGAACTCATTGAGATAAAGGATATGGCAGCTGAGGTAAGATTGGCATCACGAAGAAAACTATCATCAAAATTGGTCACTAGAGAAGATTTGAAGGAAGCTATAGTCAACACTGAAGTATATTTAAAGGCTACGTACCCACGATTTAGGGTCGCTTTTACTGATCCTGAATATTACTATGACAATAGTGTGGTACGAGTATATCAGCACCAAGGTCGTGTGAAGATGCAGATAAGGATTCCTGTGGTGTCAGAGGAACACATATTTTGTGTATACTCTGTAAAGGTGTTTCCGGTGCCAGTGCGGCTGGCCAATAAAGAAGCTGACGGGACGAGAATAGAGGGATTGCCATCAGAAGTAGCCATATCAAAGAATGGGCGGTATTATATATCAGAGCCAGTGGTGAATTGGGCGCGTTGCCATGGCAACTCAATAGCAGTATGCCCAGATATTCCACACATGAGAAAAATAGCCGAACGAGGGTGCATGGCGGCACTCATAAGAAATGACAAGGTGGCCATAGCAGAAACATGTGAGATCAACTATATAGTGCAACCAAATTTTCCTTCATTTGCGATAGCACTGGGAAAGGGTCGTACTTTGGTATCGGGACCCGACATACAAGGTCAATTGATGTGTCAATCAAGCCCACCTGTTAAGGTGAACATGCATCATTACGCCATATTGAACATTGGATGTGATTGTGCATTCATGACTGCCGGGGCGTGGATGCCTTACAGCTTGGCAGGATGTGGTCATGTGAACATGGAAACTAATGTGACTTTTGTAAATAACGATTTGCTACAAATGAACAGTGTTAAGAAATTGACATGGATAAAGGCCGTGTTAAATGGTGAAACTGTGGAGGTATTGCAAGATGAAGTGTTGCCAAAACTAGTAAAGACCAAAATGAAGCACAAGGCTAGAATACAACAGTCGCCAGCAGCTGTCAATCTTAAGAATTTGGTAAGTGCAATGGAAGACGGATCAGCATTACCCGATTTGGATGGCATGAGTGGTGGAGGCCATTTTCCTACTGAATCACTATGGGATTATTCACCAATAATGATTGCAGGGGTGATTGTTATGACTCTGATGGTGGTGCAATATTTTTGTTTAAAAAGATTATTAATGGCATACATATTAGCAAGAATGCCTATGAGAATAAGGAGTCTAGAAACATGGGACTATGAAAAATACGGTGAAGATGTCGGAGGTAATTATGAGGAAGAAGATCCGGAACACAAAACGACAATAGCTATGTTATCATTGATATTGATAGTACTGATAATAATAATAGCGTTACTGGTGAGGAAGGTGCGACAACTAAAGAGGCTTCAACCAGTGGATGGACTGTATCTACAGGTGGCAACTAAAGAGATTACAGAAATAATACCATTGGGGGAGAGTCTAATGCCTTTGGACCAGGTATTTCAAAGACCAGCAGAACAGGCTCTTATTAGAGACGTAGCAATAAGCTACTCGTGCCCGAAGTACATAGCTACAGTGCAGTGGGGTCGAGTGTTATATTCCACTGAGATGGCAACGGCGGAAAACGCAGTGCCATTGCCATTACCAGCCACTGTGAAGGTGTCAAAGAAATTAGCAGGGATACTGAACGGTGACTATGGATTTACGGTGATGACAAGATTGATTAGGTATAGTGGGGGTCTGGCGACAGGTGTACCACTAGAGATACCTATGATATCAGCAGCGGGCTGGACACCAATAAGGAACAGAGAAATAAATACACATCAGTTATCTGACACGGGACATGCCAGAGCCATGGCTCAGTTAAGAAGATCAAGACAGTTACCAGAAGTACCTGGAGAATCATATGGGGCTACGGCTGTCTCATATTCAGTAAACAAGGGTCATAAAGAGTCGGTGAACGTGGCTCTGCGAGGTCAAGAGCCCAGGACGGGATCGTCGTCGGTGTACGTGGACCTGAATGAATGAGACTGAAGGTGATGAATAAAACGCCATCATGATAGAGACTTGGCATAGACGGTGTCAGGACAAGAGAAAAGGGGGGGGGAGAAAGATATCGTGCAGCTGGCGTGAGACGAAAGGATGGAATAGACAATACAAAGACGATCTACAGATGAATTGATATAATGTCTGGGAATGGTGCCAGTGTATATTATTAAGTAAGATAATATAGCTAAAAGAAACTGTAATTTAAATGTACGACCAACTAATGAGACACTAACTACGACGTAATGTGGCAAGTGGAAAGATTTCTGATGTATATACTCGTTGACAAGCTGGGCACGCGTGAGTTAAGTAAGAGGTTGCCAGGTGTAACCCAAGACGCGTTAGAGTGTGTTTTAGAGTGATGCTTGGGGCAAAGGGTAGATAGAGGGGAACGTTTCGGAACAAGGAGTTGACAGATGTAAGGAGATTTATTGGCCGATTGGGTGTAACTGGTGTCGACTCCCGGGTAAGGATAGTAAAAAGAATATATAAACATAGAATGGGACAAAGTGCTTAGTAAAGGCGAGTGAATGAGTAAAATAAATAACAAAGGAAAGAAAAACAAATTGAGAATCAAGGAATGAGAGAATTGTAATAATAAAGTATATGTTAGAG
Organism: Acholoe squamosa; assembly: GCA_949317995.1. Lineage (NCBI taxonomy): Eukaryota > Metazoa > Annelida > Polychaeta > Phyllodocida > Polynoidae > Acholoe > Acholoe squamosa. Next base: position 46,361,567 of record OX439037.1, read on the forward strand.
GACAAGTTTGCGCTAAGAATAAGTCACCAATGCAGTGTGGAAAATATATATAGTAATAATGCATGGTATTATATAAGTGTGGTGCATATGTATGTACATAAATGACTATTGAAATGTATAATATGATAACGATAATTACCTCAGGTATTAGTGACAAAACAATACATAAGATGTATTAAAGCATAATTTATGCTTGATAATTGGTGTGACTCGCGTCACAAGAGGGGAGCGCCCGCACCTGTTTTGTCATCAATAGCCAATAATTATAATGAACGGGTATAACAGGGTACGCTTATGTGGGTATTTATTGTATACTGTATTATGTGTGTATTTATTGTATGCTATATGGGAGAGTGCTATGGGAGTCCTGTATAGGGTTTATGGTAGTTAAGAGTTTATGGTAGGCTGTGGAATGTTGGAGACGGAGGGGAGTCGACGAGATCTGGTCAGGTAGAATCTGTAGAGGGGGAGGGGGGAATACGGGTGAGCCAAACACCGGCGTCTGAAAGGTGTGAGGGGTTGGTAGGAGATAGGGAGGAGTCAGTATTGTGGGAGCAGCCGAGGAGGCAACACATACTCCTGGAGTAGACGAGGATGAAGCTGTTAAGTATTTAGTATTACACTTAGCCAATGTAAGAACGGATTAAACAGGATCTCTATGGCACTTATACCTCTCCAGTAGCATCGGATTGTTAAAACATGAACTGCTTGTATGAATAGACTGATGTCGGTGAAGCTGTACAACCTTGAGTGGGATCACCAAACAACTGTAACTGTGAATAACCAATGAACAATAAATGGTGACTTGTATCGGCGTCTTGGTGTTGGTTAAAAGAATGGGCTAGGCCAACATCATACCACTAGAGTTAGTCTTCCCAAATACGTGAGAACAGCGGAGCGAGCTGATAATAACTACACAAGTTAGACCACATTAATATACATATAAACACAACCCACACAGCCCACTATCAGGTACCTACTCATGTCACACACTCTATAGTATATTATACTGACTGACTTCTCCCAACTAGGTACCTACTCAAATCCGCCTTTTTTAGCACCATACTTGAATGCCCACTTGTGAGCAACAAAAAGGACAAGTTATAGCTACATGAAAAGAAAGGACTGGAAATCAGGGCATTTTTAGCCAGCTCTTCCTTTTACTATAGGAGCAATACCCTCCTGTATAAATCATTTTCTAGGATTAATCTTGTGGTTTAATATAGGGCAGATAGCTATTCCTGTATGGGGGTCGCCAATTTTGTTCTTAGCCCCCGACACCATCTTGGGTTTTATCACAGAATTCACCCTCATTCACTCCAGAACAATGGTCACTGATAAGATTGATAAGCTGCATCTACCCTTATCTTAATCACCCTAGGTACCTGTACATTGTTTCAGGTGTGAAGGGAGTGGATTAGCTTGGCAGGGAGACAATGGAAATTGAAATATCAAAGTTTAATATCTCTTGTATTTAAAGTACTAGATTTATACTAAGATTATCTAGTTAAAGTTAAATGTGTTTGCTATACAAAGATATAAATTTTAGAGAATACCTACAGATAGTAAATGAGGAAGAGACCATCAAAGTAGACTGTACAAAGATATTCACTGACCTATCTGCTGTGTGCAGGTCTGCTAGTGCAGGTGTGAAAGTTGTGATCAGCCACAGCTGTAACCTCACTTGTCTTTCCTAATTGATTTTAAAGCTATTCATAGGAGTATCAGTACAACCAAGGTACCATTTTAAAGGGCTTGAAGAGATCTATTGGATGCATTTTTTAATTTAAGATCAGATACAGAGAAGAAAATCATTCTCCACAATTAATCTGAACCAAAATTTTAAAACCATTTTATGATATGAAGATGACATAGCACATAAAAAAGAATGGTTTGCACACGTTCTCTGGTTAAAAATGGTCTAGAAAATGTTTAGATTTATTTTTTCTAAAGGGCCTCCGGATGTTTGACAGACAGCCCCAAAATTGTGATGTGTGGTTCACTCAGAGATTTAATCCAGCTTCCCAATGTTAGGGAGTTCCCTGTTTTCCAATACTATATCCTATGTATTATATATGTTTTGCAATGGGTAGGTATGATAAAAAGAAGGGGATTTGCTTTTTGAATGAAGTCTTTATGTCAATTTAAAGGGTAATTATGACTATTCAAACTCCCAGAAAAGGACCCCACAATTCTGCTGCGATTCTCGTTGACTGCTAAAATTGGGGAAAAACTTGAGTCTAAATAAACCATTTTGAATTATTATACAGGGATAATACCCATCAATATTCATAATATTAGGCATAATCTAGCCTCTCAAAACATAAAATCATTAAAAATAGTGAAAGAAGTGAACTACATTCTCCTGCATTCAACTTGCTTGATCACAAATTTGGACCCTATTTAAACTCTTAACTATGGCAGAATTATAGGTTCGATTTGGTATCTTTAACCAGTCATAATTCCCCTTTAAATTGACATAAAGGTGACACGGTAGTAATCCGGCCTTGTAAGCATAGGACAGCTAAATAGTCCCAACTAAAAACAGTGTTTTGCTTGGTATAATCAGTGCCAGGGGACCTTATTTTTATCGCAGATTAATAATTTTGGTACCAGAAGAAAGGTAACGATTTGGGGGGGGGGGGGGGAAGTTGCAAAAAATTTTTGGTCACCATGGAAACCTATTTTGTCAGAGAGGGGTCCAAGGTCACATTTATGACTTGTCAGGAGCGCCTGTATCATTTAATTTATTCAACATGGTGGTTTCCATGGCAACTGGTGCAAAAACGGATCTGACTCCGTTGTGGTTGACCATGCTAAAAAAATCAAGAATGACTTCAGCTTTAATTTAAGCCTTTATTTATGAACGCCATCAAATTAGAACCCGATTGACGCCAGTTTTATGGTGGAAGATGGGGGGGAATCAGAATGTCCTTGGCCCTATTAGTACTGTGACACCTAAGACTTCATTCAAAAGACAATTCCACTTCTTTTTATTAGCTCTTTCCATTGCTGAATAGATAAAATTCAAAAAATAAAGTTTTGTAAAATAGGTAAGTGCCTAAGTCAAAGAGGCCAAATGTTGATCTAGCCCCTGACTACATGAGCCACCTAGCTGATTTTCCTCAGTACTAGCAATGTGCTAGTGGCGTATACGTTATTTTTGTTATCTTTCATGTTCGAACGAACAATAACATTTCTCTCCTCCCTGGAGGCATTTCATTGTTACATTGTTTCATTGTTTTCTATAGTATTATATTAAACAGTCGGTTATTTGGAAAATGCAGTGAAAATATCTGTAGAAGCAAATTGTTCAAGACCAAATGGTCCAAATCTGATGGAATATAATAAGTAATATATCTATTGACAATCTCTTGATTGATGACTAGGTTTATAGAAAGGGTTCGAGAAAGTGGGGGTCGACAGTTCTCAAGCTTTTCCTTCAAATGCACTCACTTTGCCATAGTCATGTCGTGAAATTGTAAAATGCCAATGCTATAGGTATTCGTTTCATATCTGCTTCCTCTCCAATATTCCAATTTGCCACACATGAACCACTTCAACTTTTAACCGCCTGTCTGTAACAAAACTTAGAGTTAGTTTATTTCCTTTTGAAAAAATCTTCAGCACGCCTCAACTTTCCATGGGGCCTAATTAGTATACGAAGCTATGAGGTAATACTAATCAGGCTTATCTAATCTCAGCCATGATTTATTCTGCTCCGATGTTGCATTTTCCCGTCTTTCACTTTGATATCACTCTCCTTTTTTGTATTTTCACTCACCCAGATCCCATCGTTGGTAATCATGCGTAAAACTAACATGGCCCGATCAGTTTGTGGGCGTGAGGTCCAACATGGCGGCCACATGGCGGCTACCCTTTGATGTATAGGACACTGATTAGCCCTTCTAAAGAGGCCGCCATCTTGTCCCCTAGAGATGTGCCCAGTTTCCTGCAGACTGAACCCTCGTGCTTCTGTCAGAGCACACCTTTCTCAGAAGACAAGCTCCGAGTGCTGGAAAAATGGTGCACGGTACATCATACAATGTACATACTGCACATGGAAGTAAATTACTGAAGAAGTGAGTGTCATCAAGAAGTGACCCCAAGGAAAAGTGAATATACGATATATGATCCAGAACGCCCCTATAGTGTTTAATTGCCAGCCTCATTAACATTCCTACACGACCCCTAGTCCCGCCCTGTGCGGGGTCATCCTCTAAGGGGAGGCCAGTCGTTATGCCTCATTGGGCAGGCTAATTAGGATATGCAAATTGGCGGGGCGTGAATTATCACCGGGGCAGCGCCCTGTCGTTACCAGCTGTTGTCACATGGAACTGTGGGAAGTTCCACCTGACTGAACATGGTGTAATGATTGTATTGGTGTTTGGGATTAAGGCATATCGTGGATGCAGTCATGGGTTGTACAGTTGTGTGCCATGGTGTGAGTGAGTTAATGTTTGAGCGAGGAGTGAGCGTGTGAGTGTGTGAGCGAGTGAGTTAATGTGTGAGTGAGGGGTGAGTTTGTTAGTGTGTGTGTGAATGAGTGAGTGAGTGATTGAGTGAGTGACTGAGTGAGTGTGTGTGTGAGTGTGTGAGTGAACGAGTGAACGAGTGAGTGAGTGAGTGAGTGAGTGAGTGAGTGGGTGAATAAGTGAGTGAGTGTGTGGGTGAGTGAGTGAGTGAGTGTATGCGTGAATGAGTGTCTGAGTTATTGAGTGAGGTAGTTTGTTTTTAGTGTGTGAGTTGGATAGTGTGTGAGTGAATGAGTAAGTGAGTAGGTGAGTAAGTTTGTGAACATATGAGTGATTGAGTGAGTGAGCAATTCATTGACTGTATGTCAGTGGCCATGTGAGTGAGTGAAAATCACATACTGTGAAAGTGAGTGAGTGAATGGGTGAGTGTGTGAGGGAGAGAAAGAGAGAGGGAGTCAATGGTAACCCAGGGTGGGTAACTAAGTGAATGAATTCAAAAGCTGTGTTTCTGGGAACATGGTCCACAAAGTTGAGGTCAGTAGGTCGGATTTTTTTTTTTTTTTTTTGGTCCAGGGTCTCATAGGGTCATTTGCTGGGTTTTCACTGGTGGGTGTTAGCAATGTTCAATCCTGCATGGGATATGAGAAAACCATTGGAAAATATGGGCAAACATGTCAAATAACAATTTTGGAAGAGAATTTTCGAAAACTTTGAAAAAGTCTTCAAAAATCCCCCAAAACTCTTTAAAAAATCAGGAAAAATTTGAAAAAAATTCTGAGGTCGGCCCTCGTTAGTTGAGGTTCGGTCCGGTTACCGGAAACAAACCTTTCTTTGGCCTTAGTGGATGGATGAGCACCTGAGTGAGTGAGTTAGTGAATGAGTAAATGAGTGAGTGAGTGGGTGTGGGTGTTGCATGTCTGAATGATTACTTATGTGAGTGAGTAAGTGAGCGAGAAAATAAGTACAAAAGTGAATGAGGTTGTGCATGACTAGCATGATTGAGTGAGTACATAGGTGGATGAGTGCTTGTGAGCGAGTGGATGAGTGAGTGAGTGAGTGAGTGAGTGAGTGAGTGAGTGAGTAAGCAGAGAGCCAAGCATTGGTGTTAACGAAATAGTTTTCTTCACACTTACAGCTACATGGGCCTACCTCTGAATGCCATCATAACACCTACTAGACTGACACAACAGACCCAAAAGATATTGAACTATCACTTTTGAATCTTATTGAAGATTTTAAGATTTAATGATTTCAGAGAAACTTAACTGATAGAGAAAAGGTCCAAACTTGCGCAATTCCCAATATTGCACCTAACATAATTATATACATGATGTATATTGTGGGGTTGCAGGGTTTGTAAAAAGAGGGAACGAGCCTCTTCAAGGTAAAATGAAGGAGCATTGCCCCCAAATTTCGAACATAAAAGAGGCACATAAAGGGCTACAGACGAAACGGGGGAGAGTGTCTGTGAGTGTGAGGAACACACAAACAGGCTATGGTGGGATTTGGCAAGAAGGAATGTCAGGCACAAAGTTATAGAGGCGTGACTAACCGAGTTTTAAGGGTGAAAAGACACATGATGAACCAAACTAACCACAAGTAAAAATGCAATTACCGCCCAGATCCATCACCCAGTCCTAACTGAGTGTGCACATCTCCCGTGGTGTGTGAGATTGGACCGCCTCATGATCCCTCCTCCCTCCCCTTATCAGCCAGGTTAACCCTCTCAGTACAGCATAGTGCATAAAGCCAGGTTAACCCTCTCAGTACAGCAGAGTGCATAATGTATAGTGCTTATCAGCCAGGTTAACCCTCTCAGTACAGCATACACAGCTAAAAATATTTTTCTTGATTTAAGAAAATAAGATAAATTATCTTACGTGGCGGACAAAACTACCAGTTTTAAGAAAATAAAAAATCTTAAAACTGGTAGTTTTGTCCATCAGGTAAGATTATTTAAGATTCCAAGAAAATTATTTTTAGCTGTGTAGTGCATAAAGTATTGTGCTTATCAGCCAGGTTAACCCTCTCAGTACAACATAGTGCATAAAGCCAGGTTAACCCTCTCAGTACAGCAGAGTGCATAAAGTATAGTGCTTATCAGCCAGGTTAACCCTCTCAGTACAGCATAGTGCATAAAGTATTGTGCTTATCAGCCAGGTTAACCCTCTCAGTACAGCATAGTGCATAAAGTATTGTGCTTATCAGCCAGGTTAACCCTCTCAGTACAACATAGTGCATAAAGTATAGTGCTTATCAGCCAGGTTAACCCTCTCAGTACAGCATAGTGCCTAAAGTATAGTGCTTAAATTAAGTTGTATTGTCTTCTTATCAGCCAGGTTAACCCTCTCAGTACAGCATAGTGCATAAAGTATAGCGCTTAAATTAAGTTGTATTGTCTTCTTATCAGCCAGGTTAACCCTCTCAGTACAGCATAATGCATAAAGCCAGGTTAACCCTCTCAGTACAGCATAGTGCATAAAGTATAGTGCTTATCAGCCAGGTTAACCCTCTCAGTACAGCATAGTGCATAAAGTATAGTGCTTATCAGCCAGGTTAACCCTCTCAGTACAGCATAGTGCATAAAGTATAGTGCTTATCAGCCAGGTTAACCCTCTCAGTACAGCATAGTGCCTAAAGTATAGTGCTTAAATTAAGTTGTATTGTCTTCTTATCAGCCAGGTTAACCCTCTCAGTACAGCATAGTGCATAAAGTATAGTGCCTAAATTAAGTTGTATTGTCTTCTTATCAGCCAGGTTAACCCTCTCAGTACAGCATAGTGCATAAAATATAGTGCTTAAATTAAGTTGTATTGTCTTCTTATCAGCCAGGTTAACCCTCTCAGTACAGCATAGTGCATAAAATATAGTGCTTAAATTAAGTTATATTGTCTTCACGGTGCATTCATGCTGCACCCCATGTAGTAACACCCCATGTAGCTGACCTGATCACGAGTCGGCATGATGAACTAAATTCAGTTGCTGACCAGTATGTGTTGACGTTTCATCACAACTCATGAGAATGAAGTCTTTGGACCCCACGCTGTCCTTAAAAGATTAACCTTCCAGCCAGCACATTTATTACAACGTGCCTCTGATTGATCACTCCACGCTAATTCGGTGTGAAAAACGCCATGGCCGCCAAGACTCTCGTTACAAACTTGTGCTATTAGTGTTGTTGGAGTTGTTTCTCTACTTTTCACCCCAGCGACTACTGATATTTCTGAGGCTGAAAGCCCACTTTGATGATGGGAGAACTTTTACAGGCGACATAGACAGAGTGTTATGGAAGCATGAAAATATAATATATGTGAATCTCAGTGACAATGGCATCTCCCATTCCATATACTGAACTTTACTATTGTATTCATGCCACATGGCGGGGGGACTGATAACAGAAGGATCAATTTGTTATTTTGTGATAATTAGTTATATCGATCACCCCCAATTTTAAGTAGCTTTGTCTACGATTCTATATGGGTACATTTTTGTATAAGAAACACACACACAGATGTGTCGGTATTGGATATGAACTCATTGTCATGCAAAAAGGAAAATGTACATCGAACACCGGAATCGAACCATGCATGCGGAGGTGCCACTACCCCCATAGTCTATATATTTATAGGGCAGTGGGGACAAAATATCTGCCACTTTTTCTGCCACTCAATAATTCCTTACTGAAGATATCATCATTCTGTCTTTTTTACATTACATTAGTACATTTCTTTTCTATCCGGATATTCATGATAACTTAGGGCTTGCGTTATAGAGAGGCAAATCTGAAATAAATTACACTTGACAGACAATTAGGATAGCTTCCATTCAAAACTATTATCATTATTATTTATTGGTCAACTCGTCCATATAGGACGGTTTTCCGTAGCCAGTCATGGTTACAGTAATTTCTGGCTAGATAAACAAAATGGGAATGAAAAAGCAGATTTTTTATGCTGATAATATAGTAATATGATGGCTGAGAAAGGCTATTAATCCTTTACGGTGAGAGGGACAAGGGAATAACGCAGTGATGGACTTGGGCCAGTTTAACAGAACTACCGACCTATTTATTGAAAAAACAAAAGAAAAAAAAAAAGAATTTTTCCCAGCTGTGACCAAGCACCAGACCCTCCAGCATGAGGGTTGGTAGCAGCAATGTAGGTCAGCACCTGACAGGTAACACACACCTGTCCAGGTAGCACACACCTGTAGTAGGAGCAGTGGCTCCACCTGAGTATCAATACCGGTAACAATATAATCGTTCCCTTACATTAATCCTTTACGGTGAGAGGGACAAGGGAATAACGCAGTGATGGACTTGGGCCAGTTTAACAGAACTACCGGCAACTCCAAGTAAAGGAATAACATAATTAATTAAACATCATGAAAAGAAACATGGAAAATATATTATGCCTATTAGATAGTCATATCCTAATAGACCACTCTTTCCCCAAACAGCTTGACACTACCATGTCCGTCTCAATACGTGTGTGATAGGGTTTAGTCAGGTACAATAAAGCGGCCATACTGGCCCAGTCCCCGGCCTGGCGTATGTCCTCCAATGTGAGACCCATTTGGTACATGTATAGGGCTCCTGCTCTCCTGAGGGAGTGCATGCCAGCACGTTCTGAAGGCAGGTCGGCCAAGGTCATCAACCTCTTCAGAAATTTCAGCAATTGACCGTAAGTGACTGGTACCAGTTCTGAGTCCTTGGGAAGTACAAAAACTGGAGCTGATGGGTCGGAACTGGGGAATTCATTCAAATGACGTCTGACCAGACTCGCAGCACATAGAGGAGAACCGGGAGCATAAGTGATTGGCACCTTGTGTACTCTCTGGCCATGCTGAATAGTCTTAGAACTAGACACGGCCAGCTCCATGCCCCAGTCTGTGAAACTAACCGCTCCGCGCCTGAGATAATGAACTCCAACAGCTGCGATAGAATCTGGGACTATATTACATTTCCTGAGTAGTCCTCTAAAGCTTAGTGCCAGACAAGTCCATAGGACTCTGTCACGAGTTTGACTCATGTCGACAAATTTATACATATTGAGTATGTCTTTCAAAGTGAACGATGGGCGCACTGGTTCCGGATCACCTAAGACCCTGCGAACCCCGGCTAGAGTCATAATGAATTCAAAAGAAGAGCGGATAAACTTGACATCATAACCATAGTACATATTCAATGAGATCACTCCGCTAACGTAATTTTGGATAGTCGAGTACTTAAGACTTCTCGCCATGTCTACGACATAACGGCACATATGTCGAGCATCTGTGGGGAGCGCTGGTCTGAGGATCGAGTTACTGAAGCTTATGTAACGCTTCCACTGGGAAGCCTTTGTCCTCCACGTACTGGGGGCCCATGCCTTGGACCTATACTCGGATGCTTCCAAGTCTATTTGGCGCACTCGCTGACTAGCGTCTACAACAAAGAAATACGGATAAGTCTTTAGAGCATGTGGCCCTTGAAATCGCATCTGCTAGAACATTCTGTACACCAGGGATATGAATACTCACTAAGTGACAGTTAAATATAACACATAACCAAAACATTTTTCTCAACAAAATCATTGAGGCGTCATTGTCACTTCTACCCTTGTTGATGGCATGCATAACTTGTGTATTGTCAGTAACACAATATATTTTGTGATCTCTCCAATATGGACCCCAGCGTTCTAAGGCCTCGTATATGGGATAGAGTTCCCTGACATTAATATTGGCTGGTATCTCCGTTGTCGGTGCGTCCCGGCAGTGACCGTGAATGTCACTTTCCATCACTAGCTTGTCACACCAGTGACCGCATAACCAATCATTACCATGAACGGCACCATAACCTATACCAGAAGCGTCAGTGTACACAAGTGAGGTGAATTCAGGCGGAGTGATAATCTTCGCTGAGCCATTGAACCATGACGCGGAGTCGCCCCACCATTTCAGGTCCTCGTGGAACGAATCCGACAATGTAATATAACGTTTCTTCGCAGTAAACACACGTAACATCGTTATGACCCTGTGGGAGAATGTTCTTCCTCCCCGTACCAGAGTTGAGCAGTGACTTAGCACACCACAAAGGTGTTGTAACTGGCGCTTTGTCGCCCTACGGCGACCAGCAAAAAAGCGCAGCTCTAAGTGAAGCTTGTCCAACTTGTCTTGTGGTAAGCTGAGCGTCATATCAAGCGAGTTCAAGATCACCCCCAAATAACGCTGCACCTGTGAGGGGGATCGAACTTTAGCATAAGCTATATGGAAGCCTAGCGAGCGTATTGTAGCGTGGAGAAACAGTTGAGCGTTCCTGCATTCCTCATAATCACTACCAAGAACGATGAAGTCATCTAAATAATTCCGGCATAAAAAACCATTGGCATTGACATAGCGAGCTATGGCATCGGATATACTGTTAAATATATAGGGGGCAGCTCTCGTGCCGAAGCTCATGAAATTATCTTGTAAAAAACAATTTTTTCCATCAATATTCCAACATAACCCCTGATGGTTGCGATCCGTTGGCCTAATTAACACTGTGCGATAAGCACTTTGTAAATCTGTCACCGCCATGAAACAATTTGGTTCCATAAGTTCAGAAATGTCATCGATAGAGTGGTAGCTAAACGAATGGAAAGTGTCTTTGGTGTAATTATTAATGCTGCTGTACAATGGGCGGTTAGCATCGGTAATAGGTCTATAACCACCACTGGGCTTTTCCACTGCTCCCATAGCGTGGACACATTTAGGCTGGATATCTACTATTGATAACTTGTCCATACTGAGTTCTTTCAGGATTAACTCATTGATATAATCATAAGCGTCTATCTCTGCTGACGGATAATTTTTACAAAAGTAGCCATCGGATGGGCCCAAAGTATCAACTAATTTGAAACCATGACAAACCCCATCTAACAGGTAATGGGCATTGCAGTCCCAACCACCTTCACCATAAACCTGTGTCGGACCTCCTGAAAGCATTTTTCTCCAGCCACAAATATTAAACTGTGTCCTAATACCCGCAACATAATGTGGGAGTGAAGCATCCCAGAGTGGAGCGTAACCAATATAGCAAGACAACAATTCTGTTATATTAGCTGAGCAGTTTACAAAATCATAAGTGTTGGGCCACAGGTCTGACAAACAGTCCGAATATGTGGAACTTGTGCCTAAACCTAAATAAGCATGGTTGCCCAGTCACTGATTTTGCTGGTTGCCGTGCTGATGGGCGTTTTTATCCGATCGCACGTCGTCACTATTACAGAATTTCTTCTTGTGTGAGCCCCTACAAGTGGCGCAGACATGCTTCTTGTAACAAGGATCATAATCACATACATTAGAGTTCCATTTCCAGCATATGTCTGCAGGCCAATCAGATCCGGGCTGATTACCCCCCCGCTGACGGTTGCGGCGACGTTTGTTGTTACCACGATTGGAACTCTGATCCTGTCTTGACAACAAGTTCTCCACTACGGTCATGTGTTCCGCACTCAAATAAGCCTCTACGGCTGGGGTATAACCGGAGACAAAATTCAATAATTTACCCTCAATGACATCATCAACCACTTTATGATCGTATTTAGCTAGGGCTTTTGCTGGGAAGGCTCCTCCTTGAGCTTTGAGGGAAACGAACCTCATGTGTGCCCGATAGCCGTCTAAAGTAATCCGGGGCAAACCAGCTGTGTTAATGAATTCAGCTACACAGTTCATGCCATTGACCAACTCTTGCAAGCTCATGTCTTCAAACTTTTTGTCCGTATCTATGTGACAATCAGGCCTCAATTTATTGGTTGAGCGTTTACGTTTTGAGGTGTCGGAAAACATTTTAAAGTTGTTAAGCCAGTCAAAATCCGGCATACCTGTGGGGGAAGGATTGGTGAGTAGGCTGCTCGCGTTGTCCCCGAGAATCCCAAGTGATGCTGAAGACAAGCCGGCACTAGCTAGACCAGCTTGAAGTGTGTGTTGAGTTGATCGCAATTGTTGACTGGGTTGCTGATTGGGAACCACCTCATACACCATGCCTTTATGTAGAATACGCTGAGGCAGGTTAGGAGAGTGCACAGACTGTAAAGGATTTCTACCTTCCCCCAGGGGTGTGGGTCCTTCATTCCCACCAAGCGGACGTAAGCCCTGGAGCGCAGCAGAATTACCCTTATTTGCATCAGTATCAGTGCATAATCCAGACCTACTCTTCCTCCAAGCAAGGTATTCTTGGTATGAGGGGTCTCCGTTGAGCGTGCGACCACCGGAGGCTTTGTTGACACCCACACCTCCGATGAGCGATGGATCTCCTGAGCTTATTTGGACCATATTGGGAATGTTTGGGTTAGAAAATTCATGAAACATACCAGTTGAGTCTTTGTAGTACATTTTCTCCACCCTAAGGGCCTGCGGAAGGCCTTTTTGGCCTGAAATAGCTGTGCCAAATGCCTGCACCTTGTCAACAGGAAGGATAGGTCGGCCATCTTGGCCTCCGCAGCAAATATTTAGATTCGCTTGTGCTTGGTCCGACAGAGCGTCCATGCTGGGTACCAGCGGAGGAGCAGGTGCGTTCGATTCCCCGCTTTCGTAGGTTACCGCACTGTGTTCGGTCGCTTGTGCTTGGTCTGACAAAGCATTATTGCTGGGGACCAGCGGAGGAACGGTAAGTGATGAAGCCTGGGAATCGAACGCACTCATAGCACCTTGCCAAGCACGTATTCCATCGTTCATTTCCCTAATAGAACGGCTGTTCCCGGCTCGAAGACTCGCTAATTCCAGCTCTAGCTCCTTTCTCCTAGAAAGTATGTCGATTTTGGCCTTTTTGGCCTTCTCCTGCTTAATTTGCTGTAATAGCTCCAAGTCTGGGTCCTCTGTGGGGGGGGCTCTCCTCCATGTCGCTCTCCCTGGGTGCTTGGTCGCTCTCCCCGGCTGTTTTATGTCCAACCATCTGGTCTCCTGTCATCCAGCGTGGGTTGGGGCATGTGCACTCGGGACAAGCTTTCTTATTGCCATGGTATTCATACTCGCAAGCCTCACACACCACCATGATGAAAGAATTTTTCCCAGCTGTGACCAAGCACCAGACCCTCCAGCATGAGGGTTGGTAGCAGCAATGTAGGTCAGCACCTGACAGGTAACACACACCTGTCCAGGTAGCACACACCTGTAGTAGGAGCAGTGGCTCCACCTGAGTATCAATACCGGTAACAATATAATCGTTCCCTTACAATTTTTATATGATGGCTGAGAAAGGCTAATTTTTTATAATGTTTAAAGTATTACATTCAGAGAAAACCTTAATATGGAGTTCATTGGCTGAAGTAGCGGTCACTAGAGCTGCAACTTTAAAATGGCATTTTTAAATCGTAGTTTTGTGGACAATCGCTGAATATCAGGTGACAGTTTATCCCATAGGGTCATCCCCTGTAGTAGGGTGACTTTTGATAACAATGTGTTCTAGCTCGGCAGATAGCAAACTTCAACTTCCTATCACCTCTAGTCCTAATATTTTGTGACTCTTTTGCCTCACCATTTCTAACTTTCTTCCACATTATCATTAGTAAGTCAATGCTTCTGCGCCGATCCAGTTTTCCGACTTTGCTTCTAGTATGAAGTATATCAACACTTATTTGTCTTACTCTTTGCTGCAGACAGATACGTAGTGCTGCATTTTGCATGTGCTGCAGTTTCTGCAGATCAGCAATTTGGCCACTACCAGTGTAAAAAGAACAGTAATCTATTACCGGGCACATCATGACTCTGTATATTTTTAGGCTCACTTCCTGGGTCATTGATTTCCTTAACTTGCTAAGCTTAAAAATTCTATTTCCTAGTGACTTTTTTTACCTTATTTATATGTGGTGAGACTGAGAGTTTGCTGTTTAATTCAACTCCAAGGTAGGTATATGAGTCACAGACGGGTAATATATCATTTCCAAAACGTACAACCTTTGCAGGTAGATTTTTTAGTTTGTGTGTTGAACCAAAATGCATGCACATTGATTTTTGCCGATTTACTGTCATCAAGTTGCTATTACACCATGCATTAACATGATATAGGTCTTCTTGTAACATCTCTATCGCAGCTAATTGGGTCTCGGCTGCAGCATAGATAATTACATCATTGGCATACATAGCATATTTACACTTTCTTATTTCATCAGACAAATCATTAATGAATAGGACAAGTAACAGTGGCCCCAAAATCTATTCCTGAGGTACCCCAAAATTTACATCCTTTGCTTCTGATCTGTTTCCATTTGCTATTGTTTCATGTGAGCGATGAGCTAGGTAAGACATCAGCCATTTCTTTAACTTTCGATGGAATTTTAATTTACATATTTTTTCAATCAATTTCATGTGGTACACACTATCAAATGTTTTACAATAGTCTATGAAACAGGCCACTGTTATCAGTCCATCATCTTTGTTATCATGTAAATCCTTTACAACAATTTTCCTGGTAGTGGCAGTAGAGTGATGGGGCACCAATTCTTGATACTATTCAGGTTCCCTTTCTTGGGTACGGGTACTAGTGTTCCCTTCGACCAGGCTACTGGGAAAATGCCTTCATTAATGCTATTCCGGTATATAGTCACCATTTTATCAACCAGGAAGATAAGTGCATCTTTTAACACCTTTGACTTTATACCCTTCAACCCTGATGATTTATCTATATTGATTTTGCATATCAATTTGTGCACATCATCTCTGTTTATTAATTCATGGAGGTCA
Source organism: Acholoe squamosa (assembly GCA_949317995.1). Classification (NCBI taxonomy): domain Eukaryota; kingdom Metazoa; phylum Annelida; class Polychaeta; order Phyllodocida; family Polynoidae; genus Acholoe; species Acholoe squamosa. The sequence goes on from OX439037.1 coordinate 46,376,743, forward strand.
ATGTCTTCCATCTCGTCCTCTATTACTGGGTCTGGTATGTTAATTCCAGTTCTGGGCAATTTTGTAAATAGATCATGGCCTATATTTGCAAAATATGAGTTTATGTAATCGACTGTCTCATCTTTTGGTATTCATCTCTCGCCAGAATTTTACTGGGTCCCCAGCTACTTCATCTAATAGCCGCAAGGCATAATCATTTTTACCATTATCTAATTGTCTTTGTATTCTATTGCACATTGTCCTTATTTCTCTTAAAAGTAACCTATTGTTAGTGCGCTGTAGCTCACATAAAAGCCTCTGCCAGTCATTAATTAACTCAATTGTTTCATAAGAAACCCATGGTTTTGATTTTTTTTTTCTGATTTAAGACGTTCTAATGGGACAGGTAATGTCTAAATATTTTACCAATTTTCTGTATGTAAAATCCCATTGTATCTGGGGGTCGGTGGTTTCATAAAAATGTGCCCAATCAATGTCACTTAGATATTTATACAGATCATCCTTATTATAGTTTTTATAACTATGGGCAGTAAACTCTAGGATAGATAAGCTTGTGTGTTGATTAAGCTTTTCTGTCACACATGGTGATCCATATAGTTAGTGTTACTATAGTCTTATAATCAGGTATTTACAATAGGTGGAGGTGGGGGGAGGGGGGTCAGAAGACCTACCCCGGGTTGTATTACCAGAAGTCGGTCGAGTAGCAGCCAGGGGAGAACACTCAACCTCAACTAATACAAATTTAATGAGGAGGGCAGTGGTGTACTCCAATCAGGTCCATCAGGGCTCCGCAGTCAAATGGAGCTGATATATAACTAGTACATGTAATAGCTTATTTTAGCTCTTTGCTTCAAAACGTCCTTATGCGTGTTACCAAGGTCATACAATGATGACGTTTTCCCATCTTCATGTGGTATATATAGAATTATATATTAATAAAATCAAATATTCATCAACTTATATACAGTATGATTGACTACCCTGTGACCCAATTTCATTTCAGTAAATTGCAATTGCAACAATATATATATATATATATATATATATATATATATATATATTCAATATCCAATATTCTGTATCCAATATTTTATATATAATTCAAGTAATTATCAATGCTTATCCTAATTACCGGTATTATGAAACAAATGAATTGAGTCTGTCACATCAATATTTCTGCACTTGATCCGGCTATAGGGACCATTTTACTGTAAGTTCATATTATTTCAATACAATGCATCCAAGTTATCGTGCTGATTAATCATCATTGTGGTATAAACTTGTATTAGATGTTTATGATGATCAGCATCAGTAGATGAATATATCAACACTGCAAAAATTGTGTATAGATTTTAAACATGTTAAGGTCTAAACACGTTTAAAACCTAAACATATATGTCAGTGTCTCATTGACTACACATTTAGGAAATGAACACTTTTATTCTAACTACATAAACATTTTTGCTAAACATGTTCAGATGTTTAGAGTTTAAACAGCTGAATAATAGGTGTTTAGATTTAAACATCATTGTGTTTAGATAATTGGATGTTGAATCCACACCAGGTAGCAGCACTACCTTTGAATGGACTATCTTTACACAATTATAATCAATTTTTGTGAACGAAACCCCATGTTTATTATAGTTTCTATTCATTAAATGTCATGAGAATAGAAAGGGCAATAGAAAGTTGACTAGATTCACCTTACACCACCATCATTAGCATGAAATAATCAATAAGCTCAATGACTGACACCTATTTCATGTTATTCTGGAATAGACAAAGCAATTTCCTTCCTGCCAAGCTGTTGTACTTTCTCAAGTCTCTTGTTCTGATGCAGTGTGTACATACAGGTGCACGTAAATAGGTGTGGCTGACATCTTTGGAGACTTGACATGTAAATACCCCCTCCCCCCAGTAAATGAGAAAACAAACAAGAGACATTTTTTTTAATTTATGTATATACATGTCTGCACACCCTAACTCTCCGTCAAAGCATTTAGACATCTAAACACAAAAATTCATAAACATCTAAACACAAAAATTTATAATTAACACAAAGTTTAAACCTAAACACCTAGATTTCTAAGTTTGGCCTCTGTGTAGGAAATTAATGTGATTACAAAAATATGTTTAGAATTGTGTTTAGGATCTAAACACCATTTTTGCAGTGAACGAGTCAATAAGGTTCAGTATTGGGCCAAATAAAAAAAAAAGTGTTTTTCCAGTAACCCGACCGACCCTAGCAAAACAGGGGCAAAAAAAAACTTTTTTTGTGATTTTGAAGAATTTTGTCCCATTTTTCCATATTTTAAAGAAATTTTCATTACTTTTTGAGGATTTTTCCTGTATCCTTTTCGTGTTCTTCCCCTCTCTCATAGTTGCCATTTTCTCATCATTATTTTACAATGAAATCAAAGAATTTGATATATCCATTGGTATATGCCCTAACGTTTCCTATATACATGTAAAAAAAAAAATTAGAAAAAAAAAAGACCTACCAACCCTGGCATTTAGAGCTATGTTACTGAAAAAAAAATATATTATTCTTGGCCTTATGTACACATCATATCCATGTATTGGGTGTAATAGTGCGTGTAGCACGCCTTATGTGTACTGGTGTTGCAGATGGTTAAAATTAAGGTAGGTCGCCTAGTATAGTATAGCTCAACGGCCATCTTCAATAAAAGTCACATCAAAAGTTCTCCTTCCCTTTTCTTCTCCCTTGGAGGGAGTAAAGGTTCTCAAGTAGCCCAGGGCTAGCTATGTGTAATACCTGTGTGCCTAGGAGATTGGACATGCCGGCTTTCATGTGCAGGCTTTTATAGGTTTATAAATATTAATATTTCCTTGTACCCCCGAGTTGTCTGTCCACACAGGCCCACAATTGATGACCAGTGCACCAGTTTCAGTGCGCGCCGACTACATTTCTACAACATCGGGAAAAAGTCATCTTAATTTATCATCTTCCTCGCTATGTGAGGTCATTCTCATCAAGAACTCCTTTTGGGAGAAATCATAATTCGTCCTCGGTCTGTATCTACCGAGATGCATAGAAAGGTAGGTCGCCTCTTAATGTTTTGGTCTTCCCTTGTTAGGTTCAAACATTACTGCATGCGCTAGATTGATGAAGCCAGGTAATGGTTTACTTGTTGTATGTGTTGGTGTCGTTTCTATAATTAATTGTTGAAGTATAGATAAAGATAAAGTATGTAATTGCCATTGTGTGATAATACTTTAGGGTGATATGTGTTGTACAGACTCAAAGTATTATGCAAATTGAAGGAACAATAAAAAAAGATACTGTAACTGTTTCTTTAATAGCTTTATTTCTCCTTTGACTTATTCGACAGTTTATTAGATAAATATCTACAAAGTACATATAAACAACAAACAGGCTATACATTGCATGAATATAATGTAAGTTGTTTTGTTTTTCTATACTCTTACAGTCGACTGAATACTTGATGGATAGGAGTACTTTGACCAATATACAAAGTCTAGCTACTGTCCGATATATATATATATATATATATATATATATATATATATATATATATATATATATATATATATATGACCCCTATGCAGAATTATATATATATATATATATATATGTGTGTGTGTGTGTGTGTGTGTGTGTGTGTGTGTGTGTGTGTGTGTGTGTGTGTGTGTGTGTGTGTGTGTAATTCTGCATAGGGGTCTTTCTGATACAAAGTCTAATTCATGATGTTAGTTTGTGTACACAAAGGTAGGATCAAGTGAATGAATGATACTACAGGTGACTATTGTGCTTTGGACACAAGGAGTCTACTATAAGGTAATGAGATGTGTGGAGTCATAATTATTACATACATATGCATAATGCATGATATACTTACCATTGGACACACACATAAACGACTTCCTCATTAGTCACACAAAAACAAATAACAACCAAATCAAAACACATAATAATATCTAAAGATAAAGCTAACAAAATTTATTCAACCTCCCCATATAATCAGGTTGTGCTCATGTATCGTGAAGTCCATACGGTATCTCCAGAACTAGTATTTAGAACGGAAGACGCCGCCCTGAACTTAGATATCCCTGTCCAATTCAAGCACGTCAAATCCCCATATATATATCTGTTTACTTGGGGTTATAAGTAGTATACCTAAATTGGGGATTTTTCATGGCACCTAGTGTCACTGTGTGACCTTACCGACTTTTATGATGCTAATGTTGTTGTATGTATACCTGTAAGTGGTCTGAATGGATGTTTAAGTTGGGAGCAGGCGATGTTCAGCGGATGGTGGGTGGATGGAGGTAGGTGGGGCGGCGGGCGGGATCCAGGTATCCCCGGTACCGGCCACCATATCAAGCCCGGCTCATAGGGACAGGGGCAGGGACAGGTGTAAATAGGCTGCATGTTAGATACAAGTACCTTCACTAGTGGACCCAGGGGGGGGGCGCTGGTAGGCACCCCCCCCCCCCACCCTTACCGAACCCCTAAAAATTGGACTCTTAACCCTTCTTGTTCCACTAATAGCCATATAGTGTATCTTTCCTTGTACACGCACATATGTACCATCTCTCTCTCTCTCTCTCTCTCTCTCTCTCTCTCTCTCTCTCTCTCTCTCTCTCTCTCTCTCTCTCTCTCTCTCTGTGCCCCGCGTACTTGCCTCATTATCTAGTGTCATGTATGAGGGTATGCCAAGGGGTCACGATATGCCAGTGGGTCGCCCGGGGTCTAAGTATATGTGACATATACTGGGAAAAGGGACCTTAATGCATCCTGCACTAAGGGTCCTTTTCGCAGGTCCTGTCACATATTCTATTTGGAAAAGTCATCTCATTCTTATTTTCCTCTGATCCTTAAGGCTTAACTAATGCCTTCCTCCGGGGCCTTCCTATACACCCCATCCCCCTCCATCATCTTCCTTCCCAACTGGATACAGCCAATTAACCTGCAGTGTCGATGTTCACACGGGCACGCCTTGTGTCATGTCGGCACCGTCCGACCTCAGCTCACAGTCAGACGTTACCATGCATATACCGGCCTGTTGGAGCACAGGGCGGGCGCCACCCTTCTCCTGTCAGCGGCCATTTGGGCACCACACACCGCATCAAGGACACGGCGGCCGCCGGAGGACCATCCAACTGTGGAGGATCCAGAATCACAGCAGTTGGAACATTGTGGTTGTAAAGGGGGTGTAGAGTAGAACGTAGAGTAGAGAGAGATGTGCTGGGAGAGAGTGCTGAGGGGGCAGGGGGATCTGTGTGCCATTAGCCCTTATTACCAGCCCTCTGCTGCATGCATCTATGAATGCCCAATGGGGTGGGGTCCAGATAGGGTGTGTGTGTGCTGGGGGGGGGGTCTGATGGAGAGGGGTAGTGTGACTGATGGTCGCTCCACCATGAGCCACCACTACAACTGGTTGGGTTTTAGCACTGTTTGTAAAAGATGGCTGAGTATCAGGTGACAAAGAGAACTGAAGCCATAGGAACAAAATGCCGCCCGGTAATGGATACTGGACGGACACTTGGCAGTCAGGGGCAGAGCATGCAGGAGGCGGTATGTAGCCAGAGATACAACCTCGACCAGGTTAACTCGAGCCTGGCTTAGTTTGCCCTGTCTCTAGGGCTCTGTGTATATCCTATATCATGTAGACATGTAAGGGCCACTTGTTAGCTTGATGATGGAAATTGTCAATGGTTGTTCTGCATTCTACAAGGCTAATAAATAAGGATAGTAGTCGTATGATGCTGTGCACCTTATTTTCTATACTCCATTGACTTGCATGACTGACCTGTTGTTAATTACAGTTTTGCGTAATAATCCCTTTGCATGTCTTTCTATTCCCGGCTAGCGGGATCCTTAGTGGGCGACCCCTGCTGAAGCTGGTGTTTTGCAAATAAGGACTGATGACAGCCAGCCTGATGGGTACCAGGTGTTATATAATGCACCCTAAAAAGTCTGCACTGAATGAAGGGAATTTTCTGATTGGCCAATAATGTATCCCGCTAGGTTGGAATATCCTTCCATTCCGCCTCTATCCGGACTTAGTGGGATTTATTAGGCCAAAAAAAAGGTATGTTTCCGGTAACATGGTCAGAAAAGTTGTGGTAGGTAGGTCGGATTTTTTTTTTCTTTTTTTAAGTATTCAAGGCCTCATATAGTCATACTTTGCTAGGTTTGCACTCGTTATTATAAGAAATGATGGTTTTCTGCATAGGATTCGAGAAAATGTGTGTATCGAATTCAAATATAGATTTTGAGATGAAAACTGGAAAAAAATTGAAAAAATCTTTTAAAAAATGCCGAGGTCGGCCCCGTTGAGCTGAGGACGGAAACCTTTTCTTTTTTTTTGGCCTTATCAGCTAATGAAATAATCCCAGCCATTCAGTGCGGTCCTCTCGGGAGTCAGTGGTACCCATCAGATAACTGTTATCAGTGATAAGAGCTGGGAACCAGCTTCAGCAATGGCCGCGGCCATTGGACAATCCACTACCCGCGTATATCCATGCCGTACAAAGTTCTGTATGGCATTCTCTCCTCCCCTCACCTTCATATAGCTCCCCGAATAGAGGTGGGACAGGGGGTAAGAGTCGTGGATTAAGGGTATACAACAGGGTAGACCATGAGGGTAGAAACTCTTGTAGGATACTCCGAACATGATATAATACACCCTCTATCACTTTCTGTCACAAAATACCCTCCTGCCTCACCCGGACATGTGTTATCTGGTACATTGATAAGGGTGGACCCTGGTGATGGTATCTGTGCCTGTTTCCTGGGTGGTCAATGAAAAATACTCATGCATACATGCATGTGCACCATCCCTACTATCAAGATCACACAGCACCCCATCTCCACGCCCTATTCCCCTCCTTTATATCATGTTGTGGCCACGTGCAACAAAGAGCTTCCATATAGGGTATCGTGTGTGTAAACTGTATGGTAACTGACGCTATAGGCGCATGTGATATGGGATGGGAGACTTAATTTCTGGGGGAACTATAATGTTTTCATTTATCACCGTGTGGTTATCCATATCTTTGAGAGTACTGTTCGAGTAGGCTATGGAGGCAATAGTTGCTAGTTCCTATCTTTTTAATATTGCGCCCCCGCCCATATACGCTTTCCCCTTATAATAATGATAGTATACACACTGAGTATAAAATCATTGCCTTTAAGTATTTCATCCTAGTCATCTTTTATGGGCCATCCACTCCTGATCTCCTCTTCCCCACCTTGACATCGTTTTGAAGAGGGGCTCCTTGGAGTTACTAGAGCAGCTCGCACAGTTCAAGCAAGAGGGCGCCCCCAGCACACCTCATGTAAAAACATTGTAAAGACTTTTATCTCCACAACAGAATTACGCACCCGATTAGGCCGTGGCGCAGGGGGCTTGGAAGTTGAGGGAGGGGGTGGAGGGGGAGTGGTGAGCCAATTGTGAAAGAATAATTTCCCGGTGTGAAGCCGCGCCAATTGTGCAATTCATTCCGTTTGTCAGGCTGTGGGTAGAGGGAAGTAGGCCCCAGAGAGTTGTGGCCCCGTGGCCGTTATCTCGCCCCGTCGTTATATACGGCGTCGGTCGGCGCCGTGTTGGGGCCTCTTCATATGATATTCATAAATACAGCGCGCGCCATCATTAGGCCTGATGTAAACACGGCTATCTCTGTGAGCAATGGCCGCAGATTTGTGTTATCGCCGTGCGGGGTGACGGCGCGGCGCCGCCAAGCCCCGCCGGGCTGTCCCATCGTCGACACTTCATCATCGACCCCGACAAAAGTCGTGCACTTGGTCCTGACGACCGGCTTCCGCCCGCCTACTTCCGCCCGCCATTACTCACTATTCACTCTCCTCCCGCAGACACCCGATAGCTTACTGAACGCCGAGTGTGGAGAGGCCCGATAACTCGACCATCGCCCAGCCTACCCCCAAATATCGCCTACTGGAGCCTGCTCCATGAATCGTGGTCAGATCTTGGCTTATTTACCCTACTTCGCCATCTTACACACTCACCAACCCCAAGGCCTTGTACTGGTTTGAGGCATCCGCTTTATGACGTCATGAAAGAAAGATAATGGGAAGAGCATGTGAGTGAAGTATGCGCCCACACGGGCCCCACACCCACCTTTTCACCCTTTAACAGGACCGCCCTTATGCACTGCCACCACCCTGAACATAATCCGCCAGACCCACACAGGAAGTGACGCCATCGGCCGCCATCTTGTGAGGTGACGCGGCGAATGACGACTGTCGTAAAAACGGAAGTTGATGTCGCCGTGGGGCCGCAGAGGCTGATGGGTGATAACGACTTTTGTCGTTATCTGATACTGGGTCCCCATGAGACTGAATGTAAATCACCCAGGTGGAATACAATGGGTGCATAGAGCTAGGGACTGTGGAGGAGGGAAGGGGTGGGTTAGGGTGGGGCGGCCACATGGAGGATAACTCCAAAAGCAGGCATCGTTTATTATCAATAACTTCTCCATATTCCTTGTCTTGTAAAAAACCTTTTACCACATTTTCATATGTTTATGTTTTTGAGCTTCTTTTCACTAATGTGAATACATTCCGGTAATTTTAACTTTGAATGATGATGTACGCAGCGGCGCCGTATAGGGCATTAGCACATTAGACTATGGAGGCCGCCATTAGACCCCGACTGCACTATGACTAACACCTTTAGCCCCTGTCTCCGCAGTAAATGCCAGGGATGCTTCCCATTGGTCAATAATACAATAGCCATGTGCCGTATAGTGTTCACCTACCGTGAACAATGGAAAGGAATCAGATATGGTATAGACAATAACATATAATGTCATATCTTACTGGTCCTATTGTCAATACAACAACTACACGTAGATCACTAAGTCCTTCTCTGGAGTCTATTTATCATCATATATACCCAGCATGAGCATTTATAAAAACTACATAGCCAATTAGAAATGATGAACCACAAACCCCTCCGTGTGTATCCTTTCTACTTCGCTACCCAGACACATGCACTCCATGCATAGCACATGTCAGCCTTGAAGACAACCATCACAGGAAGATGCTACATGTGTTTTCTAGACTCTTGTAGATACAACCATGGGATGGAATAAGAGATTCTCTGTGCACTCTAAATGTAATATGATACGTACTGTATTTCTGAGTAGGTAGCATGAATAGACTATGAATGCCTATACCGCGTGGATTCGGCACTTTCGACTTCCCTTTATACTTTTTCTAACTTCTATTTTGGGGGAGGTGTTTTCATGCATTATATACATCGTGGTAAATATGTAAACCCTACATGATATTCCAAAACTGAATTCATATGTATAACCATTTGGCTATTTCTGTCTTCCTCATTTCCAAGTGTAGACCAGCAGCCAACACCCATGCAGCTAGTGCAATATGGAGATGTGCACGCGGTAGAGTGGGTCATAAACTTTCCTCCACAAGCCAACTCCAGTGGTAGAAGATGAGGTTTAATGTCTGCCCTGGGGGCATCATGTCCTGCCTCCTTGTACACCATAACACGGACCAGGATGGAGACGAGTGTGTGTGTGTGTGTGTGTGTGGGGGGGGGGGCTGACATGTAGGGTGTGGACGTGTATGGATTGGGGGGGGGGTATAAGGAGGAGGGGTATTTTGTACATGTGGGTAGCATTTTTCCAGGTTGCAAAACTACCGGTACTTCTAAAAATATTGTAGGTTTCCAGTAACACTGTCCAAAAGGTTGAGGTCGAAAGGTTCTTTTTCTATCTTTCTTTTTTAACCGAGCTATAATTTGGCTTATGTATTGAATCGTTATTATTGATAATTGAGTCACATATACCCATTCTATCTATCATACCAGTTAAAATGTAGAAAGCTTGGATAGAAATGTTGGATTCTACACATGGAAATCTTCAAAATATCAAAATTGTGAACCTAATGAGAAAAAATATGAAAAATGTAATGGTGTTTTTGTAAAGAATATTTGATCAAAAAAGATCTGAGGCCGGTCCTCTTTTGCCATGTTAGGGTGTTTTTTTTCTGCCTAATACTATTGCAATATATAACTCTGATGTTCTCCAGGTACATGGGCTTGGGGGAGGGGCACGTGTCCCCACCCTAGACTCCCTGAAATGGGCCTTATTAGGACTCTTAACTATGGCTTAGTCCCCCTGGCTGTGCCCCCCCGAGATCATTTTTTCCGGTTGTGCCCCCGACCACCCCCTGAGGTAAAAATGGTTAGTTAGGAGTTTAATTTTAACTCTCCCTACATACTGATTGTCTGATGTGAAAGGGAATCCCTAGTAATACATGCCTGTCTTATTACCGGTACCTCTATTAAAAGCATTTAAAAGGTTCAACATAATGCTAGTGTTTGGCACCCTCAAGAGGTTAATTCACAAGGCCCTACCGTCACTACCCCAGCAATGGTAGGAATGGTGCACAGGGGCAAGAGGGCCATAATGGAAGAATAGCTGTGGAAACACTCCTTTTCACCACATGGTTACACAAATGTTCCCCTTCCCTATATGACCTAATTATAGAGTATAGGTTGCACTAAAAGAGAGAAGGGAAGCATGATGTTACAGTGCACTTAACGCATGAGTAGCTTTAAGAGCCCTCAAGGACCCTCAGCAAATGCCCTCCCTCCCTCCCCTATATATATATATATATATATATATATATATATATATATATATATATATATATATATATATATATATATATATGTATGTATGTATGTATGTATGTATGTATGTATATATGTAGGGCAATTTTCATTTTAGGGGTCTCAACTTTCACTGCATATGTCACACTGTTATAGAAAATCCCTCATGTCAAATTAATCAATTCAGAAGTAATAGGTGTACAGTAGACATCGAGATCTACAAGTGCATTTTTTAATTTACAGATTTGGATGATTTTTAGTGGTTTTATCCTTAAAAAATCACTAAAATTTGGACTTTTCACTATGTCACACACCAAAATTTCACGTTTGATCTATCTTGAATCAATACACACTCAAGTTTAGACCCCAGTACTTGTTTTAGTTAATCATATTATGCTGTTAGATGACACAGACAAAATATATGAAATGGGACTGAAAGCATTTATTTAGATTTTTGATGATTATCACATGTTTCTATAAATTTAGGGCAATGTAAGATCCAGCAACATGGTCATAATTCCTTCAATATTAGTGTACATTCCTTGTAAAATCACCAGTAATTCAATATTCATGGACACTTTGTCCATTTTAATTTTCAAAGAGCTATCCCTATTACCTTGCTTTGTATGGTGCAATACATAGCTCAAAAAATACTGTGGACAATGGACTTGCTGGATCTTACACCTTAAAGACCTTCAGTAAAAGTCTCACAGAAAGAATTATGATATAACCTATGTATTAGATCATATGGTTCATGTCATTTTCAGGTCATATTCAGCCATTATGCAAAAATCGATTAATCTAGCTCAGATACTTTTGTTATGATGAGGGAACAAAAAGAGGTTGTTTTTACACTACTTTGATGCATCTGATGTGCCTGAAAGTTGAGACCCCTAAAATGAAAATTGCCCATATATATATATATATATATATATATATATATATATATATATATATATATATATGTGTGTGTGTGTGTGTGTATACAGCAGGCACATTCACTCTTGAGAGGAGGACTGTTCCCTATACGACACTAGCATATTGCTAGTACTGAGAGAATCAGCTAGGTGGCTCATGTAGTCGGAGGCTAGATCAACAATTGGCCTCTTTGTATAGTTTACTTTGATGCTCCTTTCCTCATTAACTACTTGTAGCTATTTTCTGAAATTTATATCTCTGTATAGCAAATACTGTCAACTTTAACTAGATAAGCTTAGTTTAAACCTAATAGTTCAAATGCATTAGAAATAAAGCTTTAAGATTCCAATAAAAGGTCACATATCACCCACATTGAGTACACCCAGGCCATTGTCTCCCTATCAAGCTAATCCACTCCCCTCACACCTAAAACAATAGGGAGGTACTTACGGGGATTAAGATAGGGGCAGGGTGCAACTTGTCACCCTTATCAGTGTTATCAATCACCATTGTTTAGAGGTGTGAACAGTGGTTGATAAGAAATTTACCCAGAATGCACTGCTGTGGAGTCGGGGGCCTACCCCTGATGCAAAGCAAGATGGCGGCCTCCATGACCTGATATGCTAGTGCCCTATAGGTGCACTTGTCCTTTAATAGGGGAAACCACTATGCCTTTCTTTCGGTACCATCACAGTGATGGTAAGGTGTGACAAGGAATAGTGAAGGATCCACAGGACTTGCTGTGCCTGACTGGGCTACCACCACTATAAAAGTTAGGGCAGACTGACTAGGTCTTGTAAGATGTGCCTACACTACCATCGCAGGAGCTTAATTCAAAACATCCTGGGATCGCAACCCCGGTGGGGTGTTTCAGAAGCCGGACATGATAATGAACATTAAATATCTGTTTCTAAAACTGTTAGATTCTAAACTTACAACTGCAACCATTATCATCTCTCGCCAGTCATATAGTTATAGACACAGTAAGATAATGGTAATGCTTTAAAAACACATGCAGTTATAAGCCTACAATCACTATTAAAACTGCTATCATATCTCCTTATGACCGGTTGTAAACATTACCTGCTTCTGAAACACCCCACCGCGATCTTAGTGTAGGCACATATCATAAGACCTGGCCGGTCTACCCTATCTAATGCAGTGGTTGCAGGCCTCTCAGGAATAGCAAGTCCTGGAATCACTTCACTATTCCTTTTCCAGCACTATGATCACTGTGATCTTAGTGAAAGAATTGCATAGTGGTTTCACCTGAGTACAAGAGCACTTACAAGGAACACTCCTGATCGAAAGAGTGAATAGCCTGCTGCATACATATAGAGGGGAGGGAGGACGTTTGCCGAGGGTCCTTGAGGGCACTGCAAAAAAGGTGTGTGTTCATACATACCACACTATCTACATGGTGTGTGATTCCAACACATCTATGATATTCAAACACTTACAGCTAAACACCATCAGATTCTAAACACTTATCCTGAAAACTACACACCTACTTCTCACACACCTAAACACTTACACACCATAGTATTTAGGTGTTTGAGTTTAAACACATCCAGTCTCTATGTGTATAGTCTTAAACATGTATTTGAAAGATAAACATCAGGTGTTTAGCCATCTAATAAGAATCATAAGCAGATAAGATAAGTATAATATGTATGAAATGAGTAAAAGGATAGTATCCTCGTTTTTATAGTTGTATATCACCCAGTTTCCCAACGACTCAGTAGTTTTTGGTGTTTTTTTTCCTGTTTGTTGTTTTTTTACCTAAGGGGCATGATGCATGCGAGGAGGGGGTATAGGGAGATATGGGTGGCCTACCCCATCTCCCGTGTCCAAGCCTCCAGGGACCACCCCCACCTCCCTACCCACTCTTCCTACCTCTCCTTATGTGTACAAGCCTCCAGGGACCCTCCCTACCTCCCTACCCACTCATCCTACCTCTCCTCACGTGTACACCCCTACCTTACTACCAACTCCTCCTGCCTCTTTTACACTTTTACTCCTATCTGTATTGTGTGTATCATTTCTATCTTGCAGTTTTACCATGGAAAATGAATATGGCAGTATCCAGCTACAGTAATAAAGATTAAAATGATGAAAAGATGATGAAAAATAAATGATGGAAATAATAGAAATGAAATGATTCAGCCATAGCCCCCCTCCCACCCTGGTGAACCCTATGGCCCAAAGCTAGTGCCTCCCTAAGCTAAACACGATGTATCTAAACACCTCCCAGAGCTAAACACCATGTATCTAAACGCCTCCTGAAGCTAAACACTATGTATCTAAACACCCCCTAAAGCTAGACACTATGTATCTAAACACCTCCTAAAGCTAAACACTACCAATCTAAACATTTACTCATGCTGCACATCTTAAAGCTAAACACCTATCAAAACTAAACACTTGTTCATTCAAACACCTGATAGCTAAACATGTTTAAAGTTAAATACAGTTAGCCAAAAAATGTGTTTAGACAAGTGGGACAAGAATGTGTTTAGCTATGTGTTTAGATCCTAAACACTGGTGTTTGGTTGCTAAACACCAAATTAACAGTGTATAGGGCTACTCATGTGTTAAGTGCACTGTGAGGTAATTCTTCCCTTCTCTCTCTTTGTCCTGGGGGGAGGGCACAATGCTTCTAATAGGCAAGCATAAATCATAGCTTCATGGGAACAACTCTTGAACACTGTATGGGGGTCAACTGCACCCTGTGCTCTTTTGTTAGTCCATATGGGGACGGGGAACGATGGTATAAACACTGTTGTGAAGAAGAGTGGCTCCACAGCTATTCCTTTATTTTGGGACTCTTACCCATGTGCCCAGTCAGTACTTCGGAATAGTGTAGGAGGGCTGAGGCTAAGATTGATGCGATCTTAGTGCTGGTTAGGAAATGTGAACGCAGTCTAATCTTAAGATCACTTAATAGAATAAGGTAGAATAATTCCTAAGATCGCTGAGGTTGCGATCCCAGGATGTTTTGAATTAACCTCCAGGGGTAGCGATGGCAGGATCTTTTGAATTAACCTTCAGGAGGTTAATTCAACGCATCCTGGGATCGCAACCCCAGCGATCTTAGGAATTAAACATCCTCCCTCCCCTCTATATGTATGCAGCAGGCTATTCACTCTTTCGATCAGGAGTGTTCCCTGTAAGTGCTCTTGTACTCAGGTTAAACCACTGTGCAATTCTTTCACTAAGATCACAGTGATCTTAGCGCTGGAAAAGGAATAGTGAAGTGATCCCAGGACTTACTATTCCTGAGAGGCCTGCAACCACTGCATTAGATAGGGTAGACCGGCCAGGTCTTATGATATGTGCCTACACTAAGATCGCGGTGGGGTGTTTCAGAAGCAGGTAATGTTTACAACCGGTCATAAGGAGATATGATAGCAGTTTTAATAGTGATTGTAGGCTTATAACTGCATGTGTTTTTAAAGCCTGCAACCACTGCATTAGATAGGGTAGACCGGCCAGGTCTTATTATATGTGCCTACACTAAGATTGCTGGGGTTGCGATCCCAGGATGTTTTGAATTAAGCTCCAGGCTTGTTAGTTTGACGACGATGGCAGGTCGTCACTGTGGTAAGTTTTCCCCTGTGAGTCTTGGTGACCGTCACTTAGAAGACCCTTTACACAATGTGTTATGCATCTAGGGATCCTGTCCAGTCTTTTTTGTTGTGTCACAGTGTCACTATAAAGTTTGGCGCCCACATTGTTGGAGAGATAGATTGGCGAGGAGAGGGGGTATTTGAGTAAGAGTAGAAGGAGGAGGCATTGTCTCCCTGCCTGTAAAGCCAAGCACAATATGAAGACGGCCCAGTAGCGGCCAAGAAGCTGGCCACATTCCTTGGACTGCAGCCTACACGAGGTCCATGTGTCTCTGGTACAGTCGTACACCCTTACACAGGATACAAACACCCATACATCATCTACACGGCACGGGTCACACTGACACACCGGGCGTGTTGACATCCAGCAGGCGGCGGATCAAAGAACCATGTTTGCTGGATCCTCCCCCGAGTAAAGGTGCCACCCCCCCCCCTCCTCTCCTGACCGGCCCAGGTGAGAATCAGTCGGGGAGTCGTGGAGGCGACACGGCGACTAGGATTGTGGGAGGACGTTCTATCTGTCCCGGTCAACGCCCGGCTAACATTGACCACGATGTTATTTGTGCGCTTGATCCAGGGTGGGGGACCTCGTGGGGCACCACTTCACTTCTCTACAATTTTGGAACCTTTCTGTGGTTTATGCATGAAATAAAGAATCGAGGGTGAGGGCATCTCACATTAACCTATGGCATCTTATATCTTATATGGGTGCGCAATAAGCCCCCCCCCCACAACCTTTCATGTAAAATTAAGTTCCTTCATGAACAGACTGCTTCTTCCCCTTTTAGGTCTAGATGAACTGTCGAATTATTGGTCCCTAATCTTAATCTGCCAGGTAGGTGGCGTATAAGACGCCATGTACAGGTGCCATGTATAACACTTAAACCCGGGAATGATAAATTGAGAGATTCTTTTGCTAATATGCTATTTCTATGATATTAAAGTCCAAAGCTTGTGTACGACGACAAAGATAACAAGTGCACCTGTTTATCTCAGCTGTATGATTATCCACCTTTATTACACGACCTCTGTGATTTGGGGTGCTTTTTCTGGATATTCCTATTCTGATACCTGTCGATATTGCAGGTCCTGGATATCGGCACTCCTAGGAGTGCGACCACTCGTTACGATATCCTACGATACACTAAATGAGGTGCCCGTTAGCCCATTCATTACTCTCTTAATACACACGACAGGTTGGTGAATATGTTATAACGACCAATAATACAGAATGGTGTTATCCATATGGATGAGAGTGTGGCGGGTGGTTATGGTGATAAACTGAGGTACTGGATGGTGTCGGACACGGCTTGTATCCACCACGCGTACACAGAAACTGTGCCGCGCGTGGGCGACGTACGCCAACTGACGCACGCGGCTATCCAGGGGCGTGGCAACCCCCGGGTTTAAAAGTAAAAAAAAAAAGAATGTCCCAAGCCTTCACTGCCTCATGCCCCGGTCCCCGCTATTCAAACTGCATGTCACGCCTTTGTGTCTCCCAAACCCATGACATATGTAAAGTCTATACTAATGTACTGAAATTTCAGTAAATTCTTGATACATTCCATGCCAATCTTTACGTTTTTGCGTGGTACACACGTATATTTATTATTATACCCATAGTCCACTACACTGAAAAAAATGAATCTAATATAAGTTAGTCAAAACCCCTAACTTACCTTAGTTAGCACAGGACTAACATTTTACTAACAATGGCTAGGTGCTTAGTAACATTCACTAACCTATTCAGACAAGCTAGCTTGACTAAGTCAAGAGAGAAAATTAGTAAAAAGTTAGTAACTTTTCCAAGGTTGGTAGTTTTGTCTAAGGGTTAGTACTTTTTCTCACACCAAGTGGCAGTGCAGTTTGTATGAGGATTTTTCTGGTAGGTGCACATCACAGAATAGTCTATGGATGTCAAAATAATGGAGATTTTCAGTGACCTTTGACTTAGAAAGTCTTTTACAATTGTACTCATATAACATTTAATAAAATGCACCTAACATATTGATAAGTTATTTGAGGAAGAAGGGAGAAAGATGGAAACACCCCAGCAAATTGTCATGAGTCCTCGTCAACCTGTGTGAAGTGGCTCACACATGTCGCTAGATGGAACACGACATCGTTATAGCACAAGATCACCAGGAATAACAATTGCTATGCCACGTGAGTCTAACACACAGTGGCGAAAGATATCACTCAAAAAGGAGAAACCATTGATGACCAATCATGGCGACAGATGACGACAATTTGCTGGGACCTTTTGTTTGGATATTCAATATACACATTATCCACATTGTTAGTTCTCTGACTTTGTATTAAACTCAGAGTAACCTAGCTCAGGGGTTGTAAATAAAAATGATTTAAGGCATAGAACATGCTTCTTAAATGAAGAGGTTCTGTTGCAGGAGTCAAAATCCTGATATAGAGTCTAAGACTCAAAGTAGGTTTTGAATTCAATGTGGCTTACCTACAATAAAGGGTTAGTTTCAAAGGGTTATGGATTGTATCATATATATTCAGTGATTTAAACTAAACTCTTCAAGTCTGTATGTGTGATTTCCCATGTTTTGATGTTTATAGTATTCAAATATAAAAATCTTTTGCAGAAGATTAAAATTGCAGGCCCTATTCCATACTACCAATAAATGAAAGTCTTAGGCCCACTTTCCACCACCCGACACAGCCCGTCTATCGGCTGATAGACCCATTGTACATGCTACCGTCATCTGAGAGAGACCTATGCCCCACCATTGAACCCTATGGCAGCCCCGTCGGCCGAGATGGTAGTGTGCTGTACCGGTCTGCTGATAGAGGGTGCATATCGGGTGGTGGAAAACGGCCCTTAGTAAAAGGACTAACAACCTTTTTTTCAGTGTAGGTCCCATTCGCCAAATTTTATATAGGGCTTGTATGGCTCATTCGTGAGATGCAGGCTAAGTGAACTATGGGTTTCACACATGTACAAGCTAGTTCATTGTACAATTATGGCGATGACGGACTTTTAAAGCCCACATGAAGGCAGAGGGTCCCAGATGCTCCTGGAGGCAGATTCATAAAAGAATGACGACAATGCTATAGGTATAATAGACGTCAGCTCTTATGAATCGCCCTCTAGAGGGACCGAGCCGGAGGATGATGGTTCACTCCCCATTAGAATGATATTAATAAATGGTAGTGTTCTTTTACGAACTAATGCGTCCAGGATTTTCACACAAACACATACTGGGTACATGTAGTCCACGCTCTACATGGGTTCTAAGTTGACTTCTGCTGATTTCCAAAGGCCATAACCAAAACTAAATGCATTGCAAATTGGAATGGCGACTAGATCTAGTTGTAATTAACTCGTTTATAAAAAAAATACCAGGGCAGACGTGTAAATATGCACTGCTGTTTAAAGGGAAAGAAAGAATGAAAGAACAAAAGAAAGAAGAACGGTGAGGCCTCTTAAGCTCAAGGCTGTTCTTCTAGTTTAAAATGCAAATGACTCAACGTCGTATTACTAAAGATGACTTGAAGTCTAATATTTTA
Source organism: Acholoe squamosa (assembly GCA_949317995.1). Classification (NCBI taxonomy): domain Eukaryota; kingdom Metazoa; phylum Annelida; class Polychaeta; order Phyllodocida; family Polynoidae; genus Acholoe; species Acholoe squamosa. The sequence goes on from OX439037.1 coordinate 46,395,473, forward strand.
TTCTCTTCTGCATCTTTGACACATATATATAACATGTGTCTTATTGTTATGTCTTAGTTAACGGGACTGGTATATGGCAGGGATCCACTAGCAAACCATGAGTGAATGCGTCACAGGTGACATGCCAAAATCAGTGTTCTTGGTGACAGAGGTGCATCAATGGTGCGATATTGACATGAAATGCCAGGACACTCATGCAAAACTAATGCATAATGTAATCAAGAGTAAGGAGAACAAAGGATTTGGAGTTTTGCAAGTAATGCATACCTCCCTGTTTCGCAAGTGAAGCTTGGGCTATACAGGCATATAGTTTACTTTCATTTATAAACATCCAAATAGGGAAATATTCATGCAAGCTTGCTTATTTTCTATGATCTCCAATGCATTAGTCAGGGAAGTGAATGCCCTACTGCATAATACAAACTGTTACTCAAATTCTCTATGCACACTCTCTGCCCCTCTCCGGGTATGTTTTACTATATCATACACCTATGCGTATCGTGGTTTTGCTTAAACTATTAATCTTGATCATCCTCAGATGACCTCCCAGTTTCTTTTTTATACCCATAGTCCACTAGGCCTCTATTGCCAGATTTTGTATAGGCTTTGTATGCATGTGTTACTTGCGAAACTTCAAATCCTTTGTTCTTCTTGCTCTTGATTACACTACGCAATGGTTTCGAGTGAATGTCGCAGCATTTCACGTCAATATTGCACCATTGACGCACCTCTGCCACGGAGAACAATGGATTTTGGTGTGACGTATTTGCTCGTGGTTCACTAGTGGATCCCTGGCATATCGGTTTTGCCAGCCTTTATTATAAAAACTCTGTCTGAAGACAACATGCTTATCTATTAAATTTCTCTCTGCTCATGCCCCCCCCCCTCTTTTTCCTGACCTGTCTGTCTATCCTCCCTCCCTCCCTTCTTGTGCTATAACGACGTTGTGTTCCATCTAGCGACATGTGTGAGCCACTTCACACAGTTGACGAGGACTCACGACCATTTGCTGGGAATGATATGCATACATGACACCATAACTGTGTCTAAATCCGGAATTTAAGTCCCTGGACTCTGGGGTTGAAGCTAACATAGGCTTACCTGCCTTTAGGTTATTTCAGTGTTAAAACTGAATGACCATGAAATGGTTTGGGTGACATGGTTCTCTACTTCTCTTACCCTCAATAGTCTTCATTATGCATGCATGGTTTATAGTAGCAATGCATACATGAAGCGCACACATAAATGATATCATGGGGATGATTACCAAGAACTGACCCCAATAGCAGAATATATAGCAGTGTCTTTTATAACATACCTGTATATACAATACATTTGTTGTTGATTAACAGAACCCCTTGCTGTACTTCTACAATTCAAGTTACTGTAAATTTACAGCAATAGTTGCTGGAACCTCAGTTGCCAGCAACTATTTCTGTAAATTTACAGTATATTTCAATGTTCATTTATAGCAAAAATTGCTCTCCATTCACAGAAAATATTACTGTTTATTTACAAGAAATTTCTCTGTAATTCCACAACACATTTTGCTGTAAATTTACAGCATATGTTTCTGTAGAACTGAATGAACTTGCTGTAGGATCACAGTGACTGTTACTGTATGATTACTCTGAATCATTCTGTAAAATTATAGTGAATCGCCTCCTGTAGATTTACAGCAAAATGTACTGGAACCAAAATTGCCAAGGGATTTTGCTGTAAAATAACCCTGTCTACTTCTTACAGTATACTGTCCTTCCTCTTCCTCATTCCACCCCCCCCCCCTCAGTAAAGATGTTATCTCTGAAGTGCATGGCGCATGGCAGTCGTGAGAGAGAGAGAGAGAGAGAGAGAGAGAGAGAGAGAGAGAGACGGCCAATGAATTATTCAAGACTCAAAGCGCGTTGAATGCGGTTGTTCACAATAGTAAGTAGTATACGAAAATGTCAATTTTCTGCCATGTTGGTAACACTCTTGACTGTCAGTTCGTCTGTTTCTCTCTCTCTCTCCCTCTCTCTATCTCTCCCGTTCCCTATAACCAGGGAATTACTTGTGTGGAAAAAATGGCAGCCTAAGTAGGTTGACCATTTGCACAGCCATTAGGAAACCGTGTATTTACGCCCATTGTGGCCGGAGGCGTTGTTGGAGTCGTAATGAACCAGGCAGACGACACTTTTTGTTTGCCGCCTTTGGACAATAACAGGGTCCAGTTCCTACTTCCGCCGCCGGCAAGTCGCTTGTCGCATGCCAATAAATGAACCGCCGCCCAAACTTTAACGACAGTCAGTGGCATCTTCAAGCCATGTGCATAGTAAGGTATGCAGCGAGAAATAGAGAAGGAGAGCAGAGAGAGAGAGAGAGAGAGAGAGAGAGAGAGAGGGGGGGGGGGATCGCGAAAACAATCGTTGTCAAGACAATGCGTCAAGAAAAGTGTTAACGTTTATGTCATTCAATGTAAGAAATCAATTTTTGATTTTAGTCATCAATAAACCTCCCAAAATAGCAAGAGGTCAGTCGTCTTCCCGTGGTTGTCTTAACATCCATTCTCTTTCTAAGGGCCTTTCTCCACTAGACGATATTCAGACAGAAAGACCGTCATTACAAATCAGAAAGGTGATGTGGGTATCTGTATGTGTAGGGGTGGGGTACCTCTCTTGTACAGTTGTCGGTACCTTGATCGGTACCAAATCGTTTGAAAAAATCAAACATCTCAGTCTTTCAGGTGGAATATCGTGACAGATATGCACATCTGTCACGATAGTCGTGTAGTGGAGACAGGCCCTAACTTAACTCACTTTTAAAGGATGCTATTTTCACCGACTTTATGCCCATTTTCCACCACCCGATATGGCCCTTCTGTCGCCGCTAGACCCATAGAAATATGCATTTGAAATATTTATTCCCATAAGTTTGCTGTGCAAGATCAACATATTTTTGCATCGTTTCGCGTTCATTAGTGTGCATATATTTCATACATGATTGATATACCATTGGGATATGTTGACGTAACCAAGTCAATATCACATTTTTAAGGCAGTAATTACATATTGTAGGAGATTGAATCATCAGCATCGTTGTACAATATATACCGGGTATGTGTAATATCGTATATCAATGTGTCGCGCTGATCATAACATCTGTGGGGTGTTTCAGAAGTAGGTAATGTTTACAACCGGTCATAAGGAGATATGATAGCAGTTTTAATAGTGATTGTAGGCTTATAACTGCATGTGTTTCTAAAGCATTACCATTATCTTACTGTGTCTATAACTATATGACTGGCGAGAGATGATAATGGTTGCAGTTGTAAGTTTAGAATCTAACACTTTTAGAAACAGATATATAATGTTCATTATCATGTCCGACTTCTGAAACACCCCACTGTATTTACACTCAGACGGGGATCCCAACAGTCCTAACTACGAACATAAGATCTTGAACATAATGCCTGACCATTGAATTCTCCTCATTCTCCCTTTTCCCACCAATCCACACACCCCAATACCCCCCCCCCCCCCACTCCATCTCACTGTGCAGTATGAACTGACAGCACTACGGTGATCAGTGTCAGATGTAGCTGAGTCAGCATAAATCTCCTGTAGGGTTATCGGTCACCTACTGAAGGGTCACCTCCACTGCCGTCCAATCAGTGCATACTGAGCCCTGCCCCGGTTGCCTATACATCCAGTGGTGTGGGTTTGTGTAGGTGAGTGGGGGGGGGGGCAGATTGCGGGGATGAGTCTGTGGAAAATCACTGCTGTTCCACTTTTATCTTTAGCCAAGGATCTGGACCATACAGACAGGAGGGTGTTGCTCCTATAGTAAAAGGAAGAGCTCGCTAAAAATGCCCTCGTTTCCAGTCCTTTCTTTTCATGTAGCTATAACTTGTCCCTTTTGTTGCTCACAAGTGGTCAATCAAGTATGGTGCTAAAAAAGGGGGATTTGAGTAGGTACCTAGTTGGGAGAAGTCAGTCAGTATAATATACTATAGAATGTGTGACACAAGTAGGTACCTGATAGTGCAGCTCTCTCTGTTTTAAACAAGGCAGGTGACTTTTCAGACTAATGTGGTGAGTGCAAGTTGAATGGTGAAACAGAGCATGACTTCTTTTGAAAAGAGGGTACCTACTGACAGCTCTTTACCATAGGAGCAACACGCTCCTGGAAGGGTTGGGTTGGGGGATTGTCCTGGTGGGTGTTGCTCCTATAGTAAAAGAAAGACCTGGCTAAAAATGCCCTCATTTCCAGTCCTTTCTTTTCATGTCGCTATAACTTGTCCCTTTTGTTGCTCACAAGTGGTCATTCAAGTACGGTGCTAAAAAAGGGGGATTTGAGTAGGTACCTAGTTGGGAGAAGTCAGTCAGTATAATAAACTATAGAGTGTGTGACATGAGTAGGTACATGGTAGTGTAGCTCTCTCTACTTTAAACAAGGCAGGTGACTTTTCAGACTAATGTGGTGAGTGCAAGTTGAATGGTGAAGCAGTGCACGACTTGTTTAGAAAAGAGGGCACATACTCACAGCTCTTTTTACAATAGGAGCAACACCCTCCTGTGGACGGGTGTATAAGAGCGTATTGGGGGTTGGAATCATGGAGACTGGCATATATGTACACGCTTAGGACCCACCGACTGCTGCCCTGGGTTTGAGGACAATCAAGGTTGGACTGTTAAGCTCTCCAAAAAAAAATCCATCCTTAGAAGAAGGCAGTGAGGAAGTGGGGCAGTGAGGAAGTATACATGTACTGGAGGGTCTTGCCAAAAGATCACGAAGAAGAACCTTTTTTTCAGAGAGTAGTGAGGAAAATGTGTATGGCCTAACTCGTTTTCACAGTATTGACAAAAATTTACAGTTGAATGCATGGAAACTCTTTTTGAGGTGTCAAAAACGTGCATGTTTTATCTAGACGATTATCAAGACAATCTTTTAGCACAACAAAACGTTCATATTATCCTTTTTGGTTCACGTTTCTTTTTTGGCATGACATACCCTCCTGGTGTTGGAATCCATGCCGGTATTAAGGTAAGAAGGGGTTTCTATTTCTAATTCCGGTAGAATTGCACTGACCCCGGGGTAGCGCCGGCCGGATATCTAGTACCCCTGGTGTCTGATTAGGGGTCAAGTCTGCAGGGTCTCCAGTAAAGGGGCCGTGGACTGGTAATCTCCCTCCTTCTCACCATCTCTTACGTCTCACCCTACCCCCCCCCGCCCCCCTTATCCCAATTTCTCCCATCCCACCACACCCTCCACCAACACCCTGCAGCTCATGTCTGTGCATTCTCTTACTGCTCAGACAATGTTTACCCATGCTAATAAGTCTCCACAACGGACGCTTAACTTATTGAAAGAAAATTCGCCATGGTGTCGCCTGCACAGTCAGACAACGTGTGTATGCCTCCAGGTGACAGCGGGTTGCATCTTGATCAGGGAGGGCTTGGATGATCGAAGCGTGAAATGGTCGTAGTTTTAGGATGGGAGGACATATATTTACATGGTGCACACACTTCCTGCACTAAGGCCGTTTACTTTAGCGCCGAGCGAAAATCATTCACAAATATTGAGGATTTTGAATTCGCGAAAAGTATGCAAATTTGTGTGGCCTTGTACGGGTATGGAACAGAATCACTATGAAAACCACAACACTAGTATAGAATGATGTACCTCAGTGAAACCTTCAGTTTCAGCTATTACATGAACATATAAATTAGGAAATGAGGATCCTATAGCACATTCAGTCATAAAATCACATTTTTTGTTGATTTTTGTTTGCCATGGCAACGAGATCACTATAGCCACCACAGCACTAGTATAGAATGATGTTTCTTGTTGAGACCTTCAATTTGAGGTATTACACGAGCATATATATATGAAGAAATGATGATTTAAGACACCTTTCTTGATGTTTTGAGAAAATTTAGTTTCTTTTGGCATTTAGAAGGCTAAAAATCAAATTTTCAGCTTGGCAAATGATTTTTTCGAAATCTACACCCTAAAATTGACCTAATAAAAACGTTTTTTTATCATATTTTACCCCAAAATGCCTCTAGAAAGTTTTTAGGCCAATTTTCCCCAATTTGATTCCAGTCTATAGGGAGAGAAGGATTGGGTGTGTATGTTGCAGCTGTCAAACTTGCAGATTAAGCTCCCAGAGTTTGGGGATCAGATTTGCATATACAACGTAACAGAATTAAAATGGGCGTATAGAAAGGGTAGATTATGTACAGTATATAGGGAGAAAACGAAAAGTCTGATTGAATACATTTCGTCATAGACTCCATCGAAGGAGACTTTTTCTGAAACAATACAACATGCATCAATTTACATATATGCCCCTTTACCCATTCAGCCTGCTTGGCACAATCATGTCGATGTGGTAGTTAGAGTCACAGATTTCTCATAATTATTTACCATTTGGAAATGGTTCATACTTGACTGCAGTGGCTGATTTAGATGGGCCGGGGGAGGCCTTAACTTAAAAGTTTATTTGGTTATTTTAGACCTCAAAATTTGCTCAAAATTATAGTGTGGGCCCCTCTTTTTCCAAATTCTGGATCCGCTACTGAACTGCCATGCGCCGTTTCTAAAACCACCTTTTAATAAAAGTTAATTCACAATGTACCCTATACAATGACACTTTCTACAGTGTTTGGGGCCACCCCGACCCCCTGCCGTTTCCTACCCCACAGTTAGGGCACAGGAAAACGGAACCAGCCCGTCGCCGCTTAGTGTTCGTTCCACTTCCCTCCACATGGGGGCAATACTGAGCTCTGGCTATTCCAGGTGGCGCCACTTAGCCTAAACTTCATCTCAACTCCTCTGGAGGCCATATGGACTGGGTGTTGGCGACGTTGAAATGCAAGGGAGGGGTGATGGGGAGGGGTGCGTCTCGTAATGGCAGGTCAAGGTTTATCAGTCACAATTTTCTCAGTGGAAATGAAAAGATCAAGTGTATGGGCTATGCTGGGACCCGTCATTAACCCTTGGGGGAGGTCGCCGGGGGGGAGGGGCGGATTTTAAGGCTGTAGAAGGGAAGGGGATAAGTTAGAGGGATGGGAAGGTTTGGTAAAAGTACATGGGTTGTAGAGTATTACTTCTCTAATCTGGTCATTTCATGAAGACAGGGAATGGCGGAGAAATGCAGTATTTAAGCGGTAACTACACCAGAAGTAATTAACCTGACATACCCTTCGTGTGATTGCCTAGCCCTCAGCCTGACCTCTCAACACAGTGACTAAACTTCAAGAGGATAAGCTGTTGTAGGAATGACATGTTAACACTCCTCTGTACAATGTATTTAGACCAACATGAATTTATTCAAAACATGTACATAAACTACATTGTTATATATCCTAATAGTTGTGTTATCACGGCCCATATAGCGTAGCTGTGCAAAACACGTAAGATATCAGTCGATTGCTAAATAAATATCACTGCCCCCTTATGCTATATCATAATTTGTTTGTACCATGTAGGGACGGGTGATGCTTATTACCCTAATAGTCTGCTCAGTTTAGTCTCCTCTATATAGAAATCAATGGTTATAATCCAATCTGTTAAGCGAGATTATATTGGCTGGTAGGTGAATCAGCCGACTTTTTAAAGACCGATATATTGAGACATGACTGTAGTCTTATTATTGACCATTCTTTTGTGGTCAAGGGAGTCCATGCACTGAAAACATGGAAGATCTGAAAGTAGTCAGCCGTGACCACTTTAGGTCCTCAAGTTGACAATACCTAAAACTACAACTTTAGATAGTCAAAATGACAACTTTAGGTCGTCATTCTGACAACCTGAGTCGTCAACATGACGACTCTGTACTGTCAGTATTGTCACCCTGACAACTCAGGTCATCAGGATGATAACCTAAAGTCATAATTTTGACTACCTAAAGTTGTAGTTTTAGGTATCGTCAACTTGAGGACCTAAAGTGGTCACCGCTGACTAGTTTCGGATCTTCCATGTTTTCAGTGTGAGAGTTAAATCAAATACATGTACATGTACACTGGTAGACCGCGGGAAGGGTTTTACAGTAGATTGCTTCTATTTTTGGAAAACAGCAGTAGTTGCTGTCAATACAAATCCAATGCCCTGATGTATATTGTACTGTATCCAGTACAGTGGTCTCCGGAGTGGTCTTTATACCCGATTTACAATTGGGGCTGAGAGTGTATACTCTGTACTGTCAGAAGAGACCCCTTGTCAATCACATGGAATTCTCACGCATTCCTGGTATTCTGAGCTTTCCAAAACTGAAAGAAGTGTGTAAATATTCCAAATACAACCACAGTTATGGCTTCATTCTCAAGATGCACCAGAATATAGAGTTTGAGCTAAAGATTTTGATATCTTCTTCCATACTCCTCATACTATCCATGCTTTGACAATTATATTTCAGCATTTTTCTTCAGCCCCCAAACCTTCTAAAAAATGCGTTATCCACATCAGATTTGCGTCCCCTTTCCGAACATTCTGACCCCCCCCCCTCCAGTTTTACACCAAAATGAACCCCAAACTAAAGGTTGTTTGCACTTGCACTGATTGGGGGGGCAGGATGGGTCATTAAGCTCTCAAAACGCACCAGAATGCATGAAATTGCACTAGAGTTCAAAATTATTCTCGGGGCCATCGATAACCCCTCCCCTCACAGTGTTGTCATAACACTACAAATTTGTGCCTTTGTGCTGAATTTTAGAGAGTTTTAGAGTGTTTTATTGGGTCTGTTTTAGAGTGTTTTATTGGGTCTAATTTAATGACATTTTCTAAAATCTCGACAACCCTGGGTCCAAGATGACCGTAGAGTCATGGCGAGGTACATACAAGGAGAGCTCTGAGCCTTATACAACATTGCACAACAATAATTCACTGGGATTATTCTGCTAACCATTATAGGAGACATAGTCCCAGGTGTTTGTATTGTAATGCGGTGCGTGGATATAGATGTACCGTGTGAATTTATTAGAACTTATACCGGTACTTAGAAAAGGATTAGCCTTACTATCCTTGGTGGTGAATAGTCATTTGGCAGGGCTAATCTGGCAAAAGGCTTCAAAACGTAAATGCATCCTCTCGCATCCAGCCCGATTGAGTTGATTCAATATCAACTGCAACAACCCTAATGCCAATCCTTCAGTGTCTAAATCAGCCCCTGGAGAAGGACTGATCCCACACCACCCCTCTCTATACCCAAACCAACCTCCATCCTCCCATTTCATCAGTCCAACCATCGTCAGCCCCTCCAACACCCCTGTAATTGTCCAATTGCCAATGATGGTAGGGATTTGCTGTCGTCCTGCTGCTCACCAAGATTAATTTTTGTTTGGTGGCCCCTTCCCCAAGCCCCCACCTCTAACAATTTGGTGGGATTAGTGGCTGTTCTGATACGGCCCCTGCTATCACAATTGATATCTGGGCACAGCAACGGGGGAGCTGTAAGGGAAGCACAGGAGGAATGGATCCAAATAGGCAGGAAGCTGTTCACTACAAATCCTGCTGATTAAGCTTTTTGGGATACGACATCATAGGCACGCCTATATGTATATCCCAAAGTGAAACCTTCAAGTGTAATCCTTTTATTGTGGTATTACTATTTGTATAGATGGTAATCCCACGAGTCCCTAATATGATATCTAATTACGGATATCATATGCATTCAGGTTATTCTGTACCAAGCTCAAGTACAAGTATGAGTAAAAGCATAATTTGTCTCACGTTGATCAATGAGAAGTCATCTTGCAGCGATGGATATAAAGTATGTCTACTGAAAAGGTGGTACTAAGAATACATTTAAGAGCTGATATCCGAGTATTGCACAGTGCAGTGTCCAGAATACGTGCCATCCGAATACAACAGGATACATGCAATGCACGAGCACAGTCTTTTCCACTCTCATCTCGTTCTATACGAGACCAGCACGTACAATGAGGTAGTTTGTCACCACCAGGAATCTATTTGACAAATCAAAACCCCACATCCCCCTCCTTCCCACTTCCTCCTCCCTGTGACGTCTCCCTGGTAACGCAGCCACACGTAATAGGGTTTAAAAGTTAATTGAAATGTCAACAGTCAGCAAAATGGCCGCCCCCTGAGAGGCGCACGCGCGTCGGAAGTAGGGGGTATCGATCTCGCCCACAGATGGGATCCTGCGGGAACAAATTGAGAACGCCATTTTTGTGTTTGATTCCGACTCGTCAAGCCATCTGTGGAGAAAGGTTGAGGACTAATGTGGATTTAGTGGAACAAGTAGGAATGGTTGGGAGTGGGTGGTACAAGGGAAAAATAGCCCAGGATCAAACCCCACTCACTGTGAGCGCCACTGTAGCAGCCTGTTTGGTGGTTTGAAGGGAAACCTCCTGAAGTGGGGGCAAGCAGCACTGGCAGACACGGACCAGGAGTATTGTATGACAACTTTGCTGAGTCATATATTTGGAAATGGGGTGAATTGAGAAAAACAACCGGCATAAAAAGCCATTCATATGAAAAATGGAATTTTCAAAAAGTAAAAGTGAAGTTAGAACTTTTGAGTTTGGGACGATATAGATGATGGTGGGTGGATGTTAAAAAGAGATAATGTGATTGCATGCTTGTACCACAGCCCTGGTATGAAGTGGCATCCAATTTAGGCAATAACGGAGATGTTTTAGACTTGGTGATGGCAGGAGAGAGGTACCGGCGGAGGGGAGGTGGGAAATATTATATCATATAACTATAGAAACGGGCCTGGAGCGTCATACAACTCCCTGGTAGAGCATGTAAGCCGTGGGGGACCATTGTCCCTCCTGTCAAAGGCTACCCGTGGGTGGGGCCAGAGAATTTGTAACCCCCCCCCCCCCCTCCTCGCCCCCTTCCTCTGGATGCCATGCCAACCGCCTCCAGGGCCGGAGATGCCTCCAGGCGCCCCGCACCGTGGAGGGATGAGAGGAGAAGACGGATGGTGCCACCTACTGGACAATGGCCGGGCGAATATATTGGCGTCAGTGCGGTCGGTATGTGAGGTCTATTTTTTGTACTGGGTGGTGAGTTTGTGAGAGGAGGAGAGAGGAGGGGGATGAGGGGCTCTGTGGTGAGGTATGGGAGCAGCTCGGACAATAACGTTAGGGGTCGCAAGAGCAGCTCACGGAGGCGCGTCGCTGCAGCCATTTCTATGGTGGCTTGTTGATAGGTCGGGGGCAGCATGAGTTATGGACCTGACGCCTCTACCTCTCTGTCCCCTACCACCATCAGAGCCTTGATATTAAAAGCCAATGCCCCCTCCCCACCCCAGAACTCTCCCCAGGGCCCTGTCAGGCCGACTGTCCTCTCTATAATTCTCCATAAGCCCCCGGCGATCCATCACTGATGTAAATGGTGCCCACTTAATTCAGATTCCACGCCCGTCCCGGGGTGCATCGCTCCAGGAAGAGGAAGCTGTAGGTGGAAACACAGGAAGAGGGCATGGAGGAGAGGAGCAACTTGACACAGCCACCTCCACAGCGCCTCCAACTACCCCACGGGGAGGGAATCAGAGGCGGCGTCCGCGGCACCAGGAGAAATCAGATTTTCATAGAGATCATGTAAGGTCTTCTATTCTTCTCATCCCACTGGGCTGAGGGGTAATGGAATTTACCTGATGTGGTTTGTAGGATGTCTTGGGTTACTGCACCTTTTCACCTCTCTATACAAAAGTTGGTGGTACATCTCAGCTTTCCACTTCCGTTGCTTGTCAGCAAGCTCAGGCTTCGGCTCGGGACAAAGCCTTCTGCTTCACATCACTGTTCACACTCCATATATAATGTGTATATACGATGTACATCAACGACCCAGCGTGTCATGGCTCTGGAAAGTTATGCACAATAATTGGCCACTAGCCTTTGATGTAGCCGTGTAGTTATGTAGACTGTTCGTGTCTACTTGAAGACTTTAAGTTAACTAACGAGTGGCTTTGAAGTGAGCATGTCCGCTAGTATGAAGTTTGGGGATTCTTATCACTTAAATATAGTTTCCTTGATAGTTCCATAGTCCCTCCCAGGTTATGGCACACTGAAAATATGGAAGATCCGAAACTAGTCAGCGGTGACCACTTAAGGTCCTCAAGTTGACGATACCTAAAACTACAACTTTAGGAAGTCAAAATGACGACTTTAGGTCATCACCCTGATGACCTAAGTTGTCAGTATGACGACTCTGTACTGTCAGTATTGTCATACTGACGACTCAGGTCGTCAGGATGACGACCTAAAGTCGTCATTTTGACTACCTAAAGTTGTAGTTTTAGGTTTTGTCAACTTGAGGACCTAAAGTGGTCACCGCTGACTAGCTTCGGATCTTCCATATTTTCAGTGCACCTATGCTATATGGGGCTATATATATGGTGTCCCTATGTCTCAGAGCAATTTGGTACGTGTGGTACCTGAGGACCTTGAGTCATACATGTATGTATTTCCATATATATATATACATGTATATACATAGGTCAATATGATGACAGGAAATAGCTTTCGTTGGATTTCTTAGATTACATGTTTACATGCTAATGCATGAGGCAGAGGTGACTGCATTAGCATTGGATAACCAGCCAGAGTGCTGGCTTAGTCATATTGTATTCTGTCTCTGTATACAATACTATCATTTTTGTAAACATCATAGATTTTAATGATGGCTGATTGACTATCTTTACGTCAAATATCTGACTAAGGTATGTTGTAGTCATCTGACAATTGGGGTCCAAATATGCTGATGTAGTAACTACTGATATAGATTTTATTATCAGTGTATAGTAGATCCAGTGAAAGAAATTAAAAGATCTAGAGTTCATTTCCAGTAAACACCACACCAAAATTCTAATTGGAATTTTGGTATATCTAGGTTTGGTTTCTACCAAATTGGTCCGAATTACAATTTTTTGCTTTGTATGTGGAAGATCAAACGTTAAGGTTTACTTATGTTCTAGAGGCGTAGTTCTCTAAAATATGTATTTCTACCTCATTTACATGTAGATGGACATAGTCAAACTATGTCAAAAGAGGTATTTTTCAAACTATAGAGATATGTGAATATCATGTCTTTTTCTTCTTAAAAAGTAAGAGTTGGTCTATGTCTAATGCTGGTTCCAGCTTATCTCACCAGGTGGCCACTTAGTCAATGGATTATGATGGGCATTCCATATCATACTTGACTGAAATATGTCAAATCAATGATGATATTTGTAGGGTTTATTAAACCAAATATTAGTATTCAAATATGCAATATGTCTTCAGAGATAATACATGTATATGAAAAATAAACTACCACCCTAGATATATTATGAGTGGTCAGACACCTTATACAATCGTTTCACAGAATGACATAGACCAGCTAGGTCACCTCCACCATGCAAAGGGCTCATGTCCTGTAATGGATGGACCATTCAAAAGAATACTACAATTTATGATGAGCCTACAGTGGGCAAACTAAAGGGATGAAGCATTGCTTCAGATTTTAATTCATTTCAGCATTAATTAATGTAGATAATAACACCAGGGATATGCAATGATTTACATAATGGTAAGAGAAGTCTTCAAATTAGTCTATCCACCTAAAAGTATGTGCTGGGAACTTAGAAATATGTAATAAATCAATATAAATCTACATCTAAAGATGTAGAAGAACATAATTCTGACATCTACGTAAATAAACCTTATCATTTAAATCTCCACATACCAAGCAAAACTATTTAGTTGGCCCCAAAATTCTACGTAGATCTACCTCTGAGCAACCTCCATCTACGAATGTGTGTTTACTGGGTTACTATGGTTCAATATAATCATTTCATTATAAAAAGCAGACGGATAAGAAATCCTACACTGAAAACATGGAAGATCCGAAACTAGTCAGCGGTGACCACTTTAGGTCCTCAAGTTGACGATACCTAAAACTACAACTTTAGATAGTCAAAATGATGAATTTATGTCATCAGGATGACGACCTGAGTCGTCAATATGACGACTAAGTACTGTCAGTATTGTCATCCTGACGACTCAGGTCATCAGGATGAGGACCTAAAGTCCTCATTTTGACTACCTAAAGCTGTAGTTTTAGGTATCGTCAGCTTGAGGACCTAAAGTGATCACTGCTGACTAGTTTCGGATCTCCCATGTTTTCAGTGTACCTAGCCCAGATGTTTCGACCATTGTGATTTGAAGATGTGCATTTCAAACACAGATGACACGTTTGGAGATGTTATCTTTAGTTATGATATATTGTTTAAGGGCAACTGTTATCTCATGATGTCACATTATATAAAACATATTCAGTTATCACTGATAGCAGTGAGTTACTACCAAAGAAAGCATGCGAAAATTACCCATTGTACTCAGATATATAGAATCATGTACAGTTTGTGCAGTAAGGTTCCGAGTATATATATTCCGTATCACGAATAACAAAGATGTAACTCCTATATACATATATTGCACACACAATTGACATTTACTTTCACAAATTGTTGACCTTTCAATGTTTCTAAACAGCTTTAAATCTATAAATGTATTGATCACAAATTCAGATCATGTTATGATGGAAATATATGCCCTGACCAGCAATGCACATTTCACGCCCCCCCCCCCTCACCCAACCACCACACACTATACCGGTACATGTTGTACAAATCCCGCCCTTTGACACTCTTATCCCACTGCCCGCTTGGTCTGACAGGTCTCCCGTAAGACAAATGCTACTCTGGCCATGGGGGTGAGGCAGCACCGCCCCTTGGATCCTCCCGGATCAAAGGGCTTCAGGTGCCGCTGAGGAGGGAGCCGGGCGCCGTCCTCCAGGCGGGAAGGGGTCAGGCAGGGCTTTTAGGGGGAGGCACCATTCCAATGCACCTGCTATTACTCCCCTTGTCTCCCGCCGCCCTGGAGGCCATAACTCACTGTCGTCACTGCTTCTCCACGGGCAGAAGGGCATGTCGCCATGGAGGAGGAACGCACCGCCTGCCCCTTCGTCCTGGAGAGGGATGGATTGGGCAATTCACACTTGACACCAGGCACCCAGGTGTTAAGCTGAGGTACCAGCCGGATGGTTGATGCTAAGCCATTTGGTATCCCTCCATGGCCGCCTACGCCCCGTACCACTACCTCTCCCCTTCCCCTGCACAGACAAACTTCCCTGCACTCTGGACAGTTGGCAAAGTTTGTAAAAGGGGAGATCGAGAGTAGGTGCAGGCAGCGCGGGGCGTGGCTCAACTTGGCGCCGGGAAACTTTACAAGTACCTGACGCGCCCATCCCTCCCTCCATAGCTAGTCCCGACGCCCACATCAGAGCCACAGGCGTCGGGCCCTAAGGCCAAGCAGTGGAGTGGGGGGGGGGGCGCATCAGTGTGGTAGTGTATGGCTACAGCAGGCGTGGAGACGGCTTTGTTGTCGGCGTCGCTCACCGACCGGAAGAAACATGACCCAAGTTATATATCACACTTCCGCTTCTGGACAACTTTTCCACACATCCATACCCCCCCCCCCCACACACACACACAACTTTCAGACGAAATCAGATTTTCTTTCCAACTGAATTCATTTTAAGACAGTAAATGTTCAAACAGTGAGGTATTTCCATTTGTCGCTGTTGGTGTGTAGACACATATATGCACTGTGTTATAAATCAATCCGTGCTCCGGTCGTGGCTTCAGGCCGGGTGAAATTTCACTCAGATTAAGGGATGATCACGTCCCTGACAGGTAATCCTATAGGTACAGGTATGTTGTTCTGGTAGTTAGCGTAAGGGAGGGGAGTCCTCCAGGTGGTGGTAATGGGAGGGCTTCCATACCCCTCCCCATATCCCACATAATCCTCTACTCCCCCGTAGTTTAACACAGGGGCAAGAGGAAGAGAGGCATTGGAGGGAATAGAAACACACTTCCTCCAGGGTGTGAGGGGTCTTTCCCACTTCCACAATACTCCAGCTTTCTATGCAGTATAATACCAGGTAGGGACAGGTAGAGATGTCTTGATGGCGAGATAGTATGGCGGGTCCTCCAGGCCTAGGACAGCTCCATCCGGAGATGCACCTCCCGGAGTGGGGCCCCACCCTGGATGGTCCTGGCCTTTTCAGCAGGAGGAGGCAATTTCTCCCCCCCCCCCTGCCCTGACTGTCATTGGCAAGCAGATTCAGCCTGCCTGGCCTTGCTAAAATACACAGGAGGTGGGTGAAAGGAGAGAGGAGGTATTGGGGGTACAAATGTAGTGTATAATGTAGCGTGGTGGCCGTTTTAATTCACTGTTTTATCCCATCTCCCTTCTCCTCCCATCCCACAATGTATGGGCATATGAGGCGCGGCGCCCGACCATCGGCCGGCGCCATGTATAATGGGGGAGCGCCATGCAAGTCAAATGCCCCTCCAGGGTGGGGCGCCCATGTAACATGCATGTGGGCGCCGTGTGCTCGCGTGGCGGGGCCGGCTTATACAATACGCCTGGGTGGGGATGGTAATACGGAGGCAGGGGGGGGGGTGTGCTCCCCCTGCTGGCCGCAGTGTGATCCAATCAATCAGACACCTCAACACCCTGGTACCAACACATATTGATGACTACCCCTGTATGCAGTTGCAGCAAGGTGGGGGGGGGGATATCTCCTACAGGGTATGCTTCTCAACATTTAGTATTCTTTCCTACTGCTAAAAAACTTTCCCCAGCGTTACGCGTTAGGCTATACCAAGTGCCGAGTAAAGGCTACTTAATAATGAGGTTAAGATTTGCCTACTTGTTACGTATACGGCAACATCTATAGCCTGATACCATTTCCTATCTTTCTAGACGTATACGTTGCCGTACACGTAGTGATCTTAACCTCTCTATTAACAGTCACGCTGATATTCTAGATACATTGTATTATGTCCCCCCTGCAGGTGTTGAATTCTCTCTTCTTTAACCGCCACGCGTCTCCTCTTGAACACAAGAAAAATGTATAATTGCCAGGGTCTTCTAAGTAAGCAACATACAATAAACAAGTCAAAACCTCTCAAATCTAACTTGTTAGCCCTGGCACAGACTCTTCATCTTGACAACTTAGGATGGCACAGCGAGCTGGCCCTACCTGCCAAACTGACAGGCTGTGAAATTGTAAACATAGGTATATATGTCGTTAACATGAAGTGGCTGTGCCAGGTAAAACAATGTTCAGGTTTTGCCTCATATACTTGGCTGCTCACTTTGAAGAACCTTTTTTTCAGTGTGTCCCTCTCCGCCTATTCCATGTCTGTGTCTGCGAATGAAGGCTTCACAATAATCCCTGCTCCGGCCATTACCATCATTACTGCAAAAGAACATTTCTCCCTTATAAACCCCTACTGACTCCTCTTTCCTTCTGTTCTATTCCCTCAAGATGTCCGCCGCCTTACTCGTATTAATTCAGCATCAGCTGCTCACCCACACTCACTTAGAAAGTCCTATATGGACCTGCTTGTGACATTGCATGTTTGGTGGAATACAGAAGAACCCAATAAGAAGGGAGGGATGGGCCCTCAGTGGTGGGAGGCGCGTGAGTATTCTCCTCCAGACGCCCCAGGTGAGACGTCGGAACAGCATGACGGGTCATGGACGCAGGAGGAACGCTTGAAGGAGACCTGGGGGACGCGCGACGCGCCCCGCGCCGAACTCTTCGCGCCCTGCACTGATTGTCCCAATTGAACGGCGGCCAATTTAATAACGACCCCCGCGGCCACAGCCCTGAATGACGATGCACTTTATATGCCTTATTCAATAACAACTAATACGGATCCAGCTCCAGGGGGCACAGGGGCCAACCTCCAATAAAACTCCAGAGTGGAATATCATAGCAGGAACAGGGACCTCCAGTGAATAAGCCTTAACTCCTGCCGCGCTTCCTCCAGTAGGCTCCGTCTACAGCTCCTCCTCTGTTCTCTCCGACCCCTCCTCGGGATCTGCTGGTCGCATTGGGTCTACCGCCGATATTTTATCTATAAAATGATTTGTGATTAAGATTGAGAGAGGTATGGAGAGGGTGGGGGTTGGTGGGTTATAGCATAGTCTGCAACGGGTGGTGTATCTGTGAGATTGCCAGATTACTCTAGAAGAAAAGGATCGTAGATCTATTAGTTATGGATGTATATACAGCAGACCATGGAGACTTATCCCAGTCCTGTATATATGTATACGTAGAGAGGGGGGGGGTACAAAGGGAGGGGACCAGGATGGCACTGGTACTATAAGAGTACCAGTCCTCTATATAGACGCCCACAGGGCTTCATCATGTAATATGTACATATACATATTGACTCAATTGGCCAAGCATCTATCAATATCATTGCCCCATCTGAGGCTATTATTCAAAGCCTACGATTAGCTGGGGGTGTTGTAATGACATGAGCTGGGCCAGTGTTAAGATGCACCTCGCATCTTCACACCCTTTGTGAGAGTCTTGTCATTATACAAATGGATGGTGACTTTATATATTTATAACCTTCATTAACGCAGTCAAAAGTCCGAACTCAAATATTGGAATATTAGCCAAAGACAACTCTAAACTTAGTAAAAGTCAATTATTCACCATTATGTCTTCAAATATCAATACCCGAATAAGGTATTCAAAGGATACTTCACATAAAATTCAGATTCTGCACAACATGTCAGTAAGGGATTACAATTTAAGAAACCTCTATCAAAAAAATGCAATCTGAGTCTTTTAGCTACCACGTCTAAGAGAAAATATTGAGAAAAGTATGAATAGTTCAAAGAACGTTGATAGAACGTGAATAACAAAAAAAAATTAATCTGCAATACATTTTAAATAACAAATTTACATAATTTAACAAAGAAAATGACAGGAAGTAACATCTGCTTGGAACCTGTGTTTTGTCCCATACCACCAACACGTCACATCACCATGACGTTTAATTTTACAGCATTCCCCTCCGGAGCCATTAGTTAAATATGTTAAATCATTCTTTTATCTTGCAGACATCCCCAGAGTTTCCATTTTCTGGCTCAGATTGCTCATTAGACTTCCTAATGGGAGGTGTGTCTAGAGATAGCCCCAAGGTTCCTCTTGTAATTCTAACTGAATGGCACACTCCATGCATGCCATTAGTCCCACCCCTCTAGCAGGAATGTATGTACTGGCGAGATGGGAGTCAAATTACCAATCTAGTTTCTGGAAAAATATAATGATGTCATTGTATTTAATATTGCAGTAGTCATAGGTTCATCATACATCATTGACAAATTGTTATGAATGTTCGTCTGAAAGTCAGTTTATATTATCTAGGTTTCCGTTAGTAATCATTTTCCTGTTTGAATGTCTTCCTACTCGTTGGTGTCCCCCTGCAAGAGGAGGTGACATATAGATAAGATCTTCTTGTCTGATCTGTGTGAAATATGTTAATTGGCTCATTTTGATATTCACATGATAGATGTTCAGCCAACAGGAAGACCATCCAGGCCACCCATTTGGCGTTCTTATAACGGATTGCAGCATACATTATAATGACCACCTGGATACTACAAGTCATTTCCATATACATGTACAAGCAGATTTCACACATGTTTAGCACACACACCGGGGACCACACCACTGTTGCTCATCTCTCAATTTTACCTTAAATATGATGTTTTTTTAGCTTCTTCCTTCGGCCAAATAGTATATATATATATATATATATATATATATATATATATATATATATATATATATATATATATATATATACACGGTTAAAATTGATACTTTTAGTTCTAAATACATTCATAAACACAATTCTGCTCGACATAGGAAAGATTGTTTAGACCCTACGCATGTTTGGAATTGTAAAAGTCGGAGAGGGGGGGCTAACCCCAGTGCACTTTGAAACAGTTATAAATGCGACTAGGGATTCATTTACAGATTTTTACCTTTACCCCTAGACATTGTAGCACATAACTCCATACAGATACATCACCTGGGGAGGACACCTCCCTTATGCATCTCACCCTGTCAGTATGTCCTCCCATACTCCTCCTTTACCCCTGGCATGTCCCTTAATGAAGCTAGCTGATCACTCACTGGTCACACCTGTAGGGTGTTTCAGAAGGAAATAATGTCTACAACCAGTTGTAGGGAGATATTATTGCAGTTTTAATAATGATCATAGGCTTAAAACCGCAGGTGTTTCTGAACGATGATTATTATCTTACCAAGTTTATAACCAAACATCAGTGCTATAGCTAAAGTTGTTGTGAAACAGACAGTGGTTGTAAGTCCCGACTTATGACTGAACCAGTTGTAGACTGTAACTTCCACTATGGTTGTTAGTTATAATTTTAATCGCAGATGGCAGGAAACCAGTGTATAACATGGGGAACCCCCCTCTTACATCATAGTTCAGAGGGAAAACCATCTAAGTCACGTGAGGCAGATATATTGGACCACTCATACCTGGCACGTTTCACAATCATTCTTTATTTGAGATCAATCTTTCCACTCTATTCATGAGTAACCACTTAAGATCAGTCATTTGGGAATTACTCCAAGTGTTTCAGAACAAGCTGTTACTTCTATTGGAACATAAGACTGGTCCTTTAGAAACAGCTGTCAATTAGACATAGGGGCAGTAATCAAGATCAGTTGTAATGTCACTCACAGGCCAATTATCCAGCCAGTAAGATCGATCACCTAGGCACAGAATATGGCTTTACTTAATAGTTCCATGATAGAAAATGGTATTAAAAGGGGGAATTTCCATTTGATATATGCCTGACTTCATATATTAGAAAATGTTGTGGAATTCCACTTGTTGATAGGATTTTTCACATTTATGTGTACCCTCAACCTTCCCCATAAATCAGCTACTTTATGTTGGTCATAAGTCACTCTTACATTGACCCTTTACTAGTAAGTTTCACTCCCCATTTACTTTTGAAACACTTCCCCTAAGCCTAAGAAGCCTAAGTTCAATCTTAGGATGACCATAGGAGTGATCTTGCTGGTACACCAATCTTATTTGTACTTGGTCCTTGTGAAACAGGTCTCAGGCCGCTGTTGGCCACTATAGCACAGGGGGCTAAAAATATAGAGTGATATGTAGTTGTAAGTTTAGCTGTAGCTGTAAGTTTAGCTACAACTGCACTACACTGCAATAATGGTGTTAAGGTCTAAACATGTTTAAAATCTAGACATTTTGGTTCAATAGGTGTTTAGCCAACAATGTGTTTAGGATTAAAATATTTAAATTCTAAACACCTAAACAGTTACATTAAACATGTTTACATGTGCAGACTGTAAATAGACAGAAAACTAGGTGTTTAGCTTTTAAACACTAATATTTCTTGGTGTTTAGACATAAAATATACACCAGGTGTCAGCTCTAATCTATAGTTGACCTTCTGCATGCAGTCATCTGTTATTGCCTGCACAGAGAGAAGAACACTGATCGCTTTGACACATACTGCACAGGTCACAATTTGTCTCCCACATGACATGTATGAAGGCATGTCGAATGAAGTTGATGCTCTCACATTTGGTTTGTCAACTCCACTTGACATGCATAATGAAGCCATGTCACATATTGCTGATCCATGCACCTGAGTGCTAGGTAATACTGTGTGACAATTATGTAAGGGTCAAGAGAAGTCAATAGCTATGTACCAATGGTTCAATCAAGGCAGGCTAATAACAGAAGGCAGGGGATATCATAGTCCCACAGACCTGCAACAACAAGGCATTTTTTCCTATCTACAGAAATTCTACTTGACTGAGGACCTCTATGCAGTCCATAAGACAAGGGCATGGAGGTACATGTCAATGCCATATTTCTCCATGTACTGTAGATACTGAGATTATAGATTGTGGGTTAGCATACTATATTTTGGTATTTTCACTGACTCACACATAAGGTGTCTATCCTCTCCTGTTGAAGAATTCAGGATTGTGGGTATCTATTTTGATGTTCAATAACAAATGCAAATTTAACAATGAAATAGAATTCACTACCATTCATTGAAAGTATTTACAAATCTTAGTGATCTATTCTTCATGAAAACAAAATGACACAGATACATCAAATGCCTCAAGTGTTGGAAGTACCTCTTGGTAGAGATTAACCCTGGTACCAAAATGGTTGTTTGCCCCATCTAGTGGAATATCCTAGAACAATTATGTATGTCAAACCATCATATGTCAAGTGCCTTTGACGTGGCCGTGACCCTAGTCAACTCACAGATGACATGGCATTTTAAGGCATGTCAAATCATATGAGGATTACTGTGTGCTACAGTTGTCATGGTGACATATGTGCACATGCCCCAATGACATGTGCTCTCTGTGTCAAATCAAGTTGACATTGGTATACATGTCACTTTGTCAGGAACACTTTTTTCAGTGTGGTTACAATATATTGCAGTATTCTCCTAAATCCCAGTTTTACCTAATAGAGTATGTATATTACATTAACAATAAGAGGCTATGCAATTACACCCTATCGCATTGCTACTAGTGCCCCAGGGGGAAGCAACTAGTGCTTGGACACCCATTTTGTGAATTAAGAAAATATATAAGGCAAAATCCTTTCTGTGTGTCTGATGTATTTTACAATGGGGCCCTGGCAGTGATGTGATATGGGTTCAATACAGTATAGATGACTGATTAAATACTTGGACAATATAGCTGTCCCCGTAGATGAAGGTGCATTGATCCCCTTCAGAAAGTGCGCATGAATGATGCATAGGGTCCTCAGCCTAAATTCATTCATAAGCCAATCCCAAAATACAATATCATAGTATGCATAGAGACGCAAATCAAATATCTAAGCAAAATTCTTCAAATCAGAAAAATACTATTATAAACCTAAACACTTTATAGCATAAACACATTAGTTAGCTAAACATGTCATTTCTCTAAACACTTTTCATGTGTTTAGGATGATATTATGTTCAGAAAAACGGGACAAGATTATGATTAGAATTATATTAGGATCTAAACACCATTTTTGCAGTGTAGATCACCTACTATAACATTACACTACACCCAGCAAATTGTCGTGACTCCTCGTCAACCTGTGTGAAGTGGCTCACACATGTCGCTAGATGGAACACGACGTCACTATAGCACAAGATCACCAGGAATAGCAATGGTGGTGATCACATGGCCTCACCTCAGATGGCGAGGATGGTGATCACTCAGACTCACCAGGGATGGCGAAGCGGGTGATCACTCACCTCGCTAGATGAAACACGCACCTCGTCATAGCACATGTTCACCAGGGATGGCGAGGATCGTGATCACTCATCCTCACCAGGGATGGCGAGGATCGTGATCACTCATCCTCACCAGGGATGGCGACATGAGTGATCACTCACTTCGCTAGATGAGACGCACACCACGTCATAATACACATTCACCACGGATGGCAAGGATTGTGATCAGTCACCTCGCTAGATAAAACGTGTACCTTGTGATAGCACAGGTTCACCACAGAGAGTGAGGATCTTGATCACCCACACTCACCAGGGATGGCGACACGAGTGATCACTCACCTCGCTAGATGAAACGCGCACCACGTCATAGCGCAGGTTCACCATGGATGGCGAGAGTGGTGATCACTCAGACTCACCAGTGATGGCGACGCTGGTGATCACTCACCTTGTTAGATGAAAAGCTCATGATCATCAACATTGGTAATCATGCAGCCTCACATCTGCCAGATCAAAGTATGTTTTGCCAGAGAAGGTATTGCCATATTTATCTTCCCTCTAACCACAGACAAGGTGTTCATGTTGACATTTCCCTATGTATTTTTCCTGTAACCAGAGAAAAGGTGTTTATGGATAGTTGCTTTCATTTTAGAGATACCTCTATCTAAATTCAATTGATATTTTCTCTATATAATCTTGTTTGATTCAACTCTGAAGTATTATATGGAAATCAGTGTGAAACAAAGCACATTTGATATGTATGGGACTTATACTTCATGCCCACACTTCCTTGATAGGCTACATGTTGAACAGTGGTGCTGTCTCAACAACTTTGGCAATGGTGGTGATAAGTTGCCACTGTGAGTGAGAGTGAGTGACAGATGATGCAATCCTCAGAGAGCATTGACTTGGAGTGACACAAATTCACGTATTGAGTGAGACCAATGTTGGCAATGGTGGTGATAAGTCGCCATTTTGAGAGAAGATTAACTAGGAGTGATACACACTCACGCAGTGAGTGAGAGCCATGTGGCAATGCAGGTGAAAAGTTGCCATTCTGACTGAGAGTTGACAGGCAGTGGCACATACTCACGCAGTGAGTTAGATCCATGTTGGCGATGGTGGTGATAAGTCATCATGCTTTGTGAGGGATGACAAGGGGTGGCACATACTCATGCAGTGAGTGAGATCATGTTGGCGACTGTTGTGATAAATCGCCATGCCATGTGAGACTGACACACAGTGGCGAAAGATGACGCAGTGAGTTATCACTCAGAAAGGAGTCACCATTGATGACCAATCATGGCGACAGATAACGACAATTTGCTGGGCAGTCACTGCGCTATAGCGGTGACCTGTTGTAGACTGTAAAAGTTATGACTGACTTAAGAGTGACCTCTCACATACCATAGGTGGAAATTTTGAATTTACTTCATTTCAAGGTCTAAAAGGATATATATTTCAACAAAAATTGATATATGATATATCCTTACCATGCAGAAAAGATAGGACCCTTTTTCCCTCTGAATAAGTCATATTTCTTGTTTGATGTGGTTGAAATAGGTCCACACAGATCAGCCTCTAGAAACAGCTGCCACCGGTTGCAGACCGGTCGTAAGTATTTATGACTGTAGTTATAACTTCAGTTGTATCTTGTTCTGAAACACCTAAAGTTATAGTCTACAACTGAGATATGACTGGAGAGACATAATAATGGTTGCAGTTGTAAGTTTAGAGGCCTGCAGTTTTAGAAACAGATATTTAATGTTCATTATCATGTCCGGCTTCTGAAACACCCCACTGGGCCACAAGACTTTACATACCTGTATATGTACGTGGGCGGCGGTGGACAGAGCAAACTGCTCTCAGGTCTGTTCAATTCATCAGATACAATTTAAGTGCAATCTTTATCTGGGAACTGTTAAAACCTCGATAAATGTATTATGGACTAAGTGCCACGATCCCCATGGGCATATATGTCAAACAACGTTCACCGACCTGTTTCACTAGCCCTCTCCTCGGTGATTACAGCGGATGTGCACGCATTTTAGAATGTTCTTTGGTTTCTGGTCGAATGATATCACCTGTTTGGGAAATGCATTGCAAATACAATGACAAAATGTTACATGGATTACACCTCCAAAGTTCAAAAGAAAAGTATTTGAGGCTCCACCGAGGTTCGAACTCGGGCTCCTGGATTCAAAGTCCAATGTGCTCGCCACTACACCATGTCCATGGCGCCACATACATTGCAACATATGTTTGCCAGATTTGCATAATGTATTTGACCTATGTCTTTTGTATTATCGAGACAACAAGGTTCTAAATTTGCACTGTTATCATTAGAAAACAGAAACATTTTGTTCTTGATGATGTGATGGGGCTCTCAGATCAGTGCACAGGTGGATACCAGGTGGGGATCAGTTACCTGTTCTCATGTCCACCTGTGTGAGACTGGAGACCTGTAGATAACCTCTGATACCTGAGACGTAGTGTGAATAACCATAAGGAATGCCGTACAATAGGGAGGTTTAGCAACCACGACGTATGCCACCTGTACCTGAATTCACGCAGACGTAGCAATGCTGTAGGTATGCTGCACGTCGGCGTTATATTGTCCACGTAGTGATTGCTAAAGCTCCCTAATATCTAGAATATCCGAATAGGTCTAGACCCCTGAGTTGATCAAAGTGCACACGTGTACGTTTACTGTGAATATACCGTAAGTAGTATAGAAAATTGAGCGTCTGTGCCAGGGTTGAACCCCGGTAATAATATGAGGTAATTTTAACGTCATTTCCAAGTTGAAATAATGTTCAATGATGGTTCAGCGTACGGTTGGTCGCTACTTGTTGAAAATGAGCCCACTGCGCAGGTCTCTGCACATATAGGTGATATTGGTCAGAATTGCACCATTTTTGATAGGCATGTACTTATATTAGCCTTAAATACCCAAAAGGCATCTTATGTTGTTTTGATGACAATTGAGCATTTTATGAGAATTTGAAATTTGTGCATATTTGCATCTAGATTTAATTTAGATTTTCCAACTTTCTTCTATGGCTTATATTTACAACACTCAAATGTTATAAACAAAATTGTGGTTTTGATGCTCTGAATATCCTAGTGGTATAGCTAGAAACTATTTTATAGTATAGGTGTTGCCATTTTACCTATAATGCAATGCTCCAAATATGAGATTTTGTTCATTTTTGAGTGCTTTTTTATTTCACGGGTTTGAAACCCTTAAAATATGCACAGCACCATATGTCAAAATCATTTTTCATAAGAAAGGTATTCATGTAAGGTATTTTCTGAGTATAAAAGAAATCAATACTGTTTTAGGCAAAAACGTTATAAAAATGAAAATATTATATGTGTGATTATCTTGCATAACTAGGCTTTCTACATGTGAGGTTTCATGTTTCTGTGATCAATAGTTAATATGAAGAAAAATTAAGAACTTTTTCACATCTTTTGCTCATTTTAGAAAAAAAAATAAAAACAAAATTCCATATTTCAAAAAGTAGCATGGGACCCCAATTTTCCTTTTCATATATAAATTTTCAGGATTTTAGGTAGTTAAACACTAAAAATTAATAAATTCTATTTACTTTCACTAAAGAGTAGCAACCAACCTTAACTTCTTTTCATGGACTCAAACCAACATTAAATAGATGTTCAAAAAACGTTGACCAAACATGGGAATTTTTATGAAAATATGCATATGACATAAAATTAGCATTGAGACAACCTTACTCCCTACCACCAAGCCTCTA
This sequence comes from Acholoe squamosa, assembly GCA_949317995.1. Classification (NCBI taxonomy): domain Eukaryota; kingdom Metazoa; phylum Annelida; class Polychaeta; order Phyllodocida; family Polynoidae; genus Acholoe; species Acholoe squamosa. The sequence goes on from OX439037.1 coordinate 46,422,384, forward strand.
CCTTGCCATATATTATATATCTTTTCTCTACTTTTCTGATGTATTTGATTAATTTCCCCCATCTATTTATGCTCCAATGTACACAAATCCACCTTTGGTTCATTAGAGAAGACTTAAACAGGAATGGCTTTATACAAACTCCAAATGTTTGAATAAGGGTGTCTACCATACTAGGGGCCATATAATGCAGGGAAAAACTTCACTCCTATACGTATCTCCTAGATATATCTATATATGGATGTTGATGATAAGAATGGTACAACTATCATATTATCATCATTATGATGTAGATTAAACAGATACCTATTCATAGCATCCAGCCAAGTCCCATCACAATGCTTCTTCCCAGTAAACACAACTTTGTATATGGACGTTGTAAAAGGTATAGACATATGTAGAATTTTGGTTGCAGCTACATATTTTTGTTTGGTATGTGGACATTCGAATGTTAAGGTTTACTTATATTCTAGCTATGTAGTTTTCACAAATATGTATTTCTATATTTTTTCCTACCAAAGCCTACATAAAAAAGGCAAAAAAAAAACTGAAAAAAAAACGTGGGTACAAGATCCACCAAGGAGAAGCCTTGAACCCTAGATCTCTCACATCAGATTCCTACTTCCTACCACTGTACTACAGATTCTGATGAAGATTTGTGTGTCAAAAGTCCATCGAATCATTTTCATTACATTATACTTGTAGCCAAGATAATAATACTTTTAGATGCCAGATATATTGATTTACTGGTTAGCTCAGTCTGTAGACCAAAGCTTTCAAATCCAGGGGTCCTGGGATCAATCCCAGCCCATAGCTAGAAATGATTTTGATATAGGGAGCATTGTATTTAAAAAAAGAATTATGGTATTTTTAGGTAGCTTTTTGGTAGGGTAAAAACATAAAAATACGTAGGAAAATGTATTTTAGACACTACGTATCTAGAACGTAGTTAAACCTTAACGTTTGGACGTCCACATACCAAACAAAAATTCCTCAGTGGGGTGACCCCTGCATAATCTGGTACCCTGAGAGATAAGGACTGATGACAGCTAGCATGATGGGGGCCAGTTGTTGTGTAATGCACCCTAAAACGTCTACACTGAATGAAGGGAATTTTCTGATTAGTCAATAATGTATCCTGCTTGGTCGTAATAGTCTATGGTCACAGTTGCCTGACTTATAACAATAATACTTCCAACCACGTGACCCCTACGAATTGCAGTTAAAGGGTTCAATACAACAAAGAGAATCGCATTTATAGCTGAATTGAGTTTATTGTTTTTTTTTTCTTTTACTTGGAGAACACCCCACCTCAAAAAAACCTCAGGTCCTGAACTGTTTGTCAACCGTCCAAGCTTCCCTCACCCCTTAGACTGCCACCTCATCTCATCCATATGCATTTTGTGGGAGCAAATCACAAAATATGATTATGTATTCCTTTATTTCCTATGCAGAAGTGGCCGGAGCTGAGCAGGGGGTCTTCACCCCTCGTGCCCCACCCCCTTTTCCGGGGTCAGGCCGCACCAGGTCTGCGGAGGTCGCTATCCCCAAACTGTCTGTTGTATGGGATTATCCCATAGAGGCCGCAATTCTTTTTTTTTGTTCCTTTCTTCATTTTTCTTTTCTTTCTTTTCCCTTTGCTTGATTGTGGAGCCTATCGCCTAGGTTCTATGAAAAATATTACCGCTTGTCATTTTTTTGGTAGAAGTGCTCACAGTGGCTCGGATCCTCGGATCTGGGGGGGGGGCAGAAACTTGCAAAGGCCCTGAAATTAAAGCGTGGCGTTTCTAAAACCGTTGCCCATCACAGGAGTAAGCGGCCAGGAGCCTCCAGAGTCCAATACTTGCTTCACCATTGTACCTTCAAGGTGTTGGTAAATAAGACACTATCGGTGTAATTCTAAGTTGCAATTGATCCTCTATGTACACTACTCAACATATTTCCGACAGAATCAAGGGAAAAATGGGGAAAAAATACTACATTTCATTTTCATTCATTTCTCTCCCTTGATAATGGTTGGGTGACCGCCTTAGTCCGTATACAAATGTAGTACACGGAGATAATACTATCCACATGGCCACACCCCTGGAGCAGGGCATTCTTGGAAGGTTAGCCAACTTCCGGTCTGTGACAGCGCACCTAGTGGTAAAACATTTGCTGAGGTCACAGCGCCATCCGTATAGGTGGAAGGTGGCGGTTGGGTCAGGAGGAGGCCACGTTCTGCGAAAGTTTCTTCGTAAAAAGAAATAACACAAAACTAGGAAGATGATAAAAACACAGCGATACTGACACCGAAAAGTCTTACATCCGGTCCGTATGGTTTGGCAGCTTTATGCCGTCTTTGTCATGCTGGGAAAGTCTTCTGACTGACTGTCAAGAAATACTACAAGGTTCTAGAATGGGAGTTACTAGCAGGAAAATGGAAATAGAGTTTTGTGGCCTCGGTGCATGTGCTTGGAGAATGTTGGCGATGTGTAAGTGCTCAGGGCAAGGGCGGTTCTAACAACATTTGTTGGCGACCCCCCCCCCCCCCCTTTAAGAAAAAGGAAAGAAGAGAAGAGCGTTTAAAAACACTAGACACAATGAACTTCAGTGAGACTTGGGCTTTCCCACTGAAGATGGAAAAATCTCTTATGCCCCGTCAAGAAGGGCCAAGATTTTTAAACGTCCCCCCCCCTCCGCTAAGGGGACTAACAATTTGACGAACCACCCCCTCCAACTCATTGACCCATGTTGACAATAAATGTATAACCATTCATGCAAAGCAAGTGTACGAAAAGAGGACACTACGATCGCACACAGACCTACGACTTGAAATTTCAATATGTACTATGTATTCCTACGGGAATTTCGGTACGCATTGCAGGGTGCAGCGATGTGATAGTTTTTAAAGAGAAACGGAGAAATGCATGGGATGACATGTATACACCCCGGGGGGGGCACTGAGTCTTTGATGTGTAGTACCAACTGCGAAACTACAGCCCCCCATATTTGGTCATTTCACAGCACCTTAAAATGTAGCATAATTTTTACAGCCCCCCTTTTTCAAGAAGTCTGATAACAGCCCCTCTTTTCACCAGCCTCTTCCATGTAAACTATGGTTCTCAGACAAAAATATTCAGGAATTTCACAGCCCTGAGTGATTAGAAGGAATATTTAAGCTGCTTCCTTCCCATCCAAGTTATAATGGGTATTAACAGCCCCTTAATCTCAAGATGCAATTCAGTTGACAGCCCCCCTTTTTCCCCCTCGCTGACACGTTGACAGCCCCCGCTCCGCGGGGTCAGTACCACAGTTGGTACCCAAACCGAGGCTCAGTGCCCCCCCCGGGGTATACACCCTTCTCGGGTGCCAGTTTTTTTTCTTCTTACAAACCGTGTACATGTAACCGCCTGCCGTTAATGTACTAATGTTGGCGTCATGTTCACAGTGGGACTGTACGTATACACTATATATATATATATATATATATATATATATATATATATATATATATATATATATACTAGTATATGGGCCGTATCAGTAAGTCCACGTTGGGAAGCTGCCATCTATACATACTAACCGTTTGGGTCATCCTGAAAGGGTGCGGGAAGTGAACATTTAGCCTGAGAGCCAGTTTCATAAAACCATTTGACATCTCAAAATTTCAAATTTGAATGCTTGCTGTGTCAGTCCCTGCTGTACACTAGGGGGACGGTTGGTGTAAACCTGACGTCTTCAGGCACGTTACTGGCACGCGTCCTGCCACACGTGTCAGCAGGTACACATATTGGATGCTCCAAGCTGGGGCTGCTGAGCATCCCTTGTCTTTGGCTGCTCTATCTTAATGACCACCACGGGAGGTTGTCAAACCAGCCTCATCTACATTCTCCGCCAGAATTGATTAATCAAGACAATTGGTGCTGATTTAAGTAATTACTATGGTGTGTGGTACGGCCATTAACGTGCACGCCCTGTCGGCCTGTGGGGATCACGGGCCGGGCCTACGGGGAGATGTCGTTATGTGTGTGTGTGGGGGGGGGGGGAGGTCAGTGAAGGAGCATCCATGCCTCGTAGGTGACATTTGAATCATCACTTCCAAGCAAGACAATTTTCTTTCAGTATTGAATAGCCTGTACAGCCTGCCCGTCGTCATGTTGACTGGGATCTATACTCGGTCCTATATGACATGACACGACATGATATACTACATATTATTTTACCATCATTATACGACGTAACTATTGACATTTTGCACCCAACAACAGCAAAATTATTTGTCGACAAAGGACCCATCCGATCAATGAAAACGCCGTGTCTCTTATGGACCGTTTAAAACTGTCAATATGGCAAAATCAAACTTACCATATTTACTGTGGACAGTTCAAACTGTCAGAGGACGCTCATTTAGCGGGGGAAATGCATAGTCAATTCTCACCTCTTTAATGATGTAACCCAAATAACACGATGTTTTACATATCTAAATAATCTCCATTCCCCATAGTGACCCATTCAACGGCCCTGGTGCAGAATATAGGTCTATGGTAGCAGTTACAAGGCAACAAAAACAAAATGCAGATCCTTCTAAGCCCACCCGAAAACTGAAAACATGCTGTCTGACGCCAGGATCGCTATCAGTCTTTGGCCCTGTGTAGTATGCATGAAGAACGCCGTAAGGGGAGTGAAATGATTGCTGTTTGGGATGGGGGTGGTTGATGGGATCTTATCATGGATGTGGATCCCTCACGCTGTCTGTCTTTGACCGCCTGATGACGGGGGGGCAGGGATCATGTCCCTGCCGCCTGTCCCAAGCTGTGCTCTGTATGGGGCCTTCCCGACCTCTGATCCCTAGTCAAGTGCTACTGTTTGCTGACATTCTGAAATGTTAACTTTGTATCATGTGTATTATGATAACATCCATGTCAAAAATACAATTTACTCCATGATACATTAGATTGTTGATATTGGTGATGAAGTGGAGAACTTATATGCGAGCTGTTGAGGGAATATTTTCCATCTATTGACATTTCCTTAATATACAACAGCTAGCAACAATATCCTGTCGTTTTCCCACGCTTGTCCCCTATACATTTACGTCGTCTCTTTGATTTTCGCTGTTGTTGTTGTTGTTGTTGTTGTTGTTTATTCCTCTCTTCTTTTTAAACTCGTTCACCTTTCCTTCTTGACCTCTCTTGGTTTATAATTTCCATGTTGATCCAATTAAATTTTCTGAACTCGATAGTTTCACCATAATCATGACGACGTCCCAAACTATCAGTTCTTTTTAGTTTTTCACCAGGACAGGAGGACCATTCAACGTGCATAAAAGTTACTTTGGTAATAGATTTTGGAGTTCTTGAGTAGAGGAGGCTGATAAGTCACGGTGCTACGTGGTGACACTCGTCACGATATATGTCTTTCCACGTCCTCCCATCTGTAGACCTAACCCACCAGGTATCACCCCTTATTACCCCGCCCACCCCACTCCAACCACCCCCTTCCCCCCCCCCCACACACACACACTCACCTGGATGCTGATATACCTCCATGTACTTACTACCTATTGCCACAAGTTACATCGGCCAGCAGACCATATATTTGCATAATCATTAGTAAGTCCTCTCTGACACCCACCATTTACCAACAGCACTCCCAGTACACACTCAGGATGACACACCTTCCAGGCTGAGGCAATCCTGTTGGGCTGAGAGACAAACTGGAGGAATATGCATAGGATCTGCGCCCAGGGAGGGGTAAGGGTGGGATGGGGGAGGGTGTCCCCTGACGTGTACAAAATTAGGCCGTGCTGTAGGAGGTGTCAGCAGTCAGTGGTGGGGAGGGGCAGCCCTGTCACACCCTACTTGGTCCCAAGGGCTGCCCAGCCCACAGCCCCACAAGCCACACTAGGCCGCACCTGGCTTTGGTGGTCATCAGAAACTTCAAACAGGATGCATAATGCATCAGGTTACCACCAGGGGGACCCTGCTCCGGCCGCCTAAGCTCCTCTAGAAAAGCCCCCGCTACCATATTCCGGCCGTATAAAAGCCCATTTAGTGATTTGCCGCTCGCCCAAACGAAGGAAAATTGATTTTCATTAGGAGGGTCGTGGAGGGTTGTAAATTACACACAGCTCGGAGCTACTCGCTGGCACCCAGCGAGCACCTCTTCAGATTAGGCACTAGTCCTCGGGGAGCCAGTGGAAAACGGAGTTTCCCACGAGAGAGGTCACGTGTTGGATGGTTCCCCATTCCGCCACCAGGATCGCCACTTCTGCATTGTTTTTCTTCGAGTTTCTTGTTTTCTTGTTCAACGTCAAAGTTAGATTGTCAAGTAAGACAGATCAGGTAATGGTCTACCAGAGGGGGCTGTGGAGTGTTTGGCAGATACATTATCAGTGTAAAAGGGAGCAGCTCTCCAGTGTGAGCTGCTCGGGGAGTTTTGTCTTATTGGGGTCATGATGGAGGGCATGTCATCACAGAGAGCTTCATATTTCATTTGTAAACCATTCCAATCAGTTTTCTCCCTCGATAGATAATGTTTGCCAAAAACAAAACAACTGAAGTTCTTTAATGTACATGTACCAAAGTGACATTAAGGTCAATCAATGTATGTAATTCCATATTTCATAAGAGAGAGCTCATTATTTAACAATCGCGGACGGGGTGGTGTTCAAACAAATATCAAACCCTTAAAGGGGACTGAGAAAGGTGTGCGTCCTCTAATGAGGGTGGGGCTCAGCTCTTTTACTGAAAAAAAAAACCCACAAAGTACTAAAGAACCAAGAGGTCGGCTCCGCGGAAAGGGAGGTAATAATGGAATCGTGTTTGTCACCTTGATGGGTAAAATATCAAGGATGAGTCCAATTGTGACAAGAAAGAGCACAAGACAAACATATTAAAAGCGTACCTGCTGAGTAGATAAAAGAGAGAATGGTTCTTTCCCATTTTCTGCCCACTGGTGACACCAAACTATATCATGTCGCCTCCCCTGCTGACCTTAGCTCTATTATGTAGATATATCATGTGTAATACAATACATGCCCTCCGTCCCGGCAGCCATCAGTCACTTCCTGTCGGCGTGCCCATGACGTACTGTCCCCTAAACCAACTGCAGCATGTGACGTCATACTATTGTTATCATCACCATTTCTTTTTCTTGTGAAGGGGCATCTTCTCTGGAGGCGACAGAGACGCGGACGGTGATGCTGACCTTGAAGGACCTTGGCCAAGATAAAGCACCCATTACTGACCATCTTGACCTGATGAGCAACAATGAACCCCCTCCCCCGCCCTCCTACATACCCGGTACTCCTTCCTTCTCCCATTTCCGTACTGTGGGATGAGGCACTTTCATCCTGTACCATACTGTTCTTTTGTTTAACTAAGAGACCTGTCACCTGTTCAACAGCCTACGTTTAAGATACACTTCTATATTCATAAACGCTTCAATGAGTCCTCTTCCCCCCCCCCCCCCGACGGTCTCTCATTTAATGTTTCCATGCTACTTTCCTCTGGAGGGTCTTGCCAAAAATGAAACGTAAACCAAAATTTCAAACGTGCACGTTACGTATTATTAAAAGATTGTCTTGATAATCGTTTAGATAAAACGTGCACTTTTTTACACTTCAAAGAGAGTTTTCCATGCATTCTGCTGTAATATTTTTGTCAATACTATGAAATCGAGGTAGGCTATACACGTTTTCCTCACTACTCTCTGAAAAAAAATTAGAGAGGTTCTTCCTCGTTATCTTTTGGTAAGGCCATCCTGGCCCAACTGCCTCCGCACCCCACCCACTCTCCTCATCACGGCTATAAACGAGGAAGGCCTGTACAGCCACAATCTGTAGTATTACAGTTAGAGGTTGACCATCCAACCGCTATCTGTGTAAATATGATGCTATCTGTATCAAATTGGGTGTATTAAAAGTCTGCCATCAAAGAAACAATAGATTTTCCCTTGCGCTATGCATATCAATATAGATTGCGTTCCTTATATATAGCTTATCAATGGAGAATTATCAACAAATGGTGCCAATCTATACGGACTTAGCAGGTTTAAATATTAGCCAATGAGAGAACTCCAATCTATTCACACTGAAAAGATAAGGCTTAAAAAGGTACTCTGTATTGATGACTTTTTGTCATCTTATTGATGAGCCCGAGGGGGAGTACCCGGTGATCTTTGAACTAATCATATGTGATCACCATGGGTGATCATATGTGATGACCTGTCTGAACAGATCAGAGGGGAGCATGTTAATGATTGTTTGTCATTAATGAGTATCTTTTTGATTATCATTTCCAACAATTGCATAATTACCCCCTTTCCTCCCCACAACCAAGCATTTATTGTGGGCATTTACTGCTAACTTATAAATGCCCTAATGAGGCATATTAGATGTGTATAACAAATGTCAGCTTGTACCCATGGTTGTAACTATAGGTTCAGTTACAAAAGAGGTGTCCATCTTTAAACATGATTGTACCTTTGATAATGTTGCCTAAATTTCTTTTTATATCATCTGATATTCAAGTGTGGTGATATTCTTAACATCTTCTACCTTATAAACACCCATTATCAAGTGGATTAGGGATAAGAATCAATATATTCAACATAGTGGGTATTGTATTTTCCATTATTGTATACTAGGGCCCCCTGGTAGCAGAAAGTGATGACCCAAGGTGATCAACATGATTACCTTGGGTCATCACATTGATGACCCAAGGTCTCCTTCGGTCATCACTTTGATGACCCAAGGTGATCAACATGATTACCTTGGGTCATCAACATGGAAAGAGGACCTTAAGTCATCTGTACTGATCACCTTCATAGAGATCCATCTTTTCAGTGCACTGCAGTCCTTCGGGGCCAACTGGTACCCATCTGATAGGTGTTATCAGTAGAACTCCCTGGTAATAAGCTCCAGCAATGGCCGCGCCCAAGTGACAACCTGCTAACTCGGAATACAAATGATGTTTGCAGTGGCGGATTTAGAGGGGGGCTCGGGGGCGCCCCCCCTTTCCCAGTACTTAAGAATTTAACTACATATTTTGGACCCCAAAATTTGCCTAAAAATAGCGGGTGCGCCCCCTCCTTTTGGGCCGGGCCCTCTCCTTTTCCAAATCCTGGATCCGCCACTGGGTTGGATTAGTACTAAATAAAGTATTTACTTTTACAGAGACAGTGACTGGATATTGCAGATAGTATTTATATTCACACAGATAGTGGTTGGATGGTCAGCCTTCTTGGATAGTGCTTCAGATAGCGATCGTTTAAACAGATTGTGGTTTACATGGTCCACAACTGCACCTTTATTAAGTCTGCCTCAAGTCAAGGTGCGCCTTATTATAGGCGACGATTTATTAATACAGAACAGTATCAAGCTCTTAAAAATCAAGTTACAGCTGCGCCTAATCATTAGTATTCCCTTCAACTCAAGCTGCACCTCGCACATTACAGGGGCAGATTCGGGGAGGGGGGCCGGGGGAGGGCACGTGCCCCCTCCTCCCTGACCCCTGAAATTGGGACTTGTTATGACTCTTACCTATAGGAAATGTGGCGCAGAACTCTGCTTTTTCCCCCCAGCTGTGGGTCCTGCCCTACGCCACCCCTTCTGGATCCAATACTGTCCATGAATTTGGGTTGGCAATTCTATCTGACCTCCTGTCCCCCTCACACACACACTCCTTCTTTCCTTCCATTATTTGTATCCTCAAATTCATTCCTTAGCTTTACCTGTCTGCCATCTACTTCCCTCCCTCCCTCCCTTGCTGCAACCCTCTCTGCCCCCTACCTTGCCCCATTTCGTACACAGAAACACAATCCATGATGGCGCTGACCTTGACCACGAAGAGGATCTATGACAATCCCCCTTCTGGCTAGAGATCACACAGGAACAAAATCAGCCATCACCATCAGAGGAATCAGGCTCCAGTATCCCCCACATCTCACTATGCCGTATGATGCGGTATTGGGGGATGGGGTAAGGGGTGGCTGATCCTAACCTTAGCTGGCGGTCATTCTGTGAGTCAATACATTTATGTGGGATGGGCTTGTTATATGGCCAAGGGGTCATGGGTTAGACAGTATATTCCTCTATGCCCACCAACAGTTTAAGTGGTTGCATGAGATTTGTTTGTGATGTTGGGTTCTAGGTTCCAGAACAAATGCAAGCCTGGACAAATGACCCCCAGAATTTTCAGTGTCTGCAATAATTTGATATGAAAAGGTGACTGTCTGTCACAAAGTAGCAAGTGTCTGTAACATCTGTAACAGACACTGACATAGTGACAGACACTGGCACCAGACATCTGTAACAGACATTGACACAGTGACAGACACTGACACCAGACATCTGTAACAGACAATGACACAGTGACAGACACTGACACCAAATATCTGTAACATACACTGACACAGTGAGAGACACTGACACAGTGACATACACTGACCCAGTGACCGACACTGGCACCAGTCATCTGTAACAGACACTGACACAGCGACAGACACTGACACCAGACATCTGTAACAGACAATGACACAGTGACAGACACTGATACCAAATATCTGTAATAGACACTAACACAGTGACAGACACTGACACAGTGACAGGCACTGGCACCAGTCATCTGTAACAGACACTGACACAGTGACAGACACTGGCACCAGTCATCTGTAAAAGGCAATGACACACTGACAGACACTCTACCAGTGGACACAGGACAATCATGGACACTGACTGATAACAGTAATGGACACTGATACCTGCAACAGACAATGACACAGACATGGTGATAGAGACTGACTGATAACTGGCACCTGTAACTGACCACAGCCCAGTGACAGACACTGATACCTCACTTATGTTACCATCACTGACACAGTGACGGACACTGATTACTGACACCTGTGACAATGACACAGAAATAGACACAAATAAACACTGACATAATGACATATACTGAATGATAACTGACACCTGGTACTGACATTGATACAGTGATAATTGAGACCTATAATGATGACACAGAAACAGACACAAACATGATAATCGGTATCAACAATTGTATTGTATCCAAATTTTAGATTTAGTTTTATACGTTCTGTTGGTATTTCAAGATCTGTGTATTTGGTGATGGAGACCAAGCGATCTTTTCAGTGAAATGTTAGTCATCCATGGCAGTGTATAGATGTGGCTTCAGACATGGCTTCGTCGTAAGGGAGATAACGGTAGTGGGTTGGTAGTTATGCCTGGGGTTTGTGGTGGATTGATCTGCTCAGGGTAAAGATGTGGTAACAGATATCACATTTATTTTGACAAGCACAGATGGCAGCAGTGGTGATCTGGTGATCGCCGTAGGCCCGTGCAACAAAGGTCAGTCTGGGGGCCACAGCGATTACTTCAAGATATCAGAAGCCATGAAAGTGAAAAGCAATTTGAGGTTAGCAATTGACAGTACAAAGTGTAAAACTGCAATTGGCAAAGAAGGGACTTTAAAATAGGAAATAGCCGTGGCAACCAAACAGGCCACTAGAAACCCTAATCTATCTGTTCTATCTGATCCTGCCATACCCATCCAACCCCCAATAACGCCCCCCCCCCTCCACCCAATCAATACACTTCCTTATACCGACGCCCATAGCAATTTACGATATAAATCAACCAGTGACTATCAATGGGAACAGTTCAACATCTGCTCGGGGGAAGGGGTCCATGAGCTGCTCCCCTGTTGTTTGCTGACAGAAGTTATATAAAGGGATTGCTAAAGTATGTTATCCTCAGCTGGGGGCTGATCATAATATAAGAGGCAAGGTGTCCTTTGAAGTTTTCATACACGCATTGTAGCATTATGCCGCCCTCAAAGGATCAGTTGCCTTGAACAGCGTGGACTTTCTATACAAATTGCAGCCACAATAACATGCAATATAGGCTCTAAGCAGGACTGGAGTTGGTTTTGTTGGCATTGACCTTGGAATTTAGTGTTATCTAGGGGCAAGGTATAACCATGACATGTCTTATCAGTGCCTGTTGTCACTGTTGGCAGAACCAGCCAAGTTCTAAATGGTGGAACCAATGGATACCGTCGTGGTATCGTGCGGAACTGTGAGACTGGGGTGTGTCACGTGTTAATCATGCAGCCCTGGCCTCTGGGGAGCAGGGGAGGGGGTCACAATGTAATTATGGCGGTGGAGGGGGTTGTCTCATCGCCAGGAAGGCTCTCTGCATCCGGTTTTCAGTCAAGGGAGGCGTCAACCTGTGAAGGGATGGTTAAGTTACAAAGACGCTGCAGACAGACAACATTGGACAAAGGCAGGAATATGCATGTATGTATGGGAAGGGTAACTATATAACCAATACTCAATTTCTGGGGGTTGACCCAGTACACTGTATAGGGGTGTGGTTCTAGGAGTGTTATGAATCAATCTATAAATTGGCGGACCCAACATCTTAAGCACATGATACACCTCTATGCTCAAAGAAAACTGAGAAGGCATGATACAGAAACGGAGTTATAGAAATTATAAGAGTCATAAAAAGGAGTAAACATAATATTAACTGATTAATGCTGAACAATAACGTATAGACATGATTTCAGGGGCGTAGGAAAAGGGGGGGCCGGTTCCCTATATAAGCCTATATAAAAATATAGCAGGGCCCCCCCCAACTGAGACCCCTGGGCCCCCCCAATAAAAATTTGCTTCCTACGCCCCTGGATTTTGTATCCATCTGGAAGGGGAGCACAACGTTGCTACCGGTATACTACTCTGTTCAGATACTTGAAAGATACTCGATCTTCTGTGACGCTAAATGTAGTAGTGGCAGTGGTAAGTGATCATTCTTCTTCCTTTTTATTGGAATCTTAAATCAAATACAGTTAATATTTCTTATGCTACTTTTTGATTTCGTTCATCACAAGGACACAAGAAACATGGAGTTGAGATTTAAATGATATATCAACTCTCTAAATCGCTATCATGATCAGTGGCGATCAATGATGGGTAAAGATGAGATAACAAAATGGCGGCTAACACTGGATGAACAGCTACATGCAATTAGAGTTATAGTTGTGTGGAGTGGGAGAGAGTGTAGGGTAGGAGGGGGTAGAAAGGCGGGGATCCAGAGGGAAATTGACGTGACTTGTCTGAGGCTGGGACATGAGAGATGGCATCACAATGTATTGAGGGTGTTCAGTCAACCGTGTTTGTGGGGGGGGGGGGGGTGAAGCAACTCGGAGTGATTCAGGCAGGAGGTTTAGATGAATGAGAAGAGAATTTTGCTTGGCTCATTTTCCTTTGTATGAAGATCATTCTGAACCTGATCAGAATCGTCTATAAAAATCGCATGCATATAATTTAGCATCATTCATTAAAATTTGAAAATAACTGTTTGGACTAGCGAGTGTAACAGCGTAACCTTGGGTGAAGTCTGATAATCAATAGTTTTCTTTCGACCTTCCCACCAACTTCGTTCCCATCTACTCAGTGAGTGCCACATTCCCACCTGTACCAACCTGTTCCCATAGACCACACCCACCTGAGGCACCCAACGTGTCACTGCCACAACATTCTCACATGTCAGGTGTAGCTTTTGTTTCTGACAAATCTTAACAATACCACCCCGCCCCCTTCCCAACGTTCCCATCGCCCTACTCCTGCCACTGTGCCAACCAGTCTTCCAGGTATATACAAGACATATTCTAGCTCCTCCTATATATCCTGGAGCCTTGTAGGAAGTGGCTGTATTTTTTAGTCGATGGTGCTGAGGGAGACGAGGAAAGTCCTGGAGGAGGTCCTCCGGGCGATGGTTCAATGCCACAGGTGTGGCTTGGGGCAGGTGAGACCTGAGAGGTAGGGAGTATAGCACAGAGCGCTGGCACATGTGTATACTACAATATTATAGGGATGGGGTCAATGGAGGAGTGGTTGACAGGTATAGACCCGCAGACATTATATTGTACAAGGACGGTTGCCACTTCGATGACTTCAGGCACGCCCTGGAGGGAGGACAGGAACATGCCAACATACCACAATCAGCTATGGTCTCAACAGTCGTTGTGCTGAAGATGAAACTGTATAAGAATTCATCAAGATGTATTACAATGTACATGTCTATGGAAAGAGTGCACATGAACATAAAATGATGCAGTTTCTACTGTTTTATACATTCCTTTCAATATGACACAAATAACAACGTGCCACTTTTGTCTTGCGCCGAAACACACATGCTAGAAAGTTGTTCGCTTTTGACTTTCTTTAGCAAAAGGACCATCCATTAAATACATACGCACTTTTTCCCCAAAATCTGACCCCCCCCCCACCCCCCTGTTGCACTATGTACGCATTGAGCCTACCCCCCCCTCCCCTCTGCGTACAACGGTACATACTCAAGTCAGCCCCCCCCCCCTTGACTAGGGGATACATGTAGATGCATGGGAGGAAGGGGTGTTCAAAACATATGTCATATGTTGTGCACACTACATATATATTTGGACCTTTTTCAGAAGGTATTTTGTACAAACATTTTTTATATTCATACCCTTACCCTGAGATGCCCCTATAACACACCCAAAAATGCCCTCAAAATACCCTAAAATCTAGCTAAAAATACCCCTAAATGCGTACACAATCAGTATGCCAAAATGACCCAAGACCCCCCCCCCTCCCTCCCACAGATGTAGGCATTTGGCTTGATTCCCCCCACCCCCCTAAGTGCGTATGTAATTTATGGATGGTCCCAAAACACTTGATACTTTCTCCAAATGAATATTTAAAAAATCAAAAGTGTTTAGATGCTTCTAAGAATAACGTATTCAGGTCAAGACAGTGTTTAGGATAATGAGTTTTGGGTGAATTATGTTTGTCTTTGATGTATTCAATAACTCATAACTATTTTCATTTTCCTAATGAGCTGATGACTCAGGATTTAGGACATGAAGTCCGTTAGTCTCGGTATCAGCGTATTGTAGTCTAAGCATAAAGGTCACGATTTGAGTTAACTGCAAACACAGATATATCTGGGAAAGTACAAGATACTGCTACACATGGGGTATACATCACAATGAAGGTTATGCAAAGATGGTATGAAGAGTTCACTTTTTCTTTTACATTATTTCCAAATTCTAATGCGTCAATGTGGATCCAAATGTGTTGGTTTGGAATCAAATATTCAAGCACTCTTATAAATCTTAATGTTTTACTAAAAAAAAGTGTGAAAAGGTGTTTGGTTTCGACAATGTATTTAAGGTGTGTCGCTACCATTGAATCAAATTCCCTAGAAATCCTCCATTTTTTGGTCAGTTGTACTTAATATCATCTAGAATATGATTTTGAAAAGAAAAGTAGGGGGCCCCGAGCTACTTTTTTAGTATTGAATTTTGGAAAACAAAAGTATTTCAATTCTCACCTAAAATGGAAGAAAATGTCTCAGATTTGGTAATTTCTTTCTATAGTGACCATCAAACACAAAAATCTGAAACATTCTTGGACAAAATTCCTCATGTTCGACCTAAAGTTGGATAAATTCTCTATTTTTTTAAAACAAACATGATTAGATAAATTATTTCAGGCTCTAGTTGTTTTTTTTTCGGAATGGTGGGGCAATATGAGCATTCCTGAACTGCGCAAGCATAGCCATGGCCCACTCTGCATGGAACTGCGCAGGTTCCTAAATTGCGCGTGACAGATATACTGCATGCTTACGGTATATATTCGCGATGGGTTTCCCTTGTCTTCCCATCCAAGTGCACATGTGGCATAAATGTACACTTATATGATACGTAATTTGGTATATAATTTTCTCGGGGGAATCGTATAATGCACGTACTAGTATGAAGAGGACCATGCATACACTTCATATAGTTTAATAGCTGTCTTTCAATGTTTGCCCATCATAAGTAAATCTAACATTTACATACTGAAAAACAACACAACAATATATTCATGTTTAACATGCTAAATTGGCGTTCTGCCCAGTGTCAGTGTGGGAGACCGGCCGGTGGGCCGCTCACCACCGGCTCTCTCTCCCTCTTCATCCCCGGGCTAGGTACCGACTGCCGCCCGGTCTCACGTCACCCACTATTCTGCCAAATCCCCTGAATATATCCCCCCTCTCCCACCACATTCACCACCGTACCACTGGCCACCAAGGAACCATCCTGGTCAGGATGGGGAAATGAGTGGGTAACATGATAAGTATTGGATGATTTCCAAGCTGATTTCACCGGGTATATTTTGAGTGGATGTTGCCTGTTTTCTTTGTTGGTTTCTTTTTCTACCAGGAAATGGGCAGAGAGACGATGCATGCGTCTTGCCTTCTTGAACAATACCAGATCATTGTGAGCAGCTTAAGACTTTATTGTCTCAGATATCTAAACCTCTAAATACTTCTTTTATTCTTCTGGATGTGATTATAGGAGAGATGTAGAAGTTAGAATTGTTCCATGAAGTGCATGTATCTTGAGTCTATAGATGCACACGGCATGCACACCTGTATTATTTCGTACAATGACGCCTTACATGCCATGAAATTACCTGCGTTTCTAACTAAGTCAATTTCATAATCTCCATTTGCTTTGAAACAACGTGTATGGCAGAACCATGCACTGGTGGAATAAGGTAGGGAATGCTATACTGTAAGATGTATCTATAATTCTACTCTCCTGATCGGGATGGAGCATGCCAAAGTATCCAATGGATTCCTTTATAGGTATGGTATCTGATTCGATTACATGTATTTTGAGATGAAGTTGAGCTCTCTACATTTGGCTCCCACATTTCCTACACATGTCCCAAACCCCTCCAGATGCCACTCCCCACACATTGATACACATCACAGAGACGGCGGTATTTCACTCTTTGACAACGATATTCCACCTCAGTAACTGTGATGGGGTCCTATTTCTGATTGGGATCTAACCCTGACGTAAGTACCGCACATGCAGAGTCGCGCTTCACTAACCCCTTGGAGCTGGCTCAGGAATATGCATATGGATGAGAGTGAGTTTGAATGCGATTGTATTGAAGTTGCGTATACCGTCTCATGTCCACACCCCTCTCAGGTGGTGTGCTCTGACGTGCCGACATGTTCAAATCAGGGGACGGTCACGCTTGTCCAGCCTCATCTCCGGTTTAGAGGAGACAGCACTGTAAGAAATGTGTGTTGCATTTACACACTTTGTAACACACTTCTTTGCAGCATATTTTTACTCACTTATTTTTTTAACACACAACACGCTTTTGCCAAAAGTGTGTTAAGAAGTGTGTTCATGTCAAAAGGGTGTTACAACAAAAGTGTGTTGCAAAAAGTGTGTTCATGCATATAGTGTGTTCATAGAAAGTGTGTTGCTTCATAAAGTGTTTAGATATGAAAGTGAGTTAATATTTCTACAATGAAGGGGGTGGGGAGCATTTAGCCTTTATTTCTTCATATTTTCATTTTGGTGTACTTGTTATTGTCCTGAGATGATGTGAGGAAGAAGGTAATCATGAGGCACACATACTTAATCTGGAAAGGAATAACAATATATTTTTGTAAGACCATAATTATGATATGTTGATTTAGTGCATAAATTGTCCTAATATCACTTATTTTTGTGTAAGACCATAATTATGATATGTTGATTTAGTGCATAAATTGTCCTAATATCACTTAAACTTCTACATTAAAATGTACTAATACATCAATAACATATCTTCTAATTTCTCTGTCTAGAATTTAGAATGGTGACTGAGTCTAGGCTCCCATATGTAAAAAAAAGTCGGTACATTATAATGATAAAGAATTATATTCAAAATGCAGAATAGTCCCACTTACCTATTCCTGGTATTTTGTAAATCACAAATCAGCATGAGAACTTGTCAGTGACTGGAGCAAGCAGATTGTAGTTTTCTGAAACAGAAGAATTAGTGAATGAACACTGTATGCTACACTGGATAGTATGTTGGGCAGCATATTGATACAGCTTTTAGAGAATTTCTTTATGTGAGTGTAAATCTATGATAAACCAACTTACTACACTCTTTTACAGCTTGTATATCACTAGTGTTGAGGATGATATATAAGAATACTTACCAGAAATAAGCAGAGAAGTGAAGACACTCCTCTCTCCAGCAGGTGCAGATTCAAACTGACTGTGTGTAACTGTTATAACTGACCTTTGGTTAGGTGAGGGGCAATTAATGGGTTACATAATACCACTGATAAGACTGAAGGATTAGTAAAATGTGTGTTGAGTTGTGTTGGGTTGGGGTGGACGTGTCAGTGGGAGGGTCTTTCTAAGTAACAGTAAGGTTGGGGTGGACATGTCAGTGGGAGGGTCTTTCTAAGTAACAGTAAGGTTGGGGTGGACGTGTCAATGGGATGGTATTTCTAAGTAAACAGTAAGGTTGGGGTGGATGTGTCAGTAGGAGGGTATTTCTAAGTAAACAGTAAGGTTGGGGTGGACGTGTCAGTGGGAGGGTATTTCTAAGTAAACAGTAAGTTTGGGGTGGATGTACCAATGGGAGGGTATTTCTCTCATGGAGCTAACTTACGGTTTTCACAATTCAACTTAATGAGTGTTCATTATTTTTGGCGATGAGGGTGAGCATTTGGGGGATGGCGAGTGATCATCTTGGGTCATTCGCGTAGGGGAGGGGTTATTGTTGGGATAATTGTGTATGGGGGGGCACTTCATTTTGGGGTATTCGCATTGGTCATGGGGGAGTTCAGAAGAAGCTTAATAAATTAAGGAATGATTCCTGAATAAATTGAAGCCTTTTGAGGGCCATGCACACATATAACGTCATCGACATCCCCTCCCCTCTGTGTCATTAATTGTCATCGCCGTCAGTATATCCCCCTCAGTATTATGTAAATCACATGTGAACACACCCTTCCCCGACACTTTGAATTGAAGAAAGTACAATAGAGAAAGCAACCACCCGACACATGTTAATGATTTCAAACATTGGATTACATATCACATACAGAGTATCCAGCGTATAAGTTGGATACTCTGTATGTGTTGCTTCATACGTCTCTCTTACTGGACTTACATATTTTTTCTCTCTGGTATCATTTCACAGCAGCTACTTCAGGCATATTTTTATATGGGATGTGATAGAAAGTAACGTCTATGCATCAGTTTGCCCTGGATTCCTTGACCCATACATGTACGCCGTTTTATGGAAACTGAAGGTCGGAGGTTTCCAGTGGTGGAGGCAATGGTTATGCAATGGTGCTGCTTGTGGTTGAATAAAGAACGACTCTTATATTGTAATATATGAAAGACCTCCCATTATTTTCGCCTAATATGCATGGATTTTATAAAGTATAAAATAGTACCCTTTCTTAAAATTCATGTAGATCTAAGCCTACTTGGTTGCAGTAAACGACCCCTTTTTCTGATAACAGAGGACTTTGCTGGGATTTTGGAAGTGTAAGAGAAAGGACCCTTCACTGAAAGCCCCAAGGTCGTCAGACTGACGATACCCAAATCTACAACCTAGGGTCATCAGATTGAGCACCCAGGGTAGTAAACCTGATGGGTTTAGGTCAACACACTCATCCAAGGTAGTCAAACTGATTACATAATGTTGTTAGAGTGACAACCTTGGTGCTGACTACCTTGGGTCCTCAATCTGACTACCCAAAGCTGTAGATTTGGGTATCGTCAACTTGAGCACCTAAAGTCCTCAGCGGTGAAGACCTTCAGTTGAAAACTGAAGGCCTAATTATCAAACATGAGTGGCACATACCTGCCACCTTGTGTATTTGTTACATATTGTCAACAGAATGCCATAGACTCCTACTGGGGAGATGTAGACTAAGGGATTTCACTCCCTGTAAGGTGCTGCCCTCTCTCTGTACCTCTTCTGATGACCATAGGTCCTCAATCTGACGAGTTTAAAGATCTGGAGGGTTTTCAGTGTTTCTCCATGTTTATAGAGCGAAGGTGACGTCCCATTTGAAGACTGAGCGCAGTTACCGAGCTTCTCCTTCATGGACTCACGGTGAAGTCATTCTGTTTCTCCAAGTCCTCATTATGAATATATTAAGGGCCTCATTATGAGTATAAGGGCCTATGGAAGGTGCATTAAAAATCGCGTGTTTTCATTTAATACAATTATTTGTTAAGCTAATAGTATGCCCTATTCAAAGAAAGTCTACTCATAGGCCCATGTATTCCATACACCACGATGTCATCATGTATACAAAACACATGTACCGACTTAGCTGGTTGAATTGTCAAACAATGAGGTATTAACACCAACTATATATTCACTGTGGTCCTCTCGTGGGGTAGATGGTACCCATCGGCCCATCTGACAACTGTTATCAGTGATAACCGGTGGTTATCAGCTTCAGCAATTGCCGCACCCATTGGACAATCCACTACCTCGCTTTACGTACATAAGTATATCACTTTATGCAATTGGATCGATGACAATAAAATGCCCACATCCACCAGCAGTTCCGGCTCAAAAAAGCCCACATACTGGGTGTCACTGGGCCAGGGAGATATAGGAAATAAAGATAAAAGGAACAGGTGCCACAGGAATATAAAGATCATAATTAAACGTCCGAGTTTGAGTCTAAATGTACGCGAACAAAGAAGACCGCTTTTTGGGGCCCCAAGGGGACCCCCCCCCCCCCCCCCGATGTCACAATGTCGCCAAAAAGCAAGGCTTCAGGTCACATGTCACTTTTTTAGGGAAAATAACATGTCTACAAAAGTCAAAATTCAACGCCTCAGTCATGTCACTTTTTTAAGGATTGGACATGTCACATGTCATTTTTAAAAGCGTACAATATGTCAGAATGTCACCTCAAAATGGCCAAATGTCGCCATGTCGTTTTTTATCCCTTGGTGGCCACCTTTTTGAGACCAACTGAATGACTAGCATATTCTCGCTACAATAAGTATCATGTATACCTACCAACTATACACAGTCATGTAATCCTCTTCTCTCTTATAATTATCACACAACCCTTCATCCATTCATTAAATTGTAACATTCTATAATCATAAACTGCAGCCATGCACTCGAGAAAATTGGGGAATGTCCTCTTGGTTCGCTGAACGTTCACTAGGGTAAGATGAGGCAGCACCTGCCGGTGTGCACGGCACAAGCAGTAGAGTGAAAGTGTGATTTAAGGGTGGCACATCTCCGCCGGAGTACCTCACTTTTTTGAAGATAAAAAATAAATGCTCGATTTTATGTCAATCGATGATAGTCAATAGCCTGGATACCTAGAACCAAGCCTAGGTTCAAATAGTAACTTTAATATTATCTTCAAATAGTAACTTTAATTATAATCTTCTTCCATGCTCAGATGTGAACCGAACAGTACGATGAATCGCGGATGTCACTCAGGAGAAACGCACTCCCCCCCCCCCGTAGGCCCTAGGTAGGCCTAGCAAATGCTTCTTCGTTACCGTTGGCAAGAGCGAGCAGCTTCCTTGTTTTAACACTAGATGGCAGCACTAAATGAATTTCGTACTTTCTACGTGTCTTGATGGATCCTATACATATTAGAACAATAGCATTTTAACTTGTTCATCAACATTAAATATGCCTATGGAATCGATGCCCATACATCAGTTTTGTTCACGTAGGTTTAGGACTTCATAAACCAAAATAATGTCTATTCAGTTGTGACCACAGTAGAGCACACCCTTCGTCAGTATGTGCCTGAAGAATAAACCTTGTCACGGACAGGCACCATTAAATTATCCGAGTAACTTACTAAAGTTATGTATGAGTTTTTGCAGGGCTAGATCACACCCTCAGACGGACTTACACTTCCTCCTGAGCGTCTAGTCCGACAATAATATAAAGTTTAAGGCTGGTTGTGGTATCTGTGGAAGACAGAAACGGGAGGGGATATATCGATGCGTTTTGCACTCCAGTCAACCCTCAGTTCATACATGCCAACTCCGGACGAGAGCCCTATATAAAGTGATGAAATGTTCCCTCAGAAGTGCAACTAAACAGTGGACATTGGGGGGTCTCCCCAGAATCTTTTTTTTTTTAATTTTGAGAAGTCAAATGGTGCATTCTGGTGCTTTTTGTGGATGGCTGATACCCTTATATCAGATTTTTTTCTAAGACCACCCCCCTTCTATACATGGTAAAATGATATCTCATTGGATCTGGGGGAATCACAAGATTCACCCTGACAGATCATAGAACAACTGAGAAAACTGGGCAGTTTGCATGTATGCTAGTTCCTCGACCCTTTGATTCCTCAGATCCCTCATACCTCAGACAGAAAATTTTGAACTGCCTCTATGTTTTCTGTTTTATTTAGACTTAAACCCTCAGATTATTTGCTTCCTCAGAAATTTCATGGGCATTTTCCATATCTGGGGAAACAAGGGCTGAAAGTACAGACAAGGGGACACCAACAGGCAACAATAAAGAATGTTAGTCGAAGATCATGTAGATTATTTTTTAAAGCGTTGCTGTTTAATGCTTGGTGCGTCACTGTTTAATGCTTGATGTTAGCGTTACGAGGCCGATGCTTTACGCAAATGTTGGACACAGGGTAGAAATCAGTCACAATGTACACATGTAACTAATTTCTAGTCTGCATCGGGTTTCTTATCATTGGATTAGGCTCTTATGTGTGCGAGGCAGGATGTAGGGATGAGCTTTCCCAGTCTACCATATGCAATAGGGAAGTTGATTCACACTATTTCAAGCCATTTGGTTGGAAAGGCCAGGGGTGGGCATATCGCGAAGTGCTAGAGCAAACATACAACTTGTCGTAGCAAGGGGTTTTCAATAGGATTGGGGGGCAAATCATTATGAGAAAAATTTTAGCTTCTACTTGTCAAAATTGACGAGTTTTGGGAGGCATATTTTCAAATTCAGCCTTAAAACATGTGTGGAATATAGGTGGCACATTGCTCTAAGAAAGATTTCAAATTTAACCTTTAAAATACAGTGGTGGATTTAGACGGGGGACACTGGGGTGCATGCCCCCTCCTTTTTGTCAGTACTTAAGAGTTTATTGTTTCCAAATCCTGAATCCACTATACTGAAAATTTAATATGTGTGTTATGGGAGCTTTGGGGGCAAATTGCTTCAGGAAAATTTTCAGATGCTCTGTTCTAAATTGGGGTCTTAGGGGATGGAGAGGAGTCATAGCACCAGAACATTTCAGATTCTACATCTGGATAGGTTAAGTTTTAGAAGATTCATGTGAATATACACCAAGACAATTTCCAGGTTTTACCTTAAAACATTAGTGTTTTGGAGGAACAGGTTGCCAATTTGCTGTGAGAAAACTTTAAAATTTTACCTTTAAAATTA
This sequence comes from Acholoe squamosa, assembly GCA_949317995.1. Taxonomy (NCBI): domain Eukaryota; kingdom Metazoa; phylum Annelida; class Polychaeta; order Phyllodocida; family Polynoidae; genus Acholoe; species Acholoe squamosa. Next base: position 46,445,664 of record OX439037.1, read on the forward strand.
ATGGGTTTGCAAAATTTTTGGGGTGGGTAAATCGCCCCAAGAAAAATTACAGATTCTATAGGCTGATGTACATCAAAATTGGTCTGTTCTGATTTAGAGAAATAAATCTCCAAATTAATTCAAGAAATCTTTTACCTCAACACATTTGTTCTAGGCCTTGAGATGGCAAACTGCCACAAGAAAACCTTTCAGATTCTTCTTTTAAAATCTTAACAGGTTTTCTAGGAGATTTGGGAGGAATTGATTATTGCTCCAAGGTTACAGTGAGAGTTCAGACCTCAAGATGGAATCAGTTAGGAATATTTAGATTCTAACCAAATAAAATTGTGTTTTAAAGGGATGTGGATTATTTACAAAACTATTTCAGATAGGGCATATGTTGAAAAGGTCATAACTGTGGTTCTAGCTGGAATATTTACCAAATTCTTTCAGATTTAGAAAGCCCATATCATCGACAATGTCACTGTCACATTTTCCAAGCTCTCTGTCGCACATTTTTTGCGACATTGCGACAGCTGCCCACCCCTGAAGGCTGACTTTCAGCTAGAAATGGGCCATACTACTTTTATCTTGAATCTATTCTGAATATCACTATGAGGGTAATCATAATACGTGTGTCCTGTTTCAATCATGATCGTTTCAAAGAAAGAAATGTCCTAATCAAATTGACCTAACTTATGATGCGCCATCCAGGCTTAGCCTCCAGGTGTCCGTTCACGTTGATATCATGTACGATCCCTCCAGATCCCTGCCTACTTTGCAATCTGCAGTGTCATGTACAGCAGCCATTTTGCAGAGTGTGATCAGACATAAGGCGAGGTGTCACAGGATACCCTCAACTTGTTGGCGGTCTTGTTGGTCTCACTTTGAGTGAATCTGAGCTCATGTTCCTCTCCAAACTCTGCACGGCTTGTCAACAAACACACGGCAGACATTTCACTCATTTTGTACCAAGCAGACGACACAGACACAAACCCTTTACAGATGGCTACATCATACATCCAGGCCCATTTATTTGTGTTACACTGCAGCTTTAAATAGTAATTTGTAGTTCATTTGTTCAGCAACCCTTTGAGAATGTCGTCCTAAACCCCAAACCTTAGTTTATGGTAAATGACGGAGGTATGCCGGGTGCTGCATTCATGCATCAAGGACAAATCGTAGCGCTAATTGTGTAGTGTAGTCTTTAAAGGGTTAAATCAGCAAATCACCAGCAGCGGGAAAATTGAGTGAGCAGACAATTTTTTAAAAAGAACAGATATCTACAGATAGGTAGAGAAGTAAACAGAGTTGGGTCGGGGAGAAGGATCGTGATTCCGCGTGCTCCTCGCGCTAATTGAAAATAGTCTCTCGATCGGAGTTCACTGTTCAGCACAAATGTAAAAAGTTTGCTACCAGGGGCGGCGGAACCTATTCAAAGTGGGGGGGGGCATCCAAGGAATTGGGGGGGGGGCTCTCAATTAACTGCGGGGGGGGGGGGTCAAATGCAAGTGAAGTGGTGCATTCTGAGCCCACAATAGGCCTATCTGGCAACATAGAGATTCCCATATAAAACAGGGTTTCACCAGGACCTAAAGTCCCCCAAAATGTTGGGGGGGGGGTATGATTGCCCCCCCCCCTACGTTTTGGGAAAGAAAAAAAAAGATTCCCAAATATTCTTTAACACATTCCCAATTCTTCAAGAATACAGCAATTTAATGGTTAAAATCTAAAAACTGTCTGGGGCCTACGCCCGAAGATCCTGATCCATGTCTTTTTTATCAGTGCCCATGTTTGGAGGGCCTGCCTCCCCCCCCCCCTCCCCCACCGTAATCACGTGTTCTGCCGTCCCTAAATACATGTTGGATATACATCATGTAACTTGTATAACATATCCCGGAACATGTCAAATAGCAAAAAACACATGCCTAATATCTTACTAACATGTTAGTAAGGAAATAGATGATGGATAGGGGTTCCCTCGGTCCTTTTATCCCAGATAAGGCAACGAGGCCGGAGGCCGAGTTCCCCTTAACTAAGGGATAAAAGGACCGAGTGCACCCCTATCCGTCACCTATGACATTTATACCATGGTTTCCACCATTGAATTAAACATTTTTACCCTTTAAAACTGGATAACCATGGTATAGTGGTATTGACTAACCTATTTAGGCAAGCTGGCTTGACTTAGCCAAGAGAGAAAATCCAAAATCGGTTACTTTGTTAAAGGGATAGTAGTTTTCTTCACACCAGGTGGCAGTGTGGTTTGCATGAGGATTTTTGTACTGTTTGCATAGCATGTAGAAGCCCATAGATATCAATATAATTGTAATTTCAATGACTTTTGACATGATAGGACTTTTACAATTCAACCTGACATAATAATTAGCAAAATACACCTAATAAGTTTATAAATCATTGAAGTAGCAAGAAAGGAGAATAGAAACACCTGACCCCGTGGATATTGAAATATACTCATATATATCTACAATGTTGAGTCTGTAACCATGTAATAGACCCAGGGAAACTTAGCTTAAGGCGACTGCAGACGGGCAAGACTCAATCAGTGACTAAGGAATTCACTCCCAATCCGATCGGGAACATCAAACATGTTTGATATTGCCAGACTCGATCGGACGTCAGTGCAGACACTCCTGATCGTCAGGATCGGCCGATCGAATCGGGCTCGTCTGCAGCCCCCTTTAGGGGTTGAAAATGATGTGAGGCATTGAACATGGTTTTCAAATGATCAGGCACTGCTGTGGTTCTCTAAACCCTATTTAGACTTTCAAATGACCATTTGAATTATTAATGTAAATTAAGGAATTACCATGAAATCCCCCACATAGGCGACACCATAAGTTAAAGCTGCTTTGGCTTAAAAAATGCGTATCTTCTCATATAGTTTAAAAAATATGACAAAAGACAGGATGTTCTTGCGGCCTTTCATACTGTGAGTAGTGTTGCAGTATTGTCACAGATGTGTCGTGCCCTCTGCAGAGTTTTTACAGAACTAGAGCGCTCAGTGGGAGTTGGTTCCCACCCGTCTCTGCAGAGGGCAGCACTATACTTATTCCTGCCTGCCATGCAAAGTTGCCTTTGACAGCGGTACTTTCTGTTTTGTGAGTTTGCGAAATACAATGTACATATAAGACAAATATGATAACTTTCATTAATCACTGCGAAATGTATCAGATCTGATGCAACTGACAGACTGCAGGACATCAATTATTTTGGACAAAGCCGCAATTATCTTCCAAGAGTTATACATTTTCCCCGGGACATTTTCCCAAAAGTTTAATCTCATGATATGTGGTACAGTGCTTTAACATTTGTGACCCATCAAGGTAAAACACCCCTCCGCGAGGGATTTTTAATTCCCCCTTTGGCCACCAGGGGACATTGGAGGGGCAAAATTATTCTAAAATCATTATAAAAATATGTTAAGCTAATTTTTGATGCAGAATTCAATGGTCTCACTTAAAATGCACCATTTTCAGTAGAAATGGCCCATATCCAGATGGTTAAATGAACATTTTTCATGAAAAGTCAACCTATATGCCTGTTCCTGGTTGCCATGGCAACCATTCCAATAATCAAAATTTCCAGATTTTTTATGCCAATTTTTGGGGATATTCACCAAAAACCCAAAACAGAAATGGAAAATTCCTTCTAGATCAAAATCTATGATAAAAATCACCATACTGTTATGCATTTTTTATATAAATAGACATACAACAACTCCAATCTAGTTTGGGCGAATATTTTATTGGACCTGGCCAATAAACATACATAACCAGGCCTAAGTAACACAAGAAGAAAGAAAAAAAATCTCCAATGTGAGACCGGTGGTCCTACCTGGGGCTAGGCAATATGGCCGACTACAAAGGCCACCAGTGAAGGAACCTGTTACATAACACCTGAATGGAAGTGGTGACATCTAGTAATACATTGGGAACTGCTACTGCCCATTTATCACCACTTATATGCGCGCATATAAGTAGCTTATAAATAGACATACGACAACTCCAATCTAGTTTGGGCAAATATTTTATTGGACCTGGCCAATAAACATACATAACCAGGCCAACACGCCAGACAGAATGGAGAAGAAAAGAAAAACAGATATTACATGAATAAGGCGCTAACCATACACGGATCAAGATGGATACGAGGATTTTGTCAAATAATGCAACACACTCAATGATTTCCAATCACCAATGTTTTTGATGTCCAATAGACTGAAACCTGCATCTGCCAAGGCCGATGCACCTCCTCTTCGCAACGAGTGTGAAGACAACTTATCGATGCCTGACTTGGCACACAACTTTTGCAATTTGCTCAAGTACCATGAGTAACTGCCACGACACCATTGGCCATATTTTATGTATGACACTACTTGTGAGTCACTGGATGGGTATTACACCATAGATAACAGCAAGGTCAGGTAATAGTGAAGGCAGAAGATTGAGTCATTGATGAGTGTGAAAGGTATAAACAAGACCCGCTCTTTAAAAGAAATAGTCTTTGTACGGCGAAGTCTGACGGAGACCCCCCAGACTTCCCAGGTCAAATCTGACAAGCAGACTGCCAGTCCTTGTTCGACAACATTGGACTTACGTAAAAAGCCCCTGAAGCACATGATAACAGCGATCCAAAATGCCATATCTTCAGAACATGACATATCCAATAGGTTATAAATACACTTTAAGTCCTGCACTGACGCTGGTCGCGCCTGGTCTACATGATCACCTAGGGTCCTTCTCATAGTGATGTAGAGTTCAAATGTATCAGGGTTGACATGTGAATATCCTAGAACCTTGTGCAAAACCCAAAGTCCTCCTAGGTACTGTCTAATAGAGCTGTAGCACAATCTCTCAGCCAAGTGTGTAACATATAACAACACAACTTCTATACTAGCAGGGAATGGAACAAGCACACCATATAATATGCAAAATTCCATATAAGAGTTCCATTGGCTCTTCCTAGTACGCTCCGTGGCTCCAGCCATCGACTGTGACTGGTAGTTCCGTAGTTTGTGAGTCAAGACATCCCCTGCTTTTGTTCATTTATCAGAAATGAAGGCAATCCTTTTGCACACCTTTTATCCGTACAGCGTGACAAAAAGTCAGGAACAATATTGTCTTTAGATTTAACGCGAGTAGCAACAATATGAAAATTATGTACAACTGATAACCAAAATAATTCTCTTATCCACCCCATACAGCGAACACTCCGCGATCTGCCAGTATTTATCATGCGTTGGAGTTGGGTATTGTCGGTTCTGACTATAACTTTTGTATCCGACCAATCACTTCCCCATCGTTGTGCTGCGGCAACCACTGGCCAGACTTCCAGTAGGTTAATGTCAGCCGTCTCATCATATTCACAAGGGGGTTCAACAGTATGATGTAATGGAAAGCGATTATACAACTGATTATAGGCAGGTAATTTCCATGCACCTACTAACCAATCACCATTATAACATGAGCCAAATCCAGTTAGTGATGAGTCAGTGTCTACGATAGGATGATAATCAAAGGTACATAGAATTTTGGCAGAACCATTGAATACATAACTGAACCTTTTCCACCAGCGGATGTCATCCATAAACCAATCAGGTAGTTTGACCACCGTGACACTGTCGGCCATGTATTTGAGTAGGTTAATGACTCTATGTGAAAATGTCCTGCCTCCCCGAATAACTCTACTAGCGTGTGCCAAATGACCACACAGTTCTTGTAATTCTTTTTTGGTAGCAACAGTTTTACCCAAGAACTTGTCGATCAGTACTAATAAGTTGTCTAACTATTCTGGGGGTAAGCTGATTTCCATTTTTACTGTGTCAATTACCAGACCCAAATACTGGACTTTGGTAGCGGGGGTTAAGATTTTTTTCCAAGCAATATGGAAACCGAGACGTCGAAGCAGATCTACCAATATCGCCTGACGCCTCGCACACTCCTCATAGCTGTCAGCAACAATGACAAAGTCATCAAGGTAACCGAAGACATTGAAAATACCTCTGCGATTCATACACCGGATGACAAACTCGGTTAGTTGAGTAAAGATAAATGGTGCACATCTATGACCAAACGATAAGGCTTGATCTTCAAAATATTCTGGTGCACCATCCAGACTCCACACAAAACCTCCAATGTGAGACCGGTGGTCCTACCTGGGGCTAGGCGATATGGCCGACTACAAAGGCCACCAGTGAAGGAACCTGTTACATGACACCTGAATGGAAGTGGTGACATCTAGTAATACATTGGGAACTGTTACTGCCCATTTATCACCACTTATATGCACGCATATAAGTAGCTTGAAAAAAGGCTGATTTATTGTGTTTTTAGACATTATTATGGTTAATAATGTATTTAGAGCTTTATCCTCAATGTCAAATATGAATAATGACCTATGTTCAAGAAGGGGCTCTGACATAACTACTGGGAATATTTAAGCCAATGATGTCTCATTGTAAAGATCTTGGGATGAATTTTGATAACGAATTTCCCTGCAGAGGGGTGTTTTTGCTTGCCTGGTCACATTTTTCGCTACATGCCTTTTTGGTTGACCGCTCCCTCATTTCTCTGGTGAATTACCATGCCCTCACTAGACAGAGCAATGAACCCAGAAGCACAAGGCTTTGAAGTTTAGTCCAGGAATTAATGGCAAAAAGTGCATATATCGTGAATTATTGAGGCATCCATATTTCACCCCATGCGTCCTTGCAATGCACTGGCAGTAGTACAAGACATGAACACCGGGAATTAAAAGAACAACTCATCTTTAAATGGCAAAGTCTTTATCTTACAAAATATAACAACATGACCAACAGGCCTTACATTACAGGCTTTAAACTACGTTATCTGTATCTAATTAGGTAATACTTAAACACGTATCTAATGTTAACACAATATATCCTGTCTGACAACTCCTACCGAGACCATTGATATTTCTAGGTCTAATATGGTGGACGAAGTGATGGAAACATAAAATAATAATGCAGAACATGATGAAATTGGATCAGTGGTTTTGAAACAAAATTAGCACCAAAAATAAGATTTGTTAAAAAGAAATCTTAGAACAAGAAAGGGAAATAGCATGACGCACATAAAGAATTTGATTCAACATTATTTTGTCAGTAGTAGCGGGTGCGGTCTATATGCAAGGACCGCAGGTGCATCTGATAGAATTAAGTTATCATACCAAAAACTCAAAAATCAAACTCCAGGTGCACCTCATATGTTTGGCATCAACTTAGGGCAAGTTTTTTTTTTACATGAGGGGCGTCTGTAGACATGAGTAGTAGTACGAATAAAATTATGCATGCACAATACGCAATTGGAATGAAGCTCTCGTATTACACATTTTTCCCTTTTCACTGATTCCTAATATGAAGACAACCTCTCGTACTAAAGGAGTGATTCTTTAACAACAGCGGGAGGGGGGGGGGCTGGTGGGTTGGGTTAAAATTTTCGACCTCATGATCAAGGGGGGGGGGTGAAAAAATATTCAGCCCCGCTGATAATTTTACCCATTTTCAGCAAAAAAAAAAGCCTGCACGTTACTATAGGTTAAAAGGGCATTTTTTCATACTTTTTTCGGCCTGTCGGGGGGTTCAAAACTTTTTCGTGCATCCGTGTGAAAACCTACTGCCCTCCCCCATTGTTTAAAAATGGTAACTCCCTTACAAGGGACTACCGTAAACTCCCGCGTATAAGACGCGTCCTCTATGCCAAACAAATGCCTTGTGCGTCTTATAGAATGCATTGAAATTGGGGGTGCGTCTTATACGAGGGGTAATTTTACTATAGAAATGTATTGAATTTACAAATATCAGCATTAAAATATGCGTCTTATACGTGAAAATGCTCCTGCTGAGTTTGGGGTGCGTCCTATACGTGCAATGCGTCTTATACGCGGGAGATTACGGTAGTCTGGTTCTCTCTTTACTCAGCACGGCCAACTTTGAATAGGTATTTGTCAATAAGATTACAGGAATTGATTGGTTTACTCATGATAATGCAGGGGCGTAGAAAAGGGGGGGGGCAGGGGGGCCTGGGCCCCCCCCCAATCATAAGGGAGGTGGGGCCCGAGTATGTCTGGCCCCCCCAAAAATTTGCTAAGAATTTACAATGAATTGAACAAGAAGCTAAAACTTTGCTCTGCTTTGCAACTCAAATTAGACTGATATAGTAATGGGATAGGGAAAATGGGGGCCTGGGCCTCAAATCAGATCAAAATTTCATCAAAAATTACTTTTCTATACAAATTTCGTATATATATATATATATATATATATATATATATATATATATATATATATATATATATATGTATAGGCGCTATTACACTTGAACTGACAATTCAAGGTGTCCGAGGTGGGGGACCCCTGCTTGCCCCCCCCCCCCATGAAGATTTGCTTCCTACGCCTCTGTACTGCCACTGTTTGGTGATGGACCTGCACAAATGATGTAGTTCAAGCTGTTTGGTGTGCCAATACATAATGATGGTTACTCATGTAAAATCAATCTCCAACATCGAGCATGCCCAATTGATAGACAAGCGCCATAGACACTAGCATATCAGGTCATGGAGGCCGCCATCTTGCTTTGCATCATGGGTAGGCCCCCGACGCCACAGCAGTGCATTCTGGGTAAATTTCGTATCAGCCACTGTTCACACCTCTAAACAATGGTGATTGATAACACTGATAAGGGTGACAAGCTGCACCCTGGCCCTATCTTAATCACCTTAAGTACCTCCTTTCAGGTGTGAGGGGAGTGGATTAGCTTGATAGGGAGACAATGGCCTGGGTGTACTCAATGTGGGTGATATGTGACCTTTTATTGGAATCTTAAAGCTTTATTTCTAATGTATTTGAACTAGTAGGTTTAAACTAAGCTTATCTAGTTAAAGTTGGCAGTATTTGCTATTGAACAAGTAATCAATGGATAATTCATGACGAGTGTGTGTTAGCAAAGGATAATTACAAAAGGGCGTTGACTACTTATTTTATTCCACGATACCAATAGATAATCAATAGAATATCAATTAATTCAAGTCTCCCCGGGACTCGAAGCCAGCCATAGTGTGTACACGATCGGTACATACACCTCGGCGCCCGGCAACTGACAGCTACAGCCCCCGTCTCGGCTTGGCTTGCTTTGAATGCGTCTCGCGGTTATGGCAGCGGCACATGGCAAAAAATAGTGTTTGTACATGATCGGTACACACACCTCGTCCCCTGGGAGTGGACAGCGACAGCGACCGTCTCAGCTTGGCTTGCTTTGAATGCGTCTCGCGGTTATGGCAGCGGCACACGGCGAAAAATAGTTTGTACACGATCGGTACACACACCTCGGCGCCCGGCTGGCAGCGGGCACACGGCGAAAAAAAGATGCGCCCGGACCGGGACTCGACCCGCCTACCTTTGACGGCTGTGTGCAATGTGCTAACCACTAGACCACCGCGTATCACACCTCAACACCCGTCTCGGCTTGGCTATATTTGAATGCGTCCCGCGGTTATGTATACACGATCGGTACACACACCTGGGCACCTGTCTAGGCTTGCTTTGGTTTGAACGCGACAAAGCTGGGGGGGCACAACCCAGACTGCCGGGAATTTTCACACTTTAAATGTATAGAAGTTATATGTGAGTACCCTCCCCGGGCTTTGTATCATAGCAAGATCTGGTTCTAGCCTACCTCTTCTCGTCAGTCCCTGTGGCGCAATGCATAGGGAGTTGGACTAGGGATCTGAGACTGCAGGTTCGAGCCCTGCCCTGGCCATGAAATTTCGTGAGTTTTAACATGTAACATATGACATATAGGGACACGTAAGGTGTGCAGGTTATCCATGGATAACGGCACCAGGTGCCTGTTATCCTTGGATAACCGCACACCTTACAAAAGTCATGATGCAGGCATCATGGTGTGCAATATCGACAGCTATGTGCATGGGAATATCCAGGAAAAGCACTCAGAATCCCAGAAATCGTGGAATAAACAGAGATATAAATTTTAGAAAATGGCTACAAGTAGTTAATGAGGAAGGGAGCATCAAAATAAACTATGCAAAGAGATAAGGAGCTCATACCTATGATCAGATTCGCAAGGTGGTTGGGGGGGGGCAGTTGTGGACTCGGCCAAAGTCTCGATACCATTGGTCGAGTATGGGGACTCCGGGCTGGTGACCCAAGACGAGGGGAAGAGGCCTTGCCTACACACTCGATATGCTACACCTTCCCCATAAAAAAGGCAGAGAGTTGGTAGAATGGGTACAGTGTCTAAATCTTTCGGACAGCACTCGATTGGTTTATTGATAGATTGATTTGTTTAACGTCCAAATGCCCTTAAACTAAGTCAAACTGAAAAGGGGGTGAATTGTGGGTATAGAGAAAGTATCCAGCTTGACTTGTCCCCAATGTTATAACTGGATCTGTTGAAACACCCATTTTACTCAATTGACCTTAACAGGACTTAAAGGGACCTTTCTTTAAGAAAACTGAATGCAAATATGAAATATTTACAATGTAATGGTAACATGAAACATACTATCAGTTGATAATGGCGAAGGATAACATTCAAGTCAGACAACGACTTAATTTCATATGCCCCATAATGTACATAATGACACAATCCATTCTCATGTTTTATGTTTCCTATTAAACACCTCTTTCACAACAACAAGTATGCATCAAGATTTACAATGGTGAAAATCAAAATACATTCTAAAATTAACATTTGTTCAGATTTAGAATAATCTGTTCACAAAGCTGAAGAACAGTTCAAGAACAGTAATCTATTACCAGGAATGAAAGGGCATAGACTCTCATTGTTTTGCTCTTCAAGTTTAAATGGATCACTGGCAAGCTGTGTACTAACTATCCACAAAGACGCAGAAGCACCTTTCCGTTAAAAAAAGGGAAGAAGTACCGAGTAATATTAACATAGAATAGGGCTTCTGATTACTTCTGTTAGTGGACCACACTAATCAAGAGTTAAGAAATAAGTAGCAAAAGTCCAGCTCATGCTTCTAGTTTACGCCACCCCTGGTATGGGGCCTACAAAGGCTGACAGTTAGCGGTAGGTACAGATAGGCGGTACATTGTACAATGTGATGGAGTACACCACGCTGATGTCAACAGTCTGTGGGAGTTGGGACATTGTATCAGCAGCCTGGGAAACTGTTAACAACTTTGGTTTCCATCCTCACTCCTTACGTGTCACACATGGAGTTGCTACCTTGAGGTCCAATACCTTATTTACTCTCCTATACACCCCATCTGGTGGAATGGTGTGGGACTCCTGACCAACTCCTGACTAGCAAATTGTCAGGGATGGCCTGTGTCTATATTCAAACAGACATACTGGTAGGCCGCCCTATGTATACCATCTGGGGTCAACGCATAACATGGCGAACAATAACGAATAACACATCGAGTCAAAAACAGCGGCATACACATCCTAATGGTCTGTACTCTCTACTTATCAAATGACACCAGTGATAAATGGTCGTTGCTATGAACACTCCTAGGCTAGCATAGCATGAAGATGGTTCAAGATAAAATCTCAGGTGACTCAAGCGAATCTTTCACCAAAACCGAGTTGTAAGTTTGAAAGCATTAGGTGACATATCAGTCCCTGGTTGGTCATATCAGACAACTTCGATATTTTCAGCCTGAGAGGGGCTCCAGCCATTTGAATAACATTGGACCAAAGCGGCAGCTATTTTTTTTAAACGAGTTTGGTGGAAGACTCACTTATGCATATTGATGAAACACTTGGTATGATATAAGACAACCATTCAATCAGATAGTTCTACAGTTTCCTGAGCTGAGTTGAACGTGGCCTCATCTACTTCATAATCGTCTAAGTCTATTACACACGCCTCATCTGTACCACCTTTGGTGGTCCAAGTAGCAGGAATGTCCTTCTCAACCTTAATAGTCTTTTTAGTAATAACCTCCTCCTCCTCCTCTTGGTCTTCTTCTTTGAGGGACTTTCCCTGTGGTTCATTATCTTGTGTGATATCTTCCTGTTCTTGGTTCCTTTGGATGATCTCATTATGTTGGTCTATCTCTTGGGTGATCTCATTTGATTGCCCTTTAGCTTGGGTGATCTCATTTAATTGCCCTTTAGCTTGGGTGATCTCATTTGATTGCCCTTTAGCTTGGGTGATCTCATTTGATTGCCCTTTAGCTTGTGTGACCTTATTTGATTGCTCTTTGGCTTGGATGATCTCATTTGATTGCTCTTTGGCTTGGATGATCTCATTTGGTTGGTCTTTCTCTTTGGCAATAGACTCTTCAGTTGGGGCCGAGTTATCAGTGGTTTGGGAGTCATCTACAGATGATGTTGGTATACTATCATCCTCTACCACTACAGGTGGCTCTTTCCTTATTACACTAGTACTAAGGCCCGGGTCAGGCCGTGAGCCCTTACCATCTGCATTAACATTAATCATTTCAATCACTACACGGTCAACCATCTCCGGGTCATCCAACTGGAAGTTAGGGACCAGGATTTTCAGGAGGGTGCGGATGTTCCTCCGCAGAGATCCCAGTTTCCTGTTGGTATCGCCAAGTCTATTCATGGTATCCTCTAATCGTCTCGTCAGATCTTTCTCACGTTCTGTCTTAACAGTGGCATCTTTGTCACTAGTGGAGCTTGTGTCCGGCTCTACTGAAGTCACACTAACAATTTTTTTATTGCTGGATCCAGAGTTACTCGCTGTTCCTGCGGTTTCACTATTGTCGATGAATGAGACAAGTGTTCTGCCTGCGGTCTCACTCACTGATATAGCAGGCGCTGTACTCTCACCATCATTTTCAAGTTTAATCTGGTCAGCAGTCACTAATGGTGTTTCATCGTCTGAATCATCCTCATCTGAACTCGGTAACATGAGAACAGTTTCACCATCTGTGGTCGTTGTTTCCGTATATTTCTGCTTTTTGGGTTTTGATGCCCTCTCCTCATCCTCATCAAGGTCGACAACATCCCTCTTTTTAGCACGCTTTGAGAACAACGCAACTTTTAGTCCTTCCTGAGATCCACTTCCGTTTCTGAATAGAGAAAAAAAACTTAGTTTTGAGTTATCATATTACCAGTAGTATCGTTCCTTTCGTTTTAGCAATGAATCAATATCATCTATATGGCGTGCTACATCGAATCAGGGGATACTGATTGGATAATGACTGAAAACACCTCAACATACATTCTGCAAAATGAGTCTGACTAAGTGGCGCAGCTTTTGATGGACATAAACTATATAATCTAAAAACAATGATTCTCCCTGTGAGTAAAATTTTACTTCAATCCACTTAGCAGGGGCGTAGGAAAAGGGGGGGGGCAGGGGGACCCGGGTTCCCCCAATCACAGAGGAGGTGGGGCCTGAATATGTCTTGGCCCCCCAAAATGTGTCTAGCCTCATTATGAAATGTACAAAATATTTCCACACACACCACTCGAATGGAATATTATGTCATTAGGATAGGGAAAATGCCAGCATTGGATAAAGATAAGCAATCAAGGAATTATCTTTTACATAAGTACCATACCTCCATGCATCAACACTAGCGCGTTCAAACCGATAAGTCATGGTGGCTGAGGTGGGGGCCCCCTGGGCCCCCCCCCCCAATGAAGATTTGCTTCCTACGCCTCTGCTTAACAATAATTAATTCTGTTAAAACAGATGCACTTGGGCAATGTGAGAACATGTATATTAAAATAAAACGGAATCAATCAACATCTTGACATATATTATCAAAACGTTAACAACTTATCTAAAATAAATCATGCAAGCAGTAGAACAAACTTCCCTGTGGTATTTTATTTTACAGTAAATGTTCATAAGGGATAACATGTAAGGGGGAAATTGTATAATAACTCCTTAATGGTGAAAATGAGAAAAATTGGTTATGTGATGGAACCTTCAGGGATGAAAGTGACCAATTGTTAATCTAACCCTATGGACATACTCAGTATTGCATCTATTCGCCATGACTTCAGGATTAACCAGTAGGCCTACTCTGCCAGATCGTATGAGGAAAACTCTGCAACATTACAGCATTTCTGTCAGCAGAGCTAGACAAAACTTAATCGGGCAAGCACCAAACTCTAATGAGTGAAAATAGAACATTTTTGAGAAGATCATCTTTTTCTGTGTAAAATTACCCATACCAACTTTTTGGCCTTTTTTTTCACATTTGTAGCCTTTGTAGCTGCTCCCCTAATGGCCAAAGCAAGTACTAAAAATCCTGCAGGGAGGGCCCTTTCCCCTCATCTGCCCATATTTTTACTACTGCAGTACCTGGCGTATAAGACGCATAAAATCAACCTTGGCCCTACAGTATGTTACTAAGGTCGGCGGTGCGCCTCATGGGTTGGCTTCAAGTTATCATGCACTTTATATGTGGGATGGCCGTATACAGAGATGCCACTCACTGGCCGACAAAAACCAGGAAAACTGGACTTTGGACACATTTTCCCAGGAAGTTAATATAATTTAATACAGAAATTTCAAAACCAGGAATTCCTGGTAAACCAGGAAAAGTGGCATCTCTGCATATTCCGAGTTAGCAGGTCGTGCCATGGGCGCCGCCATTACTGAAGCTTGTTACCAGCGAGTTCTACTGATAAGACCTATCAGATGGGTACCAGTCAGCCCCCGAGAGGACCGCAGTGACTCGTTGGGATCATCTCATTGGCTAATAAATAATCCTGCTAAGTCCGTATACATGGAATACGGTGTAATACAGTAAAAAAGATACACCTAATATGTCGACACACAGTTGTTTTCCAATAATACACAATTTGAATCCGTCCGTTCCCTTCTTTATTTTTTGTGCCCTTTTCTGTAGGTCAGCATACCCATAGAACCCTGTTCTATGTGGATACATAACTAGAACTTGGCGTTACCATTACGTGAGATCTTTATATCAAATTGAAGATTTAAGTATTGAATTAAAGAAAGTCCAATAGCTCACCCCTCTGGTTGATCAATAGATATTGCCGTAGATATGAACTCCTCCTGCAAACGATGACATATATAGGACATGTATGAGATATTTATATAAAATATACATTGGTATTTCATGTGTGCGATGTACAATACGCACTGTACACGTATACTGATCAATCATACAGGAATTCCGTAACCCAATATATAATATCGGTGCTTACATTAGCGCCATCTACTGAGAATAGAACACGAGATGCCTAATATTAAACCAACCAAATTATTACAGTTTTAGTTAGAGGCAATAGACCCTTCACTTGTTGCATACATGTATCCAGGCCTTATCTCAAACATTCACGCAGCTCTCAGTCGGGTTGCACATACAGGACGAGGATTATATGGATAATTTTTCTGAGGTCACAGAAGTGTACATCACAAAGATGGGGGAATGTATGGAGCCTGAGTGAGGGCTGCGAGGTTCCATTATATAAGGCAGAGATGTTGCACCTAGTGAAGGGTCTACAGCATTTTTCATTCTACAGGGAATGTCCGCTGCCAATAAGGCCACACCAAATAAAATAATTGGTCTATGGATTTTCATTTTTGAAAACTGGAGCGGGAGGGCGAAATTTTTATTTTATTTTTCTAAAAAATTTTATTTGTCTATGGATTTTCAATATCAAAGATGTGAAGAGGGCGATTTTTTTTTTTTTTTTTTTTTTTTTGCTCCTTTTCTCAAATTTATGTCTACTAGTATTCTGGTTGCTAAATGCAGAATAGACACTGAAATGTTCAAATCTAGAGACCTCTACCTATCCAATGAGTGGTCTGCTGTTGCTGTATCTTTATTGGTTGACACTGTAAGGATTTTGCCAAAAAAAAAAAAATCAATTTTCCAGAAAAAGATGCGGGTGGAATCCATAGACAAAGTTTTTTTTCAATTAAAAATAAAATTTTCATTTAGGAAAATCAGGAGCGGGAAATCCATAGACCAATGTTTTAATTTGGTTTGGCCTAATAATTATAGATTTGGCGAACAACAGAAGGAGAAGGTTACTTTACCCCAAAAAAGGCCATAAACTAAAACATCTTTCCAGAAAGTCCTCTCTACAAAACCTCGTTTCTGTCAATAATCAGATCATCCATAATGCTGACTCATGAATGCATAACATCACAGAAAGTCACACGCCATATATATTCACATCAATTCAAAGCTATACAAGTCTTTAATAGCTCATGTGCTCACATACCGATTTTATTTGCTGTGGTGGTGGAGATGGGGGTGGTTCCTGTGCTGGACCGGGTACTGGTACCCCTCGTATCTGTCTGACGACTGCTGGTGCTGTGGACGCCTTGCCCCGACCTACACCACGTGGTGGGGTGGGAGCATCCTCGGTCTTGGGTTGTCTTGGAGCATGTCGTACCTGGAAGCCACCTATGGACCTTGGTTGTACAACGAGCGGGGACTGCATGGGGACAGCCAGGCCGCACTGCACCACCTGGTGGACAGCAGCAAGGGGTAGAGATGTAAATGTAACAGCCAAGGGTAAGTTGTATCAATACACTGTACTGTGATGTATAGTGTATAAGCTGAAGCTCGCATATATACAGCGCACCTAGTTAGTTCAACTCAATGCTATATCAAAGCGCGGCTCAAGCTTAATTTTGAGTAATGAAATACTACATCTAATTTGAAATACCGGTAACATTTCTCTCCCTATAAGGCGCACCCTGAGTTTAGCTACATTCAATAAAGCCTAGCTAGGGCCCATCTCCATGTATAAGCCCTTCTCATAGACGAGATAGCACGGTACATCTGGAAGTTAGAAACACTTGAGACTGACTTGTACTCTCTTATTGCACTGTCTCCCCTCCCATCCCTGTTTGCTCAGCAAATTTCACATAGTCCTGATTTGTTTGATGTGATGTTCTTTTATATTTACACTTGCAACGTCCTCTATTAATAGAATTCTACAGACAATATGAGAAATAACTAGAGGAATACACGTAGCTGCTATGTGTATTGAGGAAATGCATCTTACCCTTTCGTTTGACGGCAAAAATGAGTTGTTTCTGAAATAGAAGGAAGGCTATTAGCAAATCTCAAAAATCTATTTTTGCCTTGCTATGACGGTAGTATACATAAATACATGTACAATCTAGCTAATATATGTCATATGATCTTTTAAACCTTTACAATGCCAATATCACAACAAACTAAATTTCTTATTCAAGACAAGAATCCAATTGAAAGAAAAAGACGGATGACAAGAAAGAGAGGGCAACAAGAAGACTTTAAATGCATACATCATCTGGGGTATTGCCGGCATGTCTTCCTTTTTCTTTGTTTTCTTGGTGTTTTTATTAACGACTAACCGGAAAACCTCGTCTTCATGTTCAGGCTCCTCGTCGATGTCACAGCGACTAAATGAGATGAAGGCAAAATACTTTATTGAGAAACACTTACCAAAGTACAGGACAGGAAATAATACATCAGCAATATTCAAGACACTTTTGCTGTTAGTACAAAGTATGAAGAAGTAGGGCCAGCCTGGTCCGAAAAGGGGTTCAGCTTCGGTCCCTGATCAGGACCAAGTTAAATATAAGGGAAACTGCCTCTAACATAATGCGCGAGTCTGGTATGAACTGCTATAATATACACCTGGTGGTACATTAACTCAATGAGTTATAGTAAGATGAAGGTGAGTGAGTGAGTAATAGATGTTTAACGCCATTTCGACATCTAAGGTCATATTCATGGCGAGAACGACATTACACAATTTCACAGAGGAATGTGTCGGTGCCCGTGCATATGTGCACCACACACATCCTGAGGGGATAGGAAAGAAGAGATATAGACCCTTTTAAGTGGACTAGGGAGGCCAGGTAAGATGAAGGTAGAATACTTACTTACTATAGTAAGGTGAAGGGAGAATACTTACTTACTATAGTAAGGTAAAGGTAGAATACTTACTTACTATAGTAAGGTAAAGGCAGAATACTTACTTACTACAGTAAGGTAAAGGCAGAATACTTACTTACTACAGTAAGGTGAAGGTAGAATACTTACTATAGTAAGGTAAAGGTAGAATACTTACTTACAATAGTAAGGTGAAGGTAGAATACTTACTTGTGAGACATATCAGGATTCATATAGCAATACCACTTCTCTGGTAGTTCTGTGTCTACCATCTCATCCGGCAGGCGGCGCCACTTGAGGCACTGCTCACACTGCACCCATGTCCAGTCAGGCCGCCGACTGGGAAGAGATAACATTGATATCTTACATTAAATCTTCAATGTACACGAATTTCTTTTACCAGAATGACATACCATGTGGTATCTGCAAGGATTTGCTAGTGGTTCAAGTATGTATGATATGGTGTTAATAAATATGTTGATAGCCGGTTTCTTCTTCGTTGGTAGGATTAAACCACTGGAACAAATTTGGCCTTCGTATCTCTAGATACAGTTTGATCTTCTTTCTGGCAATCATTAGCAAGATCTCAATACATGTGCCATAAATAGATTGAAAGCCACCATTTCAATAGATGAAACACTACATGTATGTTATTTATACAAAATTTATTCTGTTTATGTGACTCACAGGAATTCTGAGGCGCTGTCTGCATTACCAGTTATTGCGTTCCAGTACTGGTTTAACTTGATGCCGAGAGCTGAGATGCACGCACTGAAATACACCAACATGTGGCATTATGAATGTATCTGTCTCCATTGACTCTCTCTGTGAAATACTGGTGAAGTATAAGAAAGTTAACCGTACATATGCATGTATCTATCATAACAGCTGTTTATCTTATTTGGCTTTCTGCTTCAGTGATGACCTACTGGCTTCTAGTTTTTTTTCTCTGAGGTCGGATACCTGTAGGATTTTCTGATAATACCGGTAAAATGAAATATTTTTTAGTAGCTGACAGTGTGATAACCTGTTAAAGTGTTATGTAGTCACTTTAATCACCTCCAGGTGGCACTAGGAATGTTCTGCTGTACTAGTTTAATTTCTCCTCACTAAGTCTCATGGCGGACATGACCATCCCAAGCTAGCCATTTCATTTCTAGTTGTTATTTAACAGCTTTCCATTGTATAGCACTGTGGTCAATGATTTATTTCTGTCAGTAATCACTTACTTGTATCTGTCTGTCTTAGAGAAGTCCTGTTTATTGTGGATGGCCTCCAAGAAGTCAACTTCTACCACTCCCACAACGCCCACACCCATCTCGTTAGCCTGAGGGTGAACATGTCAACATCAGTATCTAACACGCCACACAAAGGGAGAACTTTATCTATACCATAAGATTTAAGTTTTCACAGAAGCTTCACATATGGCTGACCTTAAATCCATTGAATAATCATGAGTGGCATGGGAACAATGCCACCGACCAAGATAATCACTAATTTAGCGTGAGCTCAAGGAGAGAATTGTGAATTGTTCCAACAGTGATATTGAATCACCTGGAGTTATAGGATAAGAAGTAATTGTAAATACATCTAATGAATACCCCTTGATGAATGGCATAGTGTCCCAATGCACCATGTCCTCTGGATCCAGGTCGACTGATAAGGTGTCAGTACATCATGTTGATTGTTTGATAACGTTTATTGTACGAAGATCGCCCTTAGAAGCGGCGTTTTCCGTCTACATTGGCCGTAAGGAAGATATGTTTGACCAGCCACGGTATATGAAAAATACATGTGTTAGTGGTGCAGATCCTAACATTTAGTGTCAAACCAACTGGGCTAATACACTTGAAAAAGGTCAGCACATTCCACTAATGCATAGTAATTATTCTGTTTCACGAGTTACTCAGCAGTGCTGCCTAGTACGTCAGGGTGAGGATCCATGAGGCATAATGTCGTCGTTAAAGGGTTAAAGTATACTACATGTTGAGATGACCGACCTGTTTCTGCACCCCCACGTGTTCATAGGCCTTGATAAGCCGGTTCCTGTGGTACATCATGACACCAAAGTCCTGTTTGGAAGGTCCGAAGCCGAAGATGATCTCCACACCCTTACGTCCTGCTGACAACTGAAATACAGCCATGTACAAACTAAATGTATAGGTCTCAATGTACAAAAAGAATAAGGCCAGCATGTTAACATAAGATTTCAGGTTCCTTTGCTAACGTAATGCATCACTGCATCATACTGAACTCTTGGAGTCTAGTAACATAGTGAGTTAGACATTGTAGTTGTATTCAAACAAAAAGACACCCTCAGAGGTGATATATGTAACAAACCATCAATGGATCTACGCATGCAAAACAGGGATCCCCCCCTGAATGAATATTGATTTTCATCTTAATTTGGCGCTATATTGAACTGATCATTCCATAAGGATTGATTTTCTTTATCAGATAAGTTTTTCAGAGCCGAGTGTAAAATATAAGATCAAATACCCCATGAATTTACGTTGTATGAATTCTATCTTTGATTAACCTGCGACTAGAGTCAGATATTAAACAATTATACTCTAAACCTGTCAAAAGGATAATGTAGATTTCTGTAACCAACAACATCATCATCATCATAAAGGTAAAGAGCAACCATTAGAACAGTCAACAAGCTTAGTTTTATAACCAAGTACTTACATATTCACACGGACCACGGATCTATAAACATCCCATATCCACTAGTCAAACAAACAATGATTTCTTATATTGCCATAACCAATATACCTATGGAATATCACTACAGAATCAAACTTGTGCAATGATCCGAGGTGAAAGTAACCAATGACCTGCAGAACAAGTATTAAAGTGTCTAAAATGGAGTGCTAGGTGAAAGCTATAGGTTTTCTGACCTTACACGTTAGAGAATGGAGTGAGATCTAGTAAAACAAATTACAGACCCTTATCTCTCCAATTCAAACGCCAATGCCAATAGTGACAAAGTGGCAATGATGGCAGCTTTCTAACCGGCTCTATAAATAGGCTTGAAGCAGTTACACTAAAACTTGACAGAATAGTTAAGCATGGTCTATTTGTGGTATAGTTATCTACATTACCTCTATACAAATGTATACCAGAATGATGAAACTTGCTTCTTACCATCCATGAAGGGGTGTACGTCGTCTTCCTAGTTTTACGTAAACTCTTCCTGATCAACTTTGTCTTCACACGGCATCCTCGTAAGGAAATCTTCATTCTAGGTTTGAGGAACAGGATACTGAGATACTCCTGAAGTACAAAGGTTGATGTTTTATTAAGCCGATACTGCTAATTAACGCTGCAGCTTATCTTTCTTCAGGGCGCAACGAGGGAAAAATATAAGACCAATGTTGTAACAATAACAAATATAAACCATTATAGGGATTGTTGGCATATATTCCCCCAGGGGGAGTCTAGGTTCATATGTGGTACACCTACACTCCACTAGAGGGAGACTACCTCCCCCCCATACCACATACCAACAACCGTCTCACATTCAAATGCACCTCCTCTCTGCTCGGTTCACCTGTAAAAATTTTCCTATCATTCTTTTTATATCAGAAATACCCTGGAACAGTACTGAATAACCAAAATCTAACTCCCGGTGCCCCTTATAAGATGGGCGGGAGTTGGGGGAGGTGCACCTTCTACACGGGTTAATATGGCATGACACATTGTATCTAAGGGTAGGATTGCCCAATCATGAGAACAGTAGCATCAGTTTTAGTTACGATTTCACATCTATGACAGGAATTTCCTTGGGAAAATACCATCTTGACAAATGCGATGCCGATGTGAAAGTAAAAAGCTCCTTATTGAGATCCTAATGGGTTTAATCAATATAAAGAGACGCCACCTACCCGCAGAGACCGCCGGTATTCCGGCATGTGTTCACGAACCGGTCGTGACATGAGCCCGCCTGCAAAGTCCAGTTCTTGATGTTCACTGTTGATGATGTCCAGTCTGTCTGACTCAAAGTCCAACTCCAAGTGGCCGTCACTCCCTCTGTAACATACAAACAGGGTACCCGTTACCGACTGGTCATTTTAGGTGTACGTCTTAACATACTTTGTTACCTTAATGTACCTATTGAGGAACAATACCATGCCATGTTAGAATGTGTATCAGACTGTCAAGGTAAAGAACGCGGAAGGAGGGGGGTGGGGGGTGAAAGTCAGAAGCATCAAAATATGCTAGTATTTCATACAATGTTGTGCCCTTACCGAGAACTGAGGTACACTTTGTGGTGTCCTCTAATTGTGAGAAGAGAGAGAACTTAAAATACGGCCAAGAAAGGCCAGATATTTTGACCACCACTCTTTGGGGTGGAAGATAAATTGTATGGAGAGAGGAAGAGTCACTCTCAAACTACCCAATGCCTTGGGATTATGGAATATGGAACTCCGGGTTTAATACTGTTCAAACACAGCCCTGTCCGTATCTAAGCATGTTATAAAATTCAACCACACTCTACTGGAATATAATGTTTGGCATACATAAGCAGTAGATGTTATCAGACGTTAGTCAGATGTATGTAAGCCAATCATCTAACATACTTGTGTCGTGCCATATCACATCGATGTATCAGAGAACTCCCTGTCGCTCTGCCTGATACATGTCCCCTTCTCTATGTACTACTCACACCCACAGCACATTACACATCACCCTATTTTCACTCTCTGGGACAGTTATAGGTCTGTAGTGTGCAAGTTTGTGCCTATTCTGCACACGCAGTATACCTCTACATGTAAATGTTTATTATCTAATATGTCCATTAACCAATCCCTACATGTGGCCTGGTGTCTGACTGTCTGCAAATATCCCAGTAAGTGTAGACTATAATAGGTATGTCGGTCCCTGTACCACGCTACCCTACATGCATTCATTAGTGGAGGCAGAATTGTACTTGTAACTGAATATGATGCAGTAACCATTGAGCAATACCCCAAGGGACGAACTTTCAGTCAGCTTAGAGTAAACTAGATTCAAAGTAGTGTGGAAGGTTGCCTTTTAGAAAAATAAGGGTTTGAAAAGGAGATGGAATGGAAAGGAAAGACACGGGGATGGCTTTAATAGGGCAACGAGTTCTCAGCAGGGGAAGTTACTTAGATGCTGTGTGGTTGGGTTGTTGGACAATAAACCTACTGGAGGAGGGCAGTCAATTGATAACATAGGCCATTCAGGCAATAAAATGACCATAGTGGACTGGAGGAATGGGATGCCATACTCTCTTGAATTAAATTAATGGTGCTTAAATTAGAGGCTGATCTTGTTCAATTGATAGCAAATAATTTGAGAGATTACGACCTCACAGTGAGGGGGCACGCCAGCAGCATGGTTGCCACCAACATGGCAATTCGAAATTCCCTGACTTGCCGATCTATTTCCCTGACAACAAAATTGGGCGTTGTGCAGTGAAGCACAGAAGGCTCAGGGTAGGTACCATAAAACCCTCTATCAACCCTGTAGGGTCACAGGAATCAGCACTTGCGAAATATTGACTAATTACTTACAAATAGAGAATATTATCTATACATGTACTGACACCAGTCTGGCATAATCTTCTCTTACTAAACCCCTTGGACCGCTGGCCCCCTGGTGTGCTGGCCCCCCGGCCACCTGGCCCCGGCCACCTGACCCCTAGACACTTGGCCCCCAGACACCTAGCCCCTGGACACCTAGCCCCTGGACACCTGGCCCCCCTGGACACCTAGCCCCCTCGCTCCCAAATCCCTCCCTCATAAATCTATTCACTTGAGCAAGTTAAATGTCAATTCACCAGGAGTTAGTGACTTTTCTCTCTTTATTCTTATATGATTGAACAAAAGCGTCTCACATTTAGACGCTTTTGTTTAATCTATGTAAGAATAAAGAGAGAAAAGTCGGGCCTGGACCTAAGCCTATGGGGAAGTGGATTGGAGAATCATTCAAAAGTGATCTTTTTTTTTTTAAATAATCATGGTAAATAGATGAGTGCATGTTTAGTTGTTTTTTCTTGCATGAATATACAGACAAATATATGAACTAATTGTCTATAACAATTTTATTAATATATAACTTTTATTTCCTAAAGAAAATGTAAACTGAAAAATGGACTTTTGTTTATTTTTAAACTCCACCACCTACCCAGCGGTATAGACTCAGGGTGATCCCTGAGCCAATTAATTAGATTTACTCTAGTAGCAGACATGGCTTATGCGTGGAATTATACCCTACTGTACCTTGAAGCACTCCCCCAAAAGCCCCGGCACTCCCTATAGATGGGATAGGGGTAAAGTTACATAAACTTAAAATGGTGAAAATCAAACCCCAGGCATGCCTTATGCCATTACCATCAACTTAGGCTGCAACTTATTTACAAGGTTGCCTTAGTCTGGCACAAACAGTATGGATCAGATGCAGACAGGCCTGGAAAAGAGTCCCATCAATGATATTTGCAGCAAACAAAAACAGATGTAGACCGGACACAGATTCAATGTTCTGTCTGCATCTAAACTAAATCTGATGTTGATATTTTCAAAACTCAGGAGGATGGCGTTAGCACCTCCACACCTCTAAACTACCATGATGCTACTGGCATGGTTTAAAAAAATATTATATTTTCAGAATGCAGACTGTCTGAGAGAGGCTGTGTCCAATCTGCGGCAGTCTGTGATGTATGCTGGGGTCGGAGACTTGTTTCAGTTGGGAGCAGAACCGTCCAGTCAACAAGGAAGCAAAGTTGTAAAACTAAGGAGCAAATGGTGAGTCTTAATGACACATAACGAGGAGGGGCTCTACATGAGCTGAGGGGCACAGCTAAGCAATGTACCCAAGAATTGCTATGTTATTCTAAAACTTTACAATCAAATCTAAAGCAAAAGCTATTTAGACCATCAATAATTCTTTTGACATACTTATAATATATTGTAGTAATAAGGGTTGTAAATTCAAATGTTTCAACCAAGAAAACCATTTGAGAAATTGAATGACAGTCCCAGGAGAGTATACACACTCTGATTGGCATAAATGCGCATGCCAATTTCACACATTCAAATACATAGACATATGTGTAATGATTCATTTAAGACATTAAATATGTCATTGCAGTATGATACATATATAAGAGCTGACATCTCTGTTTTAGTCCTGTGATATCAATCTAACACATCCAGTGTCTAGTGTTTGACCCCTGACCCTGGAAGTGTTGACAACAGGGAGACAGGCCCTACATGCTGCACCCACCCCACACGCTGCCCCCCCCCCAACATTCATCCCCTGACCCATATTTCTAAAGCAGTCACCCTCCTGATGCCATACACTCCAAGATAGCATCTATAGCCCAAGTATGTACATGTAAAATACAGCTAGAAATAATCTGTATTTATAGCTTTTAGACTTAAGTCATAAGGCTAAAAGACATACCAACATGATCCAAAGGATGTTTTCTAATAAGTAGTAGGCTTTCTAAGACTCTCTTCCATGTATTTCTATATATAAATGGGCCCAGAAAAAGTTCTTCGTGAATGCCAGACATGGACTGTAACCACTTTTCACTGTGAAAAATGAAATGTATCAATAAATCCTAAAATAAACAATGTTCATGTCCAAAAATTCACACACATATTCAAGGTGGAGTGGGCCACACAGTGAATATAGTGGTCTTCTGTATTTCAATTTAGAAAGTCAAAAAATCAGACACTGTACTCTGTGGCACCGGGCTATAAAACTCGGAGTGGCAGATTCTAGCTCAGAAGCAAGGCAGCTAAAAGACTTTTTACATCATCGCCCCTCCTCGTAATAAGGATTCTTCCTGATATCAAAAGATGTCCAGTCTGCTATTTTTGTACCAATATCAGACTTGATTTATGTGTTAGACTACACAAACACCACGGCTGTCTTTAGGTCTGCATCCTGTCTGTGTCTCATTTGACTGCCTGTGCTGGCCTTTATGATATATACATATGTGTAATTTTGATTTGAATTGCCTCTAACCCTTTTACAGATAAAAATGATGCATCCATATACCCACTGTGGCACCTACCCCATACCCCACATTCACTTTTTCTCAACTGATCAGGGCACATCACATGGATTTTGTCATATTGTCTCCAACAAATGGGAGAACATTAATTTAGATATATACCAGGGAAGTGTCTACATGCCCTGTTTAAATTCTCCTACCTTTTACAAAAAAAGAAGCCTTGCTGTCTTGATTGAAGTATATTGCCTCACTTTTCTTATGAATCCCTCTTCAGCCTTCCATATTTCTCTGACCAGAGTACAACATTTCCTTGACAGCAAACTATTTCCCTGGCATTTTCACAAAACCTGGGATTCCCTGACAAGAATTTGAAATTCCCTGACATTTCCCTGACCTGGAAGGAATTTTTGATTTCCCTGGAAGGAATTTTTGATTTCCAACCATGCAGCAGATCTGACATAAGGTATACATTGGGAAGTATGAGCAGCTCTGGGGAGGACTTAGCCCAATCTTTTTGGTGCCTCCCACTGCCTGGGGGTGAGGTATGGAGAGGGGCTCAGACACATACAGGGACCATTATTGACCAATGCCCCTCTGACTGTTACAGCACTACTACAGAACCAGAGGCAGTATAACTAGATTATCTCCCACCCAGGCCTCCTCCTGCTGGTCTACAAACAGGGAGGGTTAACACTGGGTACATGCATTTACTTTGCTAACAGGGTAAACAGGAATCAAGGGGTTAACGTAGTTACCAGTGCTGTGAGGGTTAACAGGGCTACAGGTGGATAGATGAGGTGTCCTGTGCCGCCAGGTACAACTCAGGTAATTGGACATAGGCATCGGTCCATGTGGGTCAACAGGGTTAACTATGATTGGTGGGAATGATAACTTCTAATTCTACTCACATTCAGCGAATCCAGAGAGACTGTCCATTATATTGGTCTACTTTCAAAGAAAGATTCTTTATGGGTAGTCTTCAAAAATGTACCATATTAAACTTGACTATTGGTACTTTTGTTTCTTGGCCATATTATTGCAAATGGTAGCGAAGTAGAGTATGAATCGTACAGACGAGCATCCAAAAGGGCTCTATTTTAATATATATGTTTCAACAATAGTCAATCTGACAAACGTTCAACTGTTTAAAAGTCCCTAGGACACGAAAAGCCCCTCTCCTAACGTATTATGCCGTGCATTATTTTAAAGCCTTGTTCAACCCCTAAATGCTCTGGCAGGCCATAGAAAATTACCCTCACCAGGGGCGTGTAGGTGAGGGTGCAGACAGTGCAGAAGGGTGACAGGCAGTAAGTGGGTGTCACCTTCCCCTTAGAACCAATCACACACAATGTTCACCCACTAATGGCAACCAGAGGTCAGAGGTCGTGACCTACATGTGCTAACACTCACAGAGCAACTCACAGTCTGGTAGTTTGATCTAGGAAAAATTGAATAAGTTTTCTTTCTTTTTATACTCTCCATATGAATCCCTCACCAAAAATTTAAGATGGGTTACGAACTAATGCAGTCCGGTTTGTCGATTTACCCTTGACAAAATCGCGCGATAACATGAAAAAAAAAGACAAAAAAATAAAACAAACATGCATGTGCCACTATGATTACATCTTTCAGGTATTTAACAATACAGGACAGCTATATTATAGAGAAACATGAGCAGACTCAGTGGCGGATCCAGGATTTGGAAAAGGAGGGGGCGCATCCCAAAAGGAGGCGGCGCACAACCTATTTTGGGGCAAATTTTGGGGTCCAAAATATGTAGTTAAACTCTTTAAGCACTGGGAAAAAGGGGGGTGCACCCCCCCCCCTAAATCCACCACTGTAAATTCAGGGGATTTGCCATTGTCTCGCCCATAGAGATCCTGCAATCCAAATTGTGTCACCCAGTATTGTACTACAATAGGGCTGACCTTAGAGTGGCTTGGTGAGGCCACTATTCATATAGTGAGAAATATCTATTTGAAAGGCATTTCAAGCCACTGTCATTGACAATACAAAAACATTCGGAAGTATCTTTTATAGAATAGATAGGTATTACGTTATTGAGTATCGGTACTGATAACATGGTGTTTTTTTTTCATGTAATCAACCCCCATCTTAATGCTATACGTATGGATGTGCACAAACCACTGCTATCTTATGGATCCAATAAATCTTAGCATGAAGCACAACTGAAAAGTCTATACAAGTACCCGTACATGCTCCAAATTAACAAGCGACATGCACCAATACAAAGCCAGCATTGTCTTGGTAGATTAAAACAAACAAGGCAGGCTTCAAAGCAGAATTACAATGGCCCTCTTCTATCCAGGTGACTTTTATTTAAGACAATGCTTTTAAAATTTCAGCTGGAAATATGCTGGTACATTATATTATGGTATCATACATGCCTTAATCACTCAGACATTCATAACGTTAGTAAATCTTCACGCTATACCTTATCGTTATTGGACGGTCATATAGGGGTGACCACTGTCTACTTATAAGTACATATATACAATCATGCTACATGACAGAATTCTGTTGATTCTAATGATGATGCGGCTATCTGCTTCCTGCAGACATCTTTACACATCGTTCTACACAGTCCTACAGACATCATACCCTGCAGACAGGCCAATGATGCGTCAATTGATGCTCATCTTCATTATTGCCATGAAACGGTTTTATTTGGTCCTGGTTTACATTGCTCAGTGATACTGTTCGGCCCAGTGAAAACCAGAGGGGTGTGAAGCTGACACCACCATAATTTAACAGAAAAATAAAGTTCAAGTTTCACAGATATTCATGATACACATTGCTTCAAATGATTGTAATAACATTTGGTGCATCTGGAAGCTAAGGGGGTGTACAATCCTGTAGGGTAGGCATGGTGCACACATTTAACGTCGGCAGCGTATTCCCCAGGGCTGTATTTAGCCATCAGGACAAAAGGGCATAGTGCATTAATGTATTGTGCGGCCTTTATCTACAGGGCCAACACCACTCTCCCACATAGACTCTGATATCTCCACTCTGTGACCTGGCTGGACCTTGGAATCTTGTGTGGAAGAGGGTGACAAAATGATACCACTGTTCCCCTTCTTATCCGTATCACCCACTGCCAGTCTTCCTACACTAGAAATGGTCATTGGGACTATGTATGATTTCTACCAATAAATGGAGACTTACATGACAATTACTCACAGCATTTG
Source organism: Acholoe squamosa (assembly GCA_949317995.1). Classification (NCBI taxonomy): domain Eukaryota; kingdom Metazoa; phylum Annelida; class Polychaeta; order Phyllodocida; family Polynoidae; genus Acholoe; species Acholoe squamosa. The sequence goes on from OX439037.1 coordinate 46,474,738, forward strand.
TTGTTTGCATGTCTATGGAGTCATTTTAATGGTTAAATTCATTGGGTATATATTTCCCCAAAAACGCGTAATGGTCAAATTTGGCACATAGTCAAGTGAAAAGGCAGGTTTGTGCAGAGATACAGTGAAAGGCTGGAGCGAAATATCTACCAACCGCAGATTGGGGCTAACACATTAAGTTGCTTAAATTTGCATTGATATGAACGGCAGATATTTCTTTTATTTAGCAAACTAGGCCTACATCGCTCTATCATCCGGAACATCCCCATCAATGGAAGTTGCCTGCGATTATAAATACATTCTCTATTCGTGTTGATAATGATTAATTTCCTTTACATACATAGATACATCTAAACAATATCTCAAATATCTTTTATATATATAGATGTATTGCAGTAGTTTATCACAGCTCATCACTAAACGGGCATGGTAGATACTAGGCAATTGTACAGCCACTTGTGGAAAATATCCTGTAAATACCCACGTACATAACCAATGATTGATGACTACATACTAAACCCTGTCATTGCCCTTGCTACATTTATATACTTTGTATTGTTCATCATCAAACATATTCGGGGTAAGTAACATTCAGATCCATATAGCTATGATGTATTCAGTTTACCGTTTTAGTATACATTGTGACATTCAGATTCTCAATGCTGGATGGTCCTATTTATATTTCTTACCTGGTACCAGCGTATAATCTTTGAATTAAACAGATGTAAGAGATAAATAATACTATAGATACTGTACATGGTATAATAAGACACTTAACTGAATAACACACTTGAAACGAATCCCCTGAGGATATTTATCTGGTATAAACCAAGAAGTTGGTGTAGCTCATGCGACAATACTATACAAGGCGGATTGGAATTCTACATTTCATCCTTTACACAGAGTAGACTATTCGCAGCTGGAAATGAAATACATGTACTACACAAAATCACCCAACCCACAGGTCTGATCATTTTCTTTCTCTGGCCAATACCTGATATCCTCAGCCAACCACTTTGGCCAGAGCTGCATTACGTTGGGTATATTCTTAATAGCACTGAAGCTGGTCATGCTATCGTCGCCGCCATCTTGTGAGCTTGTCACATACTGAGAACCTAACTGCTCTCCGCCAGGTACATGTAATTTCTCATTCCCAAGGTAGCAAGGACAACACCAGCAAATGCATAATCTAACTGCCACGTACACCTGAGTTTACTCCCCGCCCTCCCCGTTACTGCTCAGAGACACTCCTTCCCCGTCGTTAATGACTACAATGGACATACCAAGATTTGAAATAGAGGGGATACACCTCTCTCTATGGTCCAAAGGTGAGGAGCATCATCTGGTTAAGGTTATATATACTTTTTACCTGAAGAGGCAAACAGATTCTTGAATACTAACAAAAAGGAAAGGGCGTGCGCCCCGCCTAAATCAGGCACTGAAGAGCAGGACATATTTTGAAAATATTCAATATTTTGCAGCAAAGTAACATATTTTGAATAGCAATCTCAGCAATAAGCAGGGAACCCTACAAAAGCAGGAAACCTACCTGTCAATGCACTATATACAACCAAGCCGCTACAGGCTGAGACCTGTTCCATCCTTGTATAAATCCCAATATCTACCTCTGCCAATGTAGCCCCCAGTCCACTTCCCACAGCCGGGGGATAGGTTTGGCACGGTTTGATGTAGCTTGCCAAATTAGGGCATGCAACCAGGGAGGGGCAGTAAGGGGCATCCCCAGGGGTATCTTCACAGGGGGAGGCCATAATTCAAACCCTGCAGGGCCAACATCAAGAGCAGCACTGACGTCCCTGGGCATAAACTTTGACATTCTTGGATATGTCTTGCAATGGTAGTGATGGGAATGGCGTATATTATACAACCAAAGTTCAGAATACTTTACACACTTCAGATGAATATTCCTTTCCCAAAACACACTTATGAATCTCTCTCTTATCCTATTATAAAATAGATATGTTTCTTTGGTAAATTGTTAGTATCCCAATTCTGATACAAATTCCTATAGACTAGGGATAAAGCAACTAGACGTCTAGGCTCGATGTCGACAACCTTTTCCCCTTTATATCATACGTGTTAACAAGACATTTACTACTGATTGCCCCTTCTACCAAAGAGAAAGTGGTACGAGGGGAAAACTGTCTAAATTCTAAGATTTTGAAGAGCTAAGATATCTAAGAAGGCACAGCACAGCTGTGATGTCAGTTGGTGTTGATGGTTTAAATCTAAGATTATGTTTTATTCAAAAAAAAAAAAAAAATGAAAACAAAGTTTTTATTGGAATCTATGTATTGTTCATAGTGAATGGACAATGATTAAGATCATTTTAAAGTGGTAACAGTTATGATGTGAGTAATAGTTGAGATTTATGTAGGAAGTTATTATATAGCTAGGTGTATTTGTTTTGTTTTTTTTTCAAAGGAGACTTATCGTTTGACTAATATATCATTACTAAATTGTAAATGGCACCAATAGAATCCCCAGGGTCTAATTAGGGGGGATAGGTATGGTTAAATACCTCCTAGACCTGTCTATTCTGCCCATTGCTAGGCATAGAATGTTTTTGATTGCTGTTGCTAGGCAACATGGGCATCAGACAGAAACATCAATGTCACCTATAGAATACCAGGGTCTACTTGGGGGGGGGGGGGATAGGTATAGTCAAATACCACTAAGACCTGTCCTTTCTGCCCATTGTTAGGCATACCTCTTAGGATAATTCATATTAAACAAGTTAGGTTTAATATTAGACTTGTTATCTACCTATTAAGAGGATTAGCAGTGAAGGGCTATTAGTTTTACTGCCTGCCCTATACTTGCTGATAGGTCTATGGGCAGGCTGAAATACAAAAGCTGCATACATGTACTGAACTATACAAGTCTACCCAATTTTTGACATGCCACCTGACCCTTTGAGGGGATTAATTTGTCAAGGGCTATTGGTTTTCCTAGTGTTTTCATGTTTAAGACCCATAGCTTATCAAGAATTAAAGGCTGAGGGTTCTAAAGCCTTGGTCAAGTCTAAATGAGACAAAACCTGGCTCTGTCTACATTGATGAACCATGGTCAGTTGGCTCTGGCCAACTGACAATAACTAATCGACATAAACCAATGCATGGGTGGTTGGCATAATTTTCATCAATGTTGTACAACAGTAGATAGAATGCTCATTCTATTTTCATGCTTTACGCTGGTATGTTGGCCTATGAGGAAATGACCATTTGTCTATCCTTGTCAGGCTTCAAACCATGTTTGCTTTCTCTATCCACCTATCTATCTTCTGAGAACTCGAGATTGGACAGGGAAGGGCACGGCTCTAACAGCCAGACAATAGGAAACACACAGTGCACAGCAAACCAGACCACGTACAATGCACATGCCATTTGTTCATGCAATCTCACAGCAGATCGGCGGCCGATGGTTCACGCCGACTGACTGGACACAATTAGGACACGGCAGGATACAGGAGGGAAGGGGATGTGGTATCCTGCCATACTGGGTTCACATGTCATTTCACAAACTGACCTCAAATGTCTCTACAAACTAGACGCATTTAACTTCTTTCAATATCTGGGCTGTGATTTGGTGGGTTGGGGGGGGGGGGGGGCTGGCTAACTTTGCCCGCTTGTACATGTTTAAAAATACTAATGCCGTCTTATGAATGTAGATGCAGTTCAGTATAAACGGTCCCATTGAAATGTAGTATTTTCTTTCTTTACTTTAAGGCATTTTCATACGAGGCGGCCAAACCATGCATAAGGCTGACCAAAGCTACGTCAAATGGTAAGTATACATATTCATATTGATTGCATATTAGGGAGCACCCTAGGCCTGTTTGGCCTACGAGAACACTGTATCGTAGGCCTGGTTTCCCCTAACAGCTATGAGTCAGAATGCCTACTTTTACCACTTCACAGTCTCCAAACTCTGGGATGGTACCACCAAATGTTATACACTTTGCTCAAATCACTTCCTAAAACACTTCTCTGCAAGCCTACCTTGTTGTCAGCATGTGTTATTAATCCCTTTCAATCCTTTTTGGACAGTTATTGTCAGAGTGTTTTTCAAACTTTGTTGTGGGAATGGCCATCAGAGGAAGTACTGCTCTGCCCATGTGCAAAGGGAAGTTTTGCTTTTGGGGAGTTGTGCCTGGACAGTGAGAAAGCAAATTGCAATGTTTACATTCTGACCAAGGTCATACATGGCCCAGGTGACATGGGCATGGGTCAGTGTTGGCGACTCTCCTAACACAGTAGGTAACCCTTGCCAGTTACCAGCTTAGGGACTTACCCTTCCACATGCTCACTGAGGCACACCAGTCAAAACAAAACGGTGGTGGATTTAAAAGGCAGGGAGGTGATACATTCAACTTGGATTCTGACCAGCTACTAATTCAAGGTAGTACCAGGCATTTATTTGATAATACCAAGCCGCAGATTATTATGTGTAGATGCCAAAAGTATAAAGAGGGAAACTGAAAAGGGGACCAGCCACACTTTACAGGCTCCTCAATTGTCAGCCCATTACCCAAACCAGAACCCAGAAAAGCTATTGTCTGGGTTTGTAACAGAACTAGGAGCACCCCTGTACTGGCAGGACACCGTGCAGTGGCGGCGTCCGTCAGGTGGGGGGACAGCCTGCATCAAACATGACCAGTGTTAGAATGGATCACCACAGAGCCTCTCCTACTTGACCGCCAAACACCACCATTTCCCACCGGAAATTATCCTATCCGTTATCAATAGGGATATACGTGCTTGACTGCAGCGCTAATGCAGCAGAAAACATCTAATATTACATGGTATCTTTATCTATAGAGGTTAACAGTAGACCAATGCTGGAGACGCCCTGCTTTTGAGAATAGAGTTAGACAATTTGGGACAGCAATGTTCAAAGGTGGACAAAATGGCGGTTCTGGGGGCGGCAAGATGGCGTCCTACATAAACTGACTAGCTCTAGTGTTATGTACAGCTGCAGCACGCGGTTCCTCCCAGAGCCTGCACAGAAAAAAGTCCATGTTAGTCAGTCTAACTAAACTTAGTGGAAACGGCCAAATAATCTTAGTTAGTACATATGACTAATATGTGACTAACAATGTCTAGTTTATGTTAGTCACATTGACTCCCCAAATCAGTTTCTCTCTCCAAGTACAATCTTGAACATGGTATCTGCTGGGAGTTTCAGACAAGCTAACTTATCTTAGCCACTGTCACTTAGTCACTTTGACTAAGATCCCTTAGTCCCATTGACTAAGGTATAGTGGCATAGTGTTGCCTTTACACACCAGGTGGCAGTGTGGTTTGAAACAGGATTTTTCTGGTGGCTTCGTACCATCCATTGTTTGATACATGTAAAAATGATGGTGATTTTCATGCACTATATACATTTGAGGCTTTCGCAATTCAATATACCATCAAGCTTGACAAAATATATCAAATAGGTTGATGCTTCTCTGTGGGAAACCCAGAGTAACTTGACCCAGGGGTTCTAATGGAAATAATGTGAGGCATTTCACATGCTTCTTAAATGATGTTACAATGTTTTGTGGGATGTGGATCATATATAGAGCTTACACTCACCATTTGAGTAAAACCAAAAGTATTAGATTGCATGCTTAGTCAAAACCACCAAGGAATCTTAGTCACAATCAGGCAAGCCAAGGCAAGTTGGACACTTTGACTAATGGTTAGTCGTATTTGACTAAGAAAAACTTGGACACTTAGGCATGTGCTTTTGACTAGGTATTATTAGAAAGTTAGCCTTGTTGACTAACATCTGACTAAGATTTTGAACATTTTTTTTTCTGTGTGTGGTGCCCAGCTAGCCTTGGGCAGAGGACAAAATCTGATATCTGCAGAGGGAATAATCATATCAATTCCCATAAACTACTCTACTGCGTCCACAGCCCATGATATCTGATTAAAAGATTTGTTACTCTAACTCTGTGTGGCAACTCTTCTTCAGACCTCTTTAAATGAGTCTGACAAGGAACCGAGAAGAAAAACTTACATCAAATCAAATTGTCCTGGGTCGTAATGAGATTGGAGACGATAAGAACTGCTCCTGCAACATGATATATATGGGACTGATGAAAAAGCCGATATCCCATACGGATGTTGCGTGTTCTCAATTCAGGATCCGACTTACACATGCACTTCTTTACTTGGCCTGGGTCTCAGTCAGGTGCCCAGAGGAACATTGCCTTGGAAATATATTATGGTACCATGGGAATCTTGTGATTCTTCTGTCGTTATTCCTTGTTTTCTAATTTGGTAATTAAATTTTATAACATTTCCTGATCACGAAGCTAATTTCTTTACCGGTAGGAGCTTTTTGACTATACGTATTTATCAAACCGATGTGTGATCAGTATTTTGTTAATGATAATACAGTGACCTGCCACCCGGGGAGAGATGGAGGTAGGCAGGATGTTGCTGTACGTGGGGTACCGGTTCTGCAGGCCCCACAGATGAGCGGTCTGTCTAATCTCATGACATCGATCTACCACACTTCAGTCGGCTATTTGAGACCACTGTCCTCATGCCAGGATTAGATCACCCTCAAATAGTCGAAGTTCCCCCTACCTTTAGCTTCTACCCTCTCCCTATTATATGGAGATAGAGATATGCCCGCCTCTCCTTTCAGTTCATATAATTCAAAATGGAAATGGCACAGAAGAGGGTGGAAATGTCTGAAAAGCGATGAAATGAAGTTGCATCTGTGTTATGCCCTGGGGTTATGCCAGGCCAAAAGGAAAACAATAGCACGGGGAAGACCTTAACTGCTGGTCTGAACCTCCATTAGGCTTTATGTATACATAAACTTGAACGCGTGCTATAGAGCACTTATGGCCCAGGTCCTCCACCAAATATCATTAAAAAAATATAAAAATTAAACCTACCTAACTGTTGACACTATAATGACAGTATGTCCAAGTCGTCAATGCTTAAGCCTATGGAAAATGCACCCATTATCGCTCGTATGTTTCATTGCCGAATAACTCCTCTCCTGGCGAGTTAAGCAATGCACAATATCAGCAGGTCTTGAATAAGGATCCATATTTTCAATAGAACTGCCAGAGAGATTGTATTTCTCCTCTATTTTGTTATAATCTGGCAGTTTCGATGGCACCATCAGTCAATCGTCTCGCTGTCCGCCATTTTGGATTTTGATGTTCTGTGCGCATGCGCGACCCCTCCTTGCCAGAAGTAGCATTTTCAACGGAGAAATGACAGATTCTATCGATTTGACTTGAAATGGCTTTTTGAATATAATCCATACATCTTTGGCAATATATATCGCATTTAATCGAATATATCCCCTTAATTTACTGTTAAAAAAATAAAATCTGATGACCGGTTACTCTGTGCGCATGCGTCAAGTCTCCAGACCGGAAGTGAGGCGGTCGACATAACAAAATTATGGTGGTCCGATTTACACACTCATATACCAATGGTCTTAAACCGTGCTCCAAAGAAAATCCCACCTTACCTGCTGAAAAAAAGCATCTTAATTGCCCTATTCCCATAGGAGCCAATGTGTTATGTCGACCCCCTGTCGAGCGCCGAAATGGACCGCCCAATGCAATCCTATGGAGCCTCGTTTTCATGAGAAACTATGGCAAAAATGTAAGGTTTTTTCTTTACCCTTTTCCATAGGTAAGAAAATTTCTTTTTCGGGAATTGTGCATGTACAATGAAAGACAAGATCCTAAAGATTATGTTTCCATGATTTTTTGTTCAATTATCCCCCAATTTCGATGAGCAATTCCCATCTAAAGTTCCAATTCATGACCATCAGTTTTTGACCACAAAGGCACTGCCAATGACCCAGGAGGACCTGGGCCAATTAGATATACTGTATACTAAACCACTGGCATGGGGACTGAGAGCCGTGAGTAATTTACCATACTGCACATTGTCCCAACTCAGCCAACTAACAGTATCTGGTGTATGTTTCCCCATTGCTATCACTCGGTGTTCAGTGCAGATAAGCAGATAAGCAGGGTATAACACTCCCCTTCCTCCTGTAAGACAGGAAGGTTTACATGGACCACTGCAGAAACACTATCCATTGACCGATTCACTGCACATCACTGCCCTCAACGATTTCAAGTCCCCTACGAAATAACCCCATAACGCTTTAATGCACATGTTGCCATATTTTGTCATTAGGACAAATGAGTGCATCAAGGTAAGTAAATCAGCATTGCTGCAGCCATGCGCTGTGTGGCACTGAGGAGTTGATAAACTCCATATAACATTACACTGATACAGCACTGTCATGATTTAGTAGCACTGCAATGGTCTAACAACAAACACATAGGAAGCCTTCGGGCACCATGCTGCCCTTACAGGCATAACTATCTGGAAAATAACAATTGCACCACCAATAGCAATCCCCTATATAACTCTGATGTTATCCTCATCACTATCTAATTCATAGTTGTTTAATGTTAGGCGGCCGGGTATGGCTTTGCATAGACGAAAATGTCAAACCCCTGGCTACGAAATCCATGTGAATGAATAGGGTTCTTGTAAGATACGGATAATTCACTTCTGTTATGGTTATCATGCTTTTTGCATATTGTTGACTGTTTGCCTGAGAGGCTTCAATATAACCTTATATTCACACCTGATTCATGTAATCATGTGTTGCTGATACTCCTCCCAGCTAAACCAAAGATCACAGAACTGTGCAGATAATGAGACAGACTGAACACGCCATCACATTACTGTAACCCAGAGATCCCATTAAAGGATTTACCTACAAGTCATCTACTGTCGGCAGTGCCTTATAATGTAAGCCTGTTATGAACATTGTGTGAATACGGATCAGCCCCTGGTAGATATCTTACGGATCAGCCCCCTGGAAGATATCTGAGTCAGGAATGATCAGTCTCCCTCATTCTGTATGGTTAGGACATCCCTTATGACGTATATATCTACCTTCATCATTCTCACTTTCTGATCGAATACTGATATACATTAGAATTTAAAATTGAGTATCTCGGTCCTACTTACTTTAGATTTGGTAATGATACTGACGGCATTTTCTGAGTCTTGCAGCCAGGCCATTTAACAAAGAACCAATGACAATAACAATAAAGAGGGCGTTTTTTGTTTTGTTTTTGTTTTTTATTCTTCCAGACTAGACATTCGTCAAATAATATTAATGAACCACAGCGAATGCACTCGTTACATTTCAATTTCAATCATAGCAACTACAGCTCTGTATTTGACCCTTTCGGTCATTACATAGCGCCATAAAACCAGACTGCTGTCAGATACAGCGTTCTGCTACAACAAGTATGCTTTCGTCATGGCTCTAGGCAGCACACAGGAAGTGACAGAAGGGGAATCATATCACAGCCCAGTGGGACGTATTGCCTCAGTGCACAAACTGATGGGCCTCTGCATCCAGAGCATGGACTACTCTCCCACAGTAAGACATAATATCTGCTATGCCATTCCCAAAGGACTATTTCCCTTTAGGGGTCCCGCAGATATGTAGCTCTACTCTCACAATAGGTAATTGGCATAACACTTGCTGTAAACAGTAAGACTGGCCAATTCGTTGGGTCATTCACTGAGAATTCACTCCAGCATATTGACAACCTCTGTGCATTTTTGTGTGTCTGGTCTTATTGACCTACGCCGGTCTCCACTGGATAACAAGTTCAGTGCTCCAGCATGGCATACTGGTTTTAACAATTTGGCAAAGCAGACATGAGCACCATTTGACCTACTGATGTTGGGTTACACCGAGACCTTCACCTCTCACACGTAACACATTAAACTTGGTTCACTTGGCATAAGCACACAATCAAACATATGGCTGCTACGTGTATATTTTCCTTATAACAATAAAATCCATAAACTTGGTTCACTTGGCACAAGCACACAATCAAACAAGTAAGCAAAGCTGTAGAACTGATTGGCAAATGGAGTCTTAATGACAAACAACGAGGAGGGGCTCCCTAAGGACAGGGGCAGGGATATGTACACTAGGTCAGCATATAACATACATGTAGCTCAAGAACCCCAAATTTCACTTTTGACATTTGCTTAAAATTGATATGGGGACTCAACAGGTGGGCATGAAATTTTCTTAAAAGTTGACATAGGGACATTAGCATTGATTCAACATAGGACATGGAGGGATCACCCCCCCCCCCCTCCATCAAGGGCCCCTATAACCCATGTAAACCCATCTGTATTGTACCTCAAATATATCCAAAACACAACATAGGGCAGGGCCATGTATACTGTGTACCCTTAGACTGAACCTTGAAAAAGACAGGCTACATTCACATTAAACTGTACCAAATGACTGGTACACATACAACCCCACAAGTGATGACAACTGGATGTGGCCCCAGTGTGGCCTTGAATGTGACCCCAGTGTAACCTAGACATTTGACCTGTTTACAGGAAGCCTGCCACCCAAGCACATGTCTGTTCAAAATAGTCACTTTCTAACACTGGAAATAATCTCTCAGTTTGACATCTATTTGCAGTTTTATCATGAAATACAAAGTATTATTAGGCACATGGTCATGAGCCAAAATCTATTGTCTAAATGATGGTGATTGTCTCAAAATGAAACTCTGTCTATGAATGCATGTAAATTGAGCTAGAAAAAGTTCTTCATTGTTTCTGAGGTCTGCCCATAACCACAGAAAAACGAAAAATTGAAATATTGGAATAAATATGAGACAAATAACTATTTTCAAACAGTATTACACACAGTTGTTCATCTTTGGTTGCAAAATGCTCTGGTCTTGAGTATTTTTCATAATCTGAACACTTAACCCTTAGAATCATCATTTATTGAAACTGAGACCTGGCTATAAAACTCGGAGTGGCTGATTTAAGCTTGGTAGCTATGAAATCTTTGGACTTTTGCCTATCATCGCCCCTCCTCGTAACATATGGCTGCTACGTGTATATTTTCCTTATAACAATAAAATCTATCACTTTGGTGTATGGTCGTAATGATTGACTCCCATCTCAAAAGATTTTGGCCTCGCAAAAAAACTACCACACTACATGAGTCACAAACGGTGAGCTGCACTTCATCAGGGAAGCTTCTCTTAAGGCTTTGATATATTTACCGTAGTATAGTCATCCATTTTAAGTGTACATGACATGCTGTCACTGTCACTATTAGATTTTCAGCAAACTGGGCCTGGGTAAGCTCCAAGCCCTTACAGAGTTTTCCAACATGGCCTACATTATAGTGCTAAAATCTAGACACACATTAAGATAATCAGATGGGTAACATTTACATCATTTGGCAGATAGAAGCCCCCATCAGTAGCTGGGGTGGTACAGAAGATTTACAGGACTTTGTGACATGTGAATATAGCCAGCATCATGCTAACCTTGGTTGTTGTATTTAGGCCATATACATTGTTGTTTGTATAATAGCATTATTGGATAGAAGTAACCAAGCCCATTCTCCCTTCTACCAAGGACGGTAGACCACTAGTCTAGTCCTTGTTTTTAACCTTACCATTACACCCTTCACCTCCTTTGTCTTTCACTGGACCACAAACAGAGCAAAGGCTACAACATCTATCCAACCCTCCGCCCCTGACAGTTTAATTTGTAATATTTCACTCCTCTCTGCCATTGTGATTGGGGTCTTCAATATACAAGATCGCAGTTCCGGGAATGTCCAGAGAAATATTAGGCTGACAGCCTCAGTCGGTTTTATCCGGGAGAGCACAGTCGGTAGACTATATAATATTTGATTTACATAGCCATGTGGTGCTGCCTTCTCCCATCTCTGGGAGTTCTTCCTTACCCAATAGCTTGCTCTGGGGAGGTTTTTCTTTATCTGTTGTCCTATAAGCACTGACTCTCTATTTCGTGGCATCCATGGAACCGGCTCTTTGATATATCTTTAATATCTAAACACCATTTATTTTTTAAGATTTTTTATGATATATATCTCCCCCCCCCAGACAATTTGTGATTCGGTATCGCAACCCTTTAAAAAACCTTTGCTGGGACAACTTGTGGGAAGAACTCTTTTGAGTCACATCAATGGTTGAACTCGGGAGAATTCAGCAAGAAATCTGAAAACTTCCAAAGGCGAGAAAGAGGACATCATCTAGGGATGATGCACAGGGAGGTCATATAAATGTGAGCATGTTGAAGATGAGACGGTTAGAGAGATGAGATAAGGTGTCTGAGGACAGGGGAAGCTGTGTGGGGGGTGGTGCAAACAGACTAGAGTTGGACACAATTGGTTCCATTATTGTCAGCAACATTCAGGGGCGTAGGAAAAGGGGGGGGGGGGGCAGGAGGGCTGAACTAACAGATGACTGAACTAACAGATATGTTAGTTCAGTCATGAATCACAGCATTTCCAAAAGTGTCTGTATCAGTGTGTTTACCGGTTTAGGGGCAGCCAGAGGGCTGTCTATTGGGATACCTATTCTAATGCAGTGTATACATATGTGTATATATATATATATATATATATATATATATATATATATATATATATATATATATATATATATATATATATATATATATATATATATATATATATATATATACCTGTGGCTGACGTCTTTGGGGACTTTGTAAATACCTTCTCATATCCTCCAGAAAGTAAATGAAAAAAAGAAAACAAATAAAAGATAATCCGTTATTCTCTTAAAGCATACATTTGTAAACCCTCAGGTTCCATCTAATCAGTTAGACATCTAAACACAAAATTTTGTATCAGAAAAATATTGAACCTAAACACGAGGAGTGTCATTGATACCCACAGAATCGATTCATCAGCATTATGGGAATCGCGATTAAATGCATTATACACTGGTTTCATCAACCAAGATACAGTAGGTGGCACTAGTGCTGACCTGACCATTTTAGCCATGCTACAGGGGCACCACTGTAGGGGTGATTCTCAAGGAAAAGGGTGTGGTCAGAGCATGGTTGCCACCTGTCATTACAGTGGGGGACACTGGAGGAGAGATAATAAATATCAGAGAGATCACACCCTACCCAGGCCTGTGATAACCATTAGCACACTCCTCCATGGTGAGATAATCTATATTTAATTGGCTTAATGCCCCCAGGGAACCTGTCTTTTGGTGTGTTATGACCACCAACACCACCCCCATGCACCCCCTTCTGCCCCCCTTTTCTCAGCTCTCAAAATTGTAAGTTCACTCATATTTATGACCTGACCATTTTAGCCATGCTACAGGGGCACCACTGTAGGGGTGATTCTCAAGGAAAAGGGTGTGGTCAGAGCATGGTTGCCACCTGTCATTACAGTGGGGGACACTGGAGGAGAGATAATAAATATCAGAGAGATCACACCCTACCCAGGCCTGTGATAACCATTAGCACACTCCTCCATGGTGAGATAATCTATATTTAATTGGCTTAATGCCCCCAGGGAACCTGTCTTTTGGTGTGTTATGACCACCAACACCACCCCCATGCACCCCCTTCTGCCCCCCTTTTCTCAGCTCTCAAAATTGTAAGTTCACTCATATTTATCTAAGTCTAAATAGATTTTGGCTAAATATAATGCCCTAATATCGCAGGGATAGGTAGATGAACATTTTCTCTCTATGTAGCTCTAGTTTCTGAAGTACGGGAACATTTCTTCTATCAGATTAAGGCTAATTTCTGAGAGGTGTCTCTTTCTCCATAGGGATTGCATAGGTTTCTGGGGCTTAGTGACTGCCATGTCCTCATAGCTGGCTATCCTACAGGGGCTCCCCCTTGTGGTTGTGACTTAAGTGAAACTAGCATATATACCATTACTTTTTGGGTGTTGGGCAGTGATATATTTTTACCTAGAGTAGCAGAAGGCTTACCCTTCCCAAGGCCCATTCATTTTCTCCTAAAATTTCATTCCTTTCTGAATATCGATATATTTGAAATATCAACACAAAAATAGTGATAATCATCATGGAAAAAATACAGGAGTACATGTGTTACTCTTAACTACATTGTAGTTAAGAGTAACACATGTTTTACTGGAAGGGTGTGCCTGCTATTATAGGGAATATTGGTAGTGAATTTTGAAATCATAGCATAATATAGCATACTGTGGCTATATTAATGGGCGGGGGAAGTGAGGTATTCACTCGAGGGCCCCAAGGTATTAGAAGCCTTTAAAGGGTTAAGAACAGGTACTAGTACCTGGGACTACTGAGCCATGACCAAGCTGTGCAGACGGCCCAGACGCACCTGTGGGGCTATTATGGTTAGGGCATTGTATAAGAGACTGCTGAGCCATGACCAAGCAGTAGTGGGAGGGGGTAGCTCAGGACCATGCAGGCAGGAAACCCTGGAGGGGCACTTGTGGATATGTGGAAACCATGTCTGTACACAAGCGAGCAGGTAAGGGGGTACTTTTTGGACCCTAAGAGCGGACCCACCCGGACCCATTGTAAGGGGGTTCTTTTGGGCCCAATTTGGGCGAAAAGGGAAATATTTTTAAAGGACTTTTTGATGGTGAAAGAATTTGTCAAATATTCCAATTAGAACCAAAGACATTTTATCAGGCAAATCCTCACAATATGGCCAGGAAAGGGGTAGTTGGAATTTTGACAATTTTGGCTGGGAAAGGGGTATCTTTTTTGCGAAAAACCTCAAATTATGGCCGGGAAAGGAGTACATTTTATGTGAAAAATCCATTGAAAGGGTAGTCAAATTGTGAGTTTCTCTTCTTGCACTCTAACAGCAGCAAAAGGGGTACTTTCCAAGCTGATTCCCATCGTATATTTTGGTTGAATTTCCCCCCGCTAAAAGAAGTACCAAGTCAAGGGCCATGTTTACAAGCACATGGTTACTATTGAACATATAGGGAGTGCCCTCCCTCCCCGGCAGGAAACCTCTGCAGGCAATCTAGGGCCATACAGAGAATCAATTTAGTCTTTGATTTTAACCCTCCGGAACACTTTTTTCATAAATATTTTGAAAAAAATGAAAACAGAATAGGAAGGATATCTATGTCAAGCATTAGATGACAGATAGATTGGAGAGATAAGTTACCTCTATATAGCTTTTTTCTGAGCAGAAGGGATCTTCCATTTCAGACCATTCTACCCACCCCAACACCAATGAGGGTGTGCCTTCTTTATATATAGATATATCTATATATAGAACAGGCACACTCTAAAAATTGCATGTCAATGACACTCCTACTAAACACCTAGACAAACTTGAGCTAAGTACATTGTTTGGCTAAACATGTTTAGGAACCTAATGTGTTTACAAAAACGTTGCAAGAATATGTTTAGAATTGTGTTTAGGATCTGAACACCATTTTTGTAGTGCAGCTATTACTCATAAGCATGGTCTGCTAATTTCCTCTATCAAAGGAAGTACTTCCATTCTCAAAAAGGGAATCAAATGGAAAATATCCTGTATTGTATAAAATCCCAGCATTATTCTGAAGGTCAAAAGAAATCTAACTTTTAATGCAAAGTTTGGCCACCAGGGATGCAGTGGCAGTTTGAGATAGATGTGGTCTGCTGATGGCCTGTCTGCACCTCCTGGACCTGAGTCCGCTGACCTTAAGTTTAATCTCTGTCTCTGAAGTACTACGTCAGGGACAACCTCTGGTCAGAACTATGTCTCTCAGCTTCTAAAAGATGCATGGTCTGTCTAGAAGTTAGACTGCTAATAGATTTAAACTCCTATAGATCAACGTCCGAAGTGACTGTATCTCAGCAGTTCATGGGTTTAACTATTTATGGAAATCTCTCCATGTTAAATTCAAATTCGAAGTTGGAAATTGGGGCTTAAAGAAAGTGTTATCTCTGACACTGCCGTCTTTAATGGTATTCTTTCAATACTTTTTCCCCTCAATTATTCCTTCTTCAGAACCATTCAGATAAGATCTGCTGGAAATGGGTGTAGGAAATGTGCTGCTGAGTAGGGTACGGGGCCTAGATAATGGTGGTGTTAGGCGCATTTCTCCAATCTGCGCATATCGCCAAGTTTGGTTTGCGCCAAGCACTAATGGTGCGAGATTTTACTAAATTACTTTCAGATTTATCCAAATGTATTGGATATGGAGTTATGAAAGACAAATATTTATGTTACTCAACCGATGGCTTAAGGTGTAGTAATTTTGGCCGTTTAATATTATAAAACAACTTCAAAATGTAAGACATGCTTGCCGATACACCAATATTGGTGCTTGGTGCAAGATTGGGGCTTTGCGCAGTGCCGATGTTGCGCTATTTGTAAATTGCGCTGCACAATTTGAGAATTGCGCCAATTAGTGATTCGCGTGGAACAGTGGTATCCACACACTCACTTTGCAGATCTATATTTGCCAAGCCCTCCTCTCCCCTCTCCTATTTCCCTACAATACATTCGTCTCCAACCCTAAAGATGGAGTAGGAGTTATTCCACAGAAATATTTTCATCATGACCCTAAGAATGTGTGTGCCATTTTTTAAATATTTCTGACAGGGGTAAATGAATGAAAACTGGAGAAAATCATGCAGTTTAATCGAGGGAGCCCACTAGTAATCCTTCTGAGGGTCCCTGCAATGCAAATGGTGCTACGCAAATTTACAATCTGTGGGGGGAAATCTGACATGGCATATCGGTAATGACCATTTGGCAAAGCAGACATTCATGAGCACCATTTGATGTTGGGTTGCAGCCTAGACTTTCATCTCTCAAATGTCCTAACACATCAAACTTTGTTCAGTAGCCCTACACGTGCGCAATATACCACAAGGCTGCTATATCTTCCCTATGACGATAAACTTTGTCAATTAGGTGTATGGAATTCGGGAAGGCAATGAACTGCCACACTTCATAGTACACCAGCAGTAAACGGCACTTCTAAAGATGGACTTCTTTCACCATAGTCATCAACAGTTAGGGAACTGACTGCTTCCCACAGTTTCATAATTCCCACAGTTTCATAATTGACCTGTTTGTGGTCCGGAGGAGGTACACAGGAGGTGAAGGGTGTAACGGTAAGGGTCAGAGGGGGAATAGACTTGGTTACTTCTGGCCAACAATGTTGTCACATATTGACTAACCCTTTAAATCATAAATACAATACTATGGTACTGAATATATGCAGCATAGGGAATTATAGGGCCGAATACTACACCAGTGTTAGCATGACACTGTCTATATTATACATACCACAAAGTCCTGTAAATACTACACCAGTGTTAGCATGATGCTGTCCACACTATACATACCACAAAGTCCTGTAAATACTACACCAGTGTTAGCATGACGCTGTCTATATTATACATACCACAAAGTCCTGTAAATACTACACCAGTGTTAGCATGACACTGTCTATATTATACATACCACAAAGTCCTGTAAATACTACACCAGTGTTAGCATGACACTGTCTATATTATACATACCACAAAGTCCTGTAAATACTACACCAGTGTTAGCATGACGCTGTCCACACTATACATGCCACAAAGTCTTGTAAATACTACACCAGTGTTAGCATGACGCTGTCCACACTATACATGCCACAAAGTCCTGTAAATACTACACCAGTGTTAGCATGACGCTGTCCACACTATACATGCCACAAAGTCCTGTAAATACTACACCAGTGTTAGCATGACGCTGTCCATACTATACATGCCACAAAGTCCTGTAAATGTAGTATTAAAGCCTTGCAAGAAACTTTCCTGGTGAAATAAGTTTAAGTGAGAAAAGCAATCGTTCGTTAGTTTGTTGGGGGAGGGGGATAATCATGACTCAAAGAGGTAGCTCCTAACCCATCTTTAACACATTTGAAAGAAATGGACAGCACTTGGATCTCTAAGCAGGCACTGTTGGGTGTCAGGGAGCTAGGGTCATGAGAAAGGGAAAGTCAATAGAATGAGGTGATTTCCTGGGTGAAATACCAACAACATGAGATAGGCACTTGGAAATATTTTCTAAATAACAAAAGTTCACAATCTTATCCTCCCATGTGATAGGCCACATTAAATCCTTTTCAGAACATATTTGATTATATTTCTATCATGAGTATAAGCAGAGAAATCATTGTGAATGTGGAGGGGTTGGGTAAGCAAGCACCTACTATACATTTGCACTAGCCTGGCAGTGGGAGATTGGCACCAGTCAAACTAGGCTGCTTTCCCTGTTTAATTACCTCATTAACAACAGTCACATTGACCCCAAACAACCTTTTAGGGAATCTCTTGTATGGTCTCATGTATACTGTGAAACAAAGGTGGTAACTTATAACTGTATTAGACCTTCTCAACATCTCCTTATTCACATCGGAGGACTCTATGTGAGAGGCATTTGAAATGGATTTTACAAAGGGAACCCCACAATATAATACAATGTATCTGTTAAATCCAAAATTGTGGCTAATGCTACGTTTTGAGACAGTCTGGTGGTGTATTTGAACGCTAACACTAATGTAGATACAGGGTTAAGTATTACTAGTAAAACTGCATGGTTCCATCTGTCACCGTTCACGATTTACACACTGCAAAAGCAAGGCAGCTAGGACTAATACAGAAATGACACATCACTGTAAGATGAAAAATGAGACTGTCAATTAACAAGGTGCAGTGCTGATTATGATAAAGTTTTATAGAAGAGTGTCTGGAATCCCTTAAAGAACGAGCCAAGTAAATAGATGTAAGGCCTGCATCTATTTAACTAATGACTATTATAACTTAATTCACCTAGTGACAATCATTTGTCACTATCAGGGCAACCTGATACCAGGTGTCACTAGTTCACTCCTAGTAACCCCTGATCTTCTGCGTCCTGCATTGTGGGATATAGCCGCACATACCATTGGGCGACACAAGAAGTAGACCCTATGTTTAGTACAGCCCAACACATGTATTGTGTCATACCTGCATATAGGTGCAGTGGTACAGGTGTGCATTGTACCAGGAGTATAGAGGTTTCATCTAGTATACAAACCTGTCAACATGTATCTCAAACACAATCACCTGTGACTATGCATTCAGCTCAACATAACTTGGACTGAAGACCTATGTGGGAATATGAGGTGTTTGTCTACCACAAATCAACAACAGCCCCACTAGCTCAGCTCAGGTCAATGCTATCTATTTTTTAGGAAAATATTACCAGAAACATCAACTCTGCTTTGAAAATCATAGTTTCTTTGAGCAGTCGTCTATCGCACTTATTTTATAGATATTGATTGCAATTTATTAACACAATCAAAATCTAGAAATAAAAAGTGTTGATTCAATAAAAACAAAAGCATCAGGCAAGGCTAGAACTCAGTTACCCTGCATTATGAGTCCAGTGTTCTAACCACTCTAACCTACCCTATTCTGGACAGGATACATATAGGGTGTTCAATTCCCCAAACCCATTCACAATGTATGCTGACCAGTAAGACCACAGCTCCCTCTAGTGTTTCATCCATACATAACAGGGACTCCTTTCCATTCCCTTCCCATCATACATAGGGCAGAAGACCAGTCTAGGATGCTAGTAATTAACTCTGGAACCAGTATGACTGACAGGGGGTTTGCGTCTATTATTGTGGTGCCAACTAGTGGAAGAATTAGGAACTAATATGAAGTTGGTCGAATTTTCCCTTTAAAAATTTGACTCTTTTGAAAACCCTAATTGAAAACTCAAAGTCCAGTTAAGACAGGAAATAAGGATGGAATACTGTTGTCATTGAACCAAAGATCACACTGGCACAGGTTTTTTAGTGTTTATACCTGCCAGGGGGTTGTTTCATAGTTGAAAGTAGCATGATTCTGTCACCATTTTTTTGTAACTACTGAGAAAACAGGGTTTGTTTTTTTTAAATTAAAATATCAGGAAAAATAGAAAAAAAATATTTCGTGAAAACTGGCACAGGAGAAGTTGTATTTGTTTATGGTCTTCCCTTATATAGATTTAATAAGGCATTGATAAGACTCTAGTAGAAATGGGAGCAAAAAAATGATTTCAAAAAGTCCCTTCAGTAAACAAGTTTAAGTACTCTATGGAGCCGTTAGGCGATGGAGAAGTTGATCCATGGTATTACTTGACTCATTAATATTCCATCAGCGGGATAGGGAGTGATCACTTTTTAAAAACGGGGTTGGCCATGGTGGATACATGTACAGGGAGTAATGCTTGGTCCCTTTCAGTAAAGGTAGGTAAAATCTCCACCCCACCTCGCCTCGGCCAGCGTCTACTGATACCATTCCAATTGCCTGGAATCAGTTCTACACTCAATTGGATGCGTATTCCATTTCATTGTTTTATCGCCCCCTTTGATCTAGATGAGAATGAAATTGAAGCGGGATGTGTATTCACTCTCCAACTGATGTTAGGTGGTACATAGTAGTATTGCCTGTGCTGGGAGAAGGAGTTCGCCGGCTGGGGTCGATGACGACTCAGAGTAAGCCATGACGTACTAATGATGGGCTGGAGAGGGCGAGCCTGACGCCCACCCCGATCAGTGGGTCGAAAAAAAGTTAATGCCCCCTGAACGCTGTTAAAGAAACCCCACTGATGTAGCCTATAAACAAAATTAACATTGAGATTGTATCTCTAAAATACTGTAATACCTCGCGTATCTCTAAAATACTGTAATACCTCGCGTATAAGGTGTGCCTTAGGCTTATACACAAGGATGGAGCGCTACTGCACCTTATAGGATCAGCAGAAGTTGGGATGTGCCTTATACTTTATAGGCGGGGATATATTGTATAGAACAATAGGCTTCTAAAGCTTCAAAATCTTTCAACTAGCTGCACCTTATAGGATGTGCCTGAGGTAGGGGTGCACCGTATACGCTAGGTGCGCCTTATACGTGAGGTATTATGTTAATCTTTGAAACAACTAAAGAGAATATCCATTAAGGTGGCTGGCGGGGATTGTTAGTTCAGCATTTGGACACCAGGGGTCTCTGTGCTACATTGGCATTATGGATAAACGAAATGTGCAAAATACTGGGAGGCCTGGTATGGATTTGAACCCTGGATCTTCTGTGAGTAAGGCAGAGACAGTACACATGAGCCATGGGGGCTACTGTATATGGCCACCTAGAAAAGACTATATAAACTAGATGTCACTATTCTAACCATATCCTTTCATTTATTATTTCAATCATCCAAAACATTAGAAATATGCCTGGGACCCTATGTCAATATTGTATCTACTGAATAGATATGCTGAAAATCTAAGTGCCGAAGGAATTATGAAAAGATTTAATTACTTTTGGATATAAATCTGGGGATTTATGTGACAAATCACTACATGATCCTATAAAGGGGTTGAATCCGCTGTATCTCAAAAATATGCATGGGACCACCCTACTATTTTTGCACGTATGATAAGTACAAGTCATTATGGGTTTATGGTGTGAATTTTGCGAAAATCTAATTAATTTTAGTCTATCCGCGCCAGCCACCTTAAGAACCATATCATATCTGATATCATTCATTAACAAGGGCAGAGCGAGGCTAGATTCTTCCATTTTTAAAATTTGCCTCCAGCACAGATTAGGTCTATTCAGACAAGAAACACTTAATAATTTCTTGTGCAATGAGTGATTTCCCTGTGTTAGACCTCAGTATTTCAGATATTTTTCACCACCTCCAGCAATCTCATTCTGATCCCAATTAGCAGGTCTATTCCCGGTAACAGGATTAAACAGAGCTAAGATTTCTAACAGAAGATCAGTGGAAGAAGGACAGTTACGATAATACCAGTACAGTGGCGGCGCAGCATGCGGAAAAAGTGGGTGTGGTGGTGGTTGGGGGGGGGGGCTAATCTATATTGGTGGAGTTGGAGGGGGCGATAATATTCAAATTTGGTTTTAGCTTAGCATATTGTGAAAAGATTTGCAGCTTAGGCCACACTAACTAAAAAAAGGTCTATAGATTTGAAATTCAAGAAAATGGTACGGGAGGGCGAAATTTTGATTTTCGCTTCCTAGAATTTCATTTCTCTCTGTCATCAAAAATGTGGAGAGTGCGATTTTTTTAGTGGACTTTAATCATTCCAATGAGGAGTCTGCCATTTCCGAGTCTTTCCTAGTTCATATACTGCCTCTACACGTCTGGAAAAAAAGATGTAAAAGGCCAAATCTTCATAAAATGATGCGGGCACTATCCAAAGACAATTTCTTTAAATAATAATAATAATAATAAAAAAAAAACACGCTAGGCATTCAGGCCCCAAAAAGTGTTGGGGATGAAACATCCTCCATCCCCAACGCCTGATATAGTGTTTGGGTAGGGGTGGGGGCCGAGACACACGCCCCGCACCCCATCACTCCGCCGCCAGTGATTAAATCTGGAACATTAATGTCTTTCTCTAAAATTAATGATGCTGGTGATACCGATAGTACATTGTATAAAACCTCGGCAATGTTCTGCTCCTAGAAATATTACATATGGTAATTCCTACCTGAGACTCAGAGAAGACGGTGTATGAACGATGCTTGCACATGTATTTTGTTCTCAATCAAAATAGTACCGGTATGTAAATTCATTCTAGGCATTTCATTCACAGGCAATGCTACGTCTCATAATTCATAAGGACGGCAGCGATGTAAACTCCATCTTAGCTGTTCATTGTCTTCTAAAGTAGCGTTGGCCCTGTATACTGAGGGAGGATCTATATTATAAGTATGAAGACCCATGCACCTAATACAGGTCACAAATCAAGTAGGAGCTTCAATGACTAGCCAGTTTCGGCATGCTACCAGTTTAATTTGTAACGTTCATTACTCCTTGCAATACTAATATGCTTCTTTGTGTGACGCATGTTGTGCCTGGGGTCTACAATATCCAAGGTGGCAATTAGAAACGTCGCGGCAAAGGAAATATAAGGCTCAAAGCAGTAATTGTTAATTGGTGTGTGAGTGTGTGTGAGTGTGAGTGTGTGTGAGTGTGTGTGAGTGTGTGTGAGTGTGTGTGAGTGTGTGTGTGTGAGTGTGTGTGTGTGTGTGTATGTGTGTATGTGTGTATGTGTGTATGTGTATATATAAATGTTTTATTGTGATATCCTAACCGTTACATAGGATATCTATCTTTATGTTCCCGTTAGATTCCTGGTAATGGTGCCGGTATAATGATGGAGGTTAGAATGGTATGATGGGTGTGAGAGTAGAACAGAGGCGTAGGAAGCAAATCTTCATTGGGGGGCCCAGCGGGGTCCCGATTTGAACACCTTGAATTATCGGCTCGAGCGTGATGATGCCTATACATACCCATAATAGAATTTAATAGAAAAGTATTTTTGGTGAATTTTAGATCTGATTTGAGGTTCAGGGCTCCATTTTCCCTATCCCTTTAACCCATTGAGGGCTAGCATCAACTATAGTCGACACCATGGTAGGCCTAGCATCGACTATAGTCGACACCATGGCAGGCCTAGCGTCGACTATAGTCAACGCCAGTTATATAGGATTAATATAGGAATTGAAAATAGGCTCGTCCTCTAGGTACTATACTTTTTTCAGAGGCCATCCCGATGGCCAGGGCAACAAATTTTGCTCTGCCCTTAAAGGGTTAACATATTAATCTAATTTGGGATGGAATGTTTTAGCTGCTTTTCCATTTCATTATGACTTCTTGGTAAATTTTTTGGGGGGCCCAGACATAATCAGGCCCCCCCCTCCTTTATGATTGGGGCGCCCAGGCCCCCCTGCCCCCCCCCTTTTCCTACGCCCCTGTAGAAGAGGTACAGTAAAACATGGAAGTTCCATTACTGCTAGTAGTACGCTTTGCTAAACAGACATGGAGACATCTGTGTAGATCTGATTACCCCGACACCCATAACACACAGCACTCACACAGAACATCACAGACCTCACTCTACATTGGGATCAACGTACAGAGAAGGCTAGATTCCATGCTGAGAATCTATACCATATTTTTGTACATGTACTTCCTTCACAAAAACCACACCCACACATTAACCTCGCCTCCCATGCAGAGAGAGAGAGAGAGAGAAGAGAGAGAGAGAGAGAGAGAGAGAGAGAGAGAGAGAGAGAGAGAGAGAGAGAGAGAGAGAAAGAACCCTTTTTGTCTCCCTACGCAATCGGTCATGGTGCTATGTGAAATGATGATAAAAAAAAGACAGCACTATATATTATGCTCTTTACTTCCATAATATGCGTCACTATAAACGGCGCTTAAAAACACAACGTTATTAGTCAGTGATAAGAGTAGGCAGGTGGGTAACACGGAACACAGATGGTTTCACCAATCTCAGGCATAAGCACATTTTTTTTTTTTTTTTAAGATAGGGAAGGAAATAGAGAAAGGACACAGGGGGATGCGCTGCAGAATGAGGTATGTTTCCTGCATAATGGTGGTATTCACAATTGGGCGGTGTTTGGGTGATTGCCTCTATTATCGGCCAGTCTCCAGGTCTACTGATGACCACTATCGGACCACTGACCAGGACTGGGAATTTGACCCTGCTCATCAACACAAATGTCCCCTTAAATCGATTTAATCCACTCCGAACTAAAGTTCCAAATACCAAGTAGCATTAACAATTTGGCTATACAAAAGTTGTGATTATATTCAAGTCAATTCACAGGGGTTTGAAGTTGATCGAATACTCTTTGATGGACATGTACTGTAGCATGTAATATTGCTCCATTTTTGTATTCCTTCTTTTGGATCCTCTCACCTCTCTAGCCATCCTCATTGTATAGTAACCCCATACAGCCTCTTACGTCTGAGCGCGACTATGGAAACCATATTAGCCCTACTGACTACCAGGCGAGAAATACACTCGGTCCATTTCCATATACTACTACCACTACATGCATATGAGTGCCAATACCTATACGCCATACAGAATTGTGAACTTATAACATTACATAATTGTTATCGGCAACATACCCAGGAATGCTGACCCAGAGAGAAGAACGATGAAAACTTACGATTTTGGATACCTTCTCCAGAAAAATTAGCATAATTCATCTCTACAATTGGACCAGGACTTCCTGGTACACTTTCTTCTATAAAGGTCATTGGATTAGCCCAAAGTTGCTCGAACGACGACAGTGGAATGTATCTACTGATACTCCTTATTTTAAGTTGTTTATGTCTTCAGTACATTGAGACCATTGGGCCTAGGCTAGAGCTAGGTGTATGCAGTTGGGAACGTTATGAGTCAAATGAATAGATCATACAATTGTTCCATTTCGTTCAATAAGATACTTTGGGACACACCTCACTGCTGTAGTTTACATGTTTAGTCACTCTACAGGTGTGTAAATCTACAGGAATCAGTCTTACCTTTGGTAGACAAGAGTACGCTATAAGAATTAGAGAAGGGTATGGTGGCTACCCTGACAATGTGACTGTTAACACTATTATAGCCTATCGTGGACAGCAGGACAGGCCTACAGGAGGCTTGATAAGGGCAGAAGACCTCCGGGGTCTCATCATTATTACTCTGAGCAGTCAGCACAAGTGAGAGATGGGTTAGGGTGTAGGAGTAGCGGTCCACGAAATAAACAGTGTATGTTGCTTGGAGCGGATTATTTGGGTCGAGCTAGATGTTTGCTAGTTTATACGAGAGATATAAAGGTATCTTTATGTCTCTGGTTATAATAGTCTAAAAGGTCCGAGCCAAATATTCGTTATGCTCGTCCAATACTGGCTACATAAATCGAGTCTATATCTCTGCCTATATGCCGCACCCCAAGGATCCCAAAGCAGTTTGGTTTCTCCAAGCATATGATCTAATCTTTCTTCCGAAGGTGAAAATGAATCTGTAACTCAGTTATCAAAAGTAACAATTATTGAAAATAACAATTCGCATTATTAGCAGCGCCTTATACACGAGTGAGTGAGTGAGTGAGTAATAGATGTTTAACGCCATTTCGACAGCTAAGGTCATATTCATGGCGAGAACGACATTACACAATGTCACAGAGGAATGTATCAGTGCCTGTGCATATGTGCACCACACACATCCAGAGGGGATAGGAAAAGGAGAAATAGACCCTTTTAAGTGGGCTAGGGAAGCCCCACATGGGATCTGAAGCCAACTGATAATAGCCATAGATAAAGGCAGCTCAGTATTAGGTTTTATTAACCAAGTGTGATAGCAAAGATATGAGAAGAATGAATAGATCAATAAATCTATACAGATTACAGAAACCACTCAAGTAACCACTCATTTAGAATTCCCTCTATTGAGGTTGCCCATAATCCTTTCTGTTCTAGGAAGTTTCCTGTTAATTACCATAAGTAGGTCAGTCACGTGACCTAGTCTGGCCAATGGCATTAGTCACGTGACTGACCTTCTTATGGTAATTAACAGGAAACCTCCCAATCTCCTTTGCGTCGTCACTGGAACTATTCTGTGACTCTGCCCCCAGCTCCGCGGTGGTAAGTAATCTTGACAAGCAATCTGCCCCCTGATAGCCTCTTATCTACCACTCAAACATTAACTTATCTGATGAAGTTTTAGTTGGAAAATATCTATATACAAAAACCTAAGTCAAAAACCTTTAAGAACTTATGTTATGAATGATTTCTCCAAGAAAATAGTTCTGTGGACTGATGATGGGGTGTTGTTAGACCCAAACATAAACATGACCATTTGTTTCTACATGGCACCTAAAAATATTGGCCTTCAAAAGACAAAGTTTTAGGCATATATATAGAAAGGGCATTTAGTATTCACAACTATGTAGTATAGTTGTAGTATATGAATAACAATAACAATATAATCATTAGTGGATACAAAGAGTGATATCTGGAGTTTGACAGCAGTGGCAGTTGAGGTGAGTTGGGGGTGGAGTCAGTTTAAAATGTGACTTACATCAGGACTATTTATAGCCCAGACCAGAGATAAGGACTGCATCAGACGTTCAAGGGCCCGCCAGATTGGAAACCTCCTAAAACAGAAAGGATTATGGGCAACCTCAATAAAGGGAATAACAGCTCACTAGTGGTACACTCCACTACACCCTCCACCAAGGCAACTTCACACTGGAGCACATTTCCAGACATTCAAGACATTCCCCTCCTTGGTTGATTAGATCCAATCCATATTTAAACTACATTTCACTCTTCTCAAACCTAATTCATCTTTCCTCTATCGATCATTTGACCCCTTTGCCTGGCGAACGAATATGACTCCTCCTCTTACTGGTACTAGTAGCTAGCTACAAGTCGCTCAGGGCAAGTCTGCTTTTAAGCAGTTTATTTTTAAAGGGTTCGTTACCATGGTTACAAAATGGGGCGGCTTCCGGTTGAGAATAGCGTTGCTGGATGGAAGTTCCTGGAGACTGGATGGCATTATTTAAGCAATATATTGGGTAGTTGTGGTACATAGGTCTTTGCCCTGACCGGCTAGTAGTGTTAAGGTTAGTAGTACAGCAGTGCAAGAAGCACAATAGAGATACAAAATGCCCTTTGTGACCTCTGCATCCACTGTCCTATTTCACCTGGAACTACATTACTGCCTCCATGCACAACCTACCATTGCTTCCCGGCCAGTCTAGATATACGTGACACCCAAGTTTAGTTGGAGGAGACAACTATTTCTCATGGAAATTATATAAAATCGGCCTACGGAGGTTCAGTGTGTCTTACAAACTGTAAATGACACTTAGCGTACACATTCAAATTCACCTGATTTGCCTAAAATTGTCCAATGCCATTTCAGTGTAGGAGCGTACTCATCAAAGTTCTGGGGGGTGACACGAGTAATTGTTATATAAGATAGTGAGAGCATAGCTCTTGTAAACTGCTGTCCACGATGTTCAATAAATTATACCACCCGCGTAGCAGCCAATCTAAGACGGGGACTGCTGGGGAGGGAGGGAGCGTTCCGGTTGGGCAACGCGCATCTAGGGCAGACCGGACAGCGACCGGACCAAGGGGGGTATGAGCTCCCATTCTAATTCAATGTAAGTTCGCTCCACCGGCCAAAATGACCAGTCAGGCCCCTGCTATAGCCGTCTAGATGGACGACAAGGGTGGGAGGGGAGGGAGAGACCAGTTGGATTCTATACTTGATTTCCAAATACCCCTATACAAATTCTTTATGGTCGCTGAGATAGAGTGCATCATGCCAATCTGGGCATGATGCACCAATGAATCAATGCCTATTTCTCAGCAGTTTGTCTACAGATTTCAACATGTAATACATCAATTTAAAGGTTTTCAACCATGCCGATTCCATTTTTTTAACTTTTAGATCCATATTCCTGATGGATTCAGAGATAGAGTGCATCATGCCAATCTGGGCATGATGCACCAATGAATCAATGCCTATTTCTCAGCTGTTTATTGACAGATTTCAAAGAGTAATATATCGATTTTAATGTTTTTATGCATACTGATTCTATTTTTTCAACTTATAGACCCATGTTCCTGATACTTGTTGAGTTAGAGTGCATCATGCCAGGCAAAGCATGATGCACAAATGAATTAATGCCCATTATTCTGTAGTTTATTAGCAGATTTGGACATGTAGTATATCGATTTCAAGATTTTCAACCATGCCGATTCCATTTTCAGAGATAGAGTGCATCATGCCAATCTGGGCATGATGTACCAATGAATCAACCCACATTTTCTCTGCTGTTTACCAATAGATTTCAAAGTGTAATATATCAATTTTAAGGTTTTCCCCATGCCGATTCCATTTCTCAAACTTTCACATGCATATTCCTGATGGATTCAGAGATAGAGTGCATCATGTCAATCTGGGCATGATGCACAAATGAATAAAATGTCATTAATCTTTTTAATGTCAATACTTAGGTGTCAGTAGGTGTCAGTAGTTAATACTTGCAAGCATATGAATTCTAAAAGAGACCAATGGAACATATCTATATTATATTGAACAGTAGCAAGATACTGCATAATTATGCTAATCATGCAAATAATATGCGCAGATATGAAATGTTTGGTATCAATCTGGGGTGTTTTGTCCCCCTAAAGAACATGCCCCCTTAAAAAATTTGTTTTGGAAAAGAATAAGCGAAATAACTTTTTTAACTAGCGTCACAACTCGTCAGATTTTATCACATGGCACTGGGAAAATGAATAACTTTTCCATGTGTAGTGTGACGACAGGGCCACCACCCTGCTGGGTTTACGAATGCACCCAGGGACGGATCAGGCCACTCCATCAGCCAATCAAAGAAAGGGACGCGGGGTCAATGCGTCCGCCTAACTGCCTCAGCGGCGTAGCAGCCAATCAAAGACGGGGACCGCGGGGGAGGGAGGGAGGCGTTCCGCTTGGGCAATGTGCGTCTAGGGCAGACTGGACAGAGACCGGACCAAAGGGGGTATAAACTCCCATTCTAATTCAATGTAAGTTCGCTCCACCGGCCAAAAACGACCAGTCAGGCCCCTACTATAGCCGTATAGGGTGGGAGACGAAAAGGGTGGGAGGGGAGGGAGAGACCAGTCAGATTCTATACTCGATTTCTGACGATCCGGATTCCAGGTAAACGGCTCCTTCCAGTATGCTTCTAATAAAACTGCTGTCTCGAGACAGCAGTTTAATAAGGCCTTAGTTGGTTTGATTATCAGCCAATGAAATGACACCAACTATTCACTGCGGTCCTCTCGGGGGCCAACTGGTACCCATCTGATAGGTGTTATCAGTAGAACTCGCTGATAACAAGCTTCAGTAATGGCAGCGCCCATGGGACAACCTGCTAACTCGGAATAGGAACTACTGCCAATCAACTCTCAACCCACTATGTCCTATCATTAAACAGTATCTGCAGATATCTTCTCTTTCCTGCTTCAAGTATCAGTTGAATATTGATGACATATACTGCTAATTAAGTACAGTGGACTGATAAGATGGGATTGGCTTCTAATGAAAGTTTCCTGGCAAAACAACACGGACGTCATGATCGAAATACAAGCTCTACGACATTTATTCTTCCTTTCTCTTTCTGTATCAAGGACCTTTTTCTTTCACAGGAGGTCTTGCTGTTGAAAGGCCTTTCTCCTGAGGCACTGCAGTGTGTCCCTCAGAATCCATAGTCCATTGTTATCACATGAACATTGTTCGAAGTCTCTGATAGAATCAAACGTAGTGTGAAGACAAACTGGGATGCAGATATTCTGACAAGACATTCCTTCATCCAGGCTCTGACAGCAGAACGAGGGAAAGGCATCAGCAGACATATTAACACATACACCATTCGTGTAATAACATGAGATGCTTAATGGCTATTATCTTTCCAAACTACATGTTTGACCGCAATTAGGCTTCGTTTGAAAACCTGGCCAATTAACCCAAGATTCACCCCTCGAATATCCAGCGAGGAATTTTATTAGTATTCAATATATCGACTTAAACTCTGAGAGTCACAACGCTCCACAATTGTCTCCTTTTGGCCCTTTGTGCACTGCTGACTGTCAAAGTGGTACCGGCAATTAAGTCTTGGGAATGCCTTTTTTTTTTAAATTCAATTCGACGTATTGAACAACTTGTCATGCCACCTGCTGTTTCGCCATCAGCCTGGTAGAAAGGGGTGGAGAGACAGTGGAAGGGAGGACGGAAAGAATGACAGATAGGAAAGGAGAGAGTCAAGAGCCAAAGAGAGCAACAGGGGGATGTAGAAACGCAGGTGGTGACATTTTTCAGATTTACTTTTGCAATTGAGCTGGTCTTCTGGGTTGTACTGTGCATGAACACACACAAGGATTGTTTCCTTGTCAATGCACTAGATACATTGTATACCTGGTAGTCAGGTAGCGGGATGGATTATCAACCAATGAAGTAAATCCCCTTATATTTGCTGCAGAATTCTTAGTGAGCAACTGGTACCCATCAGATAACTCTTATCAGTAATCTCACAAAGATAAAACGCAAATGTGAGAAGGAAGGATGAAAAAAAAACTCTCTGATCCCAAGAGTATGTTATGTTAAGCTCAGTACCAGTCAGAATAGAAAATGAAGGTCTTCAGAAATAGGAAATTCAGGCAAAGGGTCCATCAGACAGCCTGTGGTAAGTACTCCGTCCACATCCTCTCCCTGAGTGAAGGTGGAACGGTTGGACATTTGTGTTTTGTGTCCAGCGCCAGCTGACACTCAGTTATCGGACTTCCTCTCACTCTAGACCTATTAGATTTAGTAGAGTCCTCAGTGCAGCCTCTCTACACCTCAGGCTGAATACAACCTGGTGCGTGTGTCATCTCAGACATCACTACGTCCCTAAAGCAGATTTACATTTCATGGAAGGTCAGAACCGAACGTGTCTACAATGATAATGACTGCTCTATAGGCTTCTAGTATTCAATATTTGGACTTGAGAGATGGAGGCTGTGAAGGCACCTATAGAGTCCGTCTCCTGTGCTACTGTGAATACAAGGTGTTCTATACCTATAGTGTCCGTCTCCTGTGCTACTGTGAATACAAGGTGTTCTATACCTATAGTGTCCGTCTGCTGTGCTACTGTGAATACAAGGTGTTTTATACCTATAGTGTCCGTCTGCTGTGCTACTGTGAATACAAGGTGTTCTATACCTATAGTGTCCGTCTCCTGTGCTACTGTGAATACAAGGTGTTCTATACCTATAGTGTCCGTCTGCTGTGCTACTGTGAATACAAGGTGTTCTATACCTATAGTGTCCGTCTGCTGTGCTACTGTGAATACAAGGTGTTCTATACCTATAGTGTCCGTCTCCTGTGCTACTGTGAATACAAGGTGTTCTATACCTATAGTGTCCGTCTGCTGTGCTACTGTGAATACAAGGTGTTCTATACCTATAGTGTCCGTCTGCTGTGCTACTGTGAATACAAGGTGTTCTATACCTATAGTGTCCGTCTGCTGTGCTACTGTGAATACAAGGTGTTCTAT
Organism: Acholoe squamosa; assembly: GCA_949317995.1. Lineage (NCBI taxonomy): Eukaryota > Metazoa > Annelida > Polychaeta > Phyllodocida > Polynoidae > Acholoe > Acholoe squamosa. Next base: position 46,506,574 of record OX439037.1, read on the forward strand.
ACCTATAGTGTCCGTCTCCTGTGCTACTGTGAATACAAGGTGTTCTATACCTATAGTGTCCGTCTGCTGTGCTACTGTGAATACAAGGTGTTCTATAGGAATTTACGATGAAGAGAATCGCATAGCATTGAATATAAGAGTATCATGATCGGAGAAGTCTCTATGCCTATGGCCTATACTCATTCGATCTACAAAGTAATATTTGAATCTAGCAGCACTTCTAGCAGAGACTTCCGGAAGGCTATATAGTTTACGGTACACCGTTGTCAAAATACAGATTTAAAAGAGAAACTAACGAGTATTGGTGCACAAAGCTAGCATGAGTTTCAGATTGTTGGCTTCGGATAATGATTCTGAAATGAAAGCCTCTGAAACATATCTGCAATGAAAGGAAATGCCATGAGGTACAACAAGAAGCCGACACACACTGAGAGCTGTGAGACAGTAAGGCAGGTGTTACAGGAAGCCGTGTGAACAACAGGCTGTTATATAGGAACCTAGCGGAATATAATATTGACCAATGAGAGATTTCCTTTCATTCAGTGCCGACTTTTCAGGGTGCATTACGTAATACCTGGTACCCATCAGCTCGCTGTTATCAGTCCTTATCTCGCAAGGTATCAGCTTCAGCAGGGGTCAGCCCACTAAGGAATCCGCTAAGTGGGAATAGCATTGACTATCCTTTTCTATTCGTCACGATTACCTAGCAATATCTCACCAAAAACAAAAGCACACAGACACGTGTGATCTTGACCTATTAATTATTAAGTCTAATCTACATGGACAGCAGCTTTTTGGCGCACCAGAGAAGTCAAGAATCAATGCAATCCCTTGTACATATAGGAGGGAAAGGGGCGATTCTAATACCCTAGCAGTCCCGCAATATCAGCAGCTTTAAGCCAACATAAAATTTATAAAATCATAAACGCGATCAGTATGTATATCACTGCATGCTAAAGGTCGATAAATGAAATAAGAGTTTCGCCATACATCATGTTTTGTAATCATTAGGCAATAAAGCCAAATTAAGAGTGCATGGCAATTTAAGTTCTGCTAGGGAGCAGAACTTAGGATGGACGTATTGTATAAGTAGGGTCTGTGTATCACTGTATGTGGAGGACCTGATAGACACGTCATCTTTGTGGTACGGCATACAGCCAATTACCTCCAGCCATCTTTCCTGACACGTTTCTGGCAATTATAGCGACAATAGAATTGATTTGCCACAAAGGGGGTGGATTTCAGACTATCATTCCAGTCCACGCATTAGGTTTTCTTCGCAGCACAGACTGTAAAAGCTCCTTCTTCAGAGCCTCTTACAATTTACCCACTGCCATCTTGGAACTATAACTAGCCTGAGTGATTTTCAACCACTACACTGAAAAAAACTGTATCTGACAAAAAGACATGTATATCCATGTCAAGTTAGATTTGACATGGAGAGCACGTCACTGGGACATGTGCACATATGTCACCATGACACCTGAAGCATGCCTTACACCTCCTACTATTTGACATACCTTGAAATGCCATGTCAATATTCGGGCTGCTTCGCCGCAGGGCCCGGCATGTGGATAATCAATTTCTTACGTTGAAATGTTATGATATTAAGCTTTTAACCTATACATCCTTTAGTATATGGTTTCCAGGATTATTCTTGACAAGTTTCAGTGTCATTCTGGTTTATATAGAGGCCAAAAACCAACAAATTCTTTTAAATCCAAGCTATTAACCATGCCGGAGCGTGTTGACACTGTAAAAGTAGACCAGATGTCGGTGCCTGACCTAGTTACGTGTCAAAGGTCAGCAAGCCGCAATGGCAGGTGCCAAGACGTATCGCTATGGAAAATCATTGGATTCTTATTTATTTCAAACGAAATGGAGAATTTAGGCATGGCATGCTCATTTAGGATATCTAAGGATGTTTCCCTGTTAATAACTCAACATGGCACCGTTGAATTCTATGCTAACGAGGTGTGCAAACATCAGGTATGTCAAACTCATTTTTCAAATACTTGATTTACACCATCACCTGGTGAGAGTGATTTTGTTATTGTCGTGTCTTGGGTAGTCCTCTAGTTTAGACTATCCCTACCCACAAGATGACACCGGGCAATTCTTTCCTTTCTACAAAAACATGCCATTTTCTCATTACAAACAACCATACAAACAATAACTTTGAAAATTGAAATAATGCCATGTTTTTCCCATATTCAAAGTAGCCTCGGTCATATGGAAATAACAACGCAGTTATGAATTTAGTCCCTTAAAAAACTAGTACAATATTACGGACTGAGACGTGGGGCTTGTCCTGAGGGCTGAGATTTTTGTTTGTTTGTTTAGTTTTACGTCCGGGGGCCATCGAGGAACTCAGACATTCAATGAGGGCTGAGAGGATACTATATAGAAAATGATGGAGAACGTGGTTGAGGAATGTGGGGCTACACTTTTAACAGACATGTCTTCTTAAAACCCAGTGAAGTAGTGAGTTTTTGTAGCTTCGGGGAGCTGGGCTCCAGCAGTGTTATTTTTCCGACACCAGCTCCATGCTCCAAGCATTGCCAATAACTCACCACTTTAGGGCCGCTTAAAGACCTCCATGAACCCAACCAAAGAGGATTATAAAATACCACAGGAGCGAGGAGCAGCAGGGTCTAAGATGTGCTTGGCAGTTGAGTGGACTGAGCTCTTCACCAATTACATCAGGAGGGGCGATGAGCACCTACGAGCAGCTCTGTTTGCTGCGTGACACAGACTCAGCCTGCATTGCATTGTGGATCCTGAGAATAGCTAGATTCATGGTAATACTGATAACTTCGCCCCATTCAGGAATTTGTTGATCGGGTGAACTTTGAGACTGTAAAAATAGGATAAGGGCGAGTATGAGGATTAAAATTCAGATCTGTATATGCATTTCCAGAAATTGCCACTCTAACTAAATTTATTGATGGTATTCAAATAATCTCTGACCCCTAAATCAGTCAGAATGTATTTTCAGAAGACTCTTAACTGAACCTTTATTGATAATATATTTTAACTAGGTTTTGCCTGAAATTCTCTTTAGAATTCCTGTATCACTGAAAATTAAAAAAAAATAGCTCTAAGGGACTTTAAACTGACCGGTTGGAACCATGCATCCTCCAGGCAAAAAGAAATGTCACCGCCATCACTCAGTCCTATAAAAGATAAAAAGAAAGTTGGTGGCACGTGGTATTAATGACCTCATATAGTCCTCCCTGTTTGTTGATAGTGCAGGGTGCTGCCGACAGAGGGATCTAATTTGATAGGAAGTGGGACTGCGTAGAGGAAGGATGAAGGAGATGGCATCAGCGTCTACTTGAGCTGCTCCAAATCTGCTCCTGCTGACAGAGGCAGAGACCAACTCACTAACTCCCCAGTGGAAGGAAGGTTTCATCGTGCGGGTCTGAGTGATGTATGATCAACATGTTATTGGGGAATTCAACCTTTCCAACAACATGAGTGGGACCATGTTCCATGAACTTCTAACAATTTGCTAGATATGTGTGGGATATTGTCGACCTCCCATGTATGGGAGTAAGCATCCCTAACAATATAGATTTCCAGATAGGGGTAGTTCTTCATTTAGCCCAGGTGACAGTGGTACCAGCTGTATGAGATTTTACAAAGTAGGAATGGCTGTGGCAGATTAGAACGCTCTAGATGATTACTTATAGGGTGAGGACATCTACTAGGACCAAAGAACCATTCAGGACTAGTGAGTCTTCAGTGGCATCAGAAGATGAGGGAGCCAGGGTGTATCGCTGATGTTGTAGGTGGTAGAGATGGACTGTACACTGAGGCCCAAAACAATTGTTTGTTTCCAGTAACATGACTTGAAAAGGTAGGATCGGTAGGTCGGATTTCTTTTTTTTTTAATTATCATTTTTTTAACATATGTATAGGAAATGTTAGGGCACATATCAATGGATGTATCAAATTCTTTGATTTAATTGCAAAATAATGATGAAAAAGGTTGACAACTGTGAAGGGGAAGAATATGAAAAGGAAAATGGATGAAAAAAATATAAAAATCCTCAAAAAGGTATGAACACTTTCTAAAAATTAAGAGAAGTTCCTAAAAAAAAAAAGAGTCGCAAAAAACTTTTTTTGGCCCTGTTTTACTAGGGTCGGTCGGGTTGCTAGAAACACAACTTTTTTTTTTGGGGGGGGGGCTGAGTTATTTGGGACGGATGTTTTGTAAGATGCTAGATAATATTTCGAGAAATTGGTTCAAATGTCAGGAGTGGGACATACATGTGTTCTGTCTGGACGCCATGTTTTAAATTTCAATTAAGAAAAGCAAGGATGGGTGAAGGAAGCTGGTCATGCTGGGAGCAGCTTTTACCAAAGGGGACCAGGAAGGACTGAGGGGATATTCATTACCTGCACCTGGTGAGATGTGTGGGGTCCGCTCTCTGATCCCACACAGTCACAGTAAAGGGTATCCTGGTCTTCTCACCGTAACCAATATTGCTGTATAATGACTTGCCTGTTATTACCAAGCTAGTACCGCATGAAAGAGTTATCCGTCTGGATAATGTCAACCCGGTGGTGATTTGGAACATCAACTTCCACAAAAAGTGAAGGGCTTTGTGAGACACTATTCAGTTACATCAATTTTGTCCTATTGTACACAGCAAGCTCTCATATTGTGGCAGGACTACACTTTGGTCATTAAAAGCAGATGGTGGCGCTGAGTCCTTTCTGTATACAGCTGGGGCATCATGAAGGCGGACCGTCACTGAAGGTACAGCAGTGTGGCTGGTCAGACTAAATGAGGCACTTACAGGCTTGGAGATACTGAGGGATGGAGATATGTGAGACGGCTTGGGGGGGGGGGGGTGTGGAGGTGGGGGGGGGGGTGAATGGCAGAGCTAGATGATACTAATGGAAGTTTCTGTAAGGGAGTGTAGAATACTACTCTGCTGTCTCTCAGATACACACCCTTTTTTACCATTAAATGGCATGATGCCGTTGTGTTCTGTTGTGGCCAAGATGCAACAATACAGTGCCATTTTAGCATTAAGTAATTCCGCAGTGGCGGTGTATCATGTCAACCATTCAAGTGTGCAGAGCTTAGCTATGTATTCATGCACGATGATGACTAAAACAACAGTATATTCAAGCACTAATATAGGGTCCGTAAATAGTTAGAGCTCTCATATGCTATCAGGTGGGAATAAGGCAATAGGAATGTTAGAGGAGCAGACAGTGTTACTTATCAAGTAGACTTATATCAAAGAGCCGGGTGGGATATCTTTCTGCAAGAAATACTGTCATCTGCTATTTGTGTCTTACTGATGTTAACACAATGGCAGCTGGGGTACCGAGGGAAATACACGCACGCTAGCAGTGAGATTGAGAAACTGTTAGCCTGAAAATCTTAGAAATGTCAGGATAACCATCTACTGCCCTACGCCCTTTTAAGCATGTAACGTTTAACCATGTTAAGGTTTGGAAATAATAACCAACGGGTAGGGTCAACATTAAAATGGGAAAGGGGCAAATCCAACTTCCCATAGGCTGCAAGTATACCAATGCCATTCAATTGGGAAAGGCATTATAATATACTCAATATTACTAGTGATTATTTAGATATAGAGGCAAGAGCTAGACAAAGGGTGGGGATGGGATGGGATTGGTCCCTCTCATCTTTCTTCAAACAACCATTGATGTGAGTGTGCCAGATGTGAGTGTGCCACACTGATACTGAGCAGGTCGCGTTCGTCCAGCAGTAAACCGAGTAGCTCAGCTCGTCACGTCTGTTTGAGTTGATGGGTACCCACCATCCATCACATCCCACCCTTACAGGCCCGCCCCTGCCTGCCTTGTAAGGTGCGGCACTCCTTAGAGCTTACAATGCTCCAACTGCTAACACTCTATAGACAGACACACCGGGCTCTTCTACTGGGTCACCCCTTATAGGGTATAGAGAGGAGCCTGGTACTCCCCTATAGACAGCCATGTTAGCCATGTTTTCTCCTTGTAGCGTTTATGTAAGGTATGGTGTTCTTGGCTCCTTAGAACATCATACCTGCCTATCCCATGATATACATGTAGTTTATGACTTGCAGTCACCCTGTTTATCCCCTATAGAGACAGTATAGGCTAAGGCCCCACACCCTTGGATGTGCGCTGGCGGGGACACACTATTTACCCCCTTCAGCACATGTCTAATGATTGAGTCCCTATGTGAGGGGCAATGTGGGAGGAGTGGGGGGACAGAGAGAAGAGGCACAGAGGTAGGGGCGTGTTTGTGGGAAAGGTGAGGAACAGGGCAGTACACACACAATAGGCCTACCTCAGTCTCTACTTAGAGATTGAGACCTTCCAGTGTTTGGGGCATATTTATCAAGGGATACAGCCCTACCATTTATAGTGTAACCTAATTCTGCCCAAGCCGTGCCTTAATCGATCGTCACGCCTTTTCTCTCTTGTTTTTAGATTTCGAAGGGAAAGATTATGTGATTATGCTTCATGATTGCAAAAAAAAACAAACACACACACACACACACAAAAAAAAAACACCCCTAGAAAAAACAAAAACAAAACCGTCACATGAATTGGATCATACTTTCTATCATATATTTCCTTTCTTTAAATTACAGTCCATTTCCTCTTTAAAGAAAGGCAAATAATGATTTCACTTACACATTCTGGCAAACCTTTTCAACGATGAGCCTCGATTACTTGGTTTTATGATTTTTCCACGGTTATTAAATGCCCTGAAGCCGTTTTACCGGTTTCAGACCGATACCCGAAAAACGTGGGGTCCCGACAGAAATCAGTGAATGTTGGATTTCAGACCCCTTGGGTTCTTTACCTTTTTTCACTTTTTACCACGAGTGGCATTTGAAAAGACTCATGCACTACATCCTTCCTGCCTAATTTCAGTGTGTTCCTTTGAGGGTTGGACCACCAAATCCCCGTCCCCACCGACACCTTATCTCCCGGTCCCTGCCAGTCTCACCCTGCTCCTGTCAATGGAACAGGTTAAGGTGCCAAGGGACGCCTGGCACCACGGGAGAAGGGTACAACTGGGGTCTGGCATGAACTGAAGAGTTATTGCCACTGCTCAGTAAAATGTCCCCATTTCTACTAGCAGAGATTCATTGGCAGAAAACAAATACTAAAAATCTAAAAGTGGAAAATTTATCATAAGTTCTTAGGGATTGACTCGAATTTTTCCCTGTATGGTTAGTAAATGGAATGGTAGCAGAAATTTACAATCTGAAATAATCATTACACAGTGGTGATTTTGTATATCGCGGAACTCATGTCGAATCCTACTTTTATATATACAATACAATTACTGAGACGTTAGTCAACTGGGGACTTCGTCAAACTCATTATAATGTTCTCAATCAGCTCCCTCATCTAAGTATAACCAGATGCACGTCTGTTGACAAAATCGTCCTCTAGGGATTGGAATATCAGATCAGTATTTTTCATCACCGTGTTTTGTATCAAATGAATTCCAATGAAAACAGCTCCTCCTATCATTGTTTATCCAAGATGTTGTGATCCTTTATAGTTGTTACTGTCTCCTACCATTTTAAATTCTGTCCACTTGGTATTTGGATGGAGGAATACACACTGTGCTTCGTGATAGCTGATAAGGGAAATATGTTACAGCCATGACTGCTTTAGCAAATACGCAGAGATGCCACTCACTGGCCGACAAAAACCAGGAAAACTGGACTTTTGGACACATTTTCCCAGGAATTTGATATAATTTAATGAAGGAATCTTAGAATGAAAACCAGGAATTCCTGGTAAACCAGGAAAAGGGGCATCACTGAATACGTGTACCGCATGATTTATGAATGAAACCATGCAAGGCAGGATTCGGATGCTAATTTCCTCTCTTTCCAGTTTTGGCTAAAACCTTTGTGATGATGGGTGTTTTCATACTGATCATTCAAATTGTTACCTATTGATTTGCGCAGGCTTTACATACAGTTAACTACCTGTCATAGATTGGTTCTCAGCGGCCAGGCTTTGGTAGTTCCCTCTTTGGGTACCCGAGGAACCTATGCCCCTAAAATTTTATAAGGAGCTCCCAAATTAACTGGTTTGATTAATGACCCAATTTACCAAGCGCACTCCCAGTGGAACGCCCTTGATCCAGCGCTCAGATGGTTAGCTGATAAGGATAACTTTAAAAAGGCCATAAAAAAAGAGAATAGTCTCGTATTTCTATGAGGATTGGGCCCCTTTTTATCCCTGCCTTTTATATGAAGGCCATAGCATCCTCTAGGGTTTATCTTAAGCCTTGCTGAAAACTCTTGTTTCCCTGCAATACAGAATAGCCTGGAACCCTCCCTGTCTGTCCAGTCTGTCCTGTAGTGTATGTTTTTATATATTATAGTTTACTCCTTATGTTGTTTAAATGGTATAGCACACCATTAAGGTAAAACACAATGTAAGGTTTCTAGTATAAGAAGCTCTGTTTATACGTTACTTGTTGATGTACCTTTGGGATCTACCCTTACATGGCTCCCCTAGGTGGTCCATGCAGGTTGAGCGCCGAAATGGCGAACTGTACAATTACCAGTCCTAGCGAATAAAAACTTTTGAAACTTGAACTTGAATCAATGAACGTTCATTCCCAATGTGTTGTTTTTAAGATACTATTCCAACAGAAAGTTGATCAATGCGACAAAAATGAGCTTTTATCATGTTCCTTTATATCATATCTAATCTTGGCGACTGAGTGATCTTTCTGCAGTGTAATACATGTACTAACTGTGGAGGAGGAAGGCCTGTTTTACTAGTACCTGTTGGTATCCAGTACCCTGACTAAACTCTTTATAATAACAGGTAATCACCCGCACTGAAAAGATAAGGCTTAAAAAGGTACTCTCTAGTGATCACTTTTTGTCATCTTATTGATGGTCCCGAGGGGGGGAGTACCACATGATCTTTTAGGTGATCACATGTGATCACCCTGGGTGATCACTACAGAGTACCTGTCTGAACTGATTAGAGAGGAGTTTGTGAATGATTATGTTGTCATTAATTAAGATCTTTGCATAAATTTGCATAATTATCCCCTTCCCTCGCCACATCCAAGCATCCATTGAGGGCATTTACAGCTGACTCATGATGCCTTGGTGAGGCATACATGTAGTTGTTTGTATAAGGAATATTAGCTTATCCCCATGGTTATGATTATGGTTTGAGTGACAAAAGAGGTGTCAATTATCAAACATGCTTTTGTCTTTGAAAATTTGTACCAAATGACCTTTTTGATCAATTAACATTCCCTTGTGATGACATTTTTCACATTATTCATCCTATAGAACACTGATGATCAAGAGTATTATAGATACACATTCAAAATAGCTCACATAGTAAACATTGCATATCCTATTGTTGTATACTAGGGCCCCCTGGTGGTAGAAAATTATCATCAAAGTGATGACCTTGGGCAGCTGTTGGGTGATCATAATGAATACCTTAGGTCATCAATAGGGAAAGAGGACCATAACTCATCAATAGTGATCACCTTAGTAGAAGCCTATATTTTCAGTGCGCCCTCTGCCCCGTACATGACTTGTCGTGCTGTTATTACCTGTATCCCTGTCTAAACTGCCACACACCGGTGCCTGAAACACATCTTGGGGGAGGTACTTTAACCATATCTTGGAGGTAATCAGTCCACCATTTGCTAGGTACAAAGTTTCAAGTCCAGAAGAAAGCTTGCACATTTCCATCTGGACCATTAACATAGGAAAGGTAGTCTTGGTTGAATTATTCATTTATTTCATCAGTAAAATGTAGATTACATGTTCTTATTTGGCACCTATCACTCAGACTCAGTTATTTTATCTGTCTAATGTAGATTACGTGTTCTTATTCAGCACCTATAGTGTTGATTTTGTCAGGGGCGATACTGGGCCGATTACTGGGATTTCTCCTATCAGCTGCCTGAGGGGGCCTGATAGAAGAACTTTCAGAAGGGTATGCTCACATTTTACCTCTTCCACCAAGGGAAAAGAAAAATTGTTTACGATCGTCGGCCGATAGTCATAGAGGCCAATAAAATCAAATCAGTTTGATGTTATCGGCCACCTGTCGGACAGCATCGTGAACCATTATCTTGCATTGCTGATGCAAAACAATGCATGTCCGATGCAAAACGATGGCAAATATTGAGCTCTTCCAAAGAGAATAATATTGGACGATTTCAGGTCGATCGCTGGCCGATGGTCAAAAATCGTTGCCTTTGAAAACCAGTGCAAAGCGGTGGCAAAATCGTTCAAGAATCAGTTTGGGTGGAATCAAGGTTTATCACTCAGACTCAGTTGCGAACTGTTCTCAATAGTGACATTTGTTTATGTAAGGCCAACAAAAAATAAAGGTGTGTTTCCAGTTACATGCCTCAAACATCTAGGGTCGGTAGGTCGGATTTTTTTTATTTTTTTTAAAAAAAATATTTTGATTTTGTATAGAAATGTATGGGCAGACATGTTGGATTCTATGATATTACAGTAGAATTATGAAAAAAAAACAAGAAATGTGAAGCACATGTAAAAGATGTGAATGAATGTTATGAACTCTATACCAATAGATGGGGATCTAGATAAGCTCCACGAAAAATTGCTGAAAAAATATGAAAATTATGGGAAAATATGTTTAAAATTGCCAAAAAATCGACCCTGTTTTGCTAGGGTCGGTCGGGTAACTGGAAACAAACCTTCTTTTTTTTGGCCTAATCATTGAATTCAAACTGGATCTTCCCTTACTTCGGCCAACCTTTCTTTGTTTATGTAACCATTAAATTCAAACTGGATCTTCCCTTACTTCGGCCAACCTTTCTTTCACACTATAGTTAACCTAAAGGCCGTCGTATATTGCCTCATCTTATATGCATTGCATTCTTCTCCAAACTAGAGATTCCTATCATAATAGTAGGCTTTTATGAGATAAATTACCTCAAACTTCCAGATAGTTAGAGTCCATAGTGCATGTGTCAATGATAAAATGGTTAAGGCTAGGGCACAGCCCTAAGATACCTATGGTCAACTGTGTTCTATGTGCTATGCTAAACTATGCTATAACTAAATGCTGACAAATAGTGAGTAATTACTGACATATATTGACTAATTGCTGAGAAATGTTGACTAGATACTGACAAGATGGAGCAGGTTAGGTCTAAGACCTGAAAGACCCGAGTTTTTAATGCAATTTTTAATGCTATTTTCAATTCAATTTTCAATATTCAATCAGATATTGACAAATAGTGAGTGATTACTGACATATGTTGATGAACTGCTGACCAATAATGAGCAATTACTAACATAAATTGATTAATTGCTGACAAATAGTGCATTATTACTGACATATTTGCTAACAATGCATCATGACATCCATAAAAGGGTTAACTGCACATCAATGCCTTGTCTATCAATAAAGGGTTGACTGTGCTTCAATGCATTATGCTATCCATAAGGGGTTAACTGTGTATCAATGCATCATGCCATCCATAAAGGGTTAAGTGCATCAATGCATCAGGTTATCCATGAAGGGTTAAATGTGCATCAATGCATCATGCCATTCATAAAGGGTTAAAGTGCATCGATGCATCATGTTATCCATGAAGGGTTAAATGTGCATCAATGCTTTGTAACATCCATAAAGGGTTAACTGTGCATCAATGCATCATGCTATCCATAAAGGGTTAACTGTGCATCAATGCTACATGCCATTCATAAAGGCTTAAAGTGAATCAATGCATCATGCCATTTATAAAGGGTTAAATGTGCATCAATGCGTCATGCTATCCATAAAGGGTTAACTGTGCATCAATGCATCATGCTATCCATAAAGGGTTAACTGCATCAATGCTACATGCCATTCTTAAAGGCTTAAAGTGAATCAATGCATCATGCCATTCATAAAGGGTTAAATGTGCATCAATGCATCATGCCATTCATAAAGGGTTAACTGTGTATCAATGCATCATGCCATTCATAAAGGGTTAAATGTGCATCAATGCATCATGCCATTCATAAAGGGTTAACTGTGTATCAATGCATCATGCCATTCATAAAGGGTTAAATGTCCATCAATGCATCATGCCATTCATAAAGGGTTAAATGTGCATCAATGCATCATGCCATTCATAAAGGGTTAACTGTGTATCAATGCATCATGCCATTCATAAAGGGTTAAATGTGCATCAATGCATCATGCCATTCATAAAGGGTTAACTGTGCATCAATGCTACATGCCATTCATAAAGGGTTAAATGTGCATCAATGCATCATGCTATCCATAAAGGGTTAACTGTGCATCAATGCATCATGCTATCCATAAAGGGTTAACTGTGCATCAATGCATCATGCCATTCATAAAGGCTTAAATGTGCATCAATGCATCATGCCATTCATAAAGGGTTAAATGTGCATCAATGCATCATGCCATTCATAAATGGTAAACTGTGTATCAATGCATCATGCCATTCATAAAGGGTTAAATGTGCATCAATGCATCATGCTATTCATAAAGGGTTAAATGTGCATCAATGCATCATGCTATCCATAAAGGGTTAACTGTGCATCAATGCATCATGCTATCCATAAAGGGTTAACTGTGCATCAATGCATCATGCTATCCATAAAGGGTTAACTGTGCATCAATGCATCATGCTATCCATAAAGGGTTAACTGTGCATCAATGCATCATGCTATCCATAAAGGGTTAACTGTGCATCAATGCATCATGCTATCCATAAAGGGTTAACAGTGCATCAATGCATCATGCTATCCATAAAGGGTTAACTGTGCATCAATGCATCATGCTATCCATAAAGGGTTAATTGTGCATCAATGCTACATGCCATTCAAAAAGGCTTAAAGTGAATCAATGCATCATGCCATTCATAAAGGGTTAAAGTGAATCAATGCATTATGCCATTCATAAAGGGTTAAATGTGCATCAATGCATCATGCTATCCATAAAGGGTTAACTGTGCATCAATGCATCATGCTATCCATAAAGGGTTAACTGTGCATCAATGCTACATGCCATTCATAAAGGCTTAAAGTGAATCAATGCATCATGCCATTCATAAAGGGTTAAATGTGCATCAATGCATCATGCCATTCATAAAGGGTTAACTGTGTATCAATGCATCATGCCATTCATAAAGGGTTAAATGTGCATCAATGCATCATGCCATTCATAAAGGGTTAACTGTGTATCAATGCATCATGCCATTCATAAAGGGTTAACTGTGTATCAATGCATCATGCCATCCATAAAGGGTTAAAGTGCATCAATGCATCATAGGGAAGTATGTGCGGCCCCTGGACAGCCTGCTAATCCTGTAAGGATCACAGTGTGAATCAATGCATCATAAACCCTATGCACTGCCCTATGTATACCCCTATAGAAACAGACACCAGTGCATTAAAGGGTTAAAATTGGTTTTCACGGCTATATCCAGGGTGAGTAGATTGGCTATGGGACTGCATATAACATTCTCTTTTCTTTATTGACTGGCCCCTCTATAATCCTATCATTACAAAAGTGGTGTATGTGCCCATAACAAAGGCTGTGGTGGTGGCAAGACTACAGTAGAACGTCTACTTTACACCAGGGAACTTGGTATATTCCAATATCCTATGGGCATCCTATGCCCATAGGATAAAAGGCATTAAGGCAACATGTTCCTAAGTCTTATGAAATTTCTCTGTGTACACCAATTACATGTACCATGCTACAGTCTGGCCCTGTCTAAGTATGCTCCTCACACAGTAGCCTCCTTACACCAGCTCAGACAATGTGCCATGCTACAGTCTGGCCCTGTCTAAGTATGCTCCTCACACAGTAGCCTCCTTACACCAGCTCAGACAATGTGCCATGCTACAGTCTGATCCTGTCTAAGTATGCTCCTCACACAGTAGCCTCCTTACACCAGCACAGACAATGTGCCATGCTACAGTCTGGCCCTGTCTAAGTATGCTCCTCACACAGTAGCCTCCTTACACCAGCTCAGACAATGTGCCATGCTACAGTCTGACCCTGTCTAAGTATGCTCCTCACACAGTAGCCTCCTTACACCAGCACAGACCATGTGCCATGCTACAGTCTGACCCTGTCTAAGTATGCCTCCTTACACCAGCTTAGACAATGTGCCATGCTACAGTCTGACCCTGTCTAAGTATGCTCCTCACACAGTAGCCTCCTTACACCAGCTCAGACCATGTGCCATGCTACAGTCTGACCCTGTCTAAGTAGACACTCACACAGTAGCCTCCTTACACCAGCACAGACCATGTACCATGCTACAGTCTGACCCTGTCTAAGTAGACACTCACACAGTAGCCTCCTTACACCAGCACAGACCATGTGCCATGCTACAGTCTGACCCTGTCTAAGTATGCTCCTCACACAGTAGCCTCCTTACACCAGCTCAGACAATGTGCCATGCTCCAGTCTGACCCTGTCTAAGTATGCTCCTCAAACAGTAGCCTCCTTACACCAGCACAGACCATGTGCCATGCTACAGTCTGACCCTGTCTAAGTATGCTCCTCACACAGTAGCCTCCTTACACCAGCACAGACCATGTACCATGCTACAGTCTGACCCTGTCTAAGTATGCTCCTCACACAGTAGCCTCCTTACACCAGCACAGACAATGTGCCATGCTCCAGTCTGACCCTAAGTATGCCCCTCACACAGTAGCCTCCTTACACCAGCACAGACAATGTGCCATGCTACAGTCTGACCCTGTCTAAGTAGACACTCACACAGTAGCCTCCTTACACCAGCACAGACCATGTACCATGCTACAGTCTGACCCTAAGTATGCCCCTCACACAGTAGCCTCCTTAAACCAACACACATCATTCATCATGCTACATCTCAGTATACCCCTCTCACAGAAGACTAACACCATCCACCGTGGGAAGCCCCAGTGTGACTCCTCCCAGCATGTCCCCTACACATTAGCCTCCTTAGCGGTCGGAGCAAACTGAGGAATGAGTCAGCAGAAGACGTTATTATGCAGCAAGCTCAATTATAGATCAGAGTGGAAAAACGTCTGCTCCTCCTGCTCCATGAGCTGCTCATGTCCAACTGGTGACCTGCTCACAGAAATGCTCATACGCTGCAGGCCTGAGGCAATTTAAAGACGGATGAGGCTGGGTAGAAGCTGGCTGTAATGTCTCTTAGGAGGACAGGAACAACCTGTTGCTTTAGTTCTCAGGCCTGGTCTAGTCCTTCAACAAATAGGCTCGGCGTAGATATATGTAACTGATCCATTGACGACCCAGCATTCTATACAGAAAAACCTATACAAACGCACTATCCAAACATACCTTATATTCAGAAGGTGAACCCTAATGTACTACCAGTAGAAACACAGACTGGTCCAATCATTTGAGGCACAAAGACCTTTGGTTTTTTATGCCCTCAGTACATGTATTACAGAGGAACATATGGTTCTAGTACTGTAACAACAGATGCTAGTTATTCTAGTCTTACATAGGCATATGTGTGCCAGATCTAAAACACCCTTCATTACACTGCTCACACCATCGACTAGTATGCCTTGGCAAACATGAAAAAAAAATATAGAATAGCATTGTGCAATGCAGGTAACCCGAAAGGGCATCTAATCTCTTCTTTTAGGCCCCCTCTGAAGCAATAACAGTACATGTACTAAGCTCTTTGGTTTAGTTGTCACCAATGCTATTGGCAATGGTTAAGCCTATGGGCAAATTCATGCATTATCGCTCACGTTCTTAGTATTAGTGAATAACTCTTCTCTTGGCGAGTTAGGCCCTCCACCATCTCATCATTTATCAAATAAGGGTCAATACTATCGATTTACAGCCTGATGCACTGCAAATCAATCGATTTGAGCTATGAGTAATCATTTCCATTGGGATATTGGAGCCAATGCAGCCATGTCTCCTCCGCCATGCCTGACCTCTTTTCCAAACGGTATTTAGGTCAATACGCACCAGCACCCGGTCTGCCACACATCCAAACTTTTAACAGAAGCATTGTCTTGCACGTAAATAGAGATATTGCGCAATTGTTGGTCTACCCATAAAGGAGGTGCGAATGGGTCCCGCAGTTAGGATGCAAATTTACAACATGGCGAAGACGCATTATTTTAATCTTTTTAATGAAACATATCTATTCAAATTGTGTGCTCTTACCATTATTTATCATATTTCTATATTATAACCTTCAATTCTTTAAAAAAAAAAATAACCGCCATGTTTGTATCTATATTACGACATCTCGGACGCGCACGGGGAACGAATGTTGGCAAATTCATCAACATTGGATCAATTTTTTTACCCAGAATGCACTGGTTCACACCATTTCTGTCCAAATGTGCGCGAAACTTGATCAATTCTGCAACTGGAAGTAGGCACTGAAAATGACCTAGATTTCCCCGGTACTTATAACCCTCCCGGGTTAATGAAACGTTTAGGCCATGCCAAATTGAGACTGGAAAAGACAAACCAGTCCCATGTTGATTCGTTATTTTCTAGGCAAGTATCTATCCCCTCCTCCGTAACAAAATCAAGGCAGTGTTAAACGATGCTAGGAATTCCTATCCCCCCCCCCTATCGAGTTTTACACAGTGATCCCTACCCTCACCCTTACCTGTCACTATCCCTATCTCTAACCCTTACCCTGACCCTGACCTTAACACCTGGCTCGCTGACTGCTGATGACAATTTCTGTAACGTTGGGGATAATTCGCCCGATAACCGGTACAAATCTACAACAGCGTTTTACATGTACTTGTGTACTACTCACATCCCGCCTGTACGTTACTCTCATTTTGTTATACTACTCAAAGAACGAGAACGGAATCCTTTTCTTATACTACTCACATCCCCATAGCCTACAGATGAAATAAATGCATAAACTTTCCTAACACCTCTCAAATCTGGGCAAATGTAAATTAAAGTATTATGGTAGGTGTCAGTGCATCTGCGCAAATACCAGTACCACTACTTTTGCTACAAGCAGTCGGAGGTACGCTACATGCAGTCCTCTGCTCAAACCACGATGGACAATGGAATGTACGAGCAATCCGTCTATCCTAACCACACTTAAACCAACACCTTTTTTTTCTCGCGTAAACATGCCCCAATTCCTCCCTCTCTGCCAACCCCTAATATCCCCACGTGCACCGTAAGGGTGGGATCCACGTGCCGGCGGCGGTCTGCTCTAGTTGCCGTAAAGAATGAACGAGTAGCAGTTGCCGAGTAAATCAGCAGACGCCGGTCTCCTCGCCGACACTCATCTGTGTCGGACCTGCTGAGTGGTGGCAGGCGCCGCTCGCCTGTGTTCCGGCCTCTTATTGGATGGCTGTGGTCACGTGAGGGAGGTGGATCACTGAGGGAGGGCGGGTTGGGCGTCAGTGCTGCGTGGAGGACAGAGTGGAGAGGACGCGTGGTTGTCCGATGAGCTGCTCTATGGTGAGTACTATTGGCAGGGGTTAGAGGGAGGAGGGCAGAGTCTATGGGAAACCTAACTGTCAGCTTGTTATCTGCATGGGTATCATCAGTGAGTGGGTATCTTGAGCATTAACTGAATCACTTACATAACCACAGGCTCGATGATACTGCCAGTAGCCATTAGTTATATTGCACTGTGGGGAGGTGGGACCACATGGTCATGTAACAACAAAACATGACCGCTGTAACCACTACTGGTAGTATTTTGATCGCTACAGAGGTGATCCCCACAGAGAGAAATGTTGAAAACAAGTGTTGGGTGTGTTTGTTCCACCTTCCACACACCACGTGATTCCTATGAGCAATGGCATCCAGTTCTATGACTATGGGGGACACGCCCATATCAAATGTACAAGCTCAATATTTCACCTATCATACTGTCCTCATGCATATAGCTGTGGCTTAGTTGGGCTGCCGTGTATCACCTTAGACAACTGGAGACCAGTACCTCATTCCATCAGTGTTACACCAAGTGGCTGTTAGTTCAACATGAACCAATATCGACTTTTGATTAACAGCTAATGGGAACTAAAGAGGGGACTTATATGGTGGCCCCCTGGTTGGTGCACTAGACATATGTAAGTCCCCTCTCCTCTGTGATGGGGGGGGGGGCAGCCCCATGTCCCCTAGGGAGTATGTCTGATACAGTCATCCCCCATTTCATGGATCTAAGACCGGCAAATTACTTGCTGGTGCTGCATTCATACATTATGAACTACAGCAAAAGGCACAGTGAAATAGCACATTTGTATTGGAGCACCAACCTTCCGTCGGTTGTTTATTATCATATTTGATGATACTCTCCATCTGTATCAACTACCCATCCATCCACTCTTAGACAGATTTAATTTTCTAAGCTACTAAATCCTGACATTTCATTTGCGGACTGACGTTCCTTTTAATTCTGGCAGGATACAGTTCCATACACACCCTGACACAGAATATTTCACTACACCCAGAAATCGTTTTTACCCCATCTCGTAGACATGGTCCTTCAGGTATTATGTCATGGGTGCAGCCTAAGCTCAGACTGGTCAATACTATAAGAGTGGATATGCCCAAAAGCCCTCTCTTTAATTATCCCTGATACCTAGCCCTATGATGCTATCACTCATGTCAAAGTTTCAATCACAACTACCATTGTTATCCAACCCACTCAAGCAACAGATCCGATAACCGTGATCTATCTCTGCATCCAATGCATCAAGACTCAAAGCACTGCATAGTATCCACAACCACAAAGGCAGTAACATGGGCAGCTCACGCTCAGAGCTGACCCTACCTTCCCTATGCACATACTGGTAGCTGACCTCTGTAAGCAGCTCTGTGTGAGGGAGCTGCCCCTAGGACCTCCCTGCAGCTTCCTTAATGAATGCCTCCTCCTGTCACACCCAACAACAGGAGGCACAGGAGGAGGCAGTAGCAGGTGGTGGTGCCGCATGCCTCCAGTATGCTGCTGCCAGGGCAGCAGGCTATAACATGCAGTCTGCATGGTGAGGTTACATTGGGAATGCCCCAGTATGCTGCAGCCTGGGCAGCAGGCTGCATGCAGTCTGCATGGTGAGGTTACATTGGGAATGCCCCAGTATGCTGCAGTCAGGGCAGCAGGCTGCATGCAGTCTGCATGGTGAGGTTACATTGGGAATGCCCCAGTATGCTGCAGTCAGGGCAGCAGGCTGCATGCAGTCTGCATGGTGAGGTTACATTGGGAATGCCCCAGTATGCTGCAGTCAGGGCAGCAGGCTGCATGGTGAGGGTACAGTGGGTGCTGCAGTCAGGGCAGCAGACTGCATGGTGAGGGTACAGTGGGGATGTCCCAGTATGCTGCAGTCAGGGCAGCAGACTGCAGGGTAAGGGTACAGTGGGAATGTCCCAGTATGCTGCAGTCAGGGCAGCAGGCTGCATGGTGAGGGTACAGTGGGAATGTCCCAGTGTGCTGCAGTCAGGGCAGCAGACTGCATGGTGAGGGTACAGTGGGAATGTCCCAGTATGCTGCAGTCAGGGCAGCAGACTGCATGGTGAGGGTACATTGGGAATGTCCCAGTATGCTGCAGTCAGGGCAGCAGACTGCATGGTGAGGGTACATTGGGAATGTCCTAGTATGCTGCAGTCACGGCAGCAGACTGCATGGTGAGGGTACATTGGGAATGTCCCAGTATGCTGCAGTCAGGACAGCAGACTGCATGGTGAGGGTACAGTGGGAATGTCCCAGTATGCTGCAGTCAGGGCAGCAGACTGTAGGCAGGTCTCCTAGGACCATTTTATCCATGGACTATTTTGTGCCCCTGTTATATCAAAAAGAAATACACATCATCCCTCTATAAAACACCCTAAAATGGTCTAAAAATGCCCTAAATTCAGGCTTAGAGTAGCCATGTGCGCACACAATGCGTATGCCAAAATGGCCCAAGACCCTCCCTCCCCCAGTACACACATGTACGCATTTGGCTTGACCCCTCACCCCCTTTTGTGTGTATGTAATTAATGGATGGTCCCTATAATGTCTGCTGCCCCATGTATCACGTGATAGCTTCCCCAGCTATATCTGCACCAGTTATGGGTGCATTGCATGATTTATGTGCACATTTTCTCTCTGTACAGTTTGTTGGGTACACAAAATATTCGTGCAAATGCAAGTGTGTAATTTTTCTCCATGTTCTATTGGTCCAGTTAGCATACTCTTATTTATGTCAATGACATAATGAGACGTTGAGTATACATTGATACCAATGCACTATACATCTTTATGTTATAATGCATGGATGTGCTTTGGCGAGTAACTAACCAGTGCTGGATTGATACAACATGCCTACCCTCTTTGGTTTATACATAGTAGATGCGGCGAGTTACTCATGCCTGATGCGCTATGTTATTCCATCATAGTGACAAATGAACCTGGAAACTTGAAACATCTTGGAGTTATATGACAGTATTCAGACGTCCTTCTGTGGTCCCTCGTTTATCCTGTGTTACAGTTGTAAGAGACATCACTACCTCCCCTAACCCTTTTAAAGCCGCCTATTGGTCGGCATGATGCACCAATGAAGTGCTAGTTCTGCAATAATCCATTGAAGCATCATGCCGACCCTCTGGGAGTGGGAGTTTATCAACCCCATAGGGTCGGCATGATGCATGAATGCCCGTCAAGGGTATTGGTAAAGGTGAACGATGATTAGTTTGAGCCGACCGTTTCTGCACGAGCGTGGCAGGACACGCGAGTGAAGAAACAGGAGGCAGGACACGCGAGTGAAGAAACAGGAGGCTCAAACTAATCAGAGTTCATCTTTATATTTATGTCAAGGTGTTTGAGTGGAAAATCCATCGATATTTGATCAATATAATCCATAATTAACTCTGATTTACCCATCGTCATCGCGAAATGCTGACCACCGCCATTTTAGATGTTTACGTTTCAAAAGGGCTGCGCATGCGCGGTGGGCGTATGACGTCATCGTGCGGATTTGGCGCTTTTTACTTAATGCAGGGATGTAATACGCGGTCTGAGTGCTTTCTCTATGGAGCTTCGATATTCACCTTGACATAAAACACGATACCTGATCCCATGTGTGGTACCTCGGGACATTAGCACTAATTGGCACCACTTATTTGCATGTAGTATCCAGCCAGAAAGTCAGCTGACTTATGGAAGGATATGCCTGGGTAGCTTAATTTTGACAGTTCAACCAAGGAGATTCAACGACTCCAGCTCAAGATGATGAGAGCAAGCAATCCTTGAATTCATTCCCCTTCACATTAAGGCATGTTACTATCAAACAGTGTAATGAGTCATTAGTATAATGTTGTAAGATGATGAAATATACAACTAGTGTTATGCTTGCGTACTTGTATATTCCAACATTCCCTCATTTTAGGAGAAACCCTCGAAAAGGTCAACTTTGTACATGTTTACTTTACCACACTACCTAAGTAATCTCAGGACACGGCCCATGCTACTTATTCCCTCCCTACGAATGGATTCCTGTTTGAACGACGCATTAGACAACGATGATGCAATCGTTGAAACTTAAATTGATACTGGATTTTTTCCTCCCCAAATATCCGTCAATTAAATGTATCTAGATTCAATGAATGAAATCTTGAGCTCACCAAGCTCTAGCATAGTGCAGGCTGGAAGTACCAGGTTGTCCACTGGGAGGTGGTAGGTGAGTGATGAGTCATAACACCTGAGTACTGTCTGTACAGGTGAGAGGCAGCTGGTGGCGGCACAGACCTGGCAGCAGCTACATCTACAACGCCAACTGACAAGCCAAAAAACTCACTCATCACTGGGGGCTTAGGTATAAGTTTCACCTGTGGTCGTGTATTGGCCCTTGATCAATATGGTTGCAATCCTGGCTTAACATATATATCTTTATTTTTCAATCAGGGATCACAACAAATTTCAGCATTAATTGGATTGATGCAACCCAACGACCCAAAGTTTCATAAAATAGTAATATACCATGCCAGGTGTACATTGTCTCAGGTTACTAACAGACAGTATGTTTCATGTGGCACACATTTGGCATCCAGCTGCCTGACAGGGAATTTCTATCTGATCCTTTTACTTGTTGGGTTTCTGTAATGTCCTGGAAAATGTCACCTAGACATATTGGGTGGTATGGTGGGGATTTTAGTATCATCATGCTACAATGGTATTATTTGGATGTCACATCATGACTACCATTGCCTCCCTTATGGTAGGTAGACCCAGCGCTGCACCTTGCCACACCCAATGACTTTTACGCAGTCACTGCTACAAGATTGTCGTACACTAAATTCTTCACTTGACACTTCTTGATCTATGGCTGTTAATGGACGGTTATAATATATTTAATTATCAGGAATGCATACGATGACATATTTACTGCCAAGAAGTCATTGAGTCTAAAACAGATTCGCTTACTCCAATGTCAAAGGAGCCTGTTTGGTAAATACTGCCGATACCTCAGGGTCAAATGGAGCATGTTGGCTACAAGATGTGCAATTAATTCAGTGTCTGTTGTAAAACTTGCTCATCAGCCCATCCTGTGTCGTATTATCCTATTTGATCACGGCCTCATTAAGGGTACAATTGTGTAATTAGTGCTGAGTAATGGGTCCCCTGGTAGATCACAGATTCCTGATCACCACCTGTCACTACAGGTTAACTTCCACTGCTCACAGAGTATTTAAGTCTAAAACCTACCGGTACTATGATATAGCATCATACCATTAGAATGATGCACTGCTTACTGTATGGCCAGCTATAGTAGTGAGATCTAAGATGGCCCCATTTCTGCATCGTATGTTAAAAGGTTCAAATATATCAATGGTTCACTAGAGTACCATATATGTTCTCTCAATTCACCACCCCCTACCCTCATTCAATTTCTACTTTTCTGAATAAGTCAAACTCATACCGTCAAACAAACTGATGTGTTTTCGTTTAACTTTTCATAGACAGTTTTAGATCACAACATATTTGCAATATCATATTCAGACACAGGAATGTTACTTCACAATTCTCTCTGCCCCTCTCCCTGTACCCTGTCTACTGCATATATATTGGATTTGTTTTCATTCGATCACCGCCTCCACAACCAGGCAATAGGACCATGTTTCTGTGAATGACATAATGAAGAATACTTTATGTGCCGGCAATGTTACATATTCTCCTCCCTAAATCCAAATCATTTTTCCAAAAAAAAAAGATATATATCTGATACGATATATTGCAAAGCCCCTATCCTAAGGTTGAAGCGTGTTGAAATTAACCATTATGATTGATTTATTTCGCTCATTTCAATTTTCCCATTCAAGACAGGCTTCTCTCCTGCCTGCACAATGATGCAAATTTATCTACTTGTAGTCTAATTTAAATGATGGCTGAACAATTTGACAAGATACATTAGATATTATTATACAGGCTAACATAAGTAGAACACATTAAATTCCAGGTTCTAAGCATGGTAATTATCAACAGCCTATCGGCATGGTATACATGATATTAATCACTGAATATGATCGTAATGCCGACCCAGCCCCTATGCCATAACACTACAGCACATTCTGTTTAGACACTTGGCCTGATGTGCCTTGTCACATGCCTCCCGCACTGGGACATCCCTCATCCGCTGCTGCCATTAAGCTACAACGACCTCCCCTTCCCTGCCCCTCCCAGTCCATTCTCCTCCCATAAATTTCCCATCCCTCTCCTCCCATGCCCTGCACTGTACTCTTATCAAACTCACAGAACCTCCTCCTGTATTACTCCTATATCCCCACCCCCAGTTTGAAGGAGCCTCAATTCCTGCTTCACCCTGCTCAAATCACCCCGTCCCCGATATATAGACCTACTCACCCTTCCCGTCCCGTGCCCCAGCAGTACAATAGTCCCATGTCAATGCTGTTCTGGTAACCTGTGTGCAGGTTACAAGGTGACCCTACAACATGGCTGGGTGTCACTGGGTGCAGACATAAGCCATGTGCCGTGTACAGGTACAGCAAGGTGACAGCTGGGTCAGTCTGGCACAGGAGCACCGTAGTACCACAGGGCACTTTCATATACAGTTATATTCTTATTCTATCCCCATGGAATTAATATATTTTGAACATTTTGGATCCTGTTGTGGCTAGGTGAGAAATGCCTTTTAACAGCCCCAAGGAATAACCTCCGACGTCGTGCCGAATCCTCTCATTGTATTCTTCACCAGAACATGCTAGGCGTTGCTAGAGTTCAGAGCTTTACGGCCTACTGAATGATATACATTGTATAACCCTACTAGATTTGTCTCTTATGGGACTGTACAAATGAGTCACCCCCGAAGGTAGAGATAATTGTGGTGTGGATGTTTTACTATGCTTGGTTTATGTCTACCTCCGTATAACCACACACATACCTGTTGGGTTGGAGATCACAAAGATGGTTATATAGCACACACAATATTGATCTCATACCATCTATTGATTTTTTTGTCTGGCTGACAGGTCTGATAATGGAATATCAAAGCATGTTCCCTCGCTAACTCTAATAGCGTCACCTAGAACATCATTAATATTTATCAAGGTTCTAGGTTCTGTAAGTTACAGTAAGAGACGATGGTCAACTACTATTCATACCACTCCTACCAATAAGCACTGTAAATGAGACCTGATTCCTACAATAGTGGCCGTGGATAGGGAGGTAACCTCAAAGACCCAGGGCACCACTTGGTGTATTCTAAGGAACCCATCAAAATTGACATCTGTTATGACTCTCGCTTCCTAACAATGCTACCAAAGATATAAATGGAAGCAATGGGTGATGACCACGGGCAATGCCCTCCCAGAAACCTTGTGTACAAGTGTGCCGATAACAATAGTGCCACTTTCGTGATTCCGTGAAGGGCGAGGTATTAGATGACAGACATATCATGCTTGTATAACATCGCTTATAACTGTAGTCTATGTCAGTTATTACTACCTTATGGATGGTAAGCTGTGGAACAGCAGTCAAATAGGAAGAAGACAGCCTGGTTATTTCTCATTTAGGGAAAGTCTTTTGTTGGGATATGACCCTTAGCTAGAGGCATAAGGATGCGATAGCAGTCAAATGGAGCATATATAATATAGCAACAGCCCAGTTGTTGATACATCAGGGATCGTAGTTAGATACTGCTTATAGAAGCAGCCTAGTGAATGTAAATAGTTGCTTTAGAGAGGCGGATGGGGGTATTAAAGGGATATAATTTGATATAAAGTAAGCCGTTTGTCTTTTGTTACCAAAACAATGTAAACCTGCATCTCCTTACATAAAGTGTTGACAACCCGGACCATAATGCAGTGGGCACTTCTTATTGCATGAAATGAACAGGACCGTAATACACCCCAAGCCTTCCTGACCATCTATCGTCATTATAGACCAAGAAAGCACCCAACTTGGTAATACTTTCTCAGCACGACACTCTTGTGTTTGATAGTGTATTATGTTGGGGCGGATGCATCGATAGATTATGCTCACAAACGGGCATTGTGCATTTTAAGAAGTATGCTGTCATTAATGGTCAACTTCGATAAGAAAAAGACCCATATTGAGCTGCTCTGTATTAACACCCACATTGAGGTGCTCGGCGTGGGGTGGTGAGCAGCTCGGTATCTGGAATGGCATGCTACATAGAACTGAAGCAGGAATAGTGACACATGTATTGTCTATTTAATGAGCAGTGACTGACCTAGTTAGTGCAATGCACGACACACCCCAACCGTGAGCTGCTCCCTTTACACCGGCACGCCGTGCTACTACCCGGCTGTATGTGTGAGGGGGGGGGGGGAGACTACAGAAGATGGTACAGGTAGACTAGCACACAGGTAGACGTCTTAGGCTATTGTACATCGACATGGAAGATAAACAGCTGGATGACTACCGTCACTGCCCCCCCCCCCATTCTACCTTACCTCAGAATAACAACCAGACATTTAAGCCTTGTTCTGAGGGAGACAGCTCGCTTTGTCCACTTGACTTCATTGCCTTGTGCACCAAATTCAAAACAGGTAACAGGTATTTTACTTCTGTTAATCCCAGGTGTCCCAATCAGTTCATTTTTAAATGTTCCTTTCTCTATTTTTAAATTCTTTATTTCTCACACCAATTCTTGTGTCGAGAGATTTTGGAATACTGTCATTTCCATGATTTTTGTCTTGCCAAATTAAAACATGGGTCATTAATCTTCTTTCTGCTCTTCTTTCATCGGCGGCAGCTCTCAATGCACATTATTAGTTTCAATCCTGTAAGGGCAGCATGTCCGCCTCATTTAATTGGAGTATTGACCCTCTAGGGTCGGCATGATGCCTGAATTACAATGCCCTTGCATATATGTTGCACTCATTCAGAATGGTCGTCATACAATGGATAATTTCATCCCCATCCTTCCCTGACCGTAAACCAACAAAGGTTTGCAGTCACACCCACTAACCCGGTCAGCACGTCCATGCAGTAAACCAACAAAGGTCTGCAGTCACACCCACTAACCCGGTCAGCACGGCCATGCAGTAAACCAACAAAGGTCTGCAGTCACACCCACTAACCCGGTCAGCACGTCCATGCAGTAAACCAACAAAGGTCTGCAGTCACACCCACTAACCCGGTCAGCACGTCCATGCAGTAAACCAACAAAGGTCTGCAGTCACACCCACTAACCCGGTCAGCACGTCCATGCAGTAAACCAACAAAGGTCTGCAGTCACACCCACTAACCCGGTCAGCACGTCCATGCAGTAAACCAACAAAGGTCTGCAGTCACACCCACTAACCCGGTCAGCACGTCCATGCAGTAAACCAACAAAGGTCTGCAGTCACACCCACTAACCCGGTCAGCATGTCCATGCAGTAAACCAACAAAGGTCTGCAGTCACACCCACTAACCCGGTCAGCACGGCCATGCAGTAAACCAACAAAGGTCTGCAGTCACACCCACTAACCCGGTCAGCACGGCCATGCAGTAAACCAACAAAGGTCTGCAGTCACACCCACTAACCCGGTCAGCACGGCCATGCAGTAAACCAACAAAGGTCTGCAGTCACACCCACTAACCCGGTCAGCACGTCCATGCAGTAAACCAACAAAGGTCTGCAGTCACACCCACTAACCCGGTCAGCACGTCCATGCAGTAAACCAACAAAGGTCTGCAGTCACACCCACTAACCCGGTCAGCACGTCCATGCAGTAAACCAACAAAGGTCTGCAGTCACACCCACTAACCCGGTCAGCACGTCCATGCAGTAAACCAACAAAGGTCTGCAGTCACACCCACTAACCCGGTCAGCACGTCCATGCAGTAAACCAACAAAGGTCTGCAGTCACACCCACTAACCCGGTCAGCACGTCCATGCAGTAAACCAACAAAGGTCTGCAGTCACACCCACTAACCCGGTCAGCATGTCCATGCAGTAAACCAACAAAGGTCTGCAGTCACACCCACTAACCCGGTCAGCAAGTCCATGCAGTAAACCAACAAAGGTTTGCAGTCACACCCACTAACCCGGTCAGCACGTCCATGCAGTGAGATGCATCCAGTGGCCATGATTCCAACCACTCAGGCAGAAAATTGCGATTACAGTGTTTAGTACAAGAAGGGAATGTGCTCTGTCATTATGTATTGATATCCTGGGTGGGATTGGGTTAGGGGTGGAGGGGTTGGGCAGGGAGGAGAAGGTCTTTGTTTGACTTCACTATAATGGGATATGGCCGAGGGTAAGGCCCCTGTCCTCCCGTGCAGCACGTACCTGGGTAATGATGCACGTCCTCGGCACGTGTAGGGAGGAAGGACGTGCACGTGCCGCTGGGGTCACAAACTGGGTGGGAGTAGTACACTGGACTACTTACTATCCTTAATAATGCAATGGTGTATCATACATCACACTCCATAAGGCCTGCATGATGCAAGTCATAGATGCATCATTATTGGTGATTTACTCATCACTTTTTAACTCATGGTATGTTGCCTTTTGTTCTACTCAGACGTGACAACTACCAGTAAGTGAGTGAGTGAGTAATAGATGTTTAACGCCATTTCAACAGCTAAGGTCCTATTCATGGTGAGAACTACATTCAACAATTACACAGGGGAATGTGTCTGTGCCCACACATGTGTGCACCGCACACACCTGAGGGAATAGGAAAGAGCAGATTTAGACCCTTTTAAGTGGGCTAGGGAAGTCCACTACCAGTAAGTGTAACCATGAATTGAGAGGAAGGTTACACAGTGGGGGTGATAGCTTTGGCTGAGTTTATCCAGCAGAACTCCTGTATGTGATTTTCAAGTTACATGGGCCTTTCCAAATAGATGAGTTAGACACCAGAGTATGGGGGAAACAAAAGGTGCAACAGAGGTGACCTTAACAAAATGTACGGAATACACTACTTTGGCGACATCACACACAACCTGTGCTTCACTGAGCAGACAGAGATGAAGTAATTAATGAACAATAAGGGAGCATTGTTCTGTACGACGTGTCTTCATTAACATTCACCTGGTTGGGCATATGTTGGATTGTAACAAAAACACTGGGGATCACTGTAGCTCAGAATAGAGTCTCAGTTCATGGGGGTTGGGTTGGGTTGGCCATAGATTCTTCCATCAATATGTACCTGTCCATTCTGCAAAGACACTACAGGGATAATGCAGCAACAACAGGGGATCAATATGGCTTCCTTGCCGATTCAATGACGTCCAATCAATATAGACTTAACGGACCCCTCCTTGTCATAGGTTAGACCTTAAGTAATGGCCATGGACAGACTGCAGGTGGCATTTATCGACAGACAGTGGGCCAACTCAGTTTTGTTCCCGGCTACTGAAGGGGCAAAATCACTATGGACTCTGTGCCTCCTCGAGAGTTACGCTAAGAAGCATTCGGGAACCTTTATTCTGGTCCAAAGACGAATTATGAAAGTAGTGTTTGGGTAGTTCCTAGCCAGGTCAGACTCACCTGTCAGTCTTAAACGTGCAATTTCCACCCGGTATAAAGGTACGGAGGTACTGTTGGTACTGATCTCTTCTTAACATGAAGTGTTCCATAGTACATAGGTGAAGCATCTCAACCCCGTGCATGGGGTCGACATGGCGTATAAATACAGCCCTGGTGATTAAACTACCTATGTTTATGTAAAGTATATAGCAGCTAAAACGGAGGACCTAGCATCCCCAATCAAACATAGCCTCCCCTTAACAGTCACCTTCAGCTGGACACATGGGAATATCGCAGAGATACTCTATGTGGCCCTATAAGGGTTAAGCCCCCCCATCACCACCACCATCTGCCTACCTCCACCCCGGGACGCTTCCTTCCTCCAGGGCTGCAGCAGTCAGTGAAGGGGATGTGTGGTGGGGTGGGAGAGAGGGACAGCCCGCTCCAGGGCAGGCAGGAGAATAACTTTAGAATGCGGGGAGTTAGGAGAGCCAAAGTGGACAAATCCTCCTGTTCCCTTTTCACACTACTAAAAGGCCGCTCAATAGTAGCACACTGGGTCTAAAGCCCCCAAAGCAATGGCTGGCCCTTACATCCAACTTTACATTGCACCCCTCCCCAGACTGAAGCTATCCATCACTCTCAGTCTCTCTTTCTCACTGCTCGTACACGCCAATTGTTGCTTTCGCTACCTCCTGTCTTTCACAGATCTCTCAATACCCGTTCTTCGTTGCCATCCTGCGTATACCTTATACATCCACCCCCATCTCTCATTGCTGTCCCTTAGGCCTTGACCCCCCCCCCCCCGTGCCTCTACACGTGCCATTGCCTCGTCACTTTCCGATCTCTCATCCAGTATCTGCCTCAATCCATCTTCCTATTAGGATTATTATCCCTTCATTAAATCTTTATGGGTTTATATACATTCGTCGTGTTGGCATGGTGAACGAATGCAGTACTGGCTAATTGTAGTAGTCGGGACTACATCGGTGCATCTGACAAACGGCCATGATATCCTGAGGAATCACATCGTTTTTTTAAAGAATTTACAGGGTTCCCCATGTTGGTCATGTCCTCTACATGGATCTCTTGGAGCAGCAAAACGCATTTCACAGTAATTTGCGTAGTTTGAGGCCCTAAACATGCCATCCCTTCCCTCACCCCGTGACCCCTGTCAGCTTGCCTGTCGGACCATTAACAGTGTTAGGGACATAAGTCATGGTAATGATGCAACTGAATGTGACATCCACGAGGATGCAGGGGTGGATAAGGGGGCGAGGGCCAAGAAAGATTCTCACCACCCCCAATCCCCACGTACAGCCAGTCTTTACCCACCAACAATTTAGTGACTCAGTGGATAGCGTATCCGCCCTGGGATACTGCCGTATGGTTATAATTTGACACCAACAGTTGTAACCCTCTGGTCATCTCTTACGCCACTTCAAGAAAACACCTGATCATGCCCACTGTCTTTGATGACACCTGTTGACTCCAAGATAAAACAGCCAGTTTTACGGCCAGCCCATCCACTATCCTCCATTATCTAATCCTTAACTCTGTCAGCATGAGGAGGACCAGGGGGGTCACATCCATCCCTACCCACCAACACACTCCACTCATTCCATAGTAGCAGCCTGCATCCCCTCACCACGCCTACCCATTACCCCTGCACCCCCTTGTTAAGCCTTTGGAGGGGTGGGACGGTGATAAAGCCAGTCGTCAATGACGGGCTGGGTGTGAGGCGTCCTAGGGTGGCAGTAAACGTGTTTGTATCTGACTGCCAAGCGTGAGGATCAATAAACTCCCCCCACTCCTACTGCCCATATTTCTACTGCCGGTCTGCCCGCCTCATGGCATGCATTCTACACACACAAACATGCAGCCAACACGGTCACTGGGTGAACAGGGTATCCATTCTTGGTCTAGTAAGCTGGATTTCTTTTCATCAGGCTTCTCCTATGTTTTACTGTGCATTATCTGTGCAGCACCATTGATTTTGTTTAAAATGCCAGTATTCCCTCACTGCATTCACTTGGGGGGGAAACATTCTCTACATACAGTTTTTTCCGCTGAAAGATTACAATAAAGAGGGGAGTTTGTGCATAAATTTGCTTGTATACATTCCAAGCTCCACGAGTCTTTCTCAGTTAAATTATGTCTTTGGCAGACTATTTCCCTGATTGTGGCGTGATACCAATCTCCCTGTGCTGCAGTATGGTTGATTTATGACAGGTTTTACATGAAGGTTCAGAGCACAAATCCCATTTAGACCCGCCCGCTGTATGCACATGATGGGTGTGATTTTATAGGGTTTACCCGGGTTGCAATGGCGGACCCACTAGGCCTCAGTACTGAGCCCAATAGGGGAGTAATGGGGTGAGCAGGACCACCGTGGCGGCAGTGGCTGCCACAGGGAAGGGAGCCCAAATTTACCTGACATGGGAACAAGTTTCAATGGATTTAGGAAGAATTTACTATATTTGATACCCTTCTGATAAAATTGAAAGACGTGCATTGGCACAAACGGCTCAGGGCTACTTTTCCCGCGTTTTTTGAAAGGCGTCCAAAGCGTCTCACTTTTAGACGCTGTTTTTGAAACAAATAGGAACAAAGAGAGAAAAGTCCAGCCTGGAGGTAAACCTATGGAGGACTAAATTGGTGAAAATATTTTTATGAAATGACCTTTTTCTTCTTTAATTTTGTATGAACTCATGGATGGATTTTTGAATTTTTTTCTTTACTGTAAGTAAAGACTGATATATGAACTACTGATGTATGGTAATTTTATTTATTTACATGCTTTATTTCTTGTAGAAAATTGAGATTGAAAATGGTATAACTGACTTTTTGCCTATGCCACCACCTACCTGGTGGTATAGACTCAGGGTTGTCCCTGAGCCAATTAATCAATGTTATGCAGCAGGTATTTGTGCATTTACATGGGACATTCCTATAAGGTCAAAATACCGGTATCTTCGAAGTGGGTGTGTTTGGTCTTGTGCAAGTGTTGAGGGTAATATCTAGGCCTGAAATGTAGGCGTTGGGTTTTTTTAAAACACAAATAGAGCCTATATCCAGGAAAAGTCTATTCCGTTCAGGGAAACATTGATGATGGTGATCTCCACATAGTGACAAATTACTACGGTAAAGTCGGGAGCAGAAATCCCATTATAACGAGTGTATATACAGATGTCCAGTTGAAATAAAGTGGGT
Organism: Acholoe squamosa; assembly: GCA_949317995.1. Taxonomy (NCBI): domain Eukaryota; kingdom Metazoa; phylum Annelida; class Polychaeta; order Phyllodocida; family Polynoidae; genus Acholoe; species Acholoe squamosa. Next base: position 46,538,736 of record OX439037.1, read on the forward strand.
AGGGCTTTTGTTGGAGACCGAGCCACTTCTATACATTCAGTTATTTACATAGTGTACTCTAATCATCCAACTGCCATAATATACACAAATACAAACATTTCCTCATCTAGGCTGAGTAAAAGGGAAAAGCACTCTTGGCGAGAGTTCTCTGATTACGAAAGCCCTTTTGACAAGAAAATCGGCCATTCTCGCCCTGGCAGAAAGGGGCTATTCAGTCATCCTTGACCAACACTCCGTATTGTAAAAATGATAAGAGGAAAAAGCTACCATTTTGTCATGTGATGAATAATGGATATAAGAGCAACATAATGGTGTGTTTTAAGTGGTAGCAGTGACCTGTTCCTCGTCTGTGCTGGCGGGGTTCTCTTGACTTGGAGCACATTAATGTTCATACCAGTACTATTCGACTATGTCAGTCAACTATAGTCCTTCTACATTACTTTGGATAGACTAGAAAATATATTCATGTCGAATAGCTTTGTATTCTGCCAGTAGAGACCACTCAATGCATCATATAATAATGAACTTCGTGGTAACGACGCAGCCTCTACCAGCTATTCAATACTTCCTAACCGTACATGTATAATTACTGCACCTGTTTATAGCTCCTGGTGTCTCCTGTTCAACACAGGCAGTTCACTTTAATGAAGTGAATCTAGCGAAACAGTGCTTCTAGTATTACAAGGGTCAAACAAGGCTCAACATATGTCTCAGAGTATTGTGTGGTATAGCTGCTGTCCTCAAATTCCTGCCCATTTAATAGTTGAATATAGAAGCACTAACATCTGGTACTGCATTGGTGTATGGTGCAGAATCATGAGGAGTGCATAAACCCTACGGGTGCGGTCCGAATTATGCATGATTAAAAAACAGCACTGGCGGGTATACTTATAAGTATCCGTAGCAGGCTGTATCATCACGGCAACCCTTAAAAGGGCCAGTATAGCTATGTGTGCACATGCGTGGATACAGTGAGCTGCTCTGGGTTGTCATACCTGTGTGTATAGCACTATGTGTGTACATGAGTGAGCTGCTCTGGGTTGTCATACCTGTGTGTATAGCACTATGTGTGTACATGAGTGAGGTGCTCTGGGTTGTCATACCTGTGTGTATAGCACTAAGTGTGTACATGAGTGAGGTGCTCTGGGTTGTCATACCTGTGTGTATAGCACTAAGTGTGTACATGAGTGAGCTGCTCTGGGTTGTCATACCTGTGTGTATAGCACTATGTGTGTACATGAGTGAGCTGCTCTGGGTTGTCATACCTGTGTGTATAGCACTATGTGTGTACATGAGTGAGGTGCTCTGGGTTGTCATACCTGTGTGTATAGCACTAGGTGTGTACATGAGTGAGGTGCTCTGGGTTGTCATACCTGTGTGTATAGCACTAGGTGTGTACATGAGTGAGCTGCTCTGGGTTGTCATACCTGTGTGTATAGCACTATGTGTGTACATGAGTGAGCTGCTCTGGGTTGTCATACCTGTGTGTATAGCACTATGTGTGTACATGAGTGAGGTGCTCTGGGTTGTCATACCTGTGTGTATAGCACTAGGTGTGTACATGAGTGAGGTGCTCTGGGTTGTCATACCTGTGTGTATAGCACTAAGTGTGTACATGAGTGAGCTGCTCTGGGTTGTCATACCTGTGTGTATAGCACTATGTGTGTACATGAGTGAGCTGCTCTGGGTTGTCATACCTGTGTGTATAGCACTATGTGTGTACATGAGTGAGCTGCTCTGGGTTGTCATACCTGTGTGTATAGCACTATGTGTGTACATGAGTGAGCTGCTCTGGGTTGTCATACCTGTGTGTATAGCACTAGGTGTGTACATGAGTGAGGTGCTCTGGGTAGTCATACCTGTGTGTATAGCACCAAGGCACTAAGCTACACTTACCACACGATCAATAGTCTGTAAATAACAGTAGATGACGGTGGTGTATAATCACTGCACCCACACACGGCATGGACTGACTGTTGTAGGTGGCTGTTACTCTGTATCGTTATGACACCACCATGTACATCATGTAGCACACGTACAGGTAGATAAGTGTTAAACCCATGTGGTATCTATCGAGAAGCACAGTATGTTTACTTGTACATAGCCCAAATTGTATGGAAAGGCTGATGTATAAGCCACCACCCCCCAAGAGACTTCTTGCACACCTGCAAAGTGGTCAGAAATTGCAAGAAACTTGATATTTTTCATAATGTTCAAGGATTGGACTGTATAGGTCATTGTAGGGGAAGGCTCCTGGCCACAGCCCTCTGGTTAAGATTGCCCTTTCGCGAAAATGCATGACATTCACGCCAGGAAAAGGAGCTTTTCAGACATCCTTGACCATTTGACCTACAAGTCATTCCAATTGGACAGCGACCAATCGATTGATTAAAAGTGACCTAGGTGACCTTGTGAATGAATGCACATAGGAGGCAAGTTCTTACAGGTGTTAAGCTTTGGTCGGGCACAACCATCTTAAAGCAACATAACCAGTGTATGGGTGGAAGAGTTATGGCATTCAATAGACCTAGTACAATGTAACAGTGGTCTACGACTCTTACTTCTGAACGATGCCTAGTATGCTCCACTTCTGCAGTTGGATATTCTCTATTTGACGCTCCTGTCGTATCGTGTTATTGTTCCATTTTTTTTTTTTTTTTGTTTCCATGGCAGGTTGTTTCTATGGCAGGTTGAGGTGAACTACCACCAATATAATCACACAGAGGGTATGCTGACAAAAGCCAGCTTCCTCATGTGAGTGGGAAGTTAGCGAAGAAAAAAATGTGAAATAATGAAAGAAAAAGCGAAACGCTAAAACTCCACTCAGCCACCACTCAGACCCTATTGCCGCACCCTGAGTGGGTTTACACCGCTAATGGCACCACATATCACACAGGACGACAAGGGCCCCTTCACCACGTGAGTCTATCTGTGTTATCACAGGGTTATACAGCCTCACTATAGGCACCTATGGGCTTAATTAGACAGTGTTATCATATGGAAGTATTTGATTCCTATAGTCAGAGATAGCTCTCCCGGTGATTGAATAAAGGGTAAACCAATCCAAGAGAAATGATAGAATTTTTTTTTCTAAAACAAGCAAACAATCAAGTCTTTACATATTTAGTATTTTTGCCTGGGAGTATTGTTATCGAAGCTGCATAAATGTGGCAGATAGATGCCCGTTGTATATTGGACATCATGTATGTGGAATTGGGAGCAATGCCCCACGGGACAGTTGCATATCAGTGAAGATTTGACTAATAACGACAAGCTATGAACAGTGAGGCAAGGATATATATAGGGAGATTAGAAGGGAGAAAAACGCTCACAAAAATAGCAGGGAAATGCCATTGTTTTCGGTCATCCATAACTCATGTGTAACAATTTAAAATGGCAACTGCAGCTGCGGAATGAAAAAAAAAACACGATTTGAATCAAAGGCCAAACAAACAATAGTCGCGTTGGTGACTATGGGGCTGGGTGTGGGAGTGCCATACAGGTCTACCTGACATTTATGGTATGTGATAGGACGGGGGAGAGGCGGTGGATGTACTTGTAACAACTGTCTGGCATATATCAAACACAAGGAAAAAGTCATAAAACCAAAGCGTACGGCTCGTGACAACGGCGCCTTTGCCTCAATGCACACTGAAACAAATACATTCTGGGAAAGTGGGTCGGTACATATTACATCAATACCACCTTCTTCCCCCCAAATATGGACTTGAAGACACTACAGCACATAGTAGTTAAAAATTCAATAAGTGTGTGTGTGACTACCGGTACTTTCATCTATAATTATGAAGACATGCCCAAGGACGTCTCCTTGGAGTTCAATTTACAGTGAACTCTCTTTTTCTTCTTTTTAATATCACATTTAATGCATCTAAGTTAATCATTTAGAGTATAAGAACAAGGACTGCTGTGTAGAGCTTTCTCGTCATCATCATTAAAATATCAGAGATCCGCTCGGCTCCACTTGAGCAGCTCACCACAGACGGCTCACATGCACTCATCTCTACAGGCTGTGTCAGCACCCCCTCCATATCTGCAGTCTACTCTCTGTCTACCCTCCCTCTCCACCCTATCCCTCTCCAGCTCTCTGTCTGGGGTCAATCGGCTTAGTGACATAAAAGTCGTGGCGATTAGCGACTTGTACCAAACCATGAGGGCTTGCAGAGTTCATCATAGGCCTAGTCAATATTACTTTGAGTGTGGCGTAGCATATGAAATACAAGTCCCTAATGCATGTATTTCATGAAAGGTGAACCAGTTTGGCGCCGTAAGCTTTAGTTCTTCTTCCCGTTTGTGTCCTAAATGTCTCACCATGTGTCCTTTAGAGATAAGGGTGCTCAACCTGAGACTATGAAAGTGGCATTTCCACCCCTGGCACTCTCTGTAAACAGTCCCCTGAGAACAACGTCCTTTCTCATATACTACTAACCTCTTCGGCACTGTTGACTGGGTAAAATAACCATTTTCACACATTACTCACACGGAGAAATGTGCCTCTCTGACAGGGTTGACTTGGTAGAATAACCATTTTCATATCCCACTCACACGAAGAAATGTGCTGGACAAAGTAAAATTTTCATACACTGCTCACGCGGAAGAGTGCCCCTCTTGCATTGTTTACTGGGGGAAATAGCCATTTTCATAAACTACTGACGCGGAGAGACGTGGCCCTACACTGCTCACTGTGCAATATTCGCCTCTTCACATGCTACTCAGTGGGGGAAATTGTCAATATGTTATTCTACTTGCAAATGACTGGCCTTCATTTCTACTACTGAATGGGGAAATGACCCTTCTGTTATACTACTCACACGGAGGAACCTCACATACACTACTGATTAAGAAATCTGTCTCACTTACTACTCACATGGAGGCATCTACCCTTTCTTTTACTACCTACATCATCTCAACTACAACATGACATGGACATTCACACTGCCTAGTTATTCCTCACGCCCACTAACGGCACTATGGGTAACAGTGATTCAACGTGAGACAACCTCGTTATTATACAGCCAATGAGAGTGGTCATCTCCTCCTTCAAGTCCAATACTGCCAGGCACAATAAGGCATTATGTGACTATATTGTATTACATCACACATACTCACCAACAACCCTCTGTCAATAACCCCACATTCTCATCCCCCCCCCCGCCCTATCTCCTCCAATACACATTCCTGTGCCACAGATTTGGCATATTTCCCTATTCTTCTTTTCTTCCTTCCATGCAGACATAACTTAACGGTTTAACCTGCCCTCCACGCCTTCCTTAAGCCCTGCTTCTCCCACTGCCGCTTCACTCCCCTTAACCGTCATATTTTCTTCCTCCTACCAGGCCTACCTTCCTTCACTCAAACATAGATCTCACGTCCCACTATACCATTGTATCATACAACCTCTGCATTCCTCTTCTCCCTGGCGTATGCCCCTTTACACAGCCACCCCCCCCCCCCAACCCCTAGGATATCCCCTATTACCAGCACCAGTTCTGATGGCTGGGGTAGGACTGGTCTCCGGCCTCTGTCGTGACCAGAATAGTGTGTTATTTTTTGTGACCGGTTGTTCCTAGATCTGGGGCTAAAGAAGACAACCTAGACTGCCACAGACAGATGAATATTTATGACCCTTTGATCTGGGGTTCCTAGCAATTTTAGGAACGCATGTCCCAAGATGTGTCGAAATATCCGCCGTTTAATGACAGGTTCTGCGAATTGCTGGGTGACACTTAGCTAGAATGACAGGCCTGCCTCTAGCACTGTGGACAGGAGACAACTAATTATTGTCATGACGGTAATTCCTTCTGAATGATAGGAGGATTGATGAGAGCATAGTTCTTGGTGAGCTGCCCTACATTTTCAAGGACAGAGTCTGCATTATTGGGGCTGACTATCTTCAGATACCGTACTATTATGATACTATTCTAATTCTTTGACACTCACCCTCAGTTACAAAAGGCCCTGATAAGGTGATATTTAGCGCTATCATGCGTAGTGGCCAGATGGCCCTAAGATCAATGTACAGCTGAGTACCTACTTGTCCTATCAGACCTTGTATTAAAGACGTTACGTAAATCCCGTGCCACGGTGCATAACAGGCATGTAATGGTGTATCAGAGATGTCAGTTGGGTATGGGCTCAACCTCTGAAAATCTTTGGGTGTTAGCAAAACACCCATTCTCCCAATGTATTATGCTATAAAAGCACCCATTTTGTCTTCATATCAATCTATTCCCCTCACTCAAAACCATTAAAACCTCTTTGGAGTGGATGGTCATAGACATACAATTAAAAACACTGCATCAGAATTTCAGCCAATCAGCAGCCAGCTTAGATTCATGTCCTTTGAAATGAGATTTCAGAGATCCTCTGATCTCTGAAAGGTGGTTTGTCTAGAAAAAGCTAGAGGGCAGCACAAGGCATGTTTAATTCCACCTGCTGAAGCCTGAATTATGCTTAGCCTTAGCCTCCCTAGAAGTAGAAGGGCATGTTGTAAGGGTGTATCTATGATTTATGTAATTCTCTCTATCCATATTATGATCACAATTTGGAAGAAGCCTCTGAGATGTCTTGATTTTTAGGAAAGTTTGAACATCTGAAAACAGACAGACCTCTGAAGGTCTGACATCTCTGACGTCGGTGTATGGATTAGTATATCCATGTACTAATGACCCAATGGTGCCTAATGAAGCCTGCAGGTTTACTGATTGTCACCTCCCTCTGATAGAAGGAACGTCTCAGCCATTTTCTCATTTTCCCGTAAAAAATAATAATCACCTATTTGTGTCATATCTATTGCTTGGAGGTTACATGGACGTAAATGCTGCCCTCTCGTGAGTCATATGGTATTCAGGCCTGCACTGAAGGTGATCTGGGTGCTGATTGGCTTAAAAATCATATGCAAGAAATATTGGTAAAATTATGAAAAAAATCACAGGTGACCCCAAATAGTTCCTAAATGGAACAGTAGATGAGTTTTTATATTATGCCAATGTTTGGGGATTTAATCAGGTCTGCAAATGTTCATCTGGCCAATGGAGGTTTTGAGGCCCAAAATAGGGTAGAATGGCACTTGCTGTACGTATCGCTCCCTTAGTTAAGATTTTCAGGGTTAAGCCTATCCTATATTCTAACACATTGTGTGTGAGAGATGGTTTAATCTTGCTACGGTCGAAAATATTACCAACGAACATTACGGGGGGCTGTTTTTGTGTGTTATGCTATATAGAAACATAGAGGAAATGGAATTAGTTACACGTAACCTGGAGGAAGGGTTAGTTTCATTATAACCCCAGATATAATCCAGAAATCTTAACCAAAGGCTTCTAGAGAACCAACAAATGTACATCTATTGCAGAGATACATATTACTCAAGAAAACAACAGGACAGATCATTTCACTGTAATGCTAACCATTCTTTTTCTTCTCCTTTCAGCTCGTCCAGCTGGGGCACATACGTGAGCAGACGACAATCATCCTGCAGCCTTAGCTATAGGGCTCGCCGGCTATCGGCGGCAGGAGCAGGCCAGCAGCATCGATCGTGGCCATCATTGATTGGCTGGCGCTGTGTCAACCTCGGGCACCGAGTCCCACACCCTCTCAGACACGCACGGACACTTCTCACGCACATACCAGCCTACATGGCCGCCGGTCACTACTCTTATCATACCACGTGACCTCCAGGCCGGATCGGCCTCTACTTCCGGTTCATCAGACCTGGGGGTCAAAAGTAGATTAGAGTACACTGTCTCAACAACTCGTCCTGCCCCCTATGGGCAGCCCATACACCATTCCATTCACGAACTGGCCGCCACCCCATCAACAGTCTTTCCGCATGTGCACATGAATAGCAGATACCACCATGGAATGACTCAGGTCCCCTGTGAATATACCATATTAGCATGAGCTGAATATTAAAACGTGCTATCTACGGTGTATGAGTGAATGGTAAATTCATCATGGCTAATGACGTGCATTCCGTGCTAAATCTCACCACGGCCTTGAACGTGGGGGCACAGGACCCTCAGGTGACAGTGGCTGCTCTCATAGGTCTACTCAATGTTACCATGGGAACTACAGACTCAGATATAACCACAGAATGGTCGTCGTCCCTTGCACCAAGCACCACCTTAGTCCCTACATCAGCGGTAACACAGTTTAGGGGTGTAGGTGGGCACCCAATGGTACGCACACAGCAAGCAAGAAACCGAGCATCCCTAAGGGCCACATTAGACGCATGGTCGGTGCCCCCACAGGACATGATTCCTGACCAGGCGTGGATTACCTTCCAGGTGCTGCACACCCTTCTCACTATTATAGCTCTCATCATTAACTGTACTACATTGGGTGTCATCTATGGTATTGTTACCAAGCTCACACCCCCACTACAGATGCTCACAAGTCTGGCTTTTTCAGACATGCTTGCACCGTGGGCCATCATGACTATGTATTTTCCGAGCAGCTCGTGTCAGGACGAGATCCATACTGCGCTGTTAATAACGAGTCACAATGCATCTGCACTGACCCTCCTGGCCCTAGCCATGGTGCACAACATTGCCACATTCCGCCCTCTTAACTACGACAAGATTGTGACGCAGAAACGTCTATGGATCACCATTAACATCATCTGGATCACAGCCATTATAGGTGCACACATCCACTTTATGGCAGTGCTCACACACCAAGACCCCAAACTACCATTCTGTATCCAAGTCTTACACCACACCAAGATGGCCCTCACCATGGCAGCCGCACTCCTCTCCACCATGGTTATCGTCTCTGCCATCATCTACACACGGATCCTCCTCCACCTACGGCCCGTCGGCTTCTTCGCCCAAGGCGATACGGTGGGACCACGTAAATCGACACGGGGTGTGATAACAGGCATTATCATGGCCACAGGCTTCTTTTTCACCTGGTTGCCGTATATCGTGACAAAGTTTGTCAATGTTCGCACAGACTACATCCGAGACCCTGGAGTACTTATCGGACTTAATGCGTGCCAGGTGTTGATCCTGGGGCTGACCATTGCTGACCCGTTAATCTACAGTGGTCGGATGTCGAGTCTGCAGGGCGGCTACCTGACGCTGTACCACAAGCTGCGGGGCTGCTTCATCCTGTCCTGGCACCGACTTACCAGCCGGGGTAGGCGGGACGAGATGCCATCCACCCCACTCAACCCCATAGAGTCCATATGCTGAGCACATCCCATTCAACCAGTAAGAGTCCATAGTCTGAGGATTATACATGGATCTGATATGGTTACTCACACCCTCAACGACTCAAGTGGGTCACACATTTGCACTGTTTGGATTATCACATCTCTTGTCTGATAAACGAGACAAGAGAAACCTATAGCACTGTCTTAATATGGTGTTGTGAATAATTCACGATGGTATTTTAACCATTCTTTCAACAGCGAAAAAAAACCGTTTGGATTGAATACCTGACGGGATGACTTTCGAACATTTGTACCTCATTGGACTTGACACATACCCGTCTATTAAATTGAACTAAACATGAAAAGCACTACAGAGGTACGGTAATTACAACTACAGGCAACTTACAAGAAACCAGAAGGGGCAAGTAGTTAATGCCTCTCACTCAATTCTGCACCCGCAGCTGTAGGATTTCTAGGCTGCATATATTGTAACTAGATTTATTGGACTGGCATCTACACTTGGATCTCACAAATACGTTATGACTGCTGCTTGGACCGAGCGCCAATATTGTGATACTTTGTATGTGCGTAAGCTACTTATAGTAATTTAGAATCTCAAATATCATCATTGGCAAGTTCTGACAGATAGAAGCTTATATACCATGGCAAGCCCATCTTACATTGAGTAGATGTGTTGTGAATTCCCCCCGCCCCTTTTATGACACAATCATCTTGAACTCTATGTTGGTAACTTTTGGTAACACCGCTGATGTGTTGACTAGGGAGAGTAGGTATTGCTGCCACTGTAACTTTGATAGGTTTGCCATGTGGTTGTGACGCTGACAGTGAGACACAAACTGAGCTTGCTGTAGCTTGTGGTTGTAACACCAGGCTACTTATCTACTTTGAGATATCAATATGCATTCACCATGTGTTAATGAGTTCCATGCTGTATCTTGTGGTTGTGATACCAGGACACTTATCTACTTTAAGATATCAATATGCATTCTCCATGTGTTAATGAGTTCCAATGGAACCACGTATTTCTTTTTATATCAAAATGACGAGATATATGAGTGATGGGTAAGGGATGGTAGAATGAGTGCAAGCACAGGGTTTATCAAAATCACAATTACCGACAGTAACAAAAAAGACGTTGTCTACCTTGACTACAACTGGGATGAAAAAATAAAAATGACGAGGATAATCTTCTGATTTTACATCAGGTGCATCAGTTATGAGTGCACGGATGAGTGGGTGGTCTGTGTGGGGAGCTAACATTGGTGTCAATGAACAGTTACTACCATACTGTTTTATAGTGGGTAATTAAGCTTTATATAATACTTTATAGGATGTGTGAGAGCGGATAATGTTTGAAACATTAATTATGTTGTTGTCTTTTATGAACAGAGATTGCCTGCATTATGTTGTCAAAGAGGTCACCAATGAAACAAAGTGCCCTTTAACTTGGTGTGCAACTCAAATGATTATGTATCTAAGGTAAGCTAGTAAGAGTTCAATGTAAATGTTGGCTATAGAATCACAAATGGATAAGTTTTTGTTGGCCACCCTGTGTACAACGGATGGCATTAAGCCTCGGTCGGCATCTGGTACCTAGGAGACTGCTGGTTCCACTCACTCCTACAGATGGCGAGTGGGGGCATTGCCGGTAACTAACATGTTGTAATGACTGCCTCCATAGATTACCCCACAAGACCCCTATATCAGCCTGTATTATCCTCCACCCAGAGCCCAATCTATGAACAATAAAGTATTATGTAAATGCCATTCCGTTTTCTTGTTTTGATATGACAACAACGAGTTTCTTTCGAATCCCTTCAGCTATAGTTGGAGTTTTCTAGTATTATAAATTACCAGTAGTCATAGAGGGAGGGCCCTGACATACATCCGGTACAATCTGTACTGTATTTGAACCCAGGTTATACCTGGTAGTATAAGGCACACACTCAGTGTTTAATAACATTTGACATTACAAGTACAGCCCTCTGGTGGCTAAACATGGAAGTATCATCCACGGATAGATGGCGGCACTGTGCATTCTGCAGCAAAGTGGGAGTCGGGGCCGGAGTACTCTCTTTACGTTTTAGGCTAGGCCATGTTTTGCCACAAAAAAACTACCCGATAATGTGTATATTGGTCTCATAATGTAACCTAAAAAGCGTACCTAGTAAGTAGTGAATTTACAACAAATAAAAACATACCTGGCAAATCATAATTATTAGCTTATGTGTTTTGGTAATATTCATAAACTTCTCTATGAGTTTATATGAATTAGAAACGTACTTGTGTATTATATAAACACCGAATAGGTTGGGGGTACGAGGCTATGTAAGTAAATCTAGAAAACAAACAAAACAAACCAGACAGAGTATTGATCAAATTCAAGAATACCTGAAATTCTCAGTGAGAACCCACGTAAATATTGATTTTGTATACGACTGCTGACTTTGGAACATGAAAATCCCTGAAACCAGGGACATCCCTGAAGATTTCCATCCCTCAAACCAAGCAGCACTCACCTGTTGAGGTTATAGATGAGGATGCGTGTGCCGGTTCCTGAGCGGATTCCCTGGAACTCAGCGAGCAGGTCGTCCTCTGTGTGAAACAGGGAGTACTTGAGGATAGCTTCTACACTGCCTTCAGCATCTGGGGCTTCCACCAGCTGAACTGTGCTTGTGGTTAAGGCAAGGTAAGCAGAGGAGAACCCATTCTATGTACACAAACCGTCTGTGAGTTTGGCAAACACCAATTTCATCCTAAATGATACTGAAAATCCATGAAGACAGACGGAAAAGTGTAATGTATACCAGTAATTATGGGATTTCCATAAATATCCAACAAGAAGCAACCCTGGTGTCAAATCTAAGGCTAAAACTGTGATATCAGTGACAAAATCTGAAATATAAGATACCGTGATACCGGTACTAAGTGTGTGGCCAAGGCTGAAATCAATTTCACAAGAATCTTTCCGGTCGAGGGTATATCTTTAACCCCCCCCCCCCCCAGGAGGACTCAAAAAAAATGTCACCCCCCCCCCCCCTCAGTAGGAGTTTTTGCGCACCATGCATTTTCAAGCCATCAACTTTATAATCTAAAGACTGAAGGTTATGGATTGGTACCTGACTATTTTTGTTATTATCTAATGAGGCAAGTTCTTTGTTGTGCACATTTCCTTTCTGCATTCGATGATACACAGGGTGTCCGGCAGACCCCTTTGAAAAAGTAGGGCAAAAAAAAAGACTAACCCCTCTATAGAACTTACTTAATAGACACAGTTTTTGTACAGTGTATTCATGCACTACACAGAGGGTACCGTAATCTCTCGCGTAGAAGGCGCAGCCCGCATAGAAGGCGCACCCCCAACTTAGGGAAGGCAGATCCGCGTAGAAGGCGCATCTGCTGCTCCTGAGTCTAATATTTGAAAAACCCGCGTATAAGGCGCACCCCTAACTCAAGGAGCATGGTCCACTCAAAGGACCCAACCCATAGGGGCATTTCAAATATTGTCTGCAACTACTTTTTGCTTTGAATTTTAAACCTCACCTATGTGCCTCAAGGACACGTCGAGGGTGAGAGGTCCCGTGGCGTGAAACCCGGACCCGTACACTAGAGGGAGCTAAGGTAGAAATCACGCCCCTACACATTTACCGAGGCAATGGTTCTTTAACATCCGTCACTACATAGGCATAGTGAGAGATGGACAGGCCTGTTTCAAGTCATTTGTCTGCCATGACCGCCGAGAGACTTTCCAGCACAGCCTAGCCAGAGCAGGGAGGAACTCAAACGACACCTTACGGCGACGTTTGGAACCACCACTATGCCCCGGCCAGGCCGGGAACCGAACCCACGACCTTACGGCCTGTGAGCGGACGCGCTACCGACTGCGCCACGCCTCCCGGCTCCTGCAACTAACAATACCCCAACTGGTCATGTATTTTCTTTAACCAAAGAAAAGGTGTAGTCTATACCATGGTGCTCTAATTACCCTTAAACTGCTGAATGAAACATGCCATTCTGCTCACCATAAAAGTGTTTGGAAATATGTGTACACCCCACTCACTGAGAGCTTTGTTAATTACACTATTGACCTTTTAATCAAGAGAATCCATGCACCATTATAATCAATAATCCTGCCATAGTGTGTGCTGCCACCTGGTGTTGTATGAGCTGTATGTTCTGTTCTCTACATTACAAACTACTGGTATCCCAGCATGCCATATCTCTAGAAGAGGGGCCTATTTCCCTGTTATAACAGTGTGGGCCTAGATAATCAATGGGAGGGTATGATATCAACAAATAACAAATTTGGTTTGAACCTGTCTTATCTATAACTTGTTAACAAATAATGCAAATCAGAGGATTATTTCTTTCAAAAAATGAACAGAATTGTACCTTTCAAAATGATGCCAAATAACATCAGTTGTGGGCCATATGAAGACAATTGGCATCAATAGTAGTTAATGAGTTAAATGATTCCTAGAATAACACCAGGTGGCAGCACACACTATGACAGGATTATTGATTATAATGCTGCATGGATTCTCTTGATTAAAAGGTCAATAGTGTAATTAACAAAGCTCTCAGTGAGTGGGGTGTACACACGTTTCCAAACACATTTATGGTGAGCAGAATGGCATGTTTCATTCAGCAGTTTAAGGGTATATAGAGCACCATGGTATAGACTACACCTTTTCTTTGGTTAAAGAAAATACATGACATAGTGGACATAACTTTGGATTGGTAGTTGGAGATACCCCGCGTATAAGGCGCACCCCCAACTCAAGGCAGCCTTGCTCCCGCGTACAAGACCAATGAACGATCTGATTCGCGTATAAGACGCGCCTTATACGCGGGAGATTACGGTATGTCACAATATCACTCTCTATGCGGACCCCTGTCTATCACTCCCCCTGTGGTGAGCCCTCATCTCCATCTGACTGAAATTCCCAATCTATTTGATTGCAGCTAACACTGACACCAGTAGTCTCATATTGACGTTTCATGTAGCCACATTTTGATATTACCTCCCTGATCACTATCAGTCAAGTGTTTGCATGTGTTCTGTTAAAGGGTTTATGAATGAAACATTAGTATTGTCAATGGACCATTCTGGGTATTAATAATATTTTTCATATTTACTGATTTCTTCGCCATATAAAGCCTAAGCTCTGCTCACGATCCACACTCAATAATCTCCTGTGTCCCCAACAGGAAGCAGGATCTGTAAGTTATCACGAACCCTACTTCCTCCATGAGACTCTGTGACATAAGGTATACGGATGTAATAACATTCCAATCATATCTACACCCACACAGCCCCGCTGGAGGAAGTGTGATCCACCTGTGGTGCCATATTTGGAATGAGAGGATATTTCACAATCTCCTCTCAATTCTCATTAACATGATTTACCCACAGGTGGCAATCTCTCTCTATGACACGTGTCTCTATTTTATTGAACCACGTGTATAGAATATTTCGCAATACTGTGAGCTGCTCAAGCCCTTAATAAAATGTCACAGGTGAAGGACTCAGTCCTAAGGAACAGGCTTCAATGTCAAATGTCAACTGTCAATTGACAAGTGGTCAGTGATAGTATGGAGCTACTGACATATTTTGATTAGTTACTGACAAATAGTGACTAAGTAGTGATATATTTTGGCTAATTGCTGACAAATAGTGACTAAGTACTGACATGTTTTAACTAAGTGCTGAAAAACAGTGACTATTACTGACATATTATGACTATTTGCTGACAAATAGTGACTAATTACTGATATATTTTGACTAATTGCCAACAAATAATGATTAGGCACTGACATTTTAACAAGACAGTGTAAGTTCAACACGGGCCTCCCTAGCCCACTTAAAAGGGTCTATTTCTCCTCTTTCCTATCCCCTCGGGATGTGTGTGGTGCACATATGCGCGGGCACTGACACATTCCCCTGTGAAATTGTGTAATGTAATTCTCGCCATGAATATGACCTTAGTTGTCGAAATGGCGTTAAACATCTATTACTCACTCACTGTAAGTTCAACACACATTTTTTACAGTGTAGGAATAACAAAGTACTGACATACCAGTACATTGACTTATTGCCGACAAAATGTGAGTAAATACTGACATATTGACTAATTGCTGACAAATTGCGAGTAATTACTGACATATATTGACTAATTGCTGACAAATTTTGAGTAATTACTGACATATATGGACTAAGTGTTGTTATATAATGACTAAGTACTGGCATATATTGACTGATTGCTGACAAATAGTGAGTAAATACTGTCATATATTGACTAATTGCTGACAAATTGTGAGTAAATACTGATATATATATTGAATAATTGCTGACAAATAGTGAGCAAATACTAACATAGACTAATTGCTGACAAATAGTGAGCAATTACTAACATATATTGACTAAATACTGATAAAATGTAAGTAACTACTACCATGTATTGACTAATTGCTGACGAATAGTGAACAATTACTAACATATATTAACTAATTGCTGACAAATAGTCCATAGATACTGACATATTTTGACAAATATCAGTCAAGACAGGATGCACAATTGAATCAATGGCTATTTCTCTGTTATATATTGACTAATTGCTGACAGGTTATGAGTAAATAGTGTCATGTATTGATAATTGCTGATAGTCACTATATATATATATATATATATATATATATATATATATATATATATATATATATATATATATATATATAGTGACTAAGTACTGACATATTGATTAATTACTGACAAATAGTGAGTAATTACTAATATATATTGACTAATTGCTGATAAATGGCGAGTAATTACTGACATATATTGACTAATATCTGACAAATTGTGAGTAGTTACTGACATATGTAGACTAAGTGTTATGAAATTAAGCAAAATAAAATTTTGGACTGGGACAAATTTTTGTCAAAACCCCAAATAGGTGTCAGTAGTGTATAATGGCAAGCATATGAATTCTATAAGGGAGCAATGACACACATCTATACATATGGAAAAGTATGAAGATACTGGATAATTATGCTAATTATGCAAATAATATGCATGGATATGGAAAGTTTGGTATCAATCTAGGGTGTTTCGTCCCCCTAAAGAACATACCCCCCTAAAAAATTTGCTTCAGAAAAGAATAAGCGAAATAATTTTTTTAACTAGTGGCCTTTTCGGCCTGGGCCGGTCCACCTGCGCCCTACCTCCTGCCAAAACCTATCTGTTTTAAGTGTCACCGGCGAAAAAGGGCAAGTTTGAGGAAGGAATGGATCGAAATATAGGCTTTTTTGGGACGCGGGGGCAGACGCCAGTCCAGGCACTGGCAGAGAGGTCCAAGAACTGGCAGTTTTACAAAATAAATCGTATCTCCCTTAATAATAGGAGTTTCCCATAGTGTGACCTATAGATAAAGGGTAGCTCGAGCTGGCGAACGTCATGGCGGTCTTTATTTTCAGATCTGCACAATGGGGACAAAGTTATCAATGTTTTAAAGCTATGACATCACAAAAATGGCCATAACTTTCCACCAAATTGTCGTAGGAAAAAAATTCAAACAGCTATGGACTCCTCTGGAAAATCGTTTTTCTCTCGGAACCCTATTATCGCCCAACGATGTCTCTCTGTCTTCAGGCCTTTTTGGCCTTTCCCCAGCATTTTTGGCCTCTACAGCGATGTTTTGAGGGTATTCATGAAAGAATGATACAGACCTGTTCTCGGACCACCAATGGGGCCGCGCAGCAGGCAGTGTCATGATTTGTTCAAATCGAACAATTTCCTGCAATTTCTCGGTACCATGCGGCAAACAAGGACGAGTTGTGATAATAATCCATGTGTACTGCGACAATAAAGCAAGATTTCTTTCAAATAACATCACATTTGGGCCAAAAACGGACACATCGCTGCATTGTAAACAAACAGCACTTTTGCTGGTGCTGCAGCAGTACCAGCGAACACGTGGCTTCTGGCGCGAAAAAACTGGGTCAGGCCACTACCAACAGCCAATCAAATGGTGAGTATGCACCAGGGTGACGGATCACGCCACTCCGTCCACTCCGTCAGCCAATTAAAGACGGGGACGCTGTAAACACTTTTGCTGGTGCTGCAGCTACTGCAGCAATACCAGCGGTACCAGCGAACACGTGGCTTTTGGCGTGAAGAAACTGGATCAGGCCACTACCAACAGCCAATCAAACGGCGAGTATGCATGAGGGTGACGGATCACGCCACTCCGTCAGCCAATTAAAGACGGGGACGCACGGTCAATGCGTCCTGCGTCCGGCTGGGTAAACTGCCATAAATCGACCATCTGTTTGGGGTTTTGACAAAAGTTTATCCCAGTCCAAAATTTTATTTTGCCTAATTTCATAACAACACTTAGTCTACCTATGTCAGTAACTACTCACAATTTGTCAGATATTAGTCAATATATGTCAGTAAATACTCGCCATTTATCAGCAATTAGTCAATATATATTAGTTATTACTCACTATTTGTCAGTAATTAATCAATATATGTCAGTACTTAGTCACTCTATAACATATATATCAGTATTTACTCACAATTTGTCAGCAATTAGTCAATATATGTCAGTACTTAGTGGGCTTCCCTAGCCCACTTAAAAGGGTCTACTTCTCATCTTTCCCATCCCCTCAGGATGTGTGTGGTGCACATATGCACGGGCACTGACACATTCCTCTGTGAAATTGTGTAATGTCGTTCTCGCCATGAATATGACCTTAGCTGTCGAAATGGCGTTAAACATCTATTACTCACTCACTCAGTACTTAGTCACTCTAAAACAGCAGTTATCAATACATGTCAGTATTTACTCACAATCTGTCAGCAAGTAGTCAATATATAACAGAGAAATAGCCATTGATTCAATTGTGCATCCTGCCTTGACTGGTATTTGTAAAAATATGTCAGTATCTATGGACTATTTGTCAGCAATTAGTTAATATATGTTAGTAATTATTCACTATTTGTCACCAATTAGTCATGCATGGTAGTAGTTACTTACATTTTATCAGTATTTAATCAATATATGTTAGTAATTAGTCTACATATGTCAGTAACTACTCACAATTTGTCAGATATTAGTCAATATATGTCAGTAATTACTCGCCATTTATCAGCAATTAGTCAATATATATTAGTTATTACTCACTATTTGTCAGTAATTAATCAATATATGCCAGTACTCAGTAACTATATAACTAGCTATAGCAATTATCAATACATGTCACTATTTACTCATATTCTGTCAGCAATTAGTCAATATATATAACAGAGAAATAGCCATTGATTCAATTGTGCATCCTACCTTGACTGGTATTTGTCAAGATATATATCGGTAATTACTCACAATTTGTCAACAAATAGTCAATATATATTAGCAAATACTCACTATTTGTCAGCAATTAGTCAATATATATCGGTAATTACTAACTATTTGTCAGCAATTAGTCAATATATATCAGTATTTACTCACAATTTATCAGCAATTAGTCTATCACTGACTAACTGCTGATAGATGGTCGATTTATGGCAGTTTACCCAGCCGGACGCAGCACTGGGCTGTGGTAAACTGACATAAATCGCCCATCTATCAGCAGTTAGTCAGTGCTATTAGTGCTATTTATTGATACAATAGCACAGGTCGACTCATGGGAAGTTGGACTGTCCGATTCCGTGTGCAATCGACGTCCCATGTGAATGCAATGGAACAGGCTAGAGCCTGTTCCAATAAAAGGCAGCTTGAGCAGCTCCCAATCATCTCTCCCAACTTACACCTTACACCTATACCTAGAACCTACGACAGGTTGAGCTATAGGATCAGAGGCAGAGCTTGGATATTGGCGAGTGTTATCATTGTTACCATCTTTATGAAACACTCATGTCAGCTATGCAATAAAAGGATCAAATGAACTTCTCTGGATTCCGTGTATATTCACTTCACCACTTGTAACGGTCCGTTGACAGTATAATACTAGTTCTAATGCTCAAAGCATATATGTCCACCAAGTCAATCACTAACCATCACCACACAACTAACTTTAGCATAATCAAACATCAATTGATGCACCAATGGTGTCAGAATTGGCTCTTTCATTCCACAAGCCAATATCTCTGAATCTTTAATGAAGATGTGATTAATAAATACTGCAAATTGCAATGATACAACTCACATGCTGAGTCATAGATATCTTAGATAACAGTAAAACTGCGCTATTCATAAACCATGTGGAGGCTAAATGTAGTAGCGCTACAACTCCAGTACTCAGTTTCTTGCAAGTATTAAAGGAGCGCGACAGACATGGCAAAATTTGAGTACCAGATAATAATGCAAATGATATTACAGAATTTGCTATCTACCCAAAGTAATGGTACTAGCCAGTACAAGACTAAATGGATAAAACATATAAGAGGAGGAAAATCGTTCACATGCCATAGTTTTGGTAATAAAATCAGGTACTCCTTAATAATTTATCATGCCTGTGATAAGTACCCTCAGGTATACCTCATTGGAAACTACAATAGCCTATGCATGGCACACATTAAGACTTGAGGGTTGATTTCACTTGACATAAGTTACTATAAAGATGTACTGACACAAGCAAGATGTGCTTCAAAGCAACTAACGGTATTTTTATATTGCACACTCCAAAGGAAAATAAAAAAGTAGGAAATAGTAGGAAAAAGTAGGTATTTTGGAGAAAAAGTAAGAAAAATAGCAAAATCATAAAAAAATAGGAAAAAGTAGGAAAAGTAGGATCGCCGGACACCCTGGATACACTATAAAAGGATACATCCTTTCTTGGTCCAGGTAGCGATGGGTACTAGGACCGTCTCGGCCCCAATGGCCTCCAGGTAGCTCTGAGACAGGAATCCCACACTCATCGTCTTGCCGTGCTTGGTCAGCACCATCGCATCCTTACCAAGACGCATCGAGCCTGACTTAAACCCATTACCGTACTGTCCAATCGGCCTGTGACCTTTGATGTCAATCTTTGCACAGTAGCCAAAGCTGGAAAAATGTATGTATGTGTCATAATTATCAACCTCAATGGAAAATTTACTATCAGCTTGCTAGCTCTTCTCGTCTCTACTACATGTTCATGAATATTTATGGTTATACACTAAGAGATTGTCCCCAGGTTGTCTTTTTCTCTTTTTTGTTCATAGTAGGGTGGATAAGCCACAAAATGGGCATGATCGTTCATTTTGTGATAGAAGTGTATAACTTACAACAGGGGTACTTTTAGGGAACTATTTGATTGCAGGAAGGGAGACCCGATCAATTCCTATTTTATAGGTAGATTAATCTGACAACCTGAAATTAGGTTAAATAAAATATGAGGAAATATGATTTGATATTCTCTTTTTATAACATCTTACCTGAGCATCTTGTGCAGCTTGTCCGGTGCACAGCCCCGTCCGTCATCTGTTAACATGAGACATGGTTTGTCGTTGATCAGGCGCCGGTCAATCCACATGTTTGCGGCATTAACGTCTGGATCGTATGCATTGTCTGAGGAACACAAATGGGAGTGTAATTATCAATTTACTGTCTATTCACGTGGATTTCACACATACACAATGTTGGCGGTAGTGATCAAGACCATCAAGTTCACCATGGAATAGCCTCTCTAGACAAGAGGATTCCTAAGGTGGGCAATGCCTGCCGCGAACCATAAGGTAAATCTTCCAACATCTACTACCGGGTATTCCGAGGTAGCAGGTTGTCCCATGGGCATGGTCATTGCTGGAGCTTGTTATTAGCAAGTTCTACTGATAAGACCTATCAGATGGGTATCAGCTGGCCCCCGAGAGGGCCGCAGTGAATAGTTGGGATCATCTCATTGGCTAATAATTTATCCTACTAAGTCCCAATATTGACCTAGAGGGATTTATTATCAGCCAATGAAATAATCCCAACTATTAACTGCAGGCCTCTCTATAGCTTTTATCAGTAGAATTCGCACGAAACAAGCTCCAGTGATAGTGGCCCCCATTAGACAATGCGCTACCTCAGTATCATGAAATGGCACATATTTATACTTATGCATCATGAAGACCAATGCCCCCAGCCCCTGCACTCTCCAAAAGGGTACGTCACCTGCGTTACCAGCTTTCAAAATTACACCCTTATTTACTGATTTTGGGCCAAAATTATACCCCTTATTTTAAGAAACCACTGATTTCTGGGGCTCTAAATATACCCCTTACTTCTGAAAACCCTGACATGCTAACACTAGAATATGAATACAGGAACGACCCTTTCCCCTTCTCCTTCTTACCAAAATCATTTCTTCGAAACATACATGTCAATCTTTTGATAAAAACACCCCTCATTTTGAAATTCACTGATTTTCTTGAGATGAAAAAGCAACCTTATTTCAAAATCCAGATATTTTGGGAGAAAAATTTTTGGATTTCTAGGACATTGGAAAATTCTGAAAAAGAACCCTTATTTCACGTTTTTGGTAACGCAGGTGACGTACCTTGCAGTCACTATGTGCAGGGACTGGGCAAATGCCGCAGGGGCGTAGGAAAAGGGGAGGGGAGCAGGGCCCCCCTATAATAGGAATGTACAAGCCTATATAAAAGTATAGCCGCACCCCCCCCCCAATAAAAAAGTAGACTCCTACGCTCCTGTGCCTTATTCATTCTAAAGAGCGCACGTGTTCTAATAAGTGTATAGCCCCTTTTTTGTGACCTAACCCCTGCCAATATTTGAGGGCAAAACCAAAGACCTCAAGTGTAAGAGCATTTAGAAACTGGATGTCTGAAACTGACCAATGGGAGAGCTTGCTTTGGGGCTGTATATATGCCAAAGTAACCTAGGCCATGAAAGCATCTAGTTTCTAAGTTGGAAAGAAATCGGAGGTGGTGTTCACACAGTCACCCCCATAGAAACACCACCCCGGTCTCTAGCTGAATACATTCATTATTGGCCAACGAGAAAAATCCTTTCATTCAGTGCAGACTTTTCAGGGTGCATTACATAACAGCTGGTACCCATCAGCTGGCTGTTATCAGTGCTTATCTCGCAAGATACCTGCTTCAGCAGGGGTCAGCCCACTAAGGAACAAGCTAACCAGGAATACAAGTCAAGTATTTTCCTTTATTGAAAAACTTCTTTTACGGCGGGGTGTATCGTTGGCATCCCTACGAGTTGGACCTTGGCCCTACCAGCAGGTCTTATACCCCATTCACACACAGGTGCTAGTTTTCTGACAGTTCTTACCTCAGAATATCTCACGATATTCAGACCATACTTCTAAACTGCCTGACCTGCCAGGAACAGGCATGGCCGCGAGATCAGGTCCAGAAGTCGCTAATGTCAGCATGCAAGTGGCACTCCAGGGAAACAGTCCTCAACTGCCGCCCTACCGCTCAGTCATCTTGAAATCTGACCGACCTACTTGAGCGGGTAAGGTGGACCTTGACCGCCCCCCTTTTTTAACAATTTCGAACACTGCCTGGACCACCCTCTCCAAGCTTCCATCCTCCACTAAGCTGTCTATTGTCCTCATGCATTTGTATGAATCAGAATTTCTTTTGTTGACCAGCAATATCTTTTTGAGGGCGTTTGAGGGCATTTTATGCCCTCATGTGTATGGTGCATAAACAATACTCTCTGATGGAATTCCACCGCCCTGCTGTTAGGGATCTCATAGGAATCCACCGCCCTACTTTTTTGGGATCTCGTGGAAATCGACCACCACTGCTCCCAAGAGTCAGGCTGCAGTTGGTATCCAAATCATGGGCAAGTGCCCCCCCCCCCCGGGACACTACCATCAGTCGCCATGGTACAGTATACAGCAGGGTCTGTGGATGTTCCCCATGTAGGTGTGGCAGGGTCCATGTAGGGAGGTGTGGGAGGAGAGAGGGGTAGGACAAGGTGTCCACCACCTCTCTTTATTCGTACCCAAGACAACAAGTCTAATAGACAGCGAGATTTCAAATTTTGACAGTTGGGGATATATCATAAACTCATTTCCTAAATGTTTTATTTATAAAAAGTAGTTGATTTTAGCTATATCTTTCGATTTGATATTCCATGCCATGTATCTTTGAGAAGCATCTACAGTACTAAAGACACATTGGACCGTATACACTATACAGTCTACAGACAGACAGTACAACCTAACGATGGTCTCTTAACGATCTTAGCCTATCTCCTAGACTCTGATAGAGTTTGATGCCAGCCTTTCACCTTCCCTGTAGCTAGTAATTGTGTGTGTGTCTGGATGTTGTCATGTGAATGGTACAGTGGGAGGTGTAAGATCCCACTAGACCCCACACAAGAAGGGGTGATGTTTAGACAGGGACATAGACAACACGCGTGAGGATCTCACCGGGGGATCTCATGGGCTGGCAGGATCCAAGACATTGGATCTAGTCCTCTTTGTTGACATGTGGACACATTGATCCCCACACCTGTGAGCACAGAGAGAACTTGTTTGACAGGTGATGTAGCTGCACTGATCTGCACCCATATGTGGGGAGACTTCTACTGAAGGACTGAGCCAAAGGCTCGGACCAAAGGGAGAAAAGAAAAAGGAAGAAAAGAAAAAGAGAAATAAAATCATAAAAGATACCTTGATTGGCTCTCTGATAATTGGGGGTGTGGATGGGGGTCCCCCATGTCACATGTCACTTTTAAGAAATGGTTATGTCACATGTCACTTAAATCCCCATGTCCCATGTCACCTCTAAGAACCTCTCATGTCACATGTCGATTTTAAGAAATGGTTATGTCACATGTCACTTAAATCCCCATGTCCCATGTCACCTCTAAGAACCTCTCATGTCACATGTCGATTTTAAGAAATTGCCATGTCACCATGTCAAATTTAGTGGTCCACACCCATATAATTCACAACAGCATGCTACCCTGATTAGACCATTTGAATAAAACAACTTGGATTACAGAATTTTTCACCTGATATTTTGGGCGGCCAGAGGGAGAAAAAGATCCATCTAGAACACCCAAAAATAAGTATACTTTTGGGGGAAGGAAAGGTGGGAAAAGTCGAGAATTGTTGGTTGTCTGGCTATCAACCTTGGATTTCTTTTTCATTTTTTTCCCTCCTGACACATATTGAAAAATCTTGGCAGCCAGAGGTTAAAAAAAATGATTTTTTTTCTTATTTCGCCAAAAATCTAATTAAATGGCCTTATGGGCGAGCAACTCAGACCAGAAACTTGTATAGAATTCCACCCATAGGCATAGAAGGAGGTCATAGGCCAGCTAGGTTCTGTTGTAGATAAAAGAGGTCAGCCCTCTCTGAGGCCCTCCTGTGCATACCACAAGGGAAGTGTTCAATGCCCCTAGTGATAGGACTGGTTTTAACGGAAAAACACGCTCACTAGCTCTCGGATATACAGGAAACTAATATGGTCATTGAACCTGACTAGCAATTCCTTGTGTTGATGTGACCATACCGATCAGATAAATGTGGCAAAACACCATTAAAAAGAGAGAGATTCTTAAGTTCCAGTTGGACTTAATCAACATTATCTCCCCTTTCCGTCTCATCTTACTCTTGTGATAAAACACATTCGGGACATTCAGGTCAGAGTAGAGGGGAAAATGTGTTGAAACACTTATCAACTTGTCAGATTACACTTGTCTTTTTATTTAGGTTACGGGCCCGCCGATGTGGAAAAGTCAAAAACCAAAATGAAAATAAAATTTGAAAAAGTAACTTTTTTATTTCCTCCAAAATCCCCTGCCATATCTATGACACTTGTTATAGAAAAGGAAGGACTATTTGGTGTCAAATCGAAGCTTATTGTATCAGGAATACATTCAGTCTGATGTCATCTACACTGAAGGCATAGTTAGATCATAGAAAAGGCCCAAAACAAAATAATCCCTGCATCTAAAGTACAGTTACAAAGAATATCTCATAAAACTAGTCGCATGATACCCACATCCGACGATAGCCTTTATCTTATATTTTTTTATTTCGCCCTCCGGCCTGGAGTTTTGATTTAGGGTGCGGGTAACCTAAAAGAAAAAAAAGTGTGGCCTCAAGGCTATTTACCAGAGAAGGCACCCCCCTCCTCAAAAAAAGAAAAACCTAGCCATCAGTGTGGCTTATACATGGGCTTTACGGTAGTTATGCATTGGCAGGACACTCTATTTTATGACAGGGCAAATCAAATGCTAGCGTTTATTACAACAGTTGCCGAAAAACCAGGCACCATGGTAAACGCCCGCACAAACATACAAACTGGACACGGACGCGACGCAGGTCACTCAGACCAGATTGTGGTTAGATTAGGGTGGTAGTCCGTGCTCAGTTTGCAACCCCCTCCTGCCACAGTCTGAGGGAAATTGGACATAATGTCCCACAGCATGAGTGTCCCAATGTCAGAATGTCCTATTGGTTTTTCACTTTGGTCGCAATGTCCCACTATAAAAGTCGTAATGTCCCACCCAAGAAAGTCACAATGTCCCACTCCAAAAAGTTTATATGCCCCACACCGAAACTCACTACCGTAATCTCCCGCGTAGAAGACGCGGTGCACGTAGAAGACGCTCCCCAAACTCACGGTAGGCTGGTTCGCGTAGAGGACGCATCCAACCTCCCTGGATCGATATTTAGAAAAAAACCTGTACAAGACGCCCCCCAACTCACCAAGGGGGGGGGGGGGGTTCGCGTATAAGACGCACCCCCCACCCCCAGGCTCTATGAGTTCAAGCTGTCATCGGCACACGGTCGGCGTTTTCCCCGCCGAGCAAATATCTACAGCGACCGGTCTGCCGCGGTGCTGGC
This sequence comes from Acholoe squamosa, assembly GCA_949317995.1. Lineage (NCBI taxonomy): Eukaryota > Metazoa > Annelida > Polychaeta > Phyllodocida > Polynoidae > Acholoe > Acholoe squamosa. Next base: position 46,564,747 of record OX439037.1, read on the forward strand.
GCTATGAGTTCAAGCTGTCATCGGCACACGGTCGGCGTCAAACCCGCTGAGCGCCTGTACACCGCTGCCGCGCTGCTGGCTATATGAGTTCAAGCTGTCACCGGCACACGGTCGGCGTCAAACCCGCCGAGCGCCTGAACACCGCTGCCGCGGTGCTGGCGCTATGAGTTCAAGCTGTCATCAGCACACGGTCGGCGTCAAACCCGCCGAGCAAATCTACACCGACCGGTCTGCCGCGGTGCAGGCTCTATGAGTTCAAGCTGTCATCGGCACACGGTCGGCGTCAAACCCGCCGAGCAAATCTACACCGACCGGTCTGCCGCGGTGCAGGCTCTATGAGTTCAAGCTGTCACCGGTGCATTTTCCCAAATGAGATGTTGGAAAACCCCGCGTATAAGACGCACCCCCAACTTGAAGAAATCCTATAAGACGCACAAGGCATTTGTTTGGCGTAGAGGACGCGTCTTATACGCGGGAGATTACAGTATGTCCTATATCACAAAACATTGCACCATTTCTGTTTTACATACGGGGATGCAATTTAGTGTGTATGAGAAATTCTGAAGATACACATGAAAATTCAGAAATCATACAAAACTTTGATCCAAGAAAGGAAATTCTGGTAAATCTGTGAGCTTAAATCCAGCTTACACACACAGGTCAGCAATGTATCCAAGGATTACTATGAAATTACCAAACCCCCACCGTTTTAAAACCACACATTTATGAATGAACCAAAGATCAATGAGCCCATATAAAAATGGTTTTAAATTATCCTGTCATATTGCCGGAAAATCAAATCTAAATGCAAATATTACTACAGAGAAAACTGTTTGTACAGTTGAATAACAGGCAAAACCAGGGTAGTGTTCCCTGATTGGTTAGTCACTGACAGCAACAGATGTCTGTGTACAATATACCAGACATCCACCACACCACATGGATGTCTGAGACTTGGCATAACAGTTTAGAAATCAGATATTTATTCTTCAATGAAGAATGGTTAAGTCCCAAAGTGTCCTGAGTGCAGGTGCCACAGCTCCACATCAACATCTGACAATTCTTAATCATCTTTTATTATCAACAGGGTTCTCACCACCTGCCCGCCGGTGTCAAATTACCTAAAAATCACCGCCGGTGTCATTTTAGCTACCGTAATCTCCCGCGTATAGGGCGCGTCCTCTATGCCAAACAAAATGCTGGGGGGTCTTATAGCTTTCTCTCAAGTTGGGTGTGCGTCTTATACGAGGGATAATTTTACTATAGAACAGTACCGGATTTACAAAATTGAGCCTTAAAACGTGCGTCTTATATGCGAAAATGCATTTGCTAAGTTTGGGGTGCGTCTTATACGCGCAGCGCGTCTTCTACGTGGGAGATTACGGTATCTAGGCTTTTTTTGCCATTTCACAGCCCCTTAAAATAGAGCTCAATTTTTACAGCCCCCTTGTTTTGAAGAAGTCTGAAGAAACCTTGGTATGAGAAATAGATATAGGCTACTGTACTATATGCCCCTTAAACTTTAAGGGTTAAGTAATAGCCATTCATTATTTAACCATGTAGAATTTGTCTGCCTAAACACAAGTTCTGAAAGGAAGGTTGGTCAGCGTCTATACTTGCTCACAATAACGCTAAGCTATTTAAGTTCAGGAATGCACTTCACCTAGCTGTGTAGCACTCGATCTATAATTGGGGATTCAGAGATTCTAGCACTTTCTTCATGGTCAAATCAGGCGTCTGGCCCAGGTATATATGCTACACAGTTCAAGCTCTCAGTCACGGTGCTAGACTTGATTGTGCTTTAATATTTATACTCATTTGCCATTTACATTCTTAACTAGGAGGTCATCTCTATTCTGCCCCCCCCCCCCACCAAAAAATGGCTTATTACCGGGCTAATTACCTCGGTTATCGTATACCATGTGATATAATGAGGGAAAATAGCTGAACAGTACTTGCACTTCTACCGACAATTTTTCTCTCCTGGATATGTCAGCACATATCGCTATAGTTGTTCGGGTTTCAGCATTTACTCTGCAGTGTGTATTGGGGTGATGGGGATACAGCTGTGCGTGGCAGTGATTTATGATGGTGTGTGAACGGACACAGCCAAGACAAGACCTGTTCATCGTGGGGCATATCACTTCAAATATTGTTGGGTACAGCCTGTGGTATAGCGAATATCGGACATTATACATTGTGAGTGAGTGAGTGAGTGAGTAATAGATGTTTAACGCCATTTCGACAGCTGAGGTCATATTCATGGCGAGAACGACATTACACAATTTCAGAGGAATGTGTCAGTGCCCGCGCATATGTGCACCACACACATCCTGAGGGGATAGGAAAGAGGAGAAATAGACCCTTAGACACTCATAATTGTTGGGGCAAGTTGGCAGCCTGTATTCATGCACACATAATGGCCCATCACGATATGTATGGGCAACAATAACCAATACAACATAGAAGACCATTATGAATATTACAAATGAACCATTCTCAGAAAGATATATGGTACAAAGAAAATACAACAGTTCAATGCTACATCGTACTTAAGAGTAACAACTGTTTCACTGGGAGGATGTGCCTTTTGTGTATTAGCCCTGCTATTTAAGGGAAGATTGGCAGTGACTTTTTTTTGCAGGAGGGGGAACAAACAGTTGACAGCATATTCTTGTAGCTGAATGGTTTCAAGCTATTACCCTCTACAGCCACCCAACCTTAAACCTTACCTCCTAAAAGGCATGAAGCATTAATAAATCAAATGCTATTCATCTTTTTTATATCAAGGACAAGGATTGACAGTGGGCATATGGAACCTCATTCAAAAGCCCCATTGGTGTAGGAAAATGGTTCTTTACCCATTAACGACGAACTATGAGGGTACTTTTTTAAGACTGGGGACTGGATTTTGAGTACATGTACCAGGTTGCAAGGTATAATACACTGTTGATGTTTTTGATATCATTTCTAACCATTTTTCAATATCCCTATCACTCCAAACTTTCTAGATTCGAATTCCTCAGCCCCTAAATAGATAAATAACCAGATAATACTCAACATCTGTCCCTTCATGGATGTTGAGTATTTTCAACATCAGCCCTTAATGTGTTAATTGTCTAATTTGGATGCTACAAAATTTGTTCATAACGAATTTTTTTTTGCCCGTGCCAACCAGTGTGTTATAACAGAATTTTACTGTATAGTGGTAAACACCCACTGTAGCATTTGTTTGTTTGTTTGATTAGTTTTACGTCCAGGGGCCATCGAGGAACTCAGACATACACTGTAGCATGTCCTAGGTTTGATGGGGGCGGGGCTTTGAATGTACAGCAGGCCCTTAGTAACATCTTGTATACTAATAGAGTGTGGTTTTGTGCTTTAATATTATAGAATGTATGATTCCCCTCATATTCCATCAAATAAAAACATGTTTTGGAAAATAGGTGCATTATGTATTATAAGAGAACTAACACTTGTGACAGACAACAGGTCCCTCCCAAGGTCACTTCCTCAATTCCCCATGGTCACTTCCTCAATTCCCCATGGTCACTTCCCATGGTCATTTCCCCATGGCCACTTCCTCCATTCCCATGGTCTCTTCCCCATGGTCACTTTTTCAATTCCTCATGGTCACTTGCCAATGGTCACTTCCCCAATTCCCCCATGGTCACTTCCTCAATTCCCCATGGCCACCTGCTCCATTCCCCATGGTCTCTTCCCCATGATCACTTTCTCAATTCCCCATGGTCACTTCCCCAATTCCCCATGGTCACTTACTCAATTCCCATGGTCACTTCTCCATGGTCACTTCCCCAATTCCCCATGGTCAATTCCCCATGGCCACTTCCTCCATGGTCACTTGCTCAATCCCCCATGGTCACTTACCAATTGTCACTTCCCATATTCACTTCCCTAATTTCACACGGCCACTTCCTAAATTCCCCCATGGTCACTTCCCCCATGGTCCACTCCCCATTCCCTATGGTGACTTCCCCATTCCCAAGGGTCACTTCCCCATTCCCCATGGTCACTTTCCCATTCCCCATGGTCATTTCCCTATGGTCACTTCCCTGATTCCCCATAGTCACTTCCCCATGCTCACTCCCTCTTTTCCCCAGGGTCACTTCCCTAATTCCTCATGGTCACTTTTCTGATTCCCCATGGTGACTTCCCTATTACCCATGGTGACTTCCCTATTACCCATGGTCACTTTCCCATTCCCCATGGTCATTTCCCCATGGTCACTTCCCCATGGTCACTTCCCATATTCCGCAGGGTCACTTCCCCAATTCCTTATGGTGACTTCCCTGATTCCCCATGGTCACTTCCCTGATTTCCCATGGTTACTTCTCGGATTCCCCATGGTCACTTCTCTTATTTCCCAGGGTCACTTCCCTAATTCCCCATGGTAACTTCCCTGATTCCCCATGGTCACTTCTATATGGTCACTTCCCCATGTTCACTTCCCCACTTCACCATGGTCACTTCCCCAATTTCCCATGATCACTTCATGATAGACGCTCCCCCATGGTCACTTTCCAAATTCCTCACTATCACTTCCCCATGGTCACTTCCTCAATTCGCCATGGTCAATTCCCCCTATGGTCCCTCCCCATGGTCAATTCCCCGAATTCCGTGGTCACTTCCCCATTCCCCATGGTCACTTTCCCAGGTCACTTCCCAAATTACCCATGGTCACCTCCCCATGGTGTATCATTTGAAAGTTCCCAAGTCACAGTGTCATTGGTAATATAATTCCTAATGTCCTAGTGCCAATACAGTAGTGTATTATTTGTGAATACTGGTTTGTCATAGTAACAATGGTGAAATTTGTTCAATATGTCCCCAGCCCAGGAACAGGACTGGTGGACCACATCTCTTTGTATGTGCTCATACTCTAAAGGGTATGTGTCCCTTTAAGAGGTCATGTCAGCATGTACAGCTATATTTGGAGTTGCCAGTCTGTCTATTACTTTGTAGCAAAATCTCAACAAGACACCAGCATGATTGACAGCTACTTCTGACAGGTGCCAGTCTGTCTGCTCCCACTGTTACATTGTAGACACAGCGGCTGGGACAATAATTACCCATACTAGAAACACATACCACAATCCATTTTTTATCAAACTGAGAGAAAATAAACTCCTAATTAACCTGCCTGTTTTATACTTTAATATTGATGATTTGAGGAAAAGAAAAGAGCATAGGATTTGGTTTTTTGTTAACTACCGTAATCTCTTGCGTATAAGGCGCAGCTCGCCTACAAGGCGCATCCCCAACTCAGGGAGGTCTGTTATAACGTATAAGGCGCACCTCTGAGGGCAGATTTTTGTAAGTTTAGTACTGTTCTATAGTAAAAAATACCCCCCCCCCTATAAGGCGCACCCCAAACTCAAGGCAATTTACCTCCCACATATAAGACCCAGCAGCATTTTGTTTGGGCTATAAGACGGGCCTTATACGCGGGAGATTACGGTAGCACATGATATGAATAGATGAGCCTTCAAAGAAAACCCAGTGAAAAGGGCATTTGTCTGGTGTTACATATTCAAGATTTAACACTGAGGTCTATGAGAAGGAAGATCTTTATGGCATTTTTCTTTTCCTAAGCAGAATCTATACTAAAGAAATGATAGAAAACAAAGAAAATTGAATATTTAGGGAAAGCTTATCTATTATAGAGAACAATAGAACACATGTTTTGGCTCTTCTATTCCTCATTTACATGAAATTTGACCTGGGAAATGCCATACTTCTACAAAATCCAGAAACAGACCCCAACACCCATAAGAGTGTGGTTACATAAGAGCTTACAAATTCTATCAGCAAAACCACACTCTAATGAACATCTTCCCTCTTTTTTGATACATACGTAGGGGCTCCATACAGCAAAATCTTATATGTCGCATGTCAGAGAAACATATGTAACATGACATGTTCCAAGGATGTAGAGCAAGGTCTAAAACCTCAAGTGGCTGTACATCCAAAAGTTTTTTTGCACCACCACTTCATCAATGTCCCACCATCGCTGCATCTGTGTCCCAGCACCGCTGCATCCATGTCCCACCATTGCTGTATCCATGTCCGACCTTTGAGCATCCATGTCTCACCATCACTGCATCCGTTTCCAACCATTGCTGCATCCATGTCCCACCACTGCTGCATCTGTGTCCAACCATTGTTGCATCCATGTCCCGCCATTGCTGCATCCATGTCCAATCAAAAGGGGCTTGGTAAAGTCTACCCCACCCTGTTTGTGTATGTATGTGTGGGAGAGGTAGGGGGTAATGAGGGTGGTTGATGACAGCTGTGGTCTGGTGTGTGAGTGGGGTGTGGGGGGGGGGAGGGGTGGTGATATCAGATGGCAGGAATGGGGATGTGGTGTGTCTTAAGGCCAAGGGAAATCATGATATACTTTGATTGTATACTGAAAGTTGGAGCCATAGGTTGAAGAGTACAGCTTGCCTATCCAGTAATATTGTAGAAGTGGTAAATATTCCCAAAACCTCCTCCCTTTTGCTCGTAAATCCTTTGTTAAAAATAGACCATGGAGATGAAATTAAAAGGTGCCGACATGTTTCAGACTTCGCAGTACTTTGTCAAGGCTATTTTATTAGTAGAACAAGTTTCAACAACTTAAGGTGCACCCTAGAGCCTTTTCAGGCTTCCCTAACATCACACATTCTTAGGTCAACAATTGTAGTCATAGAAATAACTGTCAAATAATCACAGATGACTCCCAAAATGTGGGATGGTGTCTTTGTATGAATTATTAGTAGAGAAGGATCCCAAACTGGATAACCCCCACATATAAAGATAAATACCATAAACTCCCGCGTATAAGACGAGTCCTCTAGGCCAAACAAAATGCTGGGGCGTCTTATAGCTTACGCTCAAGTTGGGGGTGCATCTTATACGAGGGGTAATTTTACTATAGAACAGTACTGAATCTTCAAAATTGAGCCCTAAGAGGTGCGTCTTATATGCGAAAATGCCTCTGCTGAGTTTGGGGTGCGTCCTATATGCGCAGCAGGTCTTCTACGCGGGAGAATACGGTAGTCAATATTAGCAATCTTAAGTGAGAAAAAAAAACCTACTAAAGTTTGGCTCTAGGGGTGTGTTTGGGGCATTCTCATGGTGTTTTTAGTTCGGTCCCCTGTGCATTTTGGGTGAAAATTTCATTCTGTCCTCTCGTGACATGAAAACTTTGGCAATTTGGGGCTGTCAAAGTTGACTGGTGGAAATTCCCTATCAGGCCATGGGATGCTGACCCAATGGTCAATGTCACAGTTCTTGGAGGCATTGGTGAGTGGGGACTGTGGGGCTGGTTTGGAACTGTTGTGGTCTAGGAATGAAAAACCCAGAACGTTCTTAGCCTCACCATGATCTATAGTGAGGAAATCCAAATCTTCACTTTTTAAATCCAACATTGGTGCCAAGATCTCAGGTGTCCAAGGGATGATCGGTGTAGTGGAGACAGGTTGTTGCTTTGGTGATGATGGCGGTGTATGGTCGACTGATACTGACTTATTGTGGGCCAACACAGCTGTGTTGTAGTCCTCTAGAGATTTATTAAATACCGTTATTGTTGATGGTAGGAAGGTCGCTTCTGGATGTATTTTTACATGGGCTTCTTTCCCGGAAATGGATTGAAAATGCCCGGTATGGGTTTGCACATTCTGTTGGTGTAGATTGGGGACGGCGGGGAGGCTGCTTTGGTGTAGGGGGTGGGCGCTGGTACAAGGTGTCACAGTAGTATTCTGCCCCAGTAAACCTAGGACAGCTAAATAGTCCCAACTAAAAACAGTGTTTTGCTTGGTATAATCAGTGCCAGGGGACCTTATTTTTATCGCAGATTAATAATTTTGGTACCAGAAGAAAGGTAACAATTTGGGGTGAAAAAGTTGCAAAAGATTTTTGGTCACCATGGAAACCTATTGTGTCAGAGAGGGGTCCAAGGTCACATTTGTGACTTGTCAGGGGTGCCTGTATCATTTAATTTATTCAACATGGTGGTTTCCATGGCAACTGGTACAAAAACGGATCTGACTCCGTTATGGTTGACCATGCTAAAAAAATCAAGAATGACTTCAGCTTTAATTTAAGCCTTTATTTATGAACGCCATCAAATTAGAACCCGATCGCGCCAGTTTTATGATGGAAGATGGGGGGGAAATCAGAACGTCCTTGGTCCTATTAGTACCGTGACACCACAATGGTAAACTTGACTGGTGGTAGCAGTCTGCTGGAAAAGTCGAAACTATCCCATTTTTTTAAATATTGTGAGCGTGCAGAGGATATTTTTTGGCTCTTTTCTTTTTTGTAGGCAGTGGATTACTTATTTTTGGCTCCATTAGGTTGCAGTTTTGGAGGTGGTACGTACAGAAGACCGTGGTCCGGCTTCTCTGTGGGGTGCAGGCGTCTCAAATGTCTGTTTAAATTAGATTTGCGATCAAATATCTTACCACAGTATGCGCAAGACGCTTTGGTTTGTCCATGGTAGGTGTTGAGGTGCAATCTAAGGGATTGTTTGGAGACACATAGTTTATCACAGATGTTGCACGCAAAGGCCGGTTCCATTTTGGACGTCCCCGATGTGATGACATCATCGTCGGCATGGCAACTTGGTAGCGTCATGTTTTAACGTTGATCCCCGCTGGTTACCAGGTGCCTAGCAACCGTATCCATGCTTCTTCTAGCCTAAGCAATGCCGCTGTTGATTGTGCTGTGCTGTCAATGATTATCATTTTTATAGACTGTGGGCCACAACCCCTCGCAGTGTTGAAATGTTCCGTCACAGGAGTCTCTTCTACAGGAATGGCTCTGTTTTTCTTCTTTTCTGGGTCAACGCCTCCTATGTGTTGTCCAAGTCTTCTCTTTGCTGCATGTGAAGTTTGACCTACATATTGTTTGCCACATTTGGTACAATGTAAAACATATATGACATTGTTGGTAAAGCATGTGTTGTTACCCACAACACGAAAGGACTTGCCATTGGTAAAGCTTGTGATGGTGGTTGTCTTTTCCACTCTCCAACAATAGGAGCAGTTTCCACATGGGTGGCAGCCGGGTGGTAGTGAGATGTGTGGGTGTGGTGTGTGAACTAAGGCTGACGTGAGATTCCTCCCTTTTCTATAGGCTAACATGATCATGGGGGGATGTTTTTGATTTTTAAGGGGGTCTGCCTCCAGGATGGGTGTGCTCTCTTTGATGATTTAGGGGATGGGCATGTGTTTTGGGTTGTACTCGGTGGTGTAGGTTACCGCTGACGATGTAGATTTCTCTGGAGGATGTACATGTAGTAGATCTTCGCTTTTTAGGGCTTTGGCTTTTGCCAAGGCTATCTTTAGGATTTTGTTTGGATACCAATATTTTCTGAACATGGACAGGAGCTTTTGGCTGTCTTTTGTGAAGTCGTCTTCTCTGGCGTCTATCTTCTTTAACCTGATGAGTTGAGAGTATGGGATTGACCTCTTGAGAGCCAATGGATGATAGGAGTGGAAATTGAGGTAGGTGTGGCCGTGGGCGTCTGTTGGCTTCACATACAGCTTGGTGCGGAGGAGACGTTCATTATTTACACAGACAGTTGTGTCTAGGAAATTGACTTGTTTAGGGTGTATCTCTCGAGTGAATTTTATGGTCGGGTGTTTCTGATTCAGGAAAGTGAGAAACTGGTTGGCTTCCTCTTGGGATGGAATAATTGTGAAGATGTTTATCTCAGCCATATCCTGGGTTTTACTGGACTTTCTTGTAGAATTGCAGACTCTAAATGGCCCATGAAGAGATTGGCGAAGTTTGGTGCCATTTTGGTGCCCATAGCTGTACCATGTTTTTGGACAAAATATCTGTCTTTGAACCTGAGTGAGTGAGTAATAGATGTTTAACGCCATTTCGACAGCTACGGTCATATTCATGGTGAGAACTACATTACACAATTTCACAGAGGAATGTGTCAGTGCCCGCACATATGTGCACCACACACATCCTGAGGGGATAGGAAAGAGGAGATATAGACCCTTTTAAGTGGGCTAGGGAAGCCCGTCTTTGAACCTGAATCCATTGGTTGTCAGTGAGTGAGTAATAGATGTTTAACGCCATTTCGACAACTAAGGTCATATTCATGGCGAGAATTACATTACACAATTTCACAGGGGAATGTGTCAGTGCCCGCGCATATGTGCACCACACACATCCCGAGGGGATAGGAAAGAGGAGAAATAGACCCTTTTAAGTGGGCTAGGGAGGCCCGCCATTGGTTGTCAGTACGGTGTATAGAAGCCTTGCTATGATGAAAGTGTGTGGGTCCTTTACCACCCTTTTGTTGAGATAATTGACGGCGGCAGTGATGCCTTCACCGTGTGGAATGGATGTGTAAAGAGCCGAAACATCAACAGTCATTAATACTACTGAAGGGTCCAATGGGGTGATGGCTTCAATTTTATTGATAAAGTCAGTGGTGTCTTTGATATAGCTGGGAAGGCTTTGGGCTACAGGCTTGAGGAACTTGTCCACATAGGAGCTAATTTTTTCTGTGGGTCCACTGCAAGCGGAGACTATGTGTTGTCCAAGTCTTCTCTTTGCTGCATGTGAAGTTTGACCTACATATTGTTTGCCACATTTGGTACAATGTAAAACATATATGACATTGTTGGTAAAGCATGTGTTGTTGCCCACAACACGAAAGGACTTGCCATTGGTAAAGCTTGTGATGATGGTTGTCTTTTCCACTCTCCAACAATAGGAGCAGTTTCCACATGGGTGGCAGCCGGGTGGTAGTGAGATGTGTGGGTGTGGTGTGTGAACTAAGGCTGACGTGAGATTCCTCCCTTTTCTATAGGCTAACATGATCATGGGGGGATGTTTTTGATTTTTAAGGGGGTCTGCCTCCAGGATGGATGTGCTCTCTTTGATGATTTAGGGGATGGGCATGTGTTTTGGGTTGTACTCGGTGGTGTAGGTTACCGCTGACGATGTAGATTTCTCTGGAGGATGTACATGTAGTAGATCTTCGCTTTTTAGGGCTTTGGCTTTTGCCAAGGCTATCTTTAGGATTTTGTTTGGATACCAATATTTTCTGAACATGGACAGGAGCTTTTGGCTGTCTTTTGTGAAGTCGTCTTCTCTGGCGTCTATCTTCTTTAACCTGATGAGTTGAGAGTATGGGATTGACCTCTTGAGAGCCAATGGATGATAGGAGTGGAAATTGAGGTAGGTGTGGCCGTGGGCGTCTGTTGGCTTCACATACAGCTTGGTGCGGAGGAGACGTTCATTATTTACACAGACAGTTGTGTCTAGGAAATTGACTTGTGTAGGGTGTATCTCTCGAGTGAATTTTATGGTCGGGTGTTTCTGATTCAGGAAAGTGAGAAACTGGTTGGCTTCCTCTTGGGATGGAATAATTGTGAAGATGTTTATCTCAGCCATATACTGGGTTTTACTGGACTTTCTTGTAGAATTGCAGACTCTAAATGGCCCATGAAGAGATTGGCGAAGTTTGGTGCCATTTTGGTGCCCATAGCTGTACCATGTCTTTGGACAAAATATCTGTCTTTGAACCTGAGTGAGTGAGTAATAGATGTTTAACGCCATTTCGACAGCTACGGTCATATTCATGGCAAGAACTACATTACACAATTTCACAGAGGAATGTGTCAGTGCCCGCACATATGTGCACCACACACATCCTGAGGGGATAGGAAAGAGGAGATATAGACCCTTTTAAGTGGGCTAGGGAAGCCCGTCTTTGAACCTGAATCCATTGGTTGTCAGTACGGTGTATAGAAGCCTTGCTATGATGAAAGTGTGTGGGTCCTTTACCACCCTTTTGTTGAGATAATTGACGGCGGCAGTGATGCCTTCACCGTGTGGAATGGATGTGTAAAGAGCCGAAACATCAACAGTCATTAATACTACTGAAGGGTCCAATGGGGTGATGGCTTCAATTTTATTGATAAAGTCAGTGGTGTCTTTGATATAGCTGGGAAGGCTTTGGGCTACAGGCTTGAGGAACTTGTCCACATAGGAGCTAATTTTTTCTGTGGGTCCACTGCAGGCGGAGACTATGGGTCTGCCAGGAACTCCAGGTTTATGGATTTTTGGGAGGCAATAAAATCTATCCAGTAACACAATCATGAACTAGGCATTCAATTGCAATCTGAGAGTTGATTTGACCAAAGATCTTTTTTTTATTTTACAATTTTCTTTTTTTGTTAAAAATCTAAGAGAATGGGTCAAAATGTTGGGTTTTATAACACTTGAATATTATTTGTTTGTAAAGCAAACTCTAAGGTCTGTTTTACTACAAAGATTGATGTTAGGTGAAACAAAACAAAATCCTTTCCAAGCCTTCCTAGTCCTGCTGGGTCTAAACACCCCTGACTACCGTAATTGCTTGTTTAATCGCAGAGCTCTCAAATGAGCGCAGGTCCTGTATGAGCACAGGGGTAGAACCCCCCCCCCTGAAATCTAAAATCCCTCTTTAAATGAACTTCAAATGAGCGCAGGTCCTGTATTACCACAGGGGGTAACAGAGAGCTGAAATCTATGAGCGTTTGTTTGTTTGTTTGTTTGTTTGTTTGTTTAGTTTTACGTCCGGGGGCCATAAAGGAACTCAGACATTCAAGGTTTGTTTGTTTGTTTGTTTGTTTAGTTTTACGTCCGGGGGCCATCGAGGAACTCAGACATTCAAGGTTTCTCGGACATTAAGTCCTTTCTTTTCTTTTTGGACAGGTATTTATATGCTGCTTGCCCGACACAGCAGTGACCGAATCTATGAATGACCGAATCTATGAGATGAATGACCGAATCTATGAGGAGGGTCGAGGGGGAAAACCGCTACCGGGGCTTCATTCCCCTACTCTTTTCGAAGGATAGCAAGTGTTCTTTTATTTGCCTGGTCCCATAGGCAGGGCCAGACAAACCACGGCCTTTGATCGCTCAGACGTGGTTCACTGAGGGGGAATCCCATGGCAAAAGACAAGCATGTAAGCCCAGGCCCGCGCATATGGACACCAGCTGCCCACATGCTCACCCCAAGACACAAGAAACCCCAAGTTTGTCGCCTTTTACGAATCTGGTATGCCCACTGTCAGTATGGAAGGAGATTTCTCCTTGTGGACTCCCAATGAAGTTATTCTGCTCCTTCATGCCCTCACATGAAGGTCCCCACTCCACAGGGGGAGACATTCAAGGTTTCTCGGACATTAAGTCCTTTCTTTTCTGTTTGGACAGGTATTTATATGCTGCTTGCCCGACACAGCAGTGACCGAATCTATGAATGATCGAATCTATGAGATGAATGACCGCATCTATGAGGAGGGGTGAGGGGGAAAACCGCTACCGGGGCTTCATTCCCCTACTCTTTTCGAAGGATAGCAAGTGTTCTTTTATTTGCCTGGTCCCATAGGCAGGGCCAGACAAACCACGGCCTTTGATCACTCAGACGTGGTTCACTGAGGGGGAATCCCATGGCAAAAGACAAGCATGTAGGCCCGGGCCCGCGCATATGGACACCAGCTGCCCACATGCTCACCCTAAGCCACAAGAAACCCCAAGTTTGTCGCCTTTTACGAATCTGGTATGCCCACTGGTAGAAAGGAAGGAGAATTCCTCCTTTGTGGACTCCCAATGAAGTTATTCTGCTCCTCCATGCCCTCACATGAAGGTCCCCACTCCAGCGTAGGTGCGCTTAAACAAGCAATTACGGTACTCTTTTAGAGAAGGTAGGGTAGGAGACTTCTGGACCTAATAGGTTAGACTGGCTGCAGCCCCTGTTTGTTTGTTTGTTTGTTTGTTTAGTTTTACGTACGGGGGCCATAAAGGAACTCAGACATTCAAGGTTTCTCGGACATTAAGTCCTTTCTTTTCTGTTTCGACAGGTATTTATATGCTGCTTGCCCGACACAGCAGTGACCGAATCTATGAATGATCGTATCTATGAGATGAATGACTGCATCTATGAGGAGGGGTGAGGGGGAAAACCGCTACCGGGGCTTTATTCCCCTACTCTTTTCGAAGGATAGCAAGTGTTCTTTTATTTGCCTGGTCCCATAGACAGGGCCAGACAAACCATGGCCTTTGATCACTCAGACGTGGTTCACTGAGGGAGAATCCCATGGCAAAAGGCAAGCATGTACGCCCGGGACCGCGCATATGGACACCAGCTGCCCACATGCTCACCCCAAGACACAAGAAACCCCAAGTTTGTCGCCTTTTACAAATCTGGTATGCCCACTGGTAGAATGGAAGGAGGAAAATTCCTCCTTCGTGGACTCCCAATGAAGTTATTCTGCTCCTCCATGCCCTCACATGAAGGGAGGGCATGGAGGGGGATGCAGTCCCTGAGCTCTCCTCCCAACCCCACTATACCCCCCCATGCCTCTCCTCCTCTGGCTGCTGGGCTCAGGATTTGATAAACTAGAAATAGATTCACTAGAAATGTTTTCAAATTTCATTTTCCCGTTTTATTTCAATTACCGTAATCTCCCGCGTATAAGACGCGTCCTCTACGCCAAACAAAATGCTGGGGGGTCTTATAGGATGTACTGAAACTGGGGGTGCGTCTTATACAAGGGGTAATTTTACTATAGAAATGTACTGAATTTACAAAATTGGTACCTAAGAGGTGCGTCTTATACGCGAAAATGCATGTGCTGAGTTTGGGGTGCATCTTATACGCGCACCGCGTCTTATGTGCGGGAGATTACGGTATCTCATAATAAAATCAATGGACTGCAGCCAGTCTACTAATAGGTCTGAAATTGGGAAGGGCTATGGGAGTCTGTGAGGCTACACCTAGTTCTTTTTTTAAAGCATTTTATTGGGTCCTTAATATATCAAGTATTTGATTAATTGATGCTAGCTTCTGCACGTTGCAGTCCTTCTGCTAGCCCCCCTTACATGTTTATTTCAGCTGTTACTAAGAAGTAAAAATATGGCGACACCATTTTGTGATCATGATACATAACCAAAAGGCATTTTTTCACCGACATCTGAAGTACAATGCTATATTATTATAAGGGTGGAAATAATGAGATGAGAATGGAATGAGGTGATATATAAGGTGACTAACTGGGCTAAGCCCTACATAAAAATGTCATTGTACTCTGTTTTAATTCTATATTTAAAAACATTGATATCATCAATTCTCGTATACTCAGGATTTAACCTATTCCACATAACAATTGCTCTATAAAAGGCACTGTGTGTGATAATAGTTTTAGCAGTAAAAGGGACTACTAATCTGTTCCTGTCATGAAATCTGGTATTCTGGTTTCTATTATCATTATATTCTCCACATTTATACAGGTGGTATGCATAGGTTAGTAAGTGGATATTTCATCTAATACATAGTTCTTTACAGCCACTTATATTGTGTAATTGAACCGTATTAAAAATAGGATGTTTTTCTAGTTTTACATTATATGCAATACGTAAACCTCTATTTTGATATAACTGGAGTTCATTGCTCTCCCCTCTGCCCACTCTATCCCATATAAAATCGACATTATCAAAGATTGGAAGAACCATGCTCTTGTATATGGTAACAGCAGTGTCATTATCAATATATTGTGTTACCCTAGCTAACTGGACAAGTCTCTCTCTAATCTTATTACCATAATCTCCCGCGTATAAGACGCACCCCAAACTCAGCAAATGCATTTTCGCGTATAAGACGCACATTTTAATGCTGAAATTTGTAAGATTAGTACATTTCTATAGTAAAATTACCCCTCGTATAAGACGCACCCCCAACTTGAAAAAATCCTATAAGACCCCCCAGCATTTTGTTTGGCGTAGAGGAGATTACGGTAGTAGTTATTCTTCTATGTTCGCAGAAGTTCAGTTTAGGATCCAGTGTGAGCCCCAGGTATGGAAAAGTTTCAACCTGCTCAAGGAGATGACCATTCATACGAGGGGGCAAGGAAATAGGATTATACAACGGAGTTGTAAGGCCAATGGTCTCTATTGCATTAAGTACCAGTGGTTCATTTTTGGTATCTAAATTCTGGAAAGGGGTACCCAATATTTTCCCAATTTTTTGAGCAACAGAGCCTATAAAGCAGTGAAAGGATTAAAATAAAGGGTACTCAATAGTAGTCTATTACGGGGTGAGATGGCAAAATGACACCTATGGCTAACTTGAGGTTTAGTGACCACTGCAAAATGTGTCACAGTGGTGGAGCGAAGCTGTCTGCTGGGGACACACACACACACCCCAGGTACGTTTGGGCCGTGTCTGCTGCCTGGTCACGGCTCAGCAAGGAGCTATCAGATTGAATTATATACTTCTATTACGTCCCAGGTGCGTGCGGGCATTGTCTACTGCCTGGTCACGGCTGGTGGCTGGGGTGGTGGGGGGGGGGGTTGTTAGAGGGATCTCAGATATGTAAACACAGTGTATTTAGCTGGTGTTCTGTTTGTTTGAGGTGTGGGTGGGGGGATTTTTGCTAGTGTCATAAACATTCATGTAGAGCCACTACAGTCTTTCCATCATAGGTAAGGGTCATCTGATAGCTATGTGTATGTGACGCCCACAGGATACTGCCAAATTATGACCCTGTGCTTTCTATGGCCTGAGCACTCATGGCATATTTGACATTGCAAAATGGCAGGGAATTACTGACTCTAGGCTACAGACTCTTCAGACTGGAAATAATCAACCCCCCTTCCTACTCTGTACTTGGTGTTTCCTTGAAGCAGGGCCCAGGTGATTTTGGGGCTACATCCATACCCTCTGTAGTACAAGCCTATGGTCTAATGACCATTGGCTTAATAAAACACAGGATTATTCTTTTGGGTATTATTAAAGATCATCCACTTAGTTTTCTTTTCATTACCGTAATCTCCCGCGTAGAAGGCGCAGCTCGCGTAGAAGGCGCCCCCCCAACTCAGAGAAGGCCTTTTCACGTAGAAGGCGCACGTACCTCTTCTGGATCGATTTCCGGAAAAACCCGCGTATAAGGCGCCCCCCCCCAACTCACAGGGGGGCTGTTTCGCGTAGAAGGCGCCCCCCCTCCCCACCCCCCTATATGAGTTCAAGCTGTCATCGGCACACGGTCGGCGTAAAAAAACGGCGAGCAAATCTACTGCGACCGGTCTGCCGCGGTGCTGGCTATATGAGTTCAAGCTGTCATCGGCACACGGTCGGCGTCAAACCCGCCGAGCGCCCGTCGACATCTCCTGGTCTGCCGCGGTCCTGGCTATATGAGTTCAAGCTGTCATCGGCACACGGTGTGATGGTCGGTGTCAAACCCGCCGAGCAAATCTACAGCGACCGGTCTGCCGCGGTGCTGGCTATATGAGTTCAAGCTGTCATCGGCACACGGTCGGCGTCAAACCCGCCGAGCGCCCGTCGACACCTCCCGGTCTGCAGCGGTGCTGGCTATATGAGTTCAAGCTGTCATCGACACACGGTGTGACGGTCGGTGTCAAACCCGCCGAGCAAATCTACAGCGACCGGTCTGCCGCGGTGCTGGCTATATGAGTTCAAGCTGTCATCGGCACACGGTCGGCGTCAAACCCGCCGAGCGCCCGTCGACACCTCCCGGTCTGCCGCGGTGCTGGCTATATGAGTTCAAGCTGTCATCGGCACACGGTGTGACGGTCGGTGTCAAACCCGCCGAGCAAATCTACACTGACCGGGCTGCCGAATTGCTGGCTATATGAGTTCAAGCTGTCATCGGCACACGGTCGGTGTATTCCCCGCCGAGCGCCCATCGACACCTCCCGGTCTGCCGCGCTGCTGGCTATATGAGTTCAAGCTGTCACCGGCGCATGGTGGGCCTTATCCCCGGCGAGCGCGTCGACGCCTCCCGGTCTGCCGCGGTGCTGGCGCTATGAGTTCAAGCTGTCATCAGCGCATTTTCCCAAATGAGATGTTGGAAAAACCCGCGTATAAGGCGCACCCCCAACTCAAGGCAATTACCCTCCCGCGTATAAGACCCAGCAGCATTTTGTTTGGCGTAGAAGACGCGCCTTCTACGCGGGAGATTACGGTAATAGTTGAAACATTATCAATACACCACTGTAATATAGTATTAATAGATTCATCCATGTCATCCATTATAGTGACTGAGATGACAGCATCGTCGGCATAGAGAGTAACTTTTGCTTTTTCACAAGAAGTTGGTAATGAATTGAGAAAAGCACAGGACCCATGACAGATCCCTGTGGTACCCCATACGTGACTTCTGTTACACTAGATAGTGCATTATTAGCCATAGTGTTTTGAAATCTACTGGTTAAGTAAGATTTTAGAAATTCTAATAATTTTAAGTGTGAAACAGTGTCAAAAGCTTTTTTGTAATCTAAATATATGCTGATAGTGGGTTTATTGTTGATAATATTGTCTAAAATATCACATATGTGCTCACAGATAGCTGTCATAATCGAATGTCCCTTTCTATAACTATGCTGTGTTGGGCATAACAACACTCTATCTTCTATATAATCCCTCAATCTATCACAGGCAATCTTCTCTAAGATCTTACCTGGTATAGGCAGAAGGCTTATGGGCCTTAGATCATTAACATCGGTTCAGTGGTGCTTGTTAAGTAGGGGAATGATGGTATCAATTTTCCAATCTTGTGGAAAAGTATAACTCGCTAGGCATTTATTTTACAGACAATGTATTACCTCAGGAATGGATAAGAATGCATCCTTAACAACAAAAGATTTCATACCTTTAATAGCTGATGGTTTATCTATCATTAACTCACAAAAACCAATTGGTACAAGTAGGTCCTTGTTAGCAACCAGCTCACCATACGGTACAGTGTCGTTAGAATATGTTCCACTAGGCGGTGGTAGTGCTTGGGCTAAATTCTTACCTATATCTGAGAAAAATGTATTTATGTGTTTAGCGCATTCATTATGGGGTATATTTAAACCAGACAGTCTATTTTTCAATTTAATAAACGTTGCATTAGTCTTTTCTGGTAATAGATTACGTATGGCAAGCCATAATTTTACAGGGTCATTTTTCCTAAAAACCAATAATTCATTTATCTTTTTCTTCCTACTGTTAAAGATGAGACCTTTAACTCTGTTTTTATAAAAATTGGCAATATTCCAGTCATCATTGTCCATGGTTCTCTTAGCCTTTCGATATAGTACATCTTTGGTGTGCATAACTTCAATAATATCCTTTGTGAGCCATTCAGGAGTGTATACCAGTACATATATATCTTTTTAATAGGGCACATAGTGCTTAAGGCATTTTTCATAGCTTTTAACATCGCTCTCCACATCTTGTTTGGGTCTTGCATGCTTATAATATCCGTCCAGTCATATTGACATAGCAAATTCTTATATGTATTGAAATCATATTGCCTATTGATAGATATGAAGGGATTAGACAAGACGATACATATTGGATCTGGGCATTGTCATAAAACAAAGTGACCGCCCCTTTATTAATAAGAAAAAAAAAACCAACAAAACTCACACAACACTAGCAGGCCCCATACCGGTGGCAGTGTTGTTCTTCTGCTGAAGAGGTGAATGGCTGCTGACCTTGAACTACAGTGGGGTCAGCTTAGACAGGTGCTGCCCTCTTACAATCAATACTCGAACCAATTGATGAATTGCTTCTACACATTGATAGATATGAAGGGATTAGACAAGACGATACATATTGGATCTGGGCATTGTCATAAAACAAAGTGACCGCCAGCATCCCAAATATCGAAATAGACACACCTTTTTTTTTTTTTTTTTTTTTTTTTTATACATTGAAAGAAGCAATAGACTCAGCCATGAACTTGTCAGATTTGATCCTGGCACTCATAGGTTTGGCAAGATAAATCAGGGCTGCCAAACTACGCCAGTCTCCAGCTTGTCGTATGTCCTCTAAGGACATACCTATCTGATACATAAAAGCTTCACCAGCCCTGCGCATACTGTGCATACCAGCTCTATCTTGATCTTCACCAATCTGTCGTAGTAAGTCTTTGAAAAACATTAAAAGTTTGTTATAAGATAAAGGAATGCGTTTCCCTTGATTCTCACACATGAATAAATGATCCTCAGGATCCGAAGTTGGAAAATCAAATAGATGTGCCTTCAACATGGATACTGCACATAAAGGAGAGTTTGGTATGGAATTTATAGGAATAATGTGTGTGCGTTGACCAAACTGAATTGTCTTTGTACTAGATACCACTACGTACATTCCCCAGTCTGTGAAGGTGATTGAACTCCTTTTAAGTACGTGTAAGTTTAAAGCGTCGTTAGTACCGGTAACCACCAAATTTGACTTCCTTAGTAAGGCTCTAAAAGATAAAACTACAGCTGACCACATTGACCTGTGATTTTTGTCTTTTATCAGAACTCTTGTAAACATTTTAAGTAAATGTGAAATGTCCAGTGTCGGTCTTGCTGGTTCTGGATCTCCTAGAAACCGACGTATACCCGACATGGTGATACGAAATTGGAAGTCCCTACGTATCCAAGCTACATCATAACCAAACATGAAATTTAGTGCTAAGACTGCACTCACATAATTATCTATGCTCTTGAAAGTGAGGGTCTCACTCAAATATACAACATACTGCACATCAACTGAAGCGTTGTAGGAATAGGAATACAAGATATCAAAACACAAAAAGTCAAAAATTTCTTCCATTGGGAAGATCTAGTCTTCCAAGTAGATGGGGCCCATGCTCGAGCCTTCATATCTGCCGCTTTCTTATCCAAACTCCTTATCAAGGAAGTCCTCTCTGCAACATAAGTTCAATGGAAGAATGGGTTTAATCACCATAGACATTCTTGATAAATAATCTGCTACAGAGTTGTCTACACCTGGCAAATGTATGGCCTTTAAATGGCAGTTGGCAAGAACACACTCCCAGAAAATCAAACGTAGAATAGACATTGAAGTGTCATTTGCACTTTTCCCTTTATTCAGGGCACAGACTACTTGCGTATTATCAGTTTGACACTCAACAGTACAGTCCCTCCAAGCCTCTCCCCAGCGTTGTACCGCTTTTAAGATGGGATAGAGCTCCCTAACATTAATATTATTAGGTATTTCCATTTCTGCCGGGTCCTGTACAAAATGTTGATGCTCCTTGGTAACAATGTTTGGTGGCCGTGGTTCCCATGTGCCAGCGATCCAGTCTGTATTATGGACCGCTCCCCAGCCTGAGTTTGAAGCATCCGTGTAGACACAGGCTGTGTTGAGAGCATTGGAAGGTTTCATGATCCTTGCCTCCCCATTGAACCAGTCACTGAAAGATTGCCACCAGTCCAAGTCTTGGAAGAAAGACTTAGTTAGCCTTATGTAGCGCCTACCACCAGTGAATCTTTTTAAATGTGCAATTATCCTATGAGAGAAGATTCTGCCCCCTCGTACCAGCATTGAGCAATGTCCCAAGATACCACATAGCCGTTGTAACTGTTTTTTCGTCGCCTGACGGCGACCTTTAAAGAAGCTCAGTTCAACATGTAGCTTGGTCAGCTTCTCTGAAGGAAGTCTCAATTTCATCTCCATTGTATCTATTTCCACTCCTAGGTAAGTTTGCACCCGAGCTGGAGACTTCACTTTATTGTAAGCTATATAAAGGCCTAACTTCCGTAACCAATGGTGTAACATGAGCTGGGCTTTCATACAATCTTCATACGTTGCAGCAGTGATTAACATATCGTCTAAATAATTAATACATTTGTAACCACTTAAATTCATAAATCTGCAGAGACTATCCGTTATTCTAGTGAAGATATATGGCGCTGCTCTGCTTCCAAAGCTGAGGAAGTTGTCTACCATATAATAATCCCCACTTTCATCTGACCATTGTAAACATTGACATTGTCTATCTGCTGGTCTTATCAAGACAGAACGGTAGGCTGCTGAAACATCAGTTACTGCGATATAAGAGCCTTGCTCTAATAATTCACAAACATTGTCCATCGACTTATAACTAAAGTGCTCAAAAGTTGACTCCATATAATTATTTATTGAAGCACCCCTAGGCCTACTGGCGTCTGTTATTGGCCGAAATCCGCCTGTCTGTTTGGGAACTGCACCAACAGCGTGGACGCATTTTGGCTTGCAGTCCACTTTTGACAGCTTACCGGTTGACAATTCAGCCAAAATAATGTTGTCGATAGCGTCTTTGGCTAATATGGCAGCTGATTTATAATTAGCCGTGAGATATTCCTGAATAGGAGCTGCTGGGTCGACTAATTTGAAGCCAAACATCACGCCGTTCAAAAGAAATAAAGAGTCCTTGTCCCAACACGAAGGGCCATAGACTTTGTCGGGGCCGCCTGAAAGCATCTCCCGCCAGCCGCAGGGAGATAACTGAGCGTCTATGTTATTAAGGCGGTGACGCTGATAACTCCATAGAGGCAGATAATCTCTATTTGAACTCAATAGTTGCTCAATAGTGTCATAACAAATAACATTGTCAAAATTCGAAGCGTCATTGATAAACACTTCGCTTCGATAACCACCATCTTGTAAATGCACTTGTTGCCAACCTAAATCCATGTACTCAGCCCTTTCTGCCAACACCGTGCCCACACCCAGCGAAACAGCCGCAGCTGGTGCTTTGCCGGTTGTGGTGTTACCGTATTCCGCTGATCGGCAAGTAACCGATGACGTCATGTTGACATCCGAGGTGCACGTGTCAGAACTGTTTGTAAACATAACCACGTGCTGATCGCCACGTGCTAATGGAACGGAGTCAATAATGCCGCGTCAAACATGAGCGTTGGACTGGCCGCTAGTAGACTGAACTCCCGAACCGAACGTGGAGGTTGGAGCTGCTGATTTTAGTGGGCATGCCTTGATTTTGTGGTCCCCACGGCATACTGCACAAATGTGCGACTTGCTGCATTTAGGAAAATTGCAGTAAGTGAAGTTAAACTTCGCACAAATATCATTAGGGACGTCCACCTTATGCTTCTGTTTGCCTTTCTTGTCAGACTGTGATTGTGGAGCTAGCTTTTTCATGAGGGCTTGAAGGGCTTCTTGTACTGCCTTTGTGCCACCTGCATCCAGTTCCTGGTTGAAACTGTTGCTGTCTGACTCCACATAACCACTTAAAGTACCGTTGATAACTTTCTGGGAGACACTGTGTTCATACCTGGCCATTGCTTTGTCAGTATAGGTGCCACTCATAGCTTTAAATAGCACAAACTTCATATGGCTTATGTAGGCTCCTACATCTAATTTTTCATTATTTGACTGATGGATGTATTCTAATACACACGCCATGCCATATGCTAATTCACCCGCTGACATGTCATCATAGTCCTTATCATCTGGTATATAGTTATCAGGACAGAGTGGATGGCGTGAGCGTTTGCGTTTACTAGCTGTTGACAAGTACTGAAGGCCAGAAAGCAAATCTACACCCTTACCAAGCTGTGAAAGTGGAGAGGTGTTGCCCAAGGCGCCTAATGCTCCTAGGCCTAAGCCAGCTGTGCCTAGCCCGGCAATGAGTGTAGCCAGGCCGCCACCATCCATGCCTGTCGGGTCCTCCGTTCCTGGTGAACCAGTGGGGGAGGGGGTACTACCTGAAGCTCCGGCTGCGCCAGCCATGGCTTTCCTAATCCGTTGCTCCGCTGCATCGTTCTCCAACTTGAGTTGAGCTAGCTCTGCTGCTAAATCCGCTGTTTTCTTTTGCTCTGCCAGCTCCTGTTTACGCCGATGCTGACGATCTAGTTCCTTCTCTATATCCTCTTGAGTAGTACCCATGGCTTCTTGTTCCTTTCCTTCTTCACTGTCAAAAGTATCTAGGTCACCCACCGGCTGTAGATTACCTGATGTAATGTTCTTACACCTCTTGCCCCAAGGACCAAAATGGCGCAGTCCACACCCTGACCTGCAAAGTCTGGTCGTTCTTGCTTGGTGGGAATCTGGTTCTAGGCTTCCCAAGGATGAAGCATGTAGAGCCAACACTCTGTTAAGGTCCTCTACACCTCCTATGCCCTCAGCCATAGCAAAAAACCAACAAAACTCACACAACACTAGCAGGCCCCATACCGGTGGCAGTGTTGTTCTTCTGCTGAAGAGGTGAATGGCTGCTGACCTTGAACTACAGTGGGGTCAGCTTAGACAGGTGCTGCCCTCTTACAATCAATACTCGAACCAATTGATGAATTGCTTCTACACATAAGTTCTAGCAAGAACTAGTTTTTTTGATACCTTTGTCCTTTGGCACTTTAATAACATGTATATGGGTGAATGATCAGATAAATGGAACAGTATACTATTAGAATCTGAGACATTGTGAACATTGGTGTAGAAATGGTCTAATAATGTACCAGATTTGGGTCGTGTAGGCACTTTAATCAGCTGAGTTACGTTAGTTTGTAGACAGAATTCATGAAAATCAGAGACCTCTATATCCTGCTCATCTAATAGGTAAACATTAAAATCTCCCATATATATGACTTTCCTGTTTTTCGATACATTTCTGTTTAATTCTTTTAACTTATTGTACAATGCACTCTTGTCATTATCAGTATCAGGAGGTCTATAACACAAGTATATACGGTACTTAATTACACCTACTTCCACATCGAATGTTAAGATTTCGTATTCTTTATGTATAAAAGATGCTGTTTCATCAACATGTACTGGATATATATTCCTCAAATACAGTATGAGGCCACCTGCCTTTTCATCTCTATCAGGGTACCTGTCAAAGCGTATGAATTGATAACCAGGAATGTATAAATCAGCATCTTTTATTGTTGGGTTAAACCATGTTTCACCCAACAATAAAAGATGCTGATTTATACAGGCCTGGAGTCCGATTGTACTAATCACTACCTCTAATTGCTACCTTCATCTTCCATGAGGTCCCTTGGCTGTGAGCTAGCCATTTCCAGTCAATGCCCTCTAGAGCTACAAATAGATGTGCATGGTCTACTCTCTAAACCGTCTAAGGAGTGAATGGTGAGTGTATTTGTTGTTGAATGTGCATGCAATTGCCAAGGTGGTAACTCTCCTCTTATATAATCCTAGTGTTCTGATGTGTATAGGCTATCCACTCCTTTGATCTAATGGTATCTGGCTACTAACTGTTAGCTCAGATATGTGTGCCTGACTCTCAATGTTTCTTCCATGCTCCCTCTAAACGGACTCTTGTTTCCATCCCAAAATTCCATAAATAAAAGAAGCCTCCTTTCCAATCGATGTTATCTCAATGTGCCTGCTTCGAGAATTGTTGTCATCTCATGATGTTACTACCTGATTACCTCGTATTCATATCCCATTTACCGTAAACTCCCGCATAGAAGACGCAGTGCGCGTAGAGGACGCCCCCTAACTTGTCAATGGTTATTTCGCGTATAAGACACACCTCTTAGGTACCAATTTTGTAAAATCAGTACATTTCTATAATAAAATTACCCCTCGTATAAGACGCACCCCCAATTTCAGAAGATCCTATAAGACGCCCCAGCATTTTGTTTGGCGTAGAGGACGCGTCTTATACGCGGGAGTTTACGGTATTATTAACTTCTGTTCAACTTTGTAAAGTAGTTATCTCTTAATCTAATATTCTTCTTCCTATTATTCATCATTAGTCCCTCTGATTCTGCCGGTCCTAAACCAATTATTTCTTTTATTTTCACACGGATGCTTTCCTGTCTTCCCCCCAGCTATTGGTGTTTTTATCCTTTCCATCTCCCAACTGGAGCAATCAGGCTTTCTTCCCCTAATCTCATCATAGACTCAAGCACAACCGCTTACACACGACACCAATCCATTTCTTTTCAAAATACTTTATCAATAAACATCCATTACTCTGTCTTGCCTTACTGCCTTTTTCTTCATATCCCCATTAAATCCTTTACATATCTTTTTACTGTCAGCACTGCTGATTACATGCTATTATCTATCATTTCTCTTTAACCATCGTACACCATGTTATTAAGCCAAAAAGGGCCCATGTCGCCACGACAGTTTTAGGGGTCTAGAGCTATAATATAAACTACATGGGATTAACAGTCTCGATCCAGGTTCCCACTCTGACACCCTCAGTTTATGTCACATCACAGGACATGGACCATTTACACTGTATTGTCGTGAATAACTGCCCAGCGCTAATAGATTTGGATGACTGATTACCTCTGGCCCTCATACTAGTATAAGATAGGCATGTTTATTCAAGATATATTTTAATGCATAAGAGTCTTTTTCTACTTCAACCGGTAGATGACAAAAAGTCAAATATCGATCTGCCCCGAGTGTTTATTTGATAATTAAGGTAATTTCTAAGTTATCTGTTGATCATAACGTTGTTATGGCCACCAAAGCTGTCCTGTTTACATAATGGTAAACGACTTAGTCATGCAGACACTACCGTAATCTCCCCGTATAAGACGAGTCCTCTACGCCAAACAAATGCCTTGTGCGTCTTATAGGATTTCTTCAAGTTGGGGGTGCGTCTTATACGCGGGGTTTTCCAACATCTCATTTGGGAAAATGCGCCGATGACAGCTTGAACTCATAGAGCCAGCACCACGGCAGACCGGTCAGTGTAGATTTGCTCGGCGGGTTTGACGCCGACCGTGTGCCGATGACAGCTTGAACTCATAGAGCCTGCACCGCGGCAGACCGGGAGGTGTCGACGGGCGCTCGGCGGGTTTGACGCCGACCGTGTGCCGATGACAGCTTGAACTCATAAAGCCAGCAGCGCGGCAACGGTGTACAGGCGCTCAGCGGGTTTGACGCCGACCGTGTACCGATGACAGCTTGAACTCATAGCGCCAAGCGCGGCAGCCCGGTCACTGTAGATTTGCTCGGCGGGTTTGACGCCGACTGTGTGCCGATGACAGCTTGAACTCATATAGCCAGCAGCGCGGCAGCGGTGTACAGGTGCTCAGCGGGTTTGACGCCGACCGTGTGCCGATGACAGCTTGAACTCATAGAGCCTGGGGGTGGGGGGCGGGGATGCGTCTTATACGCGAACCCCCTCTTGGTGAGTTGGGGGGCGTCTTGTACGGGGGTTTTTCTAAATATCGATTCAGGGGAATGAGTTTGGGGAGCGTCTTCTACGCGCACCGCGTCTTCTACGCGGGAGATTACAGTAATCCCTTCCTCGTTTAATACTAAAACCACATCCTGCCATGTATACATTACAACAAGGGCAAGAGGTTAAAAGATGCTTTGTTTTTGTCCTTAATTTTTGTAAGGATATATCGCCTCTATGAACTAGGGGTGCTGTGTGGGGGTGTAAGGAAGCCATGGTTATTGCACTAAGAGGCAGGACAAGTGTGGTCACCCTGGAGGTAGGAGGTGGGGAGCGGACAATACACCCTACACTCATGGTTTGCTCTATGTGAGTCAGGATGTGCATCATATAGGTAGTCATATCTTTGATTAAAACTAGAGGAATGCGTTGGAAACGCTGAAAATTCGGAAAAGACTTTGATTTATCTAGTGTGTGTGTGTGGGGGGGGGCACTCTCCCACAAATAAGGTACAGTAATATGTAGTAGAAGACACTGAGTTTGGTCACTGTATTCACTATATAGACAACAGGCTGTCATACATTATTATTTGGATGGCTCGCAGACACAGGTGAGGGGTGGCTTGGATGTTTATATACATTTAGTTCATTGCCCCATCCTTCAAGCAAGTGTCACGGATGGAATACCCAAGATACTTAGGGGCACATTGTTTAGTGCAATTCCCATGTGGTAACAATCCGTTGTTCTCTAATTGCCCGAAGGTGAGAGAGTGCATGACTCCTGATCACTGGTAATGAGCAATTAACCCTGGAGAAACCAGCAATGTTGTGATGAGTCAATGTGATCCAAATGGACACATGTCAGTGGGAAATTATCTGTTTGGTAGATTCCTGGCAAGTGACATTTGGTGTGATTAGGGCAATACATTTAAACCAAGAGCCCAAACACCTTCATTTTTGTTTTGAGTACCAAAAGGTTTTATGGGAGTTTCTTATGTAAAAATTTGTCTCACAAATTAAAATCTGGATGCCTTACTAAAATCCGGTGGTGCATTCTCACGCTATTCAAGCTTAAAGTAGGTCACCTTCAATTTCCTCAGGGAAGAAAATTTGTCATCAAGCCTTCAACATTCTTACTATTTCCTAACAAAATTTAAAAATAATTTGTTATTCTGCATTCACTAGATTCAAAATCACAGAAAATCGCAGCATAGTATCTGTAAAAACTGAAATTTTTTTGAGTCAAGAGATATTCTCGAATAGCCCTGTTGGTTCAGTTAGCTTCCTTAAGAAATATTTTTCAAAGATGTACAAGTTTGCGAGACTGCCCTGCGATTAATAATCGCTTAAAATTTGTCAAAATCCTGTCAAAATGTAGTTCAAAATGTTGGTTACAAGTATATAATATTGTATTTAATTTAACTTTTACTCTAAAGGGTAATACCCTTGTCTTTCTGCTTCAAGAACATGGCCACTTGTGTGACTCAAATAGGATAGTCTGACAGAATCACTAAATTCACTCAATTGTTCACTCTCTGAAGCAGTAGATAAAATAGGAATGAAGTTCAATATTGTGCCAATCAGATAGAGCTATGTTTTTTCTTTAATTTTATACTATATAGAAGTAAATCTGCCCAGTAGAAACCCCAGAATCAATATTTTTCTAACGTATGTTTATCACTGTGGCAGATACATGGAGCAGGCAGCTGTCAACGGACGGTTACAAGTGGTGAAGTGAATGTACACGGAATCCAGAGAAGTTCATTTGATCCTTTTATTGCATAGCTGACATGAGTGTTTCATAAAGGTGGTAACAATGATAACACTCGCTAATATCCAAGCTCTGCCTCCGATCCTATAGCTCAACCTGTCGTAGGTTCTAGGTATAGGTGTAAGGTGTAAGTTGGGAGAGATGAGCTTAGAATAGATAGATTGGGAGCTGCTCAAGCTGCCTTTTATACTAAGGGCCGGAGCAGCTCACAGTGTTGTGAAATGTTCTGTAGATGTGGCTCAATAGAATAGTGACACATGTCATAAAGAGAGAGTGCCACCTGTGGGTAGATTATGTTAATGAGAATTGAGAGGAGATTGTGAAATATCCTCTCATTCCAAATATGGCACCACAGGTGGATCGCACTTCCTCCTGTGGAACTGTGCGGATGTAGATAAGGTTGGAATGTTATTACATCCTTGTACCTTATGTCACAGAGTCTAATGGAGGAAGTGGGTTTGTGGTAACTTATGGATCCTGGTTCCTGTTGGGGAATACAGGAGATTGTTGAGTGTGGATCGTGAGCAGAGCTTAGGCTTTATATGGCGAAGAAATTAGTAAATATGAAAAATATTAATAATACCCAGAATGGTCCATTGACACAGCCGAATTCAGCTGACTTCGCTAGCCTGGGGTCCTGATATTAGCCTACAGAGGACAGGACCTTTTTGGATCCGCGTATAAGCAGCGTGCCTTGTAAATGTAAGTGCCAAAGTGGGGTGGGGTATCGTGGGTCGTCCTACGGTACAGGTACCGGGTATCTTGGACAAGCGGAGCTGGCTGCCACTCTAGCTGAGCAAAATGGGCGATAATATGATGCGTTATCCCTTCTCCGCGGTCACCTGCCGGTTTTTTCGGTGCATATTACCCGCCTCACTTTCTCTATCTACCTACTGCATATTTTATACAGAGTGTGGGGTATTAAGCAATATACCCTATCATAAGGTATCACTAAAATACCCTTGGTAATTTTGAGACGCGGCAAATTACATCGTTTAAATGAAGTGAAATACCTAGTCTGACCCTGGCCTTGAAGTGGTAGTCTAGAGTAGACGCTACTTTACTAATTTACTTACCGACAAGTTCGGCAATGGCTGAGAAAATCCATGTGTGCGAAGTACTGTTAGCGTGCAGGAAAGCAGGTGACGTCTGAAACCATGGAAGAGAACGTGGCAATTGTTACACAAGGTATAATTAGACAAGTTGAATGAATGGGAATGGAGAAAACAGTGAAAGAAGCTGCACCTGCGACAAGCGCACTCCGTACTGTGCGGAGAGCGCCATTGTTGTGATTTCCTGGTTCTTCCGAGACTCGTAAGGGGAGTAGGAAAGCGTGAATTAGAGTTAATCATCAACACATCTTTTGATGGGCCTCACTAGAAAACTCTATGAACTAAGACTTAAACTGAAATGTTTGTTTTGATAAATATTTATCTTTTGTGACATTTTCAAGTAAAGTCTCGTTGTAAATTTCTGTAGACTATTTCGGAATTGAAACGCTGGAGTAGTCAGACTAATTTACAATGAAGTCTGACTGTAATTGGGCTGAATATACACTGTTTGTGTGTACGAGCAGGCTTAGTATAGGCATCGAACCTGGAGGATAACTTCAAGGATATCTCTTTTGTAGGTTTTCATTATGATTGGTTAACTTATCAGACATTCAATATTTTATAACTGTTAAGATCATCATGCTCAATTTGAGATAATTAGAAATAAAAGGGTCGTGAAATATGATTTTTGGGTAGCAAGTTAAATGGGTTAAAAGTATTAGATGAGGTATTATTAGATAAACTGGTGAAGGGTAGCTCATTAAGATACATTTTTTTTTACCTTACACTTTGTTATAATACCTACATGGGCTTTTGAGATGAACCTTATCTTACCATCAGATCCATGGACCTTTTGCCCCATCACTTTGGGCCTTTTACCCCAGCCTTTAAACCTACGGGGCAAAATGCCCCACATTTTGTCAAGCATTCTATTGGAATATTCCATAAGGCTAGGCTGACAACCTATTTCACAAGTATGATACCAGGAGTGGGCATATCGCGAAGTGTTGTAGCAAACATACAAATCGCTGTAGCAATGCTTTTCAAAGGGAAATTCGTGGAAATTTTCAGATTCAGCATCAATACATTAGTGCGATTCTGGGAATTTAGGTGGTAAATTGCTGAAAGAAAATTTTCAAATTCAACCTTTAAAATAGGTGTTTTATGGAAGCTTTAGGGGCAAATTGCTCCAGGAAAATTTTTAGATTTTCATTTCAGGTTCTACATTTAGATAGGTCAGGGAGTGATCATTTTCTAAGAACAGGGGGTGGGGTTGGTAGGTTTTGCACAAACAAAATTTTGACCCCCCCCCCCCTCTCGAGGGGCTATTTGACCCCGCATAAGGAATGAAAATCATGCCCTTTAACCTATATAGTAACGTGCAGGGTTTTCCACTGAAAACGTGAAATTATTTTGACCCCCCCATCAGAGGGGTTGAAAAAATTCTGACCCCCCTCAAACCCACCAGCCCCCCTGTTGTTAAAAATGAGCACTCCCTTATATTTTATAAGATTTAGGGGAATATACACCTGAGAAAATGTGCATATTTCATGTTAAAACATCAGCGTTTTAGAGGAATGGGTTGGAAAGTTGCTGTCAGAAAGTTTTAAAATTTCAAAATTTGTGTGTTCTAACTTATTTAGAGACAGATATATCCATATTACTCTAAGAAATCTTTTAGATTCTACCTCAAAGCATTTGTGTTTTCTAGAGATTTAGGTGGAAACCTTCTGAAAGAAAATCTCCATGCAGATTCTGCTTTTGAAATTGAAGTGGTCTTGATTTTCATTGGAGGCAGTATTGCTCTAAGAAACATTTCAGATTCTTCTTTTGAAATCTAATCAGGTGTCAATTCAAAATTTGGGAGCAAATGAATGAGGAGTACATTGCTTCAAGATAGCAGAGAGAGTTCAGTCATTAGCTATTTAGACCTCAGGGTGAATTCACAGTCAAGGAAAATTAAGATTCTAACTACATTTGTTTATTAGAGGGATGTGGAAAACTACCGTTATTATCCAAGCAAAAGTAGGAATTCCATCCATGATGTTATTGAAGTGTTTTTGAGCATATTTCTCCAAGACCTCTCCCTTTAGAATGGTGATTAGACATTATAGGGCCTACTATGAGGAAGTATAGAAAGTCTACCTTTGAATTGTTTCGGTCAGTGTTCTGTATATTTTAGAGGATATTGAGTATATATTGAAAAGGTCATAACTTTGGTTCTAGTTGGAATATTTACTAAATTCTTTCAGATTTAGAAATCCCATATCATCCTCAATGTCACTGTTGCATTTCTGTCGCACTTTATTTGCGACATTGCGACAGCTGCCCACCCCTGGATACATTGTTCCATCTCTTGATTGGTGTGAAAAATATGCATTAGTTAGGGATTATTCTATTAGAACTGGCTCATTTACATGCTATATGGGTATTTTAGCTTATCCTACCCTATCACCCCTTGGACTTCAACATGAATTATCGAAAATGCTACTTGAGGTGATTTAGGATGTCCAAATCTCAGCAGTAGTTAATGAATATTAACTTTAGCTTCTTTTATAATGACAAGAATCTAAATGGAGCATTTATTCCAATTATGATCCTCTTTATTGTGCATGTGGGCTTTTTATCCCAAAGGTTGTGGGCCTTTTACCCCAGCTGTGGGCCTTTTACCCCAGAATCCACTTTTTCTCATGCACAATTTACTGTAACAATTTATGGGGCAGAGCTGACATGCTTTTGCGAATGAAGAAGATATCATTCCATCCTTTGATTAATGAAAAAAGTATTCTGGAAGCAGCTATGAATTTCTTATAAATGACACATTTGTAAATTAAGGGGGTCTTACCCAACCCTACCCTACCCATACATTTCTCAATTAATATCTGCATATATTTGGATGTAGAATGGCTAATATTAGTAGATATGTATCAGAGAATGCGGAGATTTGAATATTTATTGAGCTAGAAATGTTTAAAGTAGACATCACAAAGAGGGGGAAATGCAGGGAACCTGACTGGGGGCTGCGTAAATCCATGAGATAAGGCCCAGGATTTGTAACAGGTGAAGAGTCTATACATGTATACAGAGATGAGCAAGAAAACATGGTGGCCACCTTTCCCTGACATGGCACTTGGTCCTAGTGGCAGAACTGGGAACTACTAGTACCCAACTCGCCCACAAGCTGGAAGCACCCCTAAACATTGCCCCTACTTAGGTTTTAGGCTTATTAAAATTTACCCTCATTTATTATTATTCTATGAAATGATTCATTGGAAACTTGAAATCAAGGGCTTTCTCACATTTTTAAATCAAAGTGCTGCGACAATTTTAAGTAGGACAAAATAATTATTCATCAGTCAGTCATTGGTACAGACGAAAACCAAGCTAAACTAAGGGAAAGTTGTCTGCAGTCCGTTGCAACTGGTAGCACCTCCATTTAAAGGAGGTGAATCCTCACGCAGGGCTGCCATAGGGAGACTGCAATGCTGACACTGCCCCTTAGCTTAAATTATTATTTTAGATACTTCCCCTTGTCAGAATCCTCCCAAACTTCACAAACACTTAGTTCACTCATTGGTGATGACTCGCTGACAGTTTAGTGAAGGTGTTATGAGTGGAACTGTGATTAATACTGTGTCAGTTAAATACTACATATCAAGGGCTTTCTTTTGGTTTTTGAATCAAACTACTGTGACATTTATAAGTGGGTTAATTAATTATCTCTGATTGGTGGTTTTCTGAGGGCAACATCCCACATGGTGATCAATGGGGGACAGGTTTTTCTGTCACTTAGCATTCTCGTATCAGCTCCATTCACAAAGGGTTGGATACTGAGGTAGCGGATTGTTGTATGGGCATCGCCATTGCTGAAGCTGATTACCAGCAGTTACCACTGATAACACCTATATATACATACTCCTTATTTATATGTTTAGCTGTGACCCTGGGAGGTCAAGTTAAGTGCCAATAAGAACAATGCCATGGTCCTCCTTGTCAATCTATCCAGCGTCAGGTCTGCTATCCAACCCCAACTGGTCATGTGGTCTAAAACCTGCATAGGATCCCAAATGGTCTCATATGCCTCCCCTGGGGGGTTTTCAACTCATGTAGAGATTTCTGGGTTTTCTCCCATTGGCATGCCTTCCAACCGGATAAAGCATGACAAGAAGGACCTTGTGGTATTAAGGGTACAGTAGCCTACCCCTGTATTGAAACCGTGCACGAGAAAGTCAATACATTGTTTTAACTGTGGCTTTACCAAATCAATGTCATTTTCCTGGATGAAATTAGTCCACTTTTTGGCTGATGTTTCGTATGCCGACTTAGTGGACTTTCCTAGCGAGGCTAGCATGAAGTGACATGCTCTATCAATGTAATGGAGGTGTTGTGTCCATATCCTTCTTAGAGTGGGATGGCGATCAGCCTCATCCTGTTTGCCATTGGGAAGTCAATTTGCCCTTTGCCCATCCACCTTAGGGAGTTGTGATTGACTGGGAGTATCAGCCTTCTCTGATACCCTTTTAGCTGTGTTAGCGTTAGGAACCAGGGCTGTGTCCTCCAGTCTGGTGCTCGTCGGAGCTTCCTGGTTTATCTTCCTCAGGACTCTGCCAATAAGACCAAAGGGTGGAAATATTAGGGCATTTTTTCATGTCCAATTGATAGAGAAAGCATCGATGGCAAAGGCTAGGTCACAATGGTTCAGAGATTCAATTCAATTCAAAATTGTTTATTTATACTGCAACAAGGGGACGCATACTGGTTCGAGTTGTCCTGTTACAGTGTAACATGCACATTGATATAATATGAACAGTGCTATGATAAACTATAGAAACAGCAAATAAGTTAATTTACTGTTTCTGTAAGTAGAAATACGATTTCTAAGTAAGTGTACCAATATCTACATGATTTATCATGGTTAGTAATACAATTTAGTTATGCCAGGGAAGATCTATAGAGGGGGGAACCAGGGGGAAGATATGTAGGGGGGGGAGGGAAGGAACCAAACAAAGAGCCTGAGCACTACACAATTATAAGTAATCACGCAATCGTTTTTTGAACACCAGCAGGGAACCAGCAGATTGCAGAAATACAGGGAGATTATTCCATAGGTGGGTTATTTTATGGGTGTAACTTTGTGTGGCCTTAGTTAGCTTAGGCCAGTTTACCTTGACCAATTTTGCATCATGTCGTCGTGTGGATGTCCCTTGAATCAAGATGTGTATCATCTTGAGCATACTTAAAAGCATCGCAACATGCCACAACATGACGCCTTTTTGCTAGGGTTTGTATGCCACTATATTCTCTGATAAATTCTACATTTCTGTATCTAAATTGGGGATAGCATATCTTTCGCAGCCTAATTAATGTATTTTCAATCTTATCTAATCCTGTCTTATTAGTACAGCCATAAATTTGATGGCATACTCAAGAGCAGGTAGGACCATGCTTAATATAATATGCTTCATAGAATCGCACATGAAGTTTTTTCTAATTTTTGTCAGCAGGTAAAATCTATAAGACATATTGTTGTATACAATATTACAATGATTCTTAAAATCTAGGTTGACATCTAATTCCACACCAAGATATCTGTAGCATTGTGTTTGCAGTAGTTTTTGTGTACCATTATACAGGGATATAGGTTGATATCTTTGAACTTTCTGCTTGGTACCATAGACTGCATACTTGGTCTTGCCTATATTTAGAGACAATTTGTTCTTTTTACATCAGTTTGCAACATTGTCTAGATCTTGGTTAATTTGTGTGACAATTTCCACGGTGGGCTCACTATAAGTACAAAATAGAGCTGTATCATCAGCATATAACTGACAATCCATATATCTAAGTGAATTTTGAAGGTCATTTATGTAAATCAAAAATAGTAACGGACCTAGAATTGAGCCTTGTGGAACCCCACACTTAATGATGAGCTCATTAGAGGTATACCCATTTACCCTAGTTGTTTGGCATCTATCAGTCAAATATGACTTAAACCACAGAACAGAGGCTTCATCAAGTTCTATCTTCTGTAATGTTTTACACAGAATACTATGGTTTATTGTATCAAAAGCTTTGGTGAAATCCAAGTAGGTTATAAGAGTGGTAGACCTGTTTTCCAGACCTTGATATATGCGGTCCATTAAATATTGTAAGCCTGTTAAAGTAGAATGGTTGGGTCTGAAACCATGTTGTTTGCTGTTCAAAATATTTTCTCTGGTTAAGTATTCCATTAATTGAGTATGTATGATTTTTTCACAGGGTTTTGATATAAGGGGTAGAATGGGGTTAGGTCTATAGTTGTTTACTAGTGAAAGGTCACCACTTTTAGGGATAGGAGGTACGATGGATTTTTTTCCAATTTTTGGGAAAAATGGCATTGCAGATGGATAAACTAATCACATGTTGGAGGTGACCTGGTAGGGCTTCAAGTGCATCCTTAAGGATGTATGTCGCAATATCTTTTGTACTTGCAGATTTAGAAATCTTGATGCCTTTGATGACCTTCTTAATTTCATCCAATGTTGCTGGATGCAGCAAGAAACTATTCTAAGCAGTATAACCTTTATAGTCCTAGGTATTATTCATGTCCTGGGCTAGTTTTGGCCCTATATTTCTGAAGTAGGAATTTATGAAATTAGCTGTTTGGGAGGTTGATTGATTGATTGATTTGTGTTTTACAGCACTTTAGCGGCACTAAGTGGCTATCCCGTGCTTCACAGGTTGATAATTTAACAGAGGAATGTGTCAGTGCCCGCGCATATGTGCACCACACACATCCTGAGGGGATAGGAAAGAGGAGATATAGACCCTTTTAAGTGGGCTAGGGAAGCCCGCTGTTTGGGAGGGAGAAATAGGAGCTTTGATTTCAGGATTGATCAAGTTAACACATGTATCTTTATTTTTGGGTTTGACAATATCAGAGATTTCCCTCCAGTATGTTTTGGGATTATTTTTATGTTTGTCCAATTTGCCCTGATGACATTCAGATTTAGCTTCCCTTGTAATGTACTTAAATCTATTACTTAGGGGATTTGCAACATTAAAATCATCAGCATTTTTAGTACGTTTAGCCTTCTTCCATGCAGAGTTTTTTTCTTGTCTAAGTTCCAGTATTTCATTCGTTACCCAAAGTTTTTTCTTTCTACTGAAATTTTATCTATTTAGTTAACAAAGACCTCCCATGCTTCTCCTGGTAAATCACAGTCCCAAAATTCATCCCAGTTAGAGTTCAGAAGTCCAGTAGTGAAATTATCTTTAACATAGTCTTTATAGGACCTTCCAGTGAAGCTAATTGGTTGCTTATCATCTAATCTTGCAGCACGGACCATATATATGCATAGATGATCTGCAATGTGCACATCAAGTGTACTGCTGGCAATTATAGTATCAGAGGTAGAACAAGCCAGGTCCAATAAAGATTTTTTCCCAGAAGGTTCAAAGTGGGTGAATTCGTTTATGTACTGTCTACAGCCTAGCTGTAATAAAGAATTACGTATGAGACGCAATTCATCTCTTTTGGTTTTGTTAATAATAGGAGGCAGCATATTGACATTGAAGTCACCCATTAAAAAGAATTCTACGTTATTTCTCATCTCTACTAGATTCGCCATTGCTAATAATTGGGTACAAAAATTCCCAACATTACCACTTGGTGGTCTATAGACATTGAACAAAATGCATTTACACAAATATTCTCTAGTAAATACAATACATTGTAATTCAATGTCTGCATTACTAATGTTGAGATGTTCAAGCTCACCAGTGGAAAAGATAAATTCTTTTTTCAGGTAAATACCAAGCCCTCCACCAGTTTGGATTTCACCTTTATTATTTAATGTTTTCCTGTCCCATCTAAGTAGGTTATAGCCCTCTATGTCAACTAGGGTGTTGGGTACCTTGTCATGAAGCCATGTCTCAGATATCGAGAGACAATCAATATCAGAATTGTTAAACTCTAATCTGAGTTTGACAATGTTGCTTGGAATACTCCTAACATTCATATGGCAGACTGAAATTCCCCTAGTGTTACCAAGGTGATTCCTATCAGTCATATGTGTCGTGTGGGAATAATGACTGTATGAAAATAAGTCCCATGAAACTCGCATCTATTGCTCATCATGAAATGTAATTAAGCTAGAGACAGTGTGTACAGAGGATATTTTCAGAAAGAATTTCAAAAATGCACATAAATGGAACATAGTATCATATAATTACCTTACATATAGGTCATTTAAGTTTTCAATTTATATTCATAGTGATTCATAAATTGGAACATACAAATCATTATAGGCTCAGATAGCGTAAGGTGTTTGATCTATCAGTATAATTTTCAATTTCTGAAACTAACATAAAAGTTCTTGTGGCCTTGTTATAAATGTCTTTTGATATACCCAAGGCCTAGTATATATTCTCAGTCTGAGTAATAAAGTAGTATATTAATGTCCAATAGATCAATAAAGGTCTAATGGTATAATCCACCTCCTATAATCCTAGTGTCTAAGCTAAGTGCAGTGGCAAGTGGGTTCTTATTGCAAGCTACATCATCTCATGTATTTATTGAAGTTAAGTCCACATTGCCAAGAAATGTATACAGACTTTATGCCTTTAATTAATCAAGCTGACATTTAGTAATCTGTAAGGTAAAGGAGAGATACATCTTCTAATAATAACACAACTCATGCTCACAGCTATGTGTTGGTTTACTTTAGAGTCTGTGTAATAAGTAATCATTTAGGTAATACAGTGAAAACCAAACGGGGAAGGAGAGTATTATCGATAATTGTAGTGGAATTGCTTCAGTGTGTACAAAGTTACGGTACACATGGTTTTCAGGGGATGCAAAGAGGTTTATTGTGGGCTTACCAAAGGCAGAGAAAACTTTCTCCCTTGTGGTAAATGTTAGTGCCCACTCTCCTGAGGTGGAGAAAGCTCTGGAGGCCCCTATCTGCATTCACATTTTCACTTTTTGGTACGTAAGACAAGTGAAAGGTGATGTCCAGGGACCAGGCTTCTCTGAATACACTCTCAGTGATCTTATTGCATGCCCATGAACTGGTGGATCCACCCTTCTTCAGGCAACTAATGGATGTTGTATTGTCTAAGAAGAGATGGATGTGTTTTCTTTTCAGCACCTTCCTGAACTGTATGAAGGTGTAATATAGAGCTAAGATCTCTTTGATGTTTATGTGTTTCTGAACTAGTTCTGCACAGAACTCCTCCCCATAATGGATATCATTTTCCATTATGTGGCAACCCCAACCGGTATCTGATGTGTCTGTGTACGGTGACTTCTGGGGTTTTCTCATCATATTCTCTAGTAGCTGAGGGCAAGATATCCATTCACTCTCTCAGGTTAGATTTGATCTCCCTGTTCAACTACATGTACTTATCTGCCACCTGTTTTCTGTAACATTCTAATTTTGGCAATTTGCAGGCGTTTTATTAGAACTTTTGCTGCAGGGTTGGCTGGGTCTGTTGCTGCCAGCCTTCCCACTATACTAGAGAACTTTCTGATAGGAATTTTGTGCAGGCCTTTCAGTTCATCTACAACTTTGAGGCTTCCAGCGACTTTAGTTTGTGGTATTGTGAGGTTTGGGTTTTCGTATGGATAACAAAACCTAGGTAGTCAATCACTTTTGTTGGTTGTAGCACAGACTTTTTAAAGTTAATAGTAAACCCTGCCGCCTATAGTACTTCCAATGTGTGATTGACTGCCTCTGAGACTTGCTGAGGTGAGTCTGCGTAGATCAATGTGTCATCGATGTAAAACACTAAGTTTACCCCAAAGTTGAATCTAAGGTAGCCTATTAGTGCTTTCATCACCCTGGTAAACCTGTATCTCTGTCCATGGTACTGTAATTGCAGCAGGTCCCTCTCCCTCAATTTTACCCCCCAAAGCAAAGTATGCTTCTTTAATGTCTACTGACGCACAAAAGCAGTTCTTGGGCAATATTCTCATTCATAACATTCATCAGATGATCCATTTTGAAGTGTTTGTATTGTGTGTATTCGTTCACACTGGATAAGTTTAGAATGGGTCTAAATGATCCATCTGATTTATGCCTGAGGAACATATGTGACACAAATGCCCTGTCAGAGGGGAATGGTTTTTCAATTATGTCATTCTCTAGCAGTTTTTGGACCTGTTCTTCCAAGATTTTATACTTTTCCGGGTCAGTACAAGCAGAGTCCGATATTGAGTCTTGCTTTGGTATGGAATACACATCTATGGGTAAGCCCTTCAACATGTCCAATGCCCTTTTGTCAGATGTAAACGACGTCCAACTGTTGGCACACCTGGACACACCGCCGGCTCTGAATTTTACTGACTCAGAAAAGTCAACAGGTCAAGTATTACTTACTTTTACTTTCTTTTATGCATTCTGTCAGCCGTAGCCTCTTCCGTCCTGGTTCTGTTTGTTGTTGTAGCTGTTGCTGTGGTGGTGGCGTCCCCCGCCCCCCTAGTTGTGTTGGCGGTACCCACCCCCTCCATGGTGGCTGTGTTGTTCTTGGCTCCCTCTGTTGTCTGGGCAATTCTTCTTGTAGCCTAAGCGGCTCTGGCCGCCATTGTTCTGGTACCTGCCCCCTTGTTGGTGATGATTATGTTGGCCGTGGTGAGATGGGTTCTTTTTTGTGCGGCCCCTCCCCTGGCCGCGTGGGGTGTTTCCCTGGTCTGGGTTCCGTGACCTGCCAGCATTACTGTGGCCATTCACCACCATCTCCTTGAAGGTTTCATGCACCTTATGACGGGACATGACCTCATCCTTTAAATTGTTACCTAACAGGAACTGGTAACCCTGTTTGTTATTTTCTTTAGCCAAAGCATAAACAGGGCCAGCTGTGTTCTGACTGAGTAGCTCCCTTCTGGTGTCATTGATTTTCCATGAAGCTCGTGCTATGAGCTGCAATACCATGGTGAGGTGTTCTGCTATCCCTGTGGGGTTTAGCTTCCCACCTCTGTCAATGACATCTAGTACTGCGACTATTGGCCTGGCTGCAAACTGAAAGCCCCACTGTAGCGACTTGAAGGGAGCGTCTCGAGCCTCTGTTTTTTGTTTAAGTCAAAATTCCTCCAGTTCATCCAGTACCTCCATGTTTATGCACGTCTTATGTAATACCTCCAGGTTTTCCGGCCTGGGGTACAAGTCATACATCTCCCCAGTTTGCTTTTTGTTCATAGGGTTGAGGTACACTACATCCACCAGCACTTTTGTTTTTGGTCTAACCTTGGCGGTGACTGCATACATAGGAACAGTTGTAGGCAAGGTGATGGCATCCAGGGGTGAAGCCTCCTGCTCCTGTTCCCCTTCATCCTCCTGTTCATGCGGGGGTGAGTCTACCACTATAGGCATGTACCGCAAGGTGGAGGCGCCAACCGGTGACTGGTGTGGTGTTTGGTGTAAGTCAGGCGTCTGTTGCCTGACCTCATGAGGTGAGAGGCGCCCGCTGGGCGGTGTGCGCATCTGTCTTATGTCAAGCACATAGGAAGTAGGCGGAGTATCATAGCGTGACGACATGTGATGCACAGGGTACTGTCTATGTGCATAGACAGGTTGGTGTGCTGGCCTGTTGGTACCTGACCTGATATCTATACCATGGGTATAGCTTAGCCTGTTTGAGCCATAGAGGTACCTCTCATGCTCTGTAGGTGTATGTGTAGGGGTATGGTCATAAACCCTCTGTCTTTCGTTGTGAAGGGGTACATCGTATTCCATCGTGGGTCTCACTGTCCTGTCCACATTGCGCTGGGCCCTGGGGTTGTTAAAGGCTGACCCTTGTGCTCCCTCATACCTCCTCCTTTTTTCGGCAGATTGCAAGGTATCACCCTGTCTAGTCCCCACCCTCCTGGGTTGTCCTCCTGGCGCCCAACCTCCTCCTGGTGGTGGCGCGTGTTTAACTCACTTGGAGGGTTTTGGATGTCACTAGGCCATGCTACCAGCAGTCAGCTGAGAGTAGCTGTGGCTGAATTTTTTTTTGAACAAGTTCCTCTATTACAGGTTTTGATATAAGACAGTTACATCGAGATACTTACAAAAATATTTCTTTGATATTGTTGATTCACCTGTGTATAAAGCGGGTCACGTTTCAGCTTATAGCAAAGATAAGCTGGTTTTGGGTAGCAGCCCTATAGCATAATCTGTACCATGTTTCTCACTTGATGGTCGCAGAGTAATGATAATAATATAGATATTAAACTACAAAGTAATAGGAAAAGAAAGACTAATTTATTAACAATTAAACAAAAAAAAAGTATATAAACAAACATCCTAAGCCAAACTAAACACAAAATAGTTAAATTAATGAAAATAAAGAAGTACAAGTTGTACAAGGCTGTTTGAATTACATTTTAACAAGATAGCCCAGCAATATAAATATGATTCTTATCTTATGGGGCTGTGGGGGTAGTAGTTCTCTGAGAAAAGTCTTTTGTTGAGTCTTAAAGAGCTCAAGGGTAGGGATTAACCGAAGATTGGCATCAAGGGCATTCCATAAAGAACGAAAAATTGTACTCGATGCTTTATTGGTACATCTTGAGTCTTGAGTGGGCTAACTTTAACACTGGACCATCCCAACACCTGGTGCGTAATTGTCTCTGATCAACATATTTGTCAATTCTGGATTGTATATATGTTTCAATCAATAAATGTGAATGCCTACGGTCTTCTATTTTGATTATATGTGTTCTAGCTCTGACCTCTGCTGAGGAGGGTCAATATTGGGACCTTCAATGCAATCTTATGGGAATCTATTCTGGCACCTTTC
Organism: Acholoe squamosa; assembly: GCA_949317995.1. NCBI lineage: Eukaryota > Metazoa > Annelida > Polychaeta > Phyllodocida > Polynoidae > Acholoe > Acholoe squamosa. The sequence continues at coordinate 46,607,264 of OX439037.1, forward strand.
TAAGGTGCCCAATACCGTGTCGTTAGCATTACTAAAAAGTATATCCGCATACTTGATAATAGGCAGTATAAAAGTTTTATATATTCTTAGAAAAATTGGAATGTCCAAGTACCGAGACAGCTTTGCCAATTGATAAGCTCTAAAGTTAACAGTCTTGATCTGGTACTTGACTAACATGTCATAATTCAGTTTTGGGTCTAAGAGGACACCAAGATACATGAAAGACGGTACCTTTGACAACCGTTAAATATTCAAGGTCAAGTTCAGAGTTCTTGGCTTATGGCTAAAAGATATACCGGTATTTAGTTTTATCAACATTAATGTTCAATTTGTTTACACCACATGGAGAACCTATTAAGATCTTCTTGGAGCTCTCTCTCGACTACTCTCATATCTCTGCCTGATAAATATATGGCAGTATCATCCGCATACAGTGATATTCTACTATATTTGCATACTGATTCCACATCATTGATGTACGACAGAAAAAACATGGAACCCAATATTGACCCTTGGGGGACCCCAAAGACAACACCCCCCGGTTGAGACTAAGGCTCACTGGTAGCCATATTCCTCCAGGTGCTTTGAGTATGAGTGGGCTCACTCTGGCTATCCGTAGTTGGTCGGGTATTGTAGCTTGCTACTTCCCTTGAGTTTTCTTCATCAGAAACATCTTCATATACTGTAATAGACTGCTGGGAGTCTATCACTGGTTCTGTAGAGCCTGCCTCCTGTTGCGTAGCCCTCACGGATTGTACCAGTGAGTCCAGGACACTGGGGCCCCCCTCCTGAGTGTCCTGCCCCGGGCCCTGGGTGTTAGCCCTCCCGGCACCTGGGGATCCTTGCCTGACTGTATAGCTAGGGATCCACTGCCGTGAATTTCTTGCGAATTGCACTCGTGCGTGTCTTGTCGCAGAGCAGTCGCAAATATCAAATTATTTAGATTTCTGCGAATCTAGTCGCAGGCCGCACCAACGTCGCATGTACGTAGTTGCAGCAGCTGATCCACTGGTGAAAGGTTTTCTGCGAGTAGGCACGCACGACTACAATTCGCAAGTAACTCGCGGCAGTGGATCTGTACCTTATGTGTTCTTGAGACACGTCCGACATGTTCTTAGCGCACGCTTAAAATGATAAGGTGTCTAATCAGTATCAGTTTAAATAACCCCTGATTGGCTCTAAGCTCCTCCAATGGGGTGTGGCACAGGCTGGGCAGTGTGGCGCTGCAAGTGACGCTGCCCGTGGGTTCAGCGACCTCAGGTCAGCATCTTTGATCTTAGATAAAAACATGTCGCTGTCCTGTCACTATGCGCCACACATGTTGGCAGTTATTGCATAACCACTCCGACCCCTCAATAAAACTCACCTGATAACCCTTCATGTTGGGATGAAAGCTGTTTTATGAGGTTGACTGCCGCTAGGCGGCTCACAGTTTTACGGCCCTTGTACCAACAATGTTGGTGCCGGGCCTATACCATGCCATCTGGTGGCGTGTCCAGTGTTCGCCCTGGAGGAGACCCCCAGCCCAAGCTTGGCCAGGCCTGCCCTTTCACCCAGTGGTCGAAATATTCTAATATTCCAAGGATTAGTATCTTTAAATAACTTTTCAAAATGTGTTGTTTAACATTGCGCTCTATGGGAGCCTCGTGCTGCTACACCCTCACGGCACACTGGATACCTTGGCGCGCCGAGAACCCCGTCACAACGTTAAACCTATGGGAGGCAGTAGGACTGCTCCGTCTTACTAACACCAACCTTCATCCATCGGTCTTTGCCTTTCTATCGTTCGCCCTCATCCATCATGCCTGCTGGGTCTGGACACATGTGGGTCACTTCTTGGGATTTTGACCTGGCCAGAAGTAGAATGACGTCACACTGGAGACAAACATTCACGCCGCCTCAGTTCCTCAGGGACGTGGTGGGACCATGCTGTCACACACTTCTGACTGTTTTCAGATGAGATCTGACTGTTTTCAGATGAGATCTCATCTGAATAATATTCTTCCATTTAAGTTTCCATAAGTTTCAGATGATCTCATCTGAATGTAATTCAAATTCAGATGAGTTCTGGCATATATCCTTGATCGGGGGCTCTGCCCCCGAACCCCCGATTGGCCGGGCACCACGGGAACCGCGGCGGCGTCAACATTCGTCTCCACAGAGGGCCAGGTCAAATCTGCAAGAAGTGACCCTTTTGCGGTCTGGACGAGGTCCGTTCAGCAGGCCAGCGTAAACACAAGGAACGAGTCACATCCGTGTCAGCGTATTCATACCCTAAGCCTGCTCCACACAAACAGGGTATACAGGCCAATTTCTCCTTACGGTTCACCTAGGGCATTAAAAATGGCAGCGCCCACGAAGAAGGTGTGAAGTAGGCCAAGACCCACACATTTAGACCAAAATCTGGACTAAGTAAGAGATATAATTCATCAAGAATGGTTCAGAGAAGAAAGAAAGGTAGAAGGTGGAGACTCAAATGCAGAAAAGCAGTTGACAGTGTGAACACACGGAGGGGACACTCTTCAGAACCATCATTCATTCAGCTCAGAAGGTGGATGAAAGGTTTTGGATTCAGAGGCTGCCAATTACAGCCAGCTCATTTTCAAGGTACATTTACTACCTCTATTTAGGAATGTGATTTTTCTGATCATCTGACGACTTTATGAGAGTTTTACCCCCCCCCCCCCCACCTCCTACCTCTGTAGACTGTAGAGTACCGGTAGGGTCTTTCATTAAGAGGGCACGAAGGAGCAGAATACCAGGTACCCCGGTAATCTTAGGGAGTGGTCATTATTTATCAACGGGGGGGGGGGGGGGTTGGGTTTGAGGGGGGGGCGTAAAATTTTCAGACCCCTCTTGAGGCGCAAATCGTGATTCTAAGAAAGTCCTCGTAGTGCAGACTCGCGAGCGTCACTGTCAGAGCAAATAGCCTTGGCAAAAGTTTTGGCAAAAGTAGTTCTACGGCATAGGGACAGTATCCTTAGCCCTTTAATTGTTTCTAGTTCTATTATAGTTTAGAGTATGTAATCATGGTTTGTACGGCCTTACTTATCTGGATCGAGATTAATGCTAGATCACGTGACTAGATAAGCTGTACCACGTGACTACGTGGACCTTCTGATGTCGCACGCTAACACTCTTGAGGGGGGGGCTAAAAATATTTTGACCCTCTTGAGGGGGGGCTAAGAAAATTCACCCTCTTTTTAGCAAAAAAGCCCGCGCGCTACTATAGATCAAAGAGGGGCGCGAAAACTCCCCGCACCTCCTGTGCGGGGGGGGGCGCAAAAAAATTTGACTGCCATCGAGGGGGGCGTAAAAAATTTTCGCGCGTCTGCGCGAAACCCACCACCCGCCCCCTGTTGATAAATAATGACCACTCCCTTAGGGAGCGTTCATTATTTAGGGAGCGTTCATTATTTATGGCAGGGGGGTGAGCAAATGAGGGGGGGGGCAAAAATTTTAGAGGTATTCAGAGGGGGGGGTCATTTTTTTTCAACCTATTGTGAGGGGGGGGGTCATTTTCTCAACCTATTCCTGAGGGGCGAGGCAATTCCTTTTTCGGGGGTATTCGCGAACACAATGCAAAATTTCACAACACAACGCGATTTTTTTTTTGCGACACGTCGCGAAGTTCACAAATCTCCACCATCTTATACGTGGGGTTTATGCAAATATCATTTGATACATAAAATGATTTACCCTGAAAAACATGTAAATAGCCCCCCACCTCCATCACACCTATGGGTAAAGCTAATGAATGCTGTAAAGGTGTTAGGGCGATATCAGCTCCCCTCCCACCCTACCAGTACTCTAATAGTGCAGGGTGCATTAAGGTCCCTATTCCCAGTGCACATCACATATGGTGGCCATAGCTTTTCACACCTTCCCATGTGACACACCATCCAATGCCACCCTCACTCCATCCCATGCTTCCCTCACACCATCCAATGTTACATTAACACCTTAGCAAGGCTTTCCCAACAACTTTGGCCTATTCAATGTACATGTAGGTTGGCTTTTACAAAAGTTGGGGAGGCTATGTCTTACAGCATATATGTCAAAAGGTTGGGGTGCACCTTATACAAGGGTTTTTCAAAATATCAATCCAGAAGCAGTATGAGTGCCTTATATGCAAAACACACATCCCTGAGTTAGGGGTGCACCTTATATGTGAGCTGCGCCTTATATATGTGGGAGATTACGGTAATTTTGGATCATTATTTAGGGAATATCTAAATTGCAAACTTAGAAGTGAATCTCCTTACCAAGGCATGACATGAGCGCATTATATGATTGGGACTTTCACTGTATTCAGTGTTAAAATATAGATGACAAAGATGAAAATCACCAAGGTTATCAGCTTTCCTGGTAGGAAAACGCTTGAAAAAGACAAGCAGATATCATTTTCAATAATCTTGGTGGCCAAAAGAGATCACAAAGCATTTTTTCTGTAATTCCAATTAACATTTTCTTATTCTATGTACCGGGTAATTAGTTCAGGGTGTCAGGAGCAGTGAACCATTATCAAATCACCTTATCATCTTATATCTGACACAAGGGTCTTCTGTCAAGAAAGAGAGAATGGTAAACATTCTCCAATCTGTTGTGGACCATCAGAATAGATGACAGCAGTTGCTTTCTAGAAGTATACATAGAAAAGGGGTTGGCATGGATATGACACAAACAGGACTGATGCATGTCCCTTGAGCTGAGAGGTGCCAGCAAAGATCTCGGTGGTAAAAAGGTCACCTACTATAACCACAGCAACTACTGATCAGAACCTCCAGTTTCTAACCCTTAGATTCACTTTTGAAATCGATGCTGTTCCGATTAATTTCCATCACACATACTAAATCAATGTTAAAAAATGAGATCAGAATGAAATTGAAACACTAGACAATTCACAAAAAGTTTATCTCTGTATGTGCAAATTTTGAAAAAAACAGCTGCAAGTGCCTCAATCACTACAGTTAGTCAGGAATAGGTCGCATGATATAGCCGGTTAAGACATCCCATATTTCCCTGTGTATAAGCCTGTACGGGCTTGTAAACACACTAAGTGGCAAATTTACCAGGGTTATAAACAGGCAGGCTTATACTACCCTTTCATCAGCTATGATACAGCAGATGGCACTAGTGGCAACCATGCCACTTTGCTACTTCAACAGGGGCATGGCTGGTTTGGACTCCAGTACCTATAATAGGTCAACATGTTTCTAATAATCTGCCTTATGTTTGGCTCATTATTTTCTTTAAATATTGATAGTGATTATTACCACACCTTTTCTCTGTGTCCAGCATTAATTTCTAAGACCTAGAGCTCTATTTTACATTGCAAATGGGCATTTTTGTGAGGGGTGTCTGTGCACTAAGGGTAAACCAATGGAGCCCTGGGAGTATATGCTGGACATGCCCATGTAAGCAGCTGGGCTACTGGAGCGCCATCTAGTGTATCAAATTGGTAAAACTAATGTATACATAGTGCAGGCTTACATTTCTCTACATGAAATAATGAGGGAATGGCAAACCATTTGCTCAAGACTTATCTATGGTTTGTACATCATTTTTTAGACATTTTCTATAATCCTTTATCTTTCTTTGCAACAAATATAGGGGATGGGGAAATTGATATAGCTGAAAAAAATTATAAATACCATATGTTGAAGTATGGTAATGGTCCAAAATGCTTTATCATTGAGCACAGAGGCCATACACGGGGAATTATAAACTGCATCAGTAGTGGCCCATGCTAGCGCTCCCTATGGAGGAGCCTTCAAAATAGGTACTATTACAGATGTCAATCGATCAATGGCAGGGTATTCACATTTCAATTTTTCAAAAGATTGGAACCATTTTGAAATAGGCTTTGCATTTTTGGGAAATGAAAGCTGGCCAACGGCTGATAGCTTTTACGACATTCTACAGCGGCCACCCCATTTTTAACACATAATTGGAATGGTTTAAATTCAGGTAGAATACACTTTAGTTGGCACACAGCTTGCTGCACGTTAGGGTCAGCATTAGGGTAGCTAAAGGGGACAGCAGACGCGCCCTGACTGGGTAGCCCGATCATGACATCGGGGACATCTGCGGGAGACGTCTGATCCAGTTGGTCAATATCAAACATGTTTGATGTGACCGATTGGATCGGATTGGTACTCCCTAGTAACCAATCGAGTCTGGCCCGTCTGCGGCCGCCTTAAAGGGGCCCTGGCACTGTAATGCACGCCTGCATTAAAATGTCACATGACCACTCCTTGACCAATCACGGCACCGCGATTTTTCCGCTGGTTCCCGCAATTTTATGATCGCTGTTTGAATCGGTACCCATGTTGTTAATGTGCGGTGCCAGGGCCCCTTTAAATGGTTCACTTCAGCGCCTGCTAAAATGCATTAGTCCCTCAAATTCTCCTAATATGACAGGAATGAAGAGACCTGATGTACATAGACTTTGTTGAACATGGTTAAATGTATAAGGTAATGTGATGGGAATCATTTTCTTTCAATCAGTTCTAAGGGGGGGGGGTCATTTTTTTTCAACCCATTCCTAAGGGGGGGGTCACTTTTTTTCAACCTATTCCTGAGGGGGGTAATTTTTTTTTCACGTATTCGTTCTGCCAGATTGGCATCCCGCCTGCCATAAATAATGAATGCTCCCTTATGGGTGGGCAGGGGGTCAAAATCTTTAGAGGTATTCAGAGGGGGGGGCATTTTTTTTCAATCTATTGTGAGAGGGCAGGGGGGGGCATTTTTTTCAACCTACTATTCCTGAGGGGTGGGGCAATTCCTTTTTTGATGTATTCGCAAAAACAGTGCAAAATTTCACAACACAACGCGATTTATTTTCGCGACACGTCGCGAAGTTCACAATTCTCCACCAAGTAATAGTAGTTGTTAATGATTGCAGCCCCAATTTTGCCCAGCATTTTCTTATTACCTATCATTCATATCCATTTAATCATGTTGGTGCAAACTATAAAAACAGAATTGGTCAACTTGCTTACATCGCTAGACCTGGTGCTCCTTTAGATGTTGCTTGAAGGTGCTCATGTTATATCTTTAAAATTCAATAGTACCTCACATATATAACATGTGATTTGTGGATAAGGCACACTGTAGGAGCAAATTCAAAAAATCATATTACGAGGGTTTTTCAAAATATCAATCCAGAAGCAGTAGGTGTGCCTTATATGCAAAACACAGATCCCTGAGTTAGGGGTGCACCTTATATGTGAGCTGCGCCTTATATACGCGGGAGATTACGGTAATTATGTGTTGTTATTTAGGGAATATCTAAATTCCAAACTTGGAAGTAAATCTCCTTGCCAAGGCACAACATGAGCACTTTATATGATTGGGACTCTCACTGTATTCAGTGTTAAAAAATAGATGACGAAGATGAAAATCACTATGGTTTTCATCTTTCCTTGTAGGTAAACTCTTGAAAAAGACAAGCGGATATCATTTTCAATAATCTTGGTGGCCAAAAGAGATCACAAAGCATTATTTTCTGTAATTCCAATTACCATTTTCTTATTCTATGTACCGGGTAATTAGTTCAGGGTGTCAGGAGCAGTGAACCATTATCAAATCACCTTATCATCTTATATCTGGCACAAGGGTCTTCTGTCAAGAAAGAGAGAATGGTAAACATTCTGTTGTGGACCATCAGACTAGATGACAGCAGTGGCTTTCTAGAAGTATACATAGAAAAGGGGTTGGCATGGATATGACACAAACAGGACTGATGCATGTCCCTTGAGCTGAGAGGTGCCAGCAAATCGATGCTGTTGCGCTTGATATCCATCACACCTAATAAATTAATGTTAAAAAATGAGATCAGAATGAAATTGAAACACTAGAAAAATCTCAAAAGGTTTGTCTTTGTATGCACAAATTTTGAAAAAGACAGCTGCAAGTGCCTCAATCACTACAGTTAGTCAGGAATAGGTCGCATGATATAGCTGGCTAAGACATCCCGTATTTCCCTGTGAATAAGCCCGTACGGGCTTGTAAACACACTAAGTGGCAAATTTACAGGGGTTATAAACAGGGCAGGCTTATTTCCCTACATGAAATAATGAGGGAGTGGCAAACAGTTCGCTCAAGACTTATCTATGGTTTGTACATCATTCTTTAGACATTTTCTATAATCCTTTATCTTTCTTTGCAACAAATATAGGGGATGGGGAAATTGATATAGCTGAAAAAATTATAAATACCATATGTTGAAGTATGGTAATGGTCCAAAATGCTTAATCATTGAACACAGAGGCCATACACGGGGAAATATAGTACCCACTTAAACTGCATCAGTAGTGGCCCATGCTAGTGCCACCTATGGAGGAGCCTTCAAAATAGGTACTATTACAGATGTCAATCGATCATTGGCAGGGTATTCACATTTCAACTTTTCAAAAGATTGGAACCATTTTGAAATAGGCTTTGCATTTATGCGAAATGAAAGCTGGCCAACAGCTGATAGCTTTTATGACATTTTACAACGGCCACCCCATTTTTTTCACATGATTGGAATGGTTTAAATTCAGGTAGAATACACTTTACCTGGGGCACATCTTGCTGCACGGATTAGCATAGGGTTAGCATTAGGGTAGCTAAAGGGTTCACTTCAGCGCCTGCTAAAGTGCATTAGTCCCTCAACTTCTCCTAATATGACAGGAATGAAGAGACCTGATGTACATAGACTTTGTTAAACATGTTTAAATGTATATGTGATGGGAATCATTTTCTTTCAATCAGTTCTAAGGGGCACTTTTTTCAACCTATTCCTGAGGGGGGATAATTTTTTTTGACATTCGTCCTGCAAGATTGGCACCCCCCTGCCATAAATAATGAACGCTCCCTTATTGGCCCTGGGCTATGCCTGGGTCTTTGGCGGCGGGTTCCGAGCCAATTTCGATGATTTCTAATCATGAAGTTTAGGATGTAATCATCGGTAGATCCTGGACAGATATCCATTAGATAAAAGCATGAAGAGGTAGATTGGAATCTCATCTTTCTTGTTCGTGGGACATGTCTTTATTTGTCTAAATTTATGCCATATTTGACTTACCTTTTGAAGAGGCATATGTATAACATGGCCTTCAAAATGGGGCCTATGGTGGCGATCATTTTTAGCGATTTCAAAAACACATTGCTGATTAAGACACCAAAAATTCAGGAGGTGTAGAAGTAATCAGGCATGTCATATGTGCTACATCCTTTGTGTGTCTGATCAATTTACTTCTTTGTTTCTATATATGAGGGGAGGGACTGCCATGCCTGTGCCGCCATAAGACCGCCATAAAACCTCCTTATTGTAGTTGAGATTGCAGCTTCTCAAATTTTTACAGAATTTTTCTGATAAAACTCATACCGCCATTCCCCCTGTGGAGTGGGGACCTTCATGTGAGGGCATGGAGGAGCAGAATAACTTCATTGGGAGTCCACAAGGAGAAATCTCCTTCCATACTGACAGTGGGCATACCAGATTCGTAAAGGGCAACAAAGCTGGGGTTTCTTGTGGCTTGGGGTGAGCATGTGGGCAGCTGGTGGCTATATGCGCGGGCCCGGGTCTATATGCTTGTCTTTTGCCATGGGATTCCCCCTCAGTGAACCACGTCTGAGTGATCAAAGGCCGTGGTTTGTCTGGCCCTGCCTATGGGACCAGGCAAATAAAAGAACACTTGCTATCCCTCAAAAAGAGTAGGGGAATGAAGCCCCGATATCGGTTTTCCCCCTCAACCCTCCTCATAGATTTGGTCATTCATCTCATAGATTCGGTCATTCTTAGATTTGGTCACTGCTGTGTCGGGCAAGTAGCATATACTATCCAAAAAGAAAAGAAAGGACTTAATGTCTGAGAACCCTTGAATCTAGTGTTTTGCTTAATAAACTTGAAGCCGGTGACTTCCGGTTACTTCCGGTAATGGCAGACATGAGTTGTGTCATGCTTTAAACATGGTGTCAGAAGAAACAAGAAATATGTGGTGATAGACACATTATGACTTCAAGGAAAGTGTAGGAAATGAGAGAATACATGTAACTGTAAGTACTGGACAGTTGTGGAAGACCACCAATGTTGAACTTTGTTGTGTTACCAGTTCCAAGTTCAAGTTGAGTTGCCAGTTGAAATTTGTGCCAAGTCATACTCATAGTGAGGCCAAGTCCAAGTGTATTCTCCATAATTCTGTGAAGTCAAAGTAAGACTGTAAAAATGGTTCTTCCGTTCAAGCCACCCAAAGACCTTGAATTCACAGGCAATATGGCCACCAATTGGAAAGTTTTTGAATCAGAGTTCGAAATTTTTATGGCTGCATGTGCATACGATGCACTAGAATCAAAACGACAAGTAATGATGCTGCTCAATTTGATCGGTGCCAAGGGCAGGGCAGTATATGAAACTCTGCAATTTGATGAAGATGAAGACAAGTATAAAATCAAAGAAGTTTTGAAGAAATTTAAAGAACATTGTATTCCAAAACAGTATGAAATGGTGGAAAGACAAGATTTTTATGAACGAAAGCAAAAGGCTGGAGAAACTGGAAATCAGTTTGTGAGTGCACTGCATAAATTAGCTGAAACATGTAATTTTGGTGATGCCGAAGATAGTGCCATAAGAGACCAGCTTGTACGGGGGATGCTCCTGGATGAAAAATTATCTGAGAAGCTGTATGATGAAAAAGACCTGACACTAGAAAAAGCTTTGCAAATGTTCTCCACCCATGAAATCCGTACTCGTAGAACGGAATCGTCAGCAAGTGTTAGCGTTGATGCAGTCCATCGACGAGGTCGAGGTCGCGGACGCGGCCGTGGTCGTGGTAACGACCGTAGTGATGATCGAGGCAATGACTATAGTGGTAGTCGTGGCCGAGGTCATGGTTCCAGTCGGGGCAGTCGTGGTAATCGTGGCGGAGGTCGTGGACGCGGTAGAGGTCGTGGCGGTTACGGTGATCGTCAACGCCAAGATGACCAGGTTGAGCCATGCGAACAGTGCGGTTATGCGTTTCACTACCGCAACGTGTGCCCAGCAGCAAATGCAAAATGCCACAAGTGTAAGAACATTGGACATTACTCGAAGATGTGCTATTCGAGTGGGTAAGTTCGTTCAAAATCTCTCGAAAATCGCAGCACCGTTAAGGATATTGCAGAATAGTAAGATAGAATGGCACTGGGATGAACCCCAAGAGAAAGCATTCCGAGAGTTAAAAAGTGCCATATCAAGTGCTCCAGTGTTAGCATACTATAGTCTTAAAGAGAAAATTACGATCTATGTAGATTCGTCGAGTTACGGACTCGGTGCGTGTATGTTTCAATGTAACAAACCAGTTGCGTATGCATCAAGAGTGTTGACCCAATCTGAAAAGAACTATGGGCAAATCGAAAAAGAAATGTTAGCGATCTCATGGGGATGTTCGAAGTTCCATGACTATATCTATGGACGTACCGATGTAACTATCGAAACTGATCATAAACCGCTAGAAACATTGTATAAGAAACCGCTAGCGTCAGCACCACCAAGAATTCAGCGTATGATGCTCAAAACGCAGAAATATACCTTTACAGTTGTATGGCGTAAAGGTAAAGATCTAACCGTGGCCGATACTCTAAGTAGAGGGCCATGTTGTAGTGAAAAAGTAGACGATGATGGTGACATACAAGTGCATACTGTACAAAATTTGCCAATCAGCGACGTAAGATTGAAAGCCCTCAAGGAGGCAACTGATAATGATGTAAGCATGCAGATGTTGCATAAATATGCATCATCTGGATGGCCAAATGACAAAACGCTAGTTCCAGTGGAAGTAAGACCATATTGGAATATGAGAGATGAAATTTATGTAAGCGAAGGACTAGTTTTGAGAGGTGACAGGCTATTGATACCTACATCTATGCGGAAATCAATGTTGCAACAGGTGCATAAAAGCCACCTTGGTATTGAAAAGTGTATTCGCAGGGCCAAAGATGTCTTTTTTTGGCCAGGAATGACATCCGAAATCAAAGAAATGTGCGAATCATGTAGCGTATGTGCTGAACACAAATCAAAGCAAATGAAGGAACCCATGATTATCAGTCAAATACCAGTGCGACCATGGCAGAAAGTAGCCAGTGATCTATTCATGTTAGACGGTGATATGTATGTACTGGTAGCCGATTACTATTCGAAATTTGTCGAGTACACAAAACTTCCTCAAGACTGTACTAGTCAGACTGTCAGGGATTACCTTGCGGACGTGTTTGGTCGAGAAGGAATTCCTGAGCAGGTCATTACGGACGGCGGTCCGCAGTACAAAAGTCAGGTTTTTATTGATTTCGCGAAAGAATATGGGTTCATTCATATTATGAGTTCACCTGAGTATCCCCAAAGCAACGGCTTTGCGGAGAGCCAAGTCAAAATCTTGAAAGCGATTCTAAAGAAATCAAAACAGTCTGGTACAGATGTAAACTTAGCATTGTTAGAATGGAGAAATACTCCAATCGAGGGACTTGGTTCACCGGCACAGTTGAACATGGGTAGACGCCTCAGGTCAACTATTCCGAGTACTACAAATCAGCTCAGACCAAAGCCTGTACAAATTAATCTCTCTGATATGTTAGAGAAGAAAGCCGAGCGTAATAAGCAGTATTATGACAGAACTGCTTTAAAGGATGAGAGGGAAAATCTCAAAGAAGGAGAAAAGGTTAGGATCAGAACCAAAGTTGGTTGGGTTCCTGGTAATGTGACCAAAGTTGGTCCAGAGCCGCGCTCATACCATGTTAAAAAGGGGGATAGAGTATATAGGAGAAACAGAAGAGACATAATGCCACAGAAAGATCTAGTAGGTGAAAAACAAATTGTACAAGACATTCCAGTAAGAATCTTATATATTTGGTCATTCTTAGATTCACTGTGTCTGGCAAGCAGCATGTAAATACCTGCCTAGCTCTTTGGACTAGCAGCTTTTTCATACTGGTACCTGTCTAAACTAAAAATAAAACCAAACCCCCTCCCTGCCCTTTGCTATCGTCCCTCCTCTACCATGCTCGATCTCTCTTCTCACCTCACCCCTTTCTTCTTCTACCATATCCTGTCCGCATATACCTCTTTTACCATGAGCTCCACCACCCCCCCTGAAAAGTTATCTGTTTCCTGGCCAGAGGGTGGGATTTTTCAGACCCATGACGGAGAGGATTTTGTTTTTCATATGGAAACTTAATGTGATGAACACATCAATAACAGGGGCAGCATGTATACATATGACATTAAACTTTCAGGGGTTGGAAACAGTATCTTGACTGATAGGCTAAAAAAAGTTTTTTCAGGACCCACCCCCCAAAAAAAAAAAAAAGAAGAAGAAGAAGAAAAAAAACAACAAACAAAAAAACACCCACAACAACAACAAAATCCACCAGGCCTTTAGGCAGGAAACGGATATACTTTTAAAGATGACCTATTCACTCTAATCCCATTCCCCCTCCCTCTTCTACCATACCTTATCTTCTCTCAGTCACATTCACGCTCAATCTCATTCCATTCTCAGGTGTTAGCAACCCTGCAGTTTCTTCCACGCTTTCATATATTGCAGACACAGGACGTGGTCTCATGGCTACGCAGACCATTATCAAAGGTGACGTTATCGTCTCTATACCTAAAGCACTGCTGATTACTACAGACACTGTCCTGGAATCTTACCTTGGACCTCTCATAAAGAAGTAAGTACCGGGTGCCATTAACCGTATACAAGGGGGTGGTCTACCGGTAGTTCTTCTTGTGACTAAAGTGATGAAATAGCAACGTAAAGTCATGTGGTACTTATCAATGGAAAATTGAAAAAAAAAGAAATGGAGGGTTGGCCCTGTTTACTGGGACAGTAGTCTAGGTATGGTCGGGTCACCTGCAACATTTTTTTTACCTTAATGCAATTTAGTATAGAGTGTACACATGAATCCCTTTCCACCTACCTTAATCTCCTGCATATAAGGCGAGTCTTATATGGGGTTTTATAGTTCTCATTGGATCCACAAGAGGGACACCAAGACTATTCTTTTGATATCTAACATGCCCCTTTGGTCATAATAGGACAAAAGTGGGCCCAGGAGGGTCTGGGGTGGCCCAAGCTACACATAGGTTTTTGGATCTTAAAAATTCATTCAGTAGAACCAAAGTAATGAATTTTTCATTTTTTTTTAAAATTTTCCAAAACTCTTGGTGCGCCTTATACGCAGGCTGCTCCTTATACGCGGGAGATTACGGTAATTCCTATTTCATGTTATCCTCATTTAGACAGTCGCCGCCTCTGACCGCGGTACAGATTCTGTCTGCATTTCTGATCCTTGAGCGGCACCGTGACAGGTCGTCCCCATGGTTCCCATATGTCAGCGTCCTCCCTCCCTTCTACTCTAATGCCGCCTACTGGGAAGAGTCCGACATCCAACTGTTACCCCGGACATTACAGGAACAGGCACGAGACCAGATAGCTAATGTTAAAAAGTCCTTCCAAGGTCTTCACAGTCTTAAAAGTGAGTGATTCAAATATAATTATGATATTTGGCAGATACCTTCATAAGGTATCTGCCATTATTACGGCATTACCACCCCTGGAATCTTCCATTTTTAAAGGCCATTTTTTCCCTCTCTCAGTACCCAGTACAAAAGTGTACATGCAGTATGGTTGTAGCCCCATAGAACCTAGAAATATCCTTGCAACAGTTGCCCTTAAATACAGTAATCCCCCAATCTGGCCCCAGCTCTACCACTAGCGTGAATCCTCTCTGGCACGTAGTGTTTGTGGGTAAAAGAAGTTTTTTCTGCTGGTTGCTGTAGTGCTTATTTGTAGGCAGGTACCTCGCGTAGTAATCTTCCCCAGAAAATGGGGACCATCATCCCCATACACGAGAGAGGTATTCCCTAGAATCCCGACTGGGCGAGACTGGTAATCCCCAATACTGTATAATGTCTGGTTCAAGAGATTTCCCTACGGCCAGTTATAGGCTAGTAATTGTTTGTGTATTACTTAATGCTGGACCACATGGGTATGGGCCGGTCTTAATTGGGTAGACATGTTTATATCCTTTCAATATACATGCTGATGACCCAGTACTATACAAGTCATAAGAAATCAAAGTACAAGTATAGTCCTTAAGTTATTCACCAGTGAACAATGCACTTAGCAAGTCTATTACCCAGAATCCCCAACTACCCTTCACAATTAGTTCCAGTCTGCTGCTCCCTTAACCATTTAAATGCCACTTGCATATATACTCTTTTGATTCTAGTAGCTGATCTATAGATGATATTCTGTTGTTAGAAATATGGCCAGTACTGCCCTTAAAGGGTTAGCACTCTGGCAGAAGTAAACAACCCCTCATGTACCCCAGGGTTCCAACTTTCATTTGGCCGTTGTCAATACAATACACCTATATACATGTAATCAAGACGGCACCAGTCACCTGGATGCAGTCCTAACTTATACAAGTACACGCCTCAGCAGTGTCAGATAGCCAGCACATTGAATTACATACATGAACAACGACCTGGCTGCGTCTGGGCTGTGTGTACTGCCTGGTCACGCCTCAGCAGTGTCAGATAGCCAGCACATTGAATTACATACATATTTGATTAGTAGTAACTTCTTTCGTTAGTTTTAAAAGAATTAAAATCCAGATTGATAGCCTATTTCATTAATCTTCTAGAGGTCATCTGCCACTACTGCAATGCAGTACTGATCAGTTACTTTTTAATCACTTAAACCCTGCGTTTCAATATTTAATCTTCAAGGGGTCATCGGCCACTACAACAATTTACCTATCAGTTACTTTTTTAAAAAGTATCTTAAACCTCCTTAAATCTTCATAATGCTTGCATCCTTTACCTTTGTATCAATTACCTTTGCACCCTTCTTTTAGTAAAGAATTGTTTTCACGGAGTCACGCTTATAATTGTCATGCAAAGATGTTTTCTAAGTACTTGTACATGTACCATGTTGGTTTCAGGTGAAGTAGAAGAGCGGTGGCTGTCCCTGCGTGGGGCGCTGTCACTGACTGCCTACTGCTGGGCTTGGAGTACAATCAACACGCGTTCTGTCTACATGAAGCACGAACCATGTGTACATGTTTCACCCAATGCTGAACACAACCATGCACTGGCACCCCTCCTTGACCTTCTCAACCACACTGCTGATGCCCAAGTATGTAGATATTTCCATCTCTCTAAGATTAATGGAAATCTATAGTAAGATTATCTTTACTGTCGTAGTTCTAGCAGACCTACTGGTAGTATCATTTCAGTCTACCAGCACCTACGGCGCTGTGATTATGGGCAAAAGGTACCAAAAGTTTAAAAAGAACTTTAAACTTGCCAGGTGGCTCCACATACAATCCGCGATTTTCCGCGGCAAAGTGATGCGTCTCTCGTACGTCAAAGTTTGGTTTGGCTGAACCCTCAGTTGCACCATATTCACAATATTGATGCATGGTGGGACTGCCTCGATGAGCGTAAAGTGTGACTGAAAGCTGTAGATCAAAACTTCACATGGCATAATGAATGTTATCTTTGTTATTCGTCACCTCAGCTTAGCATGTTGGATAGAACTAAGCATAGAATGAGAAGGGGAGATAAATTGATGGGTCAAAAGTGAATAAAAATGGAAAGGTTGGGATGAAAAGAGTCACGTCGGTGCATGAAAACAGGAGACAAACAGACAGACTCGGGTCCATGTCAGTCGGACGTGGGGTAGCTTTCATAGAAAGGGGGGTTATTGACATGTCCATTATTGGAACAGGCTATAGCCTGTTCCATTGCACCGGTGATGGGCGTCGATTGCACACGTAATCAGACAGTCCAATTACCCATGAGTCGACCTGTGCTATTGTATCAATAAATAGCACTAATAGCACTGACTAACTGCTGATAGATGGGCGATTTATGGCAGTTTACCACAGCCCAGTGCGTCCCCGTCAGGACGCACGGTCAATGCATCCTGCGTCCAGCTGGGTAAACTGCCATAAATCGACCATCTATCAGCAGTTAGTCAGTGATAGACTTATTGCTGACAAATACTAACATATATACTAATTGCTGACAAATAGTGAGCAATTACTACCATCTATTGACTAATTGCTGACAAATAGTGAATAATTACTAAGATATATTAACTAATTGCTGACAAATAGTCCATAGATACTGATATATTTTGACAAATACCAGTCAAGGCAAGATGCACAATTGAATCAATGGCTATTTCTCTGTTATATATATTGACAGCAGTTAGTCAGTGATAGACTAATTGCTGACAAATACCGTAATACCTCGTGTATAAGGCGCGCCTTATACACGAGGATAGGGGTGTGCCCTATACGGGAGGTATATATATTGACTAATTGCTGACAAATAGTGAGCAATTACTAACATATATACTAATTGCTGACAAATAGTGAGCAATTACTACCATCTATTGACTAATTGCTGACAAATAGTGAATAATTACTAAGATATATTAAGATACCATGTCCCATGTCACCTCTAAGAGCCTATCATGCCAGTTCTTGGACCTCTCTGCCAGTGCCTGGACTGGTGTCTGTCCCCGCGTCCCAAAAAAGCCTATATTTTGATCCCATTCCTTCCTCAAACCTGCCTTTTTTTGCCGGTGACACTTAAAACAGATAGGTTTTGGCTGGAGATAGGGCGCAGGTGGACTGGCTCAGGCCGAAAAGGCTGCTAGTTAAAAAAATTATTTTGCTTATTCTTTTCCAAAACAAATTGTCTAGGGGGGCATGTTCTTTAGGGGGACGAAACACCCCAGATTGCTACCAAACATTCCATATCCGTGCATAATTATGCAGTATCTTGATACTTCTCCATGTATATAGATGTGTGGCATTGCTCCCTTATAGAATTCATATGCTTGCAAGTATAAACTACTGACACCTATTTGGGGTTTTGACAAAAATTTGTCCCAGTCCAAATTTTTATTTTGCTTAATTTCATAACAACACTTAGTCTACATATGTCAGTAACTACTCACAATTTGTCAGATATTAGTCAATATATGTCAGTAATTACTCGCCATTTATCAGCAATTAGTCAATATATATTAGTAATTACTCACTATTTGTCAATAATTAATCAATATATGTCAGTACTTAGTCACTATATATATATATATATATATATATATATATATATACATATATATATATATATATATATATATCAGCAATTATCAATACATGTCACTATTTACTCATAATCTGTCAGCAATTAGTCAATATATAACAGAGAAATAGCCATTGATTCAATTGTGCATCTTGCCTTGACTGGTATTTTGTCAGAATATATCAGTATCTATGAACTATATTTCAGCAATTACTTAATAATATTATATGTTAGTAATTATTCACTATTTGTCAGCAATTAGTCAAAACATGGTAGTAATTACTTACATTTTATCAGCATTTAGTCAATGTTAGTAATTGTTCACTATTTGTCAGCAATTAGTCAATATATGACAGTATTTACTCACTATTTGTCAGCAATCAGTCAATATATGCCAGTACTTAGTCATTATATAACAACACTTAGTCCATATATGTTAGTAATTACTCAAAATTTGTCAGATATTAGTCAATATATGTCAGTAATTACTCACAATTTGTCAGCAATTAGTCAATATGTCAGTATTTACTCGCATTTTGTCGGCAATATGTCAATGAACCGGTATGTCAGTACTTTGTTATTCCTACACTGTAAAAAATGTGTGTTAAATTTACACTGTCTTGTTAAAATGTCAGTGCCTAGTCATTATTTGTTAGCAATTAGTCAAAATATATCAGTAATTAGTCACTATTTGTCAGCAAATAGTCATAATATGTCAGTAATAGTCACTGTTTTTCAGCACTTAGTTAAAACATGTCAGTACTTAGTCACTATTTGTCAGCAATTAGCCAAAATATATCACTACTTAGTCACTATTTGTCAGTAACTAGTCAAAATATGTCAGTAGCTGCATACTATCACTGACCACTTGTCAATTGACAGTTGACATTTGACATTGAAGCCTGTTCCTTAGGACTGAGTAATTCACCTGTGACATTATTTTCTTAAATTAATTCCTAAATGTCATATGGCAATGAATCTGTCAGTTCCCCATTTTGCTCCTGCCTGACACTGTGATAAAGTCCCTGCACTCTATATGTATCATCTTTTTCAGATCACCACATGTTTTAACCACACGACCCAGTGTTATGAGATCCAAACAGAGACGCCATACAAAAAGTACAACCAAGTATTTATCAACTATGGACCGCACGACAACCAGAAGCTTATGCTAGAGTACGGGTTTATGCTGCCTAGCAATCCACATAATGTGCTTCTGATAGGGCTAGGTAAGTTTCTAATCAAACTACTAGGTTGTAACGAGCTAAAATGTGTAAGACACACCCCACGTATAAGGCGAATCCTAGGTTCATGCCAGTCTTGAAACAAATCTAAACAATAAAAGTTCTTTAGATATCTTTATTGCTATTATATCATATATCGGATCACAGATAGATTAAGTCACCGTTAACCAGTTTTGTGGGTCTTCTAAAGGCTCCAAATTAAACAACCCAGCATTTGTTCAATAGAATTTACAGAATTCCAATTCTAATACAGAAAGTCACTGACATTATATCACAGGTTCCCACGTGTCCCAGATTTGTAGTGATCTTAATGCACCTTTTTGATCAGAGCAGCTGCAGATTGTACTTTTCACCTTTTTGTTCATTGTGTTTAGACGATATTAAGGAGATGGCTGTACGCCATGGTGTTGGTGAAGTGAAGAAGCGGGTCGATATCCTAACAAGTAATGACTTACACAGGTAAATATCATGTGTTGATACATGATGTACGGGACCGAGGTTTGGTCTCCCCAGGCCACCACACATAACTAGGTGAACTGGGGAGACGAGATCCTGTGGGGGAGCGCTTAGCATATTGCACTTCGAAGTCAATGAATGTGGTTTGTTCCCCCTTTAGTGGTCTTTACTGTAAGGATGGATGGGCCCAAATAAGTAGATTTAATTGTCGATTTCTTGTTTTAAAAGAGAGTGAAAAGGGTTGGGGTACTTAGCTGTAGCGTACTCCTTAGGTCTACATGTTGTACTTTCCTTTTAGGACAGTGGCAACCTGGATTGAGTCCCTCAGATAACTTCAGCTGTATATATGATGTATTGTTCTTGATTTTCAGTGGACTTTCCTGTAGTATTGACGGTTTGTCATGGAAACTATCAACGGCTCTGAGAATCATGTGTATTGGAGCACACAGCTTGTAAGTGTTTCTGTATTTGTTTGCTAAGAGTTCCTATACAGCCAACACAAAAGTAAGCCAATTTTAAACATTAATCTGCTCTTTTTAGCTTAGATTTTTTCACAGTAAGTTTTCAACATGCTGGCACATGCATTTAAAAGATTAAAAACAGCTGTAACGCATGTACCGTAAAACCTATAAGCCGAATATTTTGCCATTTTCATTTCATGTAAGTCGAATCTTTCCCTTAACCTCAAAATTGCGGCTTACGGGTAAGGTTTTCCTATGATAGAATAAAGAGAAAACCAATAACAAACCCTATTCCTATCGGCCGATTTTTTCTTTAAATCTCAGTTTCGGCTTATAGGTGAGGTTTTACGGTGGGTCCAATACAATCATCACTGTAGACTGTACCAGCATCTATGAAGTCCAGTAACATGTAATATTTTCTCATGTCCTCAGGAGCCATTGGAAACTGTTGCTATTAGGGCAGTCTTTGTCTTCAGTCAATGATAACCTCCTCAGGAACATTCTCCGAGACCTGCTTAACGATGTGGTCTCTGAGCTCGAAATGCTGAAGGTGTGTATTAAAAACAGTCTTGGTGTTGCAATTATTTGATTAGAGATATCTATACCAGGAATGTGTATGCATCCATGTCTATATAAACGGATCATATGATCTTTTTAGGGTGTGCCTGTTCTATATATATATATATATATATATATATATATATATATATATATATATATATATATATATATATATATAGATAGATATATATATATATATATATATATATATATATATATATATATATATATATATATATAGACTTTCTCTCATCTAATGCTTAACATAGATGTCCTTCCTATTCTGTTTTCTTTTTTTCAAAATATTTATGAAAAAGGTGTTTTCAGGAGGGTTAAGACTAAATTGATTCTCTGTATGGCCCTAGATTGCCTGCAGAGGTTTCCTGCCTGGGGGGGGGCACTCCCTATAGCGAGGGTTGACATTGTTGGCAGAGCCATCAGTGGTGAATAGAGAACCTTCAGTTCCTTACTCTTATCAGTAGATGGTGTTGCAATCAGGGGTTTGGCCTAATTTTGGGTTTCATGATGTCATAGGGCTGGACACACTTGCTTCTGTCCAATGTACACCCAGGGACTAGAGGGCAAGTATGTGTACATCCAAGCAAGACCTAAACACACCACTATGTCATAAGAAAAAAATCTGTGTGACTATTAATAGCATATAGTATTCTGCCAAAGTCAGGGTGCAGTTAAACACAAGAGCAGCTAATACATGAGGTTTTACTGTATGAGGAGTACAAAGGCAGGACAGACAGAAGCATTCTCTCTCCGAACTTGACCTGCAGCCACCTGGTGTATTGCTGCAGAGACCTCGCGGGTAGAGCTATGTCTGCACCCATGACCTAACCCCAAGGGTTGCTATATGTTAAAAAAAAAACCATGTGCATACATGGCCCTTGACTTGGTACCCCTTTTAGCGGGGGGAAATTCAACCAAAATATACCCCTTTTGATGGGAATCAGCTTGGAAAAGTACCCCTTTTGCTGCTGTTAGAGTGCAAGAAGACAAACTTGCAATTTGAGCACCCTTTCAATGGATTTTTCACATAAAATGTACCCCTTTCCCGGCCATATTTTGTGATTTTCCAGAAAAAGATTCCCCTTTCCTGGCCAAAAATGTCAGAATTTCCTGGGAAAAATACCCCTTTCCCGGCCATATTATGAGGATTTGCCTGAAAAAAAAGAACAGGAAAAAGATATACCTTTTAATATCAAACTATTACTTTGGTACTAATTGGAATATTTGAAAAATTCTTTCACCATTGAAAAGTCCTTTAAAAATGTTCCCCCTCTTGCCCAAATTGGCCCAAAAGAACCCAAAAGGGTCCAAACAGTACTCCATTTCCTGCTCGTTTTTATATGGACATGGTTTTCATATATCCACAAGTGCCCCCCCTTGGGTTTCCTGCCTGCATGGTCCTGAGCTACCCCCCCCCCCCCATACTGGTTGGTCATGGCTCAGCAGTTACCTCCCTTATAAAATTCCATAACCGTAATAGCCCTAAAGATGCGTTTGGGCCATCTGCACAGCTTGGTCACGGCTCAGTAGTCCCAGTTACAAGTACCTGTTCTTAACCCTTTTAAGGCTGCTAATGCTTTGGGACCCTCGAGGGAATACCACACTTTGCCCCCTCCCCTAATAATATAGCCACAGTATGCTATATTACGCTATGATTTCAGAATTCACTGCTAATCTTCCCTTGAATAGCAGGCACACCCTTCCAGTAAAACATGTGTTACTCTTAACTGCAATGTAGTATTGAAGTGTTTTATTTTTTAAGGTTCATTTGGGGGTTGAAATCTAATGAAATAAAAACACCTTCCCATATGCGGTTCAATTCAGTTGATTTGTTTGTTTTTACACAAACCCCCTTTTGTGGAAGAAGGAGAATATAGCCTGGTAATATAATATTAATAGATGCAGGAGGATCGTTTCTAGATTGGTACTTCTGTTGAAATAAATTCCCATATAAAATATATATTTCAGAATGTGAACCAAAGTTTAGAGTACTTTACCCTCTTGCAGGAGCCTGTTGTAAAGACACCTCACACTGGTATGTTGCTGTCCTTACGGGATGAGCAGCTCAACATAGTGAAGATCAATCTAACGAAATTAGACCAAGAGCAGCTCCAACCAGGCTAAACGAGAATTAGACTCATTAGAATGCTTTATTGATACTGGACTGTGGTGACACTAAAGGGTCCCTGCTAGACGAGATATCCTCTTGCATAATGCCCGTTACTATTAAACCAAGTGGCGGAAATAGCAGGTGGCACCACAGGTGACAATCTAAGCGATGAACTACCTGTTCTTTCATATGTCATCGCCTTAGTGCAAGAAGGTTGTAACTGCATTTTTTCCCTGGAGAATCAAAAGGAAGTGTTGCAATTACTGTAGCACCAAGTTGATACAACAATGTTGCACTGGGCCTGTAGGCACGCATATCATAGAAAGGCCTTCAGTACTTCCAAAATATGTTAAAACAGAAAACTCAATTTTGCCAAAATGTCAGTTACAACCTCCTTGCCCCAAGACGGCAATGTGGACAAAGTTTAGACTCACCCTACATCATATCCAACCTCTGAATCCAGTCCGGGTTTGCCACTATATTGCTCAACTTCACAGTGTCAACACCTCGGTAAATCGCTTGGACTTAGGTACATGTATTAATGTATTAATTTTGCTGCTTCACCCACATCTCAATCCCATTTTGGAAAAAAAGCTTCAGTTATAGTAATTCAGGGTTTGGCCATGAATCTAGAAATGGGTAGTGTGTGAGGGTAGGATATTTCTAAAATTTCCAAACCCTAAAAACGTCCTTTTGGATAGCTTAGAAAACAATGCTCTTGGACTTGTATTTTTTTCTACAACAAAGGGATTTGAGATGTGCATAACATTTATAATGACTCTTGGGAGCTATTGGCGAGGAGGAACTTGTTTAACTGCCCCAAGAGAAAACAGTTGGCATATAATCAATTTTCTGATCTAGCGCACCACCACCCCCACCCCCCCCAGTATCGAACGCGATGCCTAATTTGTTGGGCCTGGAAAACTGGTAAAGGGTGTAAGATTTGGAGGCGGCCGTACACTCAAACCAAGTGTCATAATGACACTAGTAAGCACCAGCATGACCCTGAACTTGACAATCTGCAAGCATATATTTCAGCAGGGAGGATATATTGATGGTTTCAGACTCCAAAAATGCAACCTATGCTTGAAGAGTGATCAGTATTTCTGTTTCCATTTCCTGATCATCTGGCACGAAGCAAGGCGTGGTGGTAGTTATATATAGTATACTGTAATAATCAGAAATAGGCTTAATGAATGAATAAAAGTTGATGACTGATGAACTCTGTGTTTATTGCGTTGCTGGCCTTAATCCTAACAAAGGAACTTGTCTTGCATCAATTATGCTGGCTTGTATCAATATTGTTTGATCTATGAGACACCCAGCCTCTTTGAGTACACTCGCTGCATGCCACTGGACACTGGAACCACAGCTATGCATCAGCCACCAGTGAGTCTGACTGCGTCTGACCCAAAGCCACCAAACTTGCTGTTTTATAGTACTGACATCAGGACCGGGGCACCCTCTAGTGGCCTGACTGCATAACTCCCGCCCCGATCCAGTGACGGCCACCGGGCTGCCGATAAATGACATTCTATGTTCATTACAATACTCTAGCTTAAGGAGCATTCAATATTTATGGCAGGGGGGATGACCAAATGAAGGGGTGGGTCATTTTTTTGGAGGTATTGAGAGGGGGGGGTTCATTTTTGCCAATGTGATGCAAATTTTATGACAAAGCACAATTTTTTTCGCGACACGGCACAAATTTTAACTATTTAGTTTCCAGTAATAATTCTAGCTATAATTCTGCCCAACAATTTGTTACCAGCTATCTCTAATTCATATCCATTTAATTATGTTATATGATTGGGAGTCTTACTCTTTTGAGTGTTAAAACATGGATGTAGACAGTCATTACCACTGTGGTATAGTTTTCCCTGGTGGGTAACACTGTTCAGCTCTTGAGATTGAAATATTTGGCCCAATGTTTGACACAATGTTCCATGTTCTTTTGCTGGCCCTGCTGATTGTCTCAAAAGATGTCATCAAAAAAATTGATACTCCCTTTTAAAGGGAGGGGGGGTTGGGATGGGTACGTCACAAACAGGATTTTGTGGTGCCACCGCAAAAACATCACAAGAGTGAGCAGGGCACCATCAAAGTTCTCAGCAGTAAGAAACATCACAAGCTAGAATTACTGCAACTCGCGATCAGAATTTCCAGTTTTAACCCTTATTTTCACCCCTTGATGAAATCAACCCTGACAAGATTGATTATGTCCATAACACCCATTGAATTAATATAAAAACTGAGATTATACAATGATGAAATCTAAAGAGAAAGACAAGCTACAAAGGTTTTCTTCTGTATTCCCAAATTGTGAAAAATAAACCAGAAGCAAGTGCCTCAATCAGAACAATTCTTCCATTGGTCAGGAGTAGGTCACATGATATAGTTCTCTAAGACATACCTACTTTAACTGCATCAGTAGTAGCCCATGCCGGCCAACTACCATCCCATTATGACACATAACTGGAATGGTTCAAAAGCTGCTAAAGTCACCTAGTATAAGGAATGACCTCATGTAGATGATGTAATATAGACTTTGTTGCACATAGTTAAAAGTGGTCGAAGTCATTTTCTTTCAATCTATTCTGGGGGGGGGGTTATTCTTTTCAACCGATTCCTAAAAGGGGTGGGGGTCAGTTTTTTTTCAACCCATTCCAAAAGGGGGGGGGGAGTTATATATTCATTCTGCCAGATTGTCGTCCCCCCCTGCCATAGATAATGAACATGCCCCATTTGGGGATTCCTCGTACACCAAAGGAGAGGTCAGAGGTAATAATGTCCTTGGTAAACTACTAGTGGAACTGAGGAAGATTTTGATAGATAGTTCAGACCAGAAGGGCCACGCGGGAAAGAGCTCTAGACATGTGAAGGAGAGTGACAGGGACGTGATCTCACGCAGTGTGAGTTCTGACGAGAACACAGATGATTCTGACAGCCTGGACGGCGGGAATGAAAACTCTGAAAGTTCGATCGAGCTAGATCTTCTCTAAGTGGGTACAATGCAGAATCTCCAGAAGAGTATGTGCGTGAAATATTATGTGATGCACTTGAATTATCATGAATATATATAAACTGACTTTTCTCGTATTCCATTCTACACATTATAAATGTATATGATGAATGTACTTCTATATGCATTCAGGTATAATTGTTTATGGCAATTCATTAGCGTGAACAATAATGTGCAAGATAGTAAATTCCATGTGCTTAGGGCTGTAGGGCATATATATATATATATATATATATATATATATATATATATATATATATATATATATATATATGCTTAGGTGCACTATGCATCAGTTGTCTACTCATGCCCACAGCATGTATTAGGTTCAATGGTATATTGTATTACCCAGGCCTATTAGTCAAATCATACATAGAATGCGACAAACTGTGAGTACAATTTATTTTGTATTTGCACTTGTATCTACTATGAGTGCCTCTATATGATAACTCAGGAATGACTTTGGCCTATGATTAATGGTACAGCAATTGCCTGAACCTTATATGCTGTGTTTAGGAATCCAATGGCCATATACCACCAACAAATGGGGCGAACATCATGTATGAGTAATTTATATAAGGTATTACGACTTACTTAGATTGGGAAATCCATTACATTCAATCCCAAAATGGGTGAGTCACCTGGTAAGTCATACTTGATATAGGTATTACTGTGTGCCAATAGATCAGTATCCAAACTATAAATAGAGCATATAACCAAGAACCTTCAATAGATAGGAGGTGAAACTCAGAGCTTTACCTATGGACACAGTGTAACAGCCCCCCCCCCTCTACCCCCCCCCTTAAAAGTAGGCTCCCTTTTGTGTTCAGTATTGAGTCCTATGTAGGATAATGGGGGTTATAGAGATGTCAGGAATCTTTATCAGAGTGATATCAAACAAGCTGTGATAGGTAGGAAAGCTATAAAGTGAGCATGAGGGATAGGTATTGAAGAGGATGGGTAGCAAGGAAGATAGGTAGCAGTTTAAGAGATAGGCATAGAGAGTACCTTGTGAAGTGAGCATATTCAAAAGATACATTGGTGCTAGGTAATATCACAGATGTGCCAGTCAAACATGAGGGATGTGAGGAGTTGGGGGATAATCACCATGAGGGATAAAGAGAGGTAAAGTGAATAAAAGGCAGATTGAGGATAGGTAGACTAATGGTAAGAATGCACAGAGAAAATTGGGTACAAAGGTGAGGGGTAAACTTTAATCCTTTAAGCCATTTGAGGGAAAACCTAATTAAACTCTAGATGTTTCAAGGGATAGGTAGTATGAGTGATAGGTAGACTAAGGGATAGGCAGTATGTGGGAGAGGCAGAGCCATACACAGGCAGAGTACTTGTCAGGTTGGGATAGGCAAACATTGGGATATGTAGATTGAGGTACTGACTTTGATTAGCATGTTGCATCTATAAAAAGTTCCAATCATTTTCAATATAACTTTTTTACATTTTTAAAATATTCTCATCATCAAACCTCATTTTTAGGTACCTTTGGCCAAATTTTGAGAATCAAGACCATGAATTTTGGATTCAGCAGGATTTTTTGGTATAGGTGGCCCCTTGTTTCCATTTGATATCACTCTGATAAAGATTCCTGACATCTCCATAAACCCCCTTATCTTACATAGGACTCAGTACTGAACACAAAAGGTAGCCTACTTTTAAGGGGGGGGTAGAGGGGGGGTGGCTTGCACTATAGGACTCTATAGAGTAACATATCCTAGGGAACCTATACTATTCTTGATATAACTTTGAATTGTGACAACATTTGCATAAATAATATTTTGTAGGATTAAGCATTAAGCATTTTCTTTGTTTTCTTTTGCGTGTGCTGATTCATACTTCACGATCAGCATATCACTGTTTATCCGACCTCTGTATTGAATATTGTATGTCATATGTCACATGTCTGTCTTTTGAACTTTATGACCTAATAGGCCATTAAGTGATTGTCTTGTCCATGCACCTAGAGGGACATATGTCTATAATGACGTCGCTCTGAACCAAGGCCCTATATAATTTAGCGCGTTGGCTCATTACATGTTTTGCACTTTTTTCGTTGATTGGCTCAATGACTAATTTTTGATAACATATTGAACCTCATCACCTTAACGCTCAGAGTTTGAAGGACAAAATTAATAAATTTCGTTTGTTAAACTTTGAGTATGATTACACAGATAGACTATGGCCTATCCATCTACGGAGCAGCCAGTCCCTCATACTTTAAAATGGCTGAGTCTATTCAAAACCAAGGTTTACGAATCTGCCTGGGAGCCTTCAGGACATCTCGCATCAAAAGCCTTGAAGTAGAGGCCAACGAACTGCCACTCCTCTTGAGGCAAGAAAAACTATCTCTCCAATATGCAATTCGAATTGCAGCAAACTCTAACAATCCTGCAACAACACTCCTCAAAACACCCGCATATCAGGAGGAATATGACCGCAAGAGAAAGTGGTTCCTTGCTCCATTTGGAGTGAGAGTCACAAAATCACTGGAAGAAGCAGGCATTGATCTGAACAAAGTCATGGAACTGACCATTGCAGAGAGACCACCATGGACACTGTCCCAACCAGAAATCATCCTCAGCTTAGTCCCACACAGAAAAGGAAACACATCAAGCACTGCTTACCAGGCAGCTTTCAACGAACTGTGCGACCAGTATAAGGACTATGAGACCATCTTCACTGATGGATCTCATATGGCAAACAAGACAGCCTCAGCAGCTGTAAAAGGCCTAGACTCTTACAAAGAACGCCTTCCAGATGAAGCATCTATCTACTCGGCAGAGTTGCATGCCCTGTACCTTGCACAAGACCATGTAGAAACCTCAGAGGCAAAAGACCATCTGATCCTCTCAGACTCCCAGTCATCACTTAAAGCCATGCAAACAGGTGCATGGAACCACCCTCTAGTAAACAAAGTGCTGGAAAGACACCACCAGTTAACAGAGGAGGGAAAGAACATAAAATATGGTTGGGTCCCTGGCCATGTAGGGATTCAAGGAAATGAACAAGCAGACTCAGCTGCCAAGGATGCCTTGGGCCAGGCAGTAGTAGAAATGCCACTTCCATCAAGCGACCTGAAGCGCAAGATCAACAAGTACATATATAACAAATGGCAAACATCATGGGACGCAGAGGTGGGAAACCAACTCCAAAAGATCCAAACAAAGGTGAACATGACCAAACCCTACAAGTGCAAGTCTAGAAATGAAGAGAAAACTATGAGCCGCCTCAGAATAGGTCATACAAGACTGACCCATGGTTACAGAATAGGGAGAGAAAACCCTCCCAAGTGTGCCCGCTGTCAGAACCCCCTGACAGTGGAGCACATCCTCATCGATTGCCAACAGTGTCCCTACAGGGCACAATACCACGCTTGTACAAGCTTGAAAGAACTATTCGAGAAACACAAACCAGAGGAAATATTGGGATATATAAAAGCCCTTGGGCTCTACAATAACATCTAGTTGAAACCTGATGATTACTTCCCCCACATAGACAAATCATACCACCATTTCCGCTGATAGTGCCTATCAACCTGTGAAGCACAGGATAGCCACTTAGTGCTGCTAAAATGCTGTAAAACACAAATCAATCAATCAATTGAGTATGATTACATCTCAATCTCGGAAACATGGTTAGATAGTAACATATGGGACTATGAGGTATCAATACTGGGATACCACCTATTCCGGCAAGACCGAACAAATGCAAGAAAGCACAGTGGGGGGGTAGGATGTTATGTGAAAACATGTGTAGGGGCACGGTTTAGTAGTAGTCTTTATGGCTTACGGGTTGCCTAGGTTCCGAGCGGAGCGGCCTTTCGGGTTGAGAGCCTGGTACGCCTGGCGGGCGGTGGCAGCACCGCCCTCCGTGCTGCGTGGGTTAAACACGAGAGGTCGCCACCCAACCCCTGTGGCTATATAGTAGTCGGGTCGGAACCTAGGACGGGGAGAATCCTACCGGATTCCCTAGGAATACCATCTGAACTTTACTGACTCCGAAGCCTTACCTGGTAGTCGTAAATCCGAGCTTTCCGAACAGCCTCTTAACCATACGGAATATATTTAGCTCCCTGTAACTTAGGATACTGAATAAAGACTTGTTGCCTTTTGAAACCGGATATCCTTGTATTCGTGATCCTTTCCGAACCATCGACGGTCATACATTACACTGGTGCCGTGACCAGCATCCGGTTCTCGGAAGTGCGCAGCCCTGTCTGAACAAGGCGAGGATCAGTATACGGAAGGTAAGTTCCCGGGAAGCCATGGCGCCCCGGGCCTAGCCTATCAGGAATATAGGGATCCATCTCGGAATGAGGCCGAGGCATTGGATTCCGGAAGTGAGGTTTCTACGGTAGGGTTGGACGCTACAACTGACGACCATCAGATCGCGCCCGGCTAACCAAACCGTGCCTAATATAAGATCATCGGATTTATTGAGAGATGGGGATTTTAGTAGTCCCATCATTTTGGCCCAAGTCCCTGGTACTGAGCCACGAGGACGGGGGAGAGATCCGATTCACCTTGTGCCCTTAGCTGGTCAAGGAGTTTTTTTGAACCACCTAATAGGAATCCCTTTCTGACTCCGTTTTCAATCCCGGTGGGTCCAGTCAACCAGCTCCTGTGAGTGGGGCACACATGGATAGATACCGGGAAGAAAGGAATAAGTATGAATCAGAAAGGACAGCTCATGCGGAATGGAAGCGGACGAGTGATCAGGAAAAGTCCAGGGGTGAAAAGCTGCTGGAATATCAGAAGAAAGAGACTGAGCGGAAACAGAATAAGGTGAAAGAGTTAGAAAGGGAGATCGAAGACCTCCTAGACGAAATTGGGGATTTGCGTAAGAGTAAGGGATTGTTAGAACGTACCACGGAGACCTTGGAACGAGAGGTGGATGTCCACCGTACTCGACTCTGAGAGATCGAGGCTATGATTCAGGGTAAGAAAGCCGAATATGAAAGGTACGGGAAGAAAGTTGAAGAAGTCGAACTGCAGCTGAGTCTGGCAACCTCCACCCTGGAAGCTAAGACTTCAGAGCAGGATGAGACTTTGGGACAATACCGAACGGGGCTAGATATCGCCAGTAAGCGCCTTACCGATTTGAAAACCCAAATCGAGGCCCAACATGAGATTTATGAAAAGAATCAGAAAACCATGGAGAAACAACAGAAAGAACATGTGGCCCTTCGGGAGAAACATATTCAGGAAAACGATCGATTGATCACTGACATTCAGGATAACAATCGGGAGTTGTATCAGGAGAGAGATGATCTCATATATGAAATTACTAAGCTGCGGATGATGCAGGAGGGGTCCGAGGATTCTGGGGAGGAAGAACCGGATCTCGAGGAGTCAGATGAGAATGAGGGAGCATTGGAGGATCCCAATATCAGTTGTATCCCACGGGATGGCGGGGAGGAAGGTCCACCGATCACCTCTACCCCAAAACCCATTCTGAAGAAGGGGTATGACCCCTTTGTGAATAATCAGGCCACCCGGAATGTCGTAGGGGACAAATATGTTCCCGGCAATGATAAGAACGTTCGGCTAAGTGTGGGTCAAAAGGATGCCACCTTCACCACTGACGGTGAATATCAGTACATTGACACCAGGGGGCAAGCCCCGACCCCGAGTCACTTCAACCACACCCCTCCAGGGGGCGCTGGGGAGCTAGGCGACATACCTGGCCAACTACAGGACAACAGTCAGTCTATTCCGAACAATCAGACCTATAGGGTGGATAGTCAGGCGTGTAGTATAGATCAGAATAACAACGACACCCCATGTGATAGTGGGACTTACCACACCGGTGCTCAGGCTCCTGGGGGTATAGGATCCCAACCCGGTATGAATACAGGGTATGGGTTTACCTTCTGGAATAGTCCGAATAACAGCCATCCGGGATCCGGTGGTCCGGGACCCAATGGATCTGGTGGGGGTGGTAAGAAAACCAAGGATCAGAAGATGTTAGATTGGAGTATGGAGTAATGTACTAGGTTGAAAAGTAGGGAGATCTCAGCTAAGAAGAATCAGATCGAGACTAAGTCTTTCGATGGATCAGAACCATGGAGAGATTGGTTTTCGGACTTCACGGACGACCGTGAGGTAGATGGATATGATGAAGACGAATCTTTACCTATACTGGTCAGATGCCTGAAAAAGGGGCCAGGTAGGATTGCAGTCGATCATTGGAGAGAACAATATAAGAATAGGGGAACGTACACTCAGTTAGTTGAGATTTGTAGTTCCTATCTCGGGAATATAGTGTCGGAGGATCCGATGACTCAATATAGGAAGAGAATTCAGAAGCCGGGAGAGTCGGTTCAGGTTTATGGATTGGAACTTCAGATATTACTACGGAAGGCTAGACCTAACCTGGTAATGGATGATGATTATGTGAGTGATGAATTGATCTCACACTTCGTGCGAGGACTACGAGAAAAAGACCACCAGGACTGTGCTTACCGAGCATGGGGTCCGGGTGCGAATATGAAAACGTTATGTGATGCCATAGCCAATTTGAATAAGAAGAAAACTTTTCTTTCCGGATTTGTCCCTCGGGAAACCGCCAGTATGGTACTCCCTGATCTGAAACCAGTAATTCCTACTGCAGCAGCCGCTGTCTTGGAAACTGAAACTGAATATGAGGTAGTAGAATATGAGGAAGAAGACGGAACAATCTCAGCACTGAGGTTCCCTAAGAATGCCAAGAAGTTTATTCCCAGAAGGACCTTGACTACTCAGCCAAGGCGGGGAGTTCCCGAGAGTCGCGATAAGAGTGTTTCCGAACCTAAGGAAACTATAGTTAAGAAGGATGAGAGTAGGCCATCTGGAAACCTAGATATGAAGAGTATGATGGAAAGTATGCTGAAGTCTTTCCGAGAGGACCTTGAAAGTCACCGGTATAGTAGACCGAGGTATGATAAGTCCAGGATCAGATGTTATCGCTGTCAGAAAATGGGTCATGTAGCCTATGAATGCCGGGCTGCTGAGCCAGTTCCCCGGAATATGTCGGCAGTTGAGGAGATGGAACCTAATTCGGAAAATTAAGGAGGGTTGAGGATGCGGCGGATTGCTCAAGCTGGAAACTTGTATGCCAGAGTACTGTCCCTGATAAACCGTCTGATGAATCCGAAATGACCACACCCAGGGAGGAGGGATCCGAGATTGATCTCCTCGTTCCTCCTATGGCCGGGGACTCCAACAGAAGTGAGGACACCAAGTTAGTGATAAAGGAAAGTACGCGCGTTGGAGAAGAGGAAGGGTGGATAGTGGTATTCACACGTGTATGTGCGGCACACCTTCCCCCGAACCATCCGTGTCTGGAGCATCTGAAAGACCATGGATTGGATCTCGGCATTTCGGAAGATTTTGATAGGTTTACCGGAAACCCTTCCCCCCTGGGAGGTAGGAGATGGTATGTGTCTCGATGATCTCCAATAGATTCTACAGCCTCTTGCCGGACAAGAGTGAGAACCTCATAAAGGGGGTAAACGCTCGTATGGCCGATGGGACACGTATGCAGGTTCTTGGTAGAACATTTATGAAGGCATCGATTGGTGGGAAGGAGTTTGTTCTCTCTCCCACTATAGCCAATATGAATGATGATGGGATACTTGGGTTGGACTTCGCGAGTCTATTCGAAGCGGAGTTGAACCCGTCTACGGGGAAATTGAGGATTCGGAAGCCCTATGATATCCAAGTGAAGTGTGTATTAAGACAGATAAGTGCAGTAGCTAGCGTGGTGGATACAGTAAATATACCCCCGGGTGTCTCCTGTGATGTTCTTTGTACTTCAGATAGAAAACTGAAAGATCAGGAAGGTGTATTTGAGCCAGATGTGGTTCACTTAGCCAGCATTGGGCTTGAATCAGTAGATACTCTGGTAGGAAATCCGTTCTGGAGTGTACTACCGGTGATGAATCGAGGAGATAAAACCATTTATCTACAGAAGGGATCCAAGCTTGGGTCCACGACGTTAGTAAATGGGGTACGAGATGACATCCGGAAACCGAACTGTCGGAAACTGGGCTAAGCCAGCCCCACCACCCGTCGGAAATGGCAGGGGTGTCACAATCTCCACTCCCCAGGGAGACGTGACGACCTCCTCTGTAGCATCCGGAAGTCTGTCTGAGAACCCCAGACGTCGGAAACACTCTGGATCCTCAGACCATTCCGAACGCGAACCACTGCCAACCCGGAGTTCGTACATTCAGGACCCAGTCAACTATGACATTGTGAACATCTCTCCGGAAAGCTTTCAGATTCAAAAGAGCTGTGCATGATTGACTGGCAGAAACGCCATCATGCAATGTCCGTAGAATACCTGCAAAACGTTGTAGGTTCGGTGATGCATCTGACTGAATCAGTCCAATCTCTGGAAATAAGTCGGATCGAATCAGAACGAGATGTAGAACATAAGGATAAAATGAAACTATTGGAAGCCCAGGAGGCATGTCAGAAGAAAGCAGCCGAATTCTGGACTGTTGAGGTAGCTAAGGCCAGGAGTGAGGTGGATTTCCTGAATCAGAATTTTTTTGAAGCCTTCGGAAAGAGACTGTCAGATTGGGATGGCACTCGCCGTGAGGCCAAAGCTATGATTGATGAACAGATTGCTATGTATGGGTTGGAACCAGAACAGCCCAAAGATTCCGGAAGCAAATAAGTTAGATAAGATTAATCTGTAAATTTTTTTAATATGTTTAACATGAATCTGAATGGTATGATGAGTGCTGACACCTGGAATGGATACGAGGACTGGCAGCAGATGATTACAATACGCGGAGCCCACTTATAAGCAGTTCAATACGACCGGAATGGACATTCCAGAACCTAGGAGATGGAAGATCCTGTACTCAGACTCTGAAAGGTCCCGAGAGGCCCTGAGCTAGTACCGCTACACAACTATATCGAGATGATGGGACGGCCATGCATACGGAAAACTCCAAGGGTGATATGAAAACTACGTCATTACTTAATTCTATATGTTTGTACAGTTTCCTGCTACACTGGTAGGTTACTATTTAATTAAACTACATATATCTGGCAATTGTTAAGACCAGATCGTTATCACCACTACGTGTTCAAGGTCGTATATGTTTTTCCGGTGCTATAAATGTATAAAACTATTTAAAATGTTATTTATATTATTCACATATCATACTTACCAAGGTATCCTAGGTTAATCGTAGAATACATGTATCCTAACTAGAGTCTGTATTGTAAATATAACTATCAGGTTCATAGTAAAAAATTTTCCATTCCGAACCTAAAGGTTATATATGTTATTTATACCATCCCGTATGGGTTCAACCCTAAATATGGTATCTACTTATTAATCTAGTTCGGATAGTCAAATAATACTCCAGGTTAACATGGTATATATGGAAGCAGTTGTATTAAGCCTTCCATTTCTTACTGTATAAACTATGATGACTA
Source organism: Acholoe squamosa (assembly GCA_949317995.1). NCBI lineage: Eukaryota > Metazoa > Annelida > Polychaeta > Phyllodocida > Polynoidae > Acholoe > Acholoe squamosa. The sequence continues at coordinate 46,642,721 of OX439037.1, forward strand.
ACACCTTAAACTCTATATGTACTGTGTAAATAATAACACTGAAACAAACATCTGATTAGATGTATTTATTACACTTATAACGTACATACTATGGTGTAAATGTGTTTATAAAACCATATCAATACTCATCATATTTCCATGTTTATACTTTAATGTAGAGTCAGACAACCTGTAAGCCAGCCGTGCGCCCTTTATATTATATTGTTGTTGTAAATACTATAACTTAGTTTCTACCCGTTGTGTAACACCTTGTTATAGTCTTGGTGGGGGTAGTGTAGGGGCACGGTTTAGTAGTAGTGTTTATGGCTTACGGGTTGCCTAGGTTCCAAGCGGAGCGGCCTTTCGGGTTGAGAGCCTGGTACGCCTGGCGGGCGGTTAAACACGAGAGGTCGCCACCCAACCCCTGTGGCTATATAATAGTCGGGTCGGAACCTAGGACGGGGAGAATCCTACCGGATTCCCTAGGAATACCATCTGAACTTTACTGACTCCGAAGCCTTACCTGGTAGTCGTAAATCCGAGCTTTCCGAACAGCCTCTTAACCATACGGAATCTATTTAGCTCCCTGTAACTTAGGATACTGAATAAAGACTTGTTGCCTTTTGAAACCGGATATCCTTGTATTCATGATCCTTTCCGAACCATCGACGGTCATACATTACACATGCTATGCCAATTACACCCGAGTGGTGAATGAGTATAGTGTAGTAAAAAGGGATATAGAGTGTCTGTGTCTGGTTACTGAATTTCCAAACCAGAAGTATAGGCTTATCCTGAGTGTATATAGGCCCCCCCCCCCCCGTGGTAACTTGCCAAGGTGCTATGAAACCCTAAACAACATCCTTAAGTCAGATCTTGCTAAAAATAAGCAGGTCTGGGTCCTAGATGATATAAATGTAGATGCTTCCCATAGAAACAGTACAAAATATAAACATATGTTGCGTTTTCTAAGGAACCGGAAGCTGAAATATCTACAAACTAGACAAACCTATTTTCACCCGTATGGTCAATCTACACTAGATCATATATATGGCTCTGTATCATGAGTTTGATGCAACTTTTGGATCCATAGGGATCGGGAAGGGGTCAGACCTAAAACTCTACTAGGCTTAAATCCATCTGTATGAGTAAACTATATTTATTGATGGATGACCATACAAGGTTGTTCTTTCTTAAATATGTGCACTCCCCCCATGGCACCTCTTCAGACATATGGTACCCCATTCTGTCCCGTTCCCAACCACTTTTATTTTGTCCTCATAGATAGTCTTTAATATCCAAACCTTCTATACATTTTCTGTGGAAAATTATTTGGTCATGAACATACTTCATAGCTGTAACATCCTTTCCGCTTATCTCATTAGGGATTTAAGACCCCAGCCTCCCTAAATTTGAATTTTCACCCCTTTTTTTGCAAGAATTTATACTAAACTTTGAAATTTTGTACAAGGTAAACAAATAGGGCCAGAGTAATACTTTTGGTCCCAGGGGTACTGCAAAACCTTCCCCTTAAATTGTTATCCTGGGTGAGAACCATATCCATAAAGATGCTTTCATAATTTTCAATATACTCAACCATGTAAAGTGGTTGGGAACGGGACAAAGGTGATTGGGAGCAGGATATGATCAGGATATACATATGTAGGTGAACTGACATGTAAGGCCCTATATGCACACTTTCTATGATTTGTGACCGAAGGTATAGTCTGGAAATTAACCCAGGGTAATTAACCTGTATACAATGAGACTCGATCTACTGTGTATAACAGAAGGGGTAACTATATAGCTTCATCTACAGAAATATTATTTGACGCTGTGTTAATCAGAGCGAGTTATTATATGTTACATTCTGTAAACTATATTTATTGATGGAAGCTATATAGCTTCATCTACAGAAATATTATTTGACGCTGTGTTAATCAGAGCGAGTTATTATAAAATTATGTTACATTCTGTACTAGGTTGTAATTAAGTACATAATGTGACTGTGTTTACTGCACCTCTATACTGACCTGGCTGTTCATCTTTCACTTTCTCTTTCAGTATCTCAACATTTATGTAATGGTTATCTAGCCTTTACTCAGAAAAGGGAATTCATAAAAACAAAAAAGCAAATTTCAAACACTTCACAACACAGACATCTTCCCCAGAATTTAGTTTCCCCCATGAGAATTTAGTTTCCCGCATGGCACCTGTTCAGACATATAGTACCCCATTCTGTCCCGTTCCCAACCACTTTATTTTGTCCTCATAGATAGTCTTTAATATCCAAACCTTCTATACATTTTCTGTGGAAAATTATTTGGTCATGAACATACTTCATAGCTGTAACATCCTTTCCACTTATCTCATTAGGGATTTAAGAACCCAGCCTCCCTAAATTTGAATTTTCACCCCTTTTTTTGCAAGAATTTATACTGAACTTTGAAATTTTGTACAAGGTAAACAAATAGGGCCAGCGTAATACTTTTGGTCCCAGGGATACTGCAAAACCTTCCCCTTAAATTGTTATCCTGGGTGAGAACCATATCCATAAAGATGTTTTCATAATTTTCAATATACTCAATCATATAAAGTGGTTGGGAACGGGACAAAGGTGATTGGGAGCAGGATATGATCAGTATATACATATGTAGGTGAAATTCTAAAGGATACATAGTAAGAAATTTGTCATGAGTTAGTGTGAGGATATGGCCAGTGGTAAGTGATTTTCATGTGTGGTAGAACTGTACAAAGTCACATTTCAAATATGGTTGGGAATGGGACAAGAAGTGGTTGGGAACAGACCATTATCATTATAATGACTGGGGCCTATTCATCATATTGATGTAATTCCATGTGCTGAGCTAAAGGAGGGACAGGGCCAGAGGAACAGGTGCTTGTGAGTGAGGTTCATGAATGACAAAAACCAAGTAATGTTACTTTTCTTTAAAGAAGTGATTGGGAACAGGACATAAGTGGTTGGGAATGGGACATGAGTAATGGGGAACAAAATATAATCATTACAGTGACTAGGAGTAATTCAATAAATTGACATAATTCTATGCAATCAGTGGATGGGGGAACAGTAGCCACGGGATTGGTGCTGGTGATTGAGGTGTACAACTGAATGTCACTTTCAAGAATAAAGTGGTTTGGAACGGGACACAGAAAGTGGTTCGGAATGAGATGCTATCATTACAGTGACTGTGATTAACTTCATTACACTGAGACAATACTATGTCATGAGTTAATGGGACGACCGAGGTGAAGGGATAGGTAATTGCGATTGAGTCTCACAAGAGTTATGATTGAATAATGTTACATTTGAAAAAAAAATGGTTGGGAACAAGACACAAGTGGTTGGGAACAGGACATTATCATTACAATGACTGACATTTTCTTTATTTTTATGTTATGAGTGGATGGGAGAACAAAGGGGAGGGAATATGTGCCTTAGAGTGAGTTTCATGCATTGTAGAACTGAACAATGGGGTGTTATAAGAAGTGGTTGGGAACAGGACAAAAGTGGTTGGGAACAGGACACATGTGGTGACTGATGAAGGTTTGCAGAGAAATGAATGACCAGAAAAGCTCTATATCAAATTTTCTTTTAGGGCTCAAATAGGGCTAAATTGTGCATATTATGCAGACAGTTAAATATGAAAACTATGGAGATACTACTATCTTAATTTTTTGTGGTTGGGAACGGGACATAAGCACCATGGTAAGTTTGGAAGATCCTGAGAATGGATAAATAAGGAGACAGAGGCTAGGAAAGATTGGGCATTGCTTCAGAGACATATGGATTTCACTTATAGTACAACTATTGTAGCTTCAGGAAAATCATTATTAGAAATATGGTGGGAAGCATTCATTTTTAAAGACTCTTTTAAAAAGTGGTTGGGAATGGGACTTTGCTATTTTCTCATATATACCTATACCATGTCGACCAGATTGCTTACTAAAATATGCCCATAGGTTACAATGATAGCCAATGGTATAGACATAAATATGAACACAAAAACACTTACATATAGTGGATTAGCATTTGTTTTCTATATCACTGAAAAGAGGAATATGATGAAAAACATGGAATTTGGGACATGTATTGCCCCCTCTTAACAAAAGAATAACAAAGCAATAGGGTAAATCATATATCTTCTGAAAGGGCACAACTAGCACAACCTCCTGGGCCAATAAAAACCTAGGATATTAAAATTTATTGTGATTTGGAGTAGTCCAAACGTAAAAGTGGTCGGGAACGGGACAAACTCAAAAGTTGCATTGAACTCATGATACATAGCCATATACCAATTGTGTGCATGTCGCCTCTAATGGTATTATAAATGATCTCAATGGGGATCATGCTCCTGTTTATGCAGTTAAAAAACAAGCCACACTTAAGCATGACACTAATCTGGAGATTACAGGTAGACTATATAAGGACTATTCTAGTCTTGGAATGCGTGAATTCTGTCAAGACCTTATGGATATAGATCTGGATGACATGTCATGTATGGAGTTGTATGACCTACTCCATGATACATGTACCCAGTATCTTGACGAAAATCATCCCATTCAGAAGAGGCATGTTAGGTTATCAAATAAGCCTGGCTTTACCCCCAGAGTGAGATATTTGACGGACAAGAAAAACAGAGCCCTTAAACGTGCACGTAAATGCCGAATCTGGTATCCCAATATTGACCTTACTGTGGTTAGAGGGTTAGAGAAAGAAATCTCGCTTGAGCTTACACGTAATGTCAGAAAGAAGGTATTGGATGACCTAGAAAAGTTTAAACATGATCCCAAAAGATTCTGGACTGAGGTAAATGCGCTATGGAAAGGGGCCCCAAAGAAAACCAAGGTACGGCTAAAAAGTGAAAATGGCACATATGTTCATGAAAATGAACTATGTGAACATTAGTGCTTCTTTAAGAGGGGCCTTCCAAAATGTGCATGATGCAATGGATCCTGGGGGCTTTATAATACAGGAAGTTGCTGTATGTAGGCTGTACCCTATTGACCTGCCTACCTCTGTAAAGTTAATAAAAACAATAAAGGTACACAAGGCCTCTGGCATTGAGGACATAAAACCGGTAGTTATTAAAGATGCATTAAATGCCAGACCCGAACTACTTAGGGATATAGTCAACAGTTCAATTGAGAATTGCGATTTCCCTGGAGTTTTAAAAAAGGCCTGTGTGATCCCATTGCCTAAAACTGGAGATCTTTCAAAGGTGCCCAATTGGCGACCAGTGAGCCAACTAAATTGCATATCCAAGCTTATAGAAACATCTGGAGGAGCGTAACCTATTAAGTGATAGGCAATTTGGCTTTAGGTCGGGGCGGTCGACCACTGATGCGGTATATGGCCTGACTCAATGCCTCTACAATGTCAGAAATAGAACTGAAATTGCATCATTTGTTTTCCTTGATCTACGTAAGGCGTTTGATACGGTAGACCACACCCTGTTATTGCTAATTCTAGGAAAATTAGGATGTACAAACTCAACACGTAGGTGGGTAGAAAGCTACTTGATTGGACGAACTCAAACCACCTTGGCGAATGGCCAACTCTCTGGAGTGAAGGTAATAGGGTGTGGAGTTCCGCAGGGCTCAGTGCTCGGCCCCCTCCTTTTCTTGGCATACATTAATAGTATAACCAGGGTTATACATAACTCAGAATACTACATGTATGCCGATGATTTGGCAATTGTCACTTATGGTATTGATCAATATGACATTAGCACAAGACAACAAGACGATCTAGATAGGATCACTCGCTGGCCTAACACCTTTAAACTAACGGTGAATGCCGAAAAAACTAAAGTGTTATGGGTGTACTCAGATCGAGCTATCCCAGATCTGACTAGGTGTAACTTTACCCTTTGTAATAGTGTATTGGAGAAGGTTGAGTCCTTTAATTACTTAGGAGTCATTATTGACAAGTACCTCAGCTTCACTGGCCACTGTGAAAAGGTAATGACATCAGCACGTGGCAGGTTGAAACATCTCAGAAACCTACGTAAATTTATGAACAAGGCACTGTCACTGTGGCTTTACAAACAAATGGTGTTACCAATACTAGATTATGGTGACATCGTTGTTGGTTGATCCCTGGTGGGTGGCATTAAGAGCCTACAGACCATCCAAAATCACTGCCTGAGGACATGCATGCAAATAAGAGATCCTCGAGATATTAGTAGAGATGTACTCCATGAGGTGTGTGGTTGTAAAAAACTTCTGCTGAGGAGAAAAGAGCATTTGCTATGTCTCATATACCGGCTTTCTTGTGATGCTAGGAATGTAACCCAGCCACCAAGGCTTCTACGTGGAAATAATAAGGTCCGTCTTCTGGTTGACATGCCATGGAGTGCACTGTTTAGAAAGAGTCCACTGTACCGAGGCAATCAACTGTGGATGGCCCTGTGTGCTACTCAGCAGCGGTCACTTGATATAAGTAAATTCAGAATTGCAATTAAGTAATGTGTAATGTTATGATAACTGAAATGAAATTGCTGTTGTAGCTATTAAATGTAATAAGACGTCACTACTTTGCATATAACTGTTGGTAACATTGAGTGTCACGGCTGGCTATACATTAATCAATAGAAATACTATGCATTACAAAATGAAACCAAGGATGGTGATTTCATCTGCAAGGAAAGATCATTAAATTAAAAGTGTAATTTAAGATGAATGTATTAAGAACTGATTCACAAACGTATACGCATGTAATGTAATGGGCTAATAACAACTTGATGGGCGTTGTCAGCTATGATCCCAGTGATTGTAAATAATATGCTTTACAAAATGGATGGTAATTCTATCTTCATGGAAAGATCACTAAATCAAAAGTGTAATTTTAAATGGTTGTACCAAGAACTGATTCATAAATACATATGTATGTACTGTAATGGGCTATTAACAACTAGATGGATGTTGTCAGCTATGATCCTAGAGATTGTAAATTAGCATGGGTGATGGTTTGATGGTTACCTATCCTTATTGACCTATTGGTTTGTGATAAGCTTAATGTCTCTACTCATATTTATTATATTGATTATGATGGTGTATTGTGAATATTATTTTTGACCTTAATGAAAATAGCACAATTGTATGTGTGTACTTTCGGTCAATAAAATTCTTCAACAGCAACTTAGTGACTGCAGACACCTCGGTGGAAGTGTGGATGAGATAAGAAGAGGTAAGTTTATATGTTGCTGAGTTTAGACATGCCAAGACACTTTTTTTGTAAAACTGCGCAAGGTCAAATCAGCAATACGACGGTCATTTTGATTTTCAACATTGCATTTATTATTGTCAGAAGTATATGGAACCATCGGTCACAGTACATCTGTGCACATGAGAGATCTCTGAAACGTTTGTGAAAACAAAGGTTTTGTATTCAACATACAATCATACATTTCCAACAGTCAGAATTGGTAGAGCATTGGGAATTACAATAATATGGATGATAAAAAGCGAGATGGAAGGATACAGTGGTAGACGATTGACAAGTTCAGTCTGTTTCTCTAATTACCTAATTCATAGGAATAATACTTTGCTTCACCTAAGTCTTAAACGCCTCACACTATCTTTTATAGACTTCATCTTCGTATTTTAACGTATCATAACAGCTTTGTTTAGACTTCAAAACTTCATTGTCTGCTACAATTGCAATACCACTTTGGAAGTGGCCTAGCTTGCATACATATCTATAACATATCAGTATACACAAAAGAACATTTTAGAAATGACGATTTCTATATCACAAGTGCACGTTAAACATAAATTGATGGTCCAATACAAAGAAGCCACTAACTGATCTATCCATTAGTTAATGGTTTTCCCGTCCAACACAGACTTTGGTCACGTCGTCAAACACCCTGTTGTGTCCACAGCTAAGGTAGAAGGGCTTACAGCAGGTGCAGGGCCGGCCATAGTCGTTACCACATCCACACTGGATGAAGTGGCTGGGTCGGTTTGGGTCCTTGAATAGACCTGATGGGTTCTCATGGCACACCTTGCCATCACATGGGTCTGCAAAGAAATGGAGTGTGGTTGGAGATCATAAAGGATATATATATATATATATATATATATATATATATATATATATATATATATATATATATATATATCAGAGGAGATATGAACAATCAATCGAATAGATGGACTCACATGCTGGCAATCCAATTAATGACTGTACTGTCATTGAAGTGATAGGTAGAAATTATGAACCAGATGAGTATATGCACGCATCCTCTTGTCGGAATATGTTCCAATGTATGTTAGAGTAAGTGCATACTGTAGGATTATACATCACAGAAGTGGGATATGAACAGCACTCCTCATCTGTTGTGTGGACGAAGTTTACCTCAGTATTTGCTTAGATGGATCTCAGCAAGCTGTCTATAGAGTATATAACCATCTATAGTAGCTATTAGTACAACCAAACAAAACATCAAATGTCTTCCACATATTATTTCTCACACTTAGTCTGCCATTTGACTAGCACTTACTGTATTCCCCATATCGGTCTACGTCATTCTCCACATGTCCATACCCAACATCCTTCTGTTCCTGATAGTCCTGTCTGTAGACAGGGTCAGCTGGATGTCCCCGGTGCACAAGGCTGAGGGACACCACATGGGCTCCATATTGCTGATGTCCATAGTGGTTGTGACCATAGGGACCTTTCCCATCAGATGTGCTGTTATAGTCTTGGGTTGGGTTCTCGGGAGCGTGGGTAGGTTCTTCTGGAGGGCTGCCGCAGATATCCTCACTCTCACCTGGAGGAAGCATTATTCAAACAATTGCAAAAAGCTTTGCATGGCTTTGGACTTTTACAAAGATTGTAATGCTTCATTCAGAAATGAGAGGGTACAAATCCAATTCATATGCTTTATATTATGGTCCCAAAGTTTTTAACGATTATAATCACAAATGATACGCAAGATGCACAAAGGCCTATAAGATTGTGGGGGTATTTGAAGCTGAAAGGTTCTTAAAGCAAAGGTCATGACCAGTTTTGAGATTCTAAGTCTCAAGCTTTGTTCATGAATTCATATAAATTGCATGTGTACTTACCAAGTTGTCCATGATTGCATTTGTCACCATCACAGAACCACCAGAGAGCCTTACCAGGACCCTGGTATTTACAGTTCACATCAGTCCTCACCTTCCAAGGTAGGTTTTCATAGTCAGCACAACCCCTGTAGACCACTGCATTAGATAAAAGGAAAACCATGCAAGTACAAGAAGAAGTCAACACCATATTCCCAGAATGAGTTCATTCTAAATAAATAAATAAAAAGATACAAGTGAAGAAAAACATGTGAACCTTAATATCAGTTGGAGGTTTGCAAATGCCAAAAAACAGCCGAACTTTCCATAGAAGTTTACAGCAAACTATTAAGAAACATTCCTAACTTGCTTGATTTTGCCTAGATTTCATAGGCCATTTTCCAAGGTTTCCGTCATTTTTAGATGATTCTTAAACTCAGGGTGCAATTTAAAGTTGGGGATTCTACACTAAAGAATAATACTAAACCAGCATTATTTAAGCCAAAGGTACGACCTTTAGCCCAGGCTGTTGCTTATCTGCGGGGCCTAATGAAAATTCTTTAATCTTAATCTAAATTGTTAGTTAAAACTCCATATAGGAATTCGACATCCACAACAGAGCCTCTCCTTTGTTAAGAACAAAAAGCATGTTCAATGCCTCACATCGTTTTTATCTACATCCCTCAGCTAAGTCGCTCTGGGTTTATCAGAAGAGCCATGAAAGGTGAATGTATGAGTAGTTTGTACATCCATAGGAAAGATGTTTCTTTCCTTCTTCCCTGCTCTTTCAATAACTTATATACTTATTTGGTGTATTTCATTAGATGTTAGGTCAGGTTGAATTGTACAAGCTTTATCATGTCACCATATGTTGGGTGATTTGCCTAATTAGGTGATTTGTCTAAGTTAAATTACATTTAGTGACCTGGATTTATTTTCTATGCACACTGTGGCATGGCATACCAACTGACGTACTGTTGTTTGATGCATTAGCCTGTGCAAAGAGTATGCATATCTAATTCCTTGGAGACCCAAATCCTGAGAAACGTCAAGTTTTGTTCTCTGTTTCTTCTCTCACGATAAATCAGTCTGTAGCAGTGTGTAATACAATTATGACATTGTCTACTTACTTCCATTCTCCTCCCTCCTGATGTAGCAACGGCCTGATTTACAGTAGTTTTTGTGAAGGAATTTGGGGTCATCTCTAATAACCATGGCACACCTCATGTACCCTACCTCAGTTGAACCATACTGCCAGTCACTGGAACCCTTGATGAACCCAGAGGGGGCATAGTTACAGTCCCAGCATCCTGTAATATATATTGAAAAATGAAGTGGACAATGGTCAGCATATCCAAATGATGATGAACCTTTGTAGCCCCCAAAAGGATGATAGTTCTATCATAGTCGGCAGTGCAGTTCCCATAAGAAATAGTGGACCAACGTTCATGGTGTTGGTCAGAGGACCAATGCACTGTGATGACATCATTCCCTCCCTCTCCCAGCAGATACTTTAATTCAACTACATGATATAGCTATTGAATGGGGAATTCAAGAATATCTGTAGGTTTGTTATGTTCAGATAATGTGAGACAATGATAGAACCGTGCTTACACATGGGGTTGGAGTGTTGGTCCCCTGACCAATCCACGAGGCATTTACCGCTTCACGGCCTTGGCCTCGTGGGTTGGTCAGGGGAACAACACTCCATCCCCATGTGTAAACATGTAGGCCCCAGGCGAACTAGCGTCTAGATAAGCCTCCATTTTCTTGTTAATTGCACTGCTGTGTTTTAATACACATGTATCTTTTGAATGTCTAGCAGACATTTTGAATGGCACGCAAACAAATCATGTAGTCTGTGATGATAGCGAAGATTACTTTGATAAAATGATACACATACCAGTATTGCAAATACGAAAACCATTCGTAAAAGATAAGCCAGTCACTTACCTGAGTAATGATATGAATTCTCCCCCTGGTAGATACTTGCCCACACAGCCTGTGAGGACAGAGCTACCAGTGCTGACAATACACATGTAAAGGGCCCCATCATCCACATCAGCAGCAGTACAATGTGTGAAGATGACTACTGCTTCTACCTCTAACCCGCCTTATTTTATACATCATACATCCTCCAAGTGCCACTAGCTGCAACATCTGGTTATGGATCATGATCCAAGTTGGACCAACATTACCAAACAATACGTCACTGGTCACTTTGGTGGAGACGTCACGAGGACAAGCGAGGTGCCAATGTATGGTTTGTGTGAAGGGTTGAGGGAGTGCTAATTTTGACCTTCTTTTATTGTATTTCATCTGAATAGTAGAAGAGAAATGCCTCCCTTGGACTTTGCTTGATATCAAAACTGAAATTGGTACACTTGTTGCAGTCCAGTGGATTGAGTAACTGATTGCTGCTTTGCTTAATTATTAAACATAAACTGGTTGATTAATGGTTCCTAAATGTCAATTTTCAATTGGGGATCGATCTTTTAAAAAAGCAAAGAAATAGGCGAGTTGGAGAGTAGGCTATTGTGCCATACTAAACGGGATCATTGTAGGTATACTAACGAGAATACCAAATTTATCTCGTCCTTTGAAGGGGTACCCTTTTGAAACATGACGCCACCCGTTCATAATGGAACAAGGGCTTTACAGCCCCTGCTTTAGCAGACACTCAGACTTTACACAGCAAATGGTTTATACAGCAAATGGTTCTTGTGCAATGAATGGTTCTTATGCAACAAATGCTTCCCATACAAAAATTGGTACTTATACCAGACAGTAAAGATCTAGCCCATTATGGATAACAGGAAAGCTTACATTTGGAGAGCAATTGGACAGAATCAGCCTAACTATAACGTTTTGTTTTTTACTCTTTTTTTTTTTTGCTAGCTTGGAAGCCTACTGTAATCTATGAATGATTCCTGAACTTGGGGAGCGATTTGGGGTTTAATACAAAAAAAATGTGTGGCTTTTAAGTCAGGGTGTGGCTTATGTTTGGGTTTCATGGTTTCAGGAAGTATACATGTTCAATGTCTCAAACATTTTAATTTATAATCACTGCTTTAATTTGCTCTGGGTCTATCACAAGGCCACTTAATCATCAAGCCATGTGGAGATAATTTTAGATTGAACAACCACACAACAGGTGTTCGTATGGATTCAAACATTAGGAGAATGTTGTTAAATGTTATACATTTTGTATCAGGCCGAAATATAAAAGCCTAAGTGTGTCTGTAGCCATTGGAATCCACGATTATATTGACATTCATACACTATTCCATGGTACAAATGTATCCACCAAGCATACAAACCACAGTGCTACCTGGAACACCCTTAATCTAATGGAATTACAGCCCTACATCTAGTGGTACCTAATTAGTGCACTGCTAAGACTGTCCTACTGAGCCCTATGTATTGCCGCCCCACAGTCTGTCCTTGGTAGTCTAGTTTGAATGTTTGCGCTGGCCTTTAAGCCTGGCGCAAACAGCACGGATCGGACGCAGACGCAATGCAGACTGGACTGGAATCCAGTCTGGTCTGCGATGTTTGCGTAAAAAAACGGACGCAGACCAGACGTCCGGTCTGAGCCTGAGGAGCATCTGAGCATATCAAACATGTTAGATATTGACAGATTCTCCACAGACGGTCTGAGCATATTTTGAGTTATAACAGGCTAGAATCTGCCCACCATCTGAAAGGGGTGAAAATCAGAGGGGGTGGAGTAGTGTACAGATTCTTCACAGATGCCCCCTAAATCCTGTCTGCGTTGGCTGTAAGTCCAGTCTCTACTGTTTTGTGGCAGGCTTTAGTCAAACTACTATCTCTTAGATAAAGTGACCAATATTTTCCCCTGGCTAAGTCAAGTTAGCTTACCTAAATAGGTTAGTCAACATCACTAACATGTTATCCATTGTTTGTTTACTGTTAGCCATATACACTAACTAAGATTTTTTGTTATCCATTGTTTGTTAACTGTTAGCCATATACACTAACTAAGATGTTTTTATTTAAAGTGTTTTATTGGCTACATAAATACAAATACAAGTAAAATGCATTTAATTCTAGCATGTGTGTGTTGCACTACTTCTGCTAGGCCCCCTCAAGAGATGATGATGCTATTTTTCTATGAAGTATGGTATGGCAGCAAAATCAAGTTTGTTTTAAAATAACATTTTGGAGAGCAATTGGACAGAATCAGCCTAACTATAACGTTTTGTTTTTTACTCTTTTTTTTTTTTTGCTAGCTTGGAAGCCTACTGTAATCTATGAATGATTCCTGAACTTGGGGAGCGATTTGGGGTTTAATACAAAAAAAATGTGTGGCTTTTAAGTCAGGGTGTGGCTTATGTTTGGGTTTCATGGTTTCAGGAAGTATACATGTTGTTTGTTAACTGTTAGCCATATACACTAACTAAGATGTTTTTATTTAAAGTGTTTTATTGGCTACATAAATACAAATACAAGTAAAATGCATTTAATTCTAGCATGTGTGTGTTGCACTACTTCTGCTAGGCCCCCTCAAGAGATGATGATGCTATTTTTCTATGAAGTATGGTATGGCAGCAAAATCAAGTTTGTTTTAAAATAACATTTATGCACAGTGTTGTCATATTAATAACATGCTATATGTAAATCAAATCAAAGGGTAACCTGCAGACACACTCCACCAGAACCCCCATACTGCTGACCTCCGACCAACCCACTCTGGTGACCCGACCTTGACCATGCCTGCATCGTCCACCGCATCATCCACACGCTCCCCCTCCAACCCAATTGTCCTGGGTAGGGAAGGGTCCAGAGAACCACCTGACAATGACCACAGGAGGCTCCACAGATCCGGTATCTGGTGTTTTTGACTCTGGGCAAGACTCTGATTCTACCACAGATGAGCACCGCCTGGAACGTGGATCCATTGAGACAATGCATGACACTGTCATCTGCCACACCTTTGCCCACTCCACCAAATCCAGGGCCCACCCTCGCTTACCCCTGGGTCCTCCAGGACTTGCCACTGAAACGTCACACCAAACCACCTCAGGAGCTCCCCAACCACATCTTTGAGGTCTGGCAAAGTGGCCGAAACAGGGGTGGAAACTCTCCAGAAGGGGTCTGAAAACGGCCATCTTCATTGCTGGCTTCCAACAGATCACCAAAGACAGACCCACCAGCACCATCTCCAAAGTGCAAAACATTCATGGTCTCCTCTCTGATTTACGCCAACGAGCCCTCCTGCATGCATAGAGAGAATTGACGGACATCTTGTTCGCCTTGGCAGCCTCCCATAACTCTACCATAGATACCATCTTCATGGATGTGGAACAACTGATGCAAAAGGAGGGTCTCATAGCCTGATGGATTACGCATCCACCTTCATTGTGAAAGACCACTGCACGGAGAGATGATGCATCCAAAACTACTCAGATGGACCCCTTCCCAGACCTAAGCCACATTCTCACCTTGCCCTTTTACTCGGACAAGGCCTTGGATGAACCCTTGCCCACTGCGAACAAAGTGCTTCACTCCATCAAATACCTTCGCGCGGAACGGGATAAAACGCAGAAACAACCTAACACACAGAGGAAACAGAAACAGAAAGAACACCCACAACCAACCAGGTCAGGACCTTCAAAGGCAACCACTGGAGCAGGTTTAGTGGAGTCCACGCAAGCCCGCTTGTGGAGCAGGGCCTGCAACAGCAACATCTAGGACGGTACCGGGCAAAGAACCTACTAGCCCGAGCAGGGTCACAGCCTCCAATGCACCACAGCCTAGCACCAAGAGCACCCACTACCAGCAAACAGCACCCACAGACACAGCAACAGCCACAACAAACCCTAGCCCCTTCGAACACCAAACGACACAATTCCAGTCCCTACAGACCCTCCTCCATCACCTTTGATGTGGGACACTCCCGTCCGACGAGGAGAGACCTTCCTCACGCTAGAGACACTGATCCACAAGCGTACTACCGAGACCACCCTTCTGACAGGAGCCACTCCCATAACAAGAATAAGACCCACCCTTCCCACAGGAGCCACTCGCATGACTGGAATAAGACTTACCAGAAGACGACATCCCTAGATAGCCACAAGCCACACAGCAGGAGCCCTACACGGGACCACATTCGAAAACCAGCATCCCAACACAACCAGCACCAAGACCCTGAGTGTGGCAGATCCAGAAAATGAGACAATCAGGACCAAGAACGTGGTCGCACCGGTACCAGCCATGAATGCATTGGACAACTCCCTCTCCTTCCCTGGCTACTACTGCCTGCCACGGCAGCGCTCAGAGTCACACCGCTCGGAGTCCCACTGCTTGGAGTCCCACTGCTTGGAGTCCCACTGCTAGGAGTCCCACCGCTAGGAGTCCCACCGCTCGGAGTCCCACCACTTGGAGTCCCACCACTTGGAGTCTCAGTGCACGGAACCCCGTTGCTCTGAGCACCCCCCTTCAGAGCACAACCTCCTCCAGAGCGATCCCTCGGAACATTGCCCATCACTGCACCGCCCCACCCAAAACCACCACTCTGGTTTCAGGCAACCCGTCTGCCCCCCACACCCACTACAGGATGCGGACGGGTCTACGAACAGAAGAGGCATACCGCAGACCACGGCTTGGTGAACTATCTGACGCTGACATTCTCCATAACCTGGAACTCATCTAAACCAAAAACAACTTCACCTTCAACGATAAACACTACCTCCAGGTGAAAGGGACAGCAATGGGGACACAAGTAGCCCCCACCTTCGCCAACATCATCATGGCCAGCTTCGAGGAAAGGTTTGTTTACAACTACCCTCTACAATCCTTCCTTTGGGTCCACTTCATCAGCGATATCTTCTTCATCTGGACCTATGGGCCCGATGAACTACAAAGGTTTTGGCACCATCTCAACCAAGTGCAAACCTCGATCAACTTCACCAGTGAGCACACCACATCACAGGCACACTTCCTTGATGTCACGCTTATCAAACAGACCAATCACATCCTAACTGACCTGTACACCAAGCCTGCAGACAGCAACAACTATCTCCACTACACCTCGGCCCACCCACGCCACTGTCTTCGAGCCATACCCTATGGCCAATTTCTATGCATCCGCCGTATCTGCTCAGATGATAAAAGGTTCCTCCACCATGATATAACCAAAGGATGCCACTTCATCAGAAGGGGCTACCCACCTGCTCTGCTGCATGATGCCTTCCTGAAGGCAATCAAGACACCTAGACAGCAACTACTCGTCCTCAAACCCAGCTCCCTACCAAAAACGGAACAACGGCAGGATCCGAAGAAACATGACACAGGACCCAACATCATGGTAACCACGTTCAACCCTAGCTTCATGGGTATGCGCAACCTGGTGACACCTAGACATCCTAGGGATGTTCGACTCCACGAGGGACCTCGACAGGGGCTCCATCAAAATGGCATACCGCAGACCACCCAATATCAGTGACAAGACGGTAAGGGCAAACTTAAAGCCCCTGGTGAAAACAACACCCCACCCAAGGCCTTGACCTGCCTCTCCCCTGCAGATACTGCCGAGCCCTAGACACCACCGGATACACACTAGGCTTCATCCACGGCAGAAAGTACAGAACCAGGGTCAACGCCACCTTTGCAGCAGTAACCTGATTTACTGCTTGACATGCAAATGACGTGGCAAATAATACGTTGGCCAGACCATGAATAAACTCAAGGAACGCATCGGGGCTCACTTCTCAGCCATTGACTGGCTAGAAACTAAACCTGCCCCAGAAGAGGAGTCCTTGGTAGCCCAACACTTCAACTCAGCCTGCCATAGCAAAAAACGACGACATCAGCATATACATCTTGGATTTCATCAACCACCACCCAAGATCCCTCTATGGCACACACCTGAGGAACCTGGTTGAATACAACTGGATCTAGCACCTCCAAACCTCTGCACCATATGGCCTGAACAAAACTACACCTGCTGCCTTTGAGTGAGTGAGTGAGTAATAGATGTTTAACACCATTTCAACAACTACGGTCATATTCATGGCAAGAACTACATTACACAATTTCACAGGAATGTGCCAGTGCCCACGCATTATGTGCACCACACACAACCTGAGCGGATAGGAAAGAGGAGAAATAGACCCTTTTAAGTGGGCTAGGGAAGCCCACTGCCTTCGAGCCCAACACCTCTGGTACCCCCAGTCTCCCAAACTAGCCCCGTCAAAAATTTTTTTACGCAGGTAAATATTGTGAGACTAGGAGACTCCCCATTCCCCTTTGCACATATAGTTGGGGACAAGGTAGTATGGAGGTGTGAGTCTTTCTCCTCTTTTTTCACACATCACCTTTCAGACTCCACCTCCTTGTGGCACCAGGACTCCACACATACACGAGTCCTTCCAGCACAAGCTGGGGACCGCACCAAGCTACCCCCCCTCCCCACACACATCCAGTGTGCTGGGGATTAGTGGAGCCTGTCTAATCTTTCAAATCCAGCCTGATGATTCCATACGAAACCACACAGGACCCCTCGACATACACATACATTGCACGGAGCTTGGGTTTCCTGTGGATAGACCCACTCTATCCACCCTTAACATCTGTAACCCTGACCGGATAACCCCCACTCACCAACAACACAGCACACCAGGAACCAGCCAGAACAGGGTTGCAGCTTGTTACCTATGCTACACTACCTTGATATGGAAGAAGCATCAACAGTGCTTTTGCGGTCACTGGTACATTTCTTGAAGCACACACCTTGCCCCGTCTTTAACAATAGGGTAGCTTCACCATAAGACGGCCGTTCCTGTGCAGGTTTTCAATAAAGGATGTGTAGTACAGGGCTGGGCAGCTGTCACCATGTAGCCAAAAGGTGGTGACAATGGCCTTGAAAATGGCACCAAATTCTGGGCTTTCCAACAGTGAAAGATTTTTTTAAATATTCCCAATAGAACCCAAGTTCCCAGAAGTAACCAGAATGCATGTTTTGACATTGAACATTTCTAAATTCTCTCAGGAAAATGGCCCAGAGGGGCCAGACCCTCCTCTGTGTACCCATCACCTGAAAGTTTATTGGGGGGTGTCTCTCTTCTTGACTTTCTCCACCATTCCTAACTATTCTACACCACCCTCAGTCTCAACTTACCATCATCCCACCCTGCCACCCTAAATCTCAAGCTGCCCTCACAATTCCGCTACCCTCAATCTCACCCTGCCCAGTTCCCTCACCCTGTCTCACCATGCCACCACCCCAGTCTCACCCTACCCTTACCCCCAGTCCCACCATTTCACCACCCCCAGTCTCACCCTACCCTTACCCCCAGTCCCACCATTCCTCCACCCCAGTCTCACCATTCCACCACCCCCAGTTTCACTCTACCCTTACCCCCAGTCCCACCATTCCTCCATCCCCAGTCCCACCATTCCCCCATCCTCACCCTCACCCTCACCATTCCCCCACCCTCACCTTAGGGAGTGGTTATTATTTATCAACAGAGCCCCTCTTTGGTCTATAGTAGCGCACAGGCTTTTTTGCCTAATTTTTACACCCCTTCAAGAGTGGTAAAAAATAACATTTTTCACACACCCCTCAGGAGGGGTCTGAAATTTGTATGCCCCCCCTTAACCACCCCCAACCCCAGTCTCACCCAGTCCTCACCCTGTCTCGACAATTCCACTACCCTTAGTTTCACCCTGCCCTTGTCCCACCATTCCTCCACCCCAGTCTCATCCTGTCTCACCAGTCCACCACCCTCAGTCTTACCCTGCCCCACCATTATTTTTACCACAGTCTCACTTTGCCCTCACCCTGATCCCACCAAAACATGTCTAGAATTTCAGCAAGAGAGAGGGAGTATCAGGGAAGGTAGGCTACCCTTGTCAAATAAAACCAACCCTTAAGCAGTGGCTGGAAAGTCATGAGTATAGCTCTGAAGATACATCAGAATGCACCAAATGACCTCCAAAATTCAAAATTTTCCCCAAGACTCCAATACCAAAGTTGCTTTGCTGCACTCGCAAATTCATTTCACCTTGCTTTCAGGCGATTCCATCAACCCATTGAGCTACCTTTGCCAAATGTGTACCCTGTCATTTCTCTGCCCCCTCCCATAGTTTTGTGTAGCCTCTATATTAGGTTCTAGAAATACACGGGTGGAAAGGTTTTCAGTCCTAGGCTACAGCCCCTCTTGCAGTGCCTCCAGGATTTTCAGATATGCCCAGCCTTGTAGTAGCTAATATCTCTGAAGCTAATAGGTCCTCATACTCCCCCAAGGTACTGAATGAAAGATAATTGTTTGGGCATTTGTACCTGTTACCTGTCTGAAATCCATATGTAATTTCGATATCTTGATTTTCAACATTTCTGAGAACATCCCAGTTGATCCATTTCAACCTTGAGACGTCCACTTTGAACCTTGAGCCGTCCACTTGATACACACTCTTGTAATGGAGCTATTTTTATCAACCATCATTTCAGAAATGAATAAGTGTCTTTCATGAACATGCAATAGAATGGCATTGTTAAAACTACTGCATCATATTGAATATGTATGTTTTATAGCGGCAAAATTAGAATGAAGGTTGGAGACAATATTATGCTCATGGATGTTGTAAATCTCATCAAAATAGAGGTGGTTATCCTAACCCTGCATTATAGAGGTTTTGTATTAGCTGTACTTTATCAATAATCCAGTCCTGGACTAGATTATCACACTCCCCAAATAGTCCCTCTATATACTAATAACGGTAGGATTACAGCAAAGTTTAGAAAGTTTGCAGTGGAGCATTATCCAATAAAACTTTCTGTCCTAAACTATTCTGGCCATGAATCTTGTGATGTTATCCTACATAATCTATGGTTTCTATTTAATTGAATGCATAATAAGTGTGAGTAGTATAGTATGTATCGGAACGGGACTATAGCTAATCTAAGGATATCACTCACTGGGGATGCAGCCAATCAGAGACCTCCATTTGGTCACGTGACCCATTGCCATGGCAACGTGACCTACTTAGGGGATAAGCGATGACCTCTCAGCCAATCAGAGGGCAGCATTCTGGTAACCATGGTAACGTGACCTATTTAAGAGATTAGCAACCACCACTCAGCCAATCGGAGGCCAGCATTCTGGTAACCATGGTAAGATGACCTAATTAGGGGATAAGTGCGGTCATGTGACCCCTTGTTTGTAAACAACAACACGTGGTGTAGCCACGTGTTCCCTTGTTTGGAAACAAAAGGGGCGGAGCTAATTATGCAAATGAGATACTACTGAATTCTTTGCGCGTGATGATAATGATAACTCGACTAGTTTTTTTTTAAAACAAAATAAATCATTTTCATTTTTTTTATTTTCATGAAATCAGCATTTTTAATCAATCATTCTTTCTTTCGTCCAAACAGACCGCATAGTATCATTTTGCCAGTTTCACAGTCACTGACTCTCTCCATCATACATTGCACTAATTTGGATAAATCCAACACCTTTGTCTGCATGAATTGTAGATGCTTGCAGCATCCCGTTTCCTCTTTTTTCGAATTCTTCACATCATCATCATTGCGAGCCTCTGACTCACCGACCGGTCGCTCAGTTTTGGGTTTTTGCTCATCCGCATGACAGATCTCTTAGGGTTTCTTGTTCAACATGCTTCAATCAGGAAATGTACGCAATGAGGTCCACAGGTGTCAGCAGTAGTGTCTTGGAGTTGAACACAGTTTCTTTGCCACTTGAACGGAGCAGAACGCTTCAGGAAAGCTAAGAACTCTGCTCTCAGTGGAGGTAAGCCGAATGAATCAAAGTAGTATGCCTCTCCTGTCCTCGACACGTAAAACGCCACCCAATGTTGACCTGGTAAATGTTGAGGATCTGTGTTACTCACGAAACAAGTGTTCTTGATACGGTGCTTGGGGATAGTATCACAAGAGAAAACACCTAGGAAATGATGTTTTGTGTGAATGTTATCCTTCAACACTTTGTCTATTTCAAGTGTGTTCATGCACTTTTTCTTGTCTTCAGTTCATATGGTAGTCTGTGATGGGATGTCTATCTCTGGTCAGCTTGATGCCATTGTCGTACACCAAGTAGAGCAGTACCGTTGTGGTCTCCATCAGCACCGCGCCAAAACTGAGCTCCACCCTCAGCTGACCCGCCTTTATAAGGTTCACTCTACACCCGTTGTGCTATCTGTCCGGAGTTAAATCCAGGGGGAACAGCGTGTAACCGTCCAGGAAATCGTTGTAGGAAATGTCGCAGGAGCGTGAGCCCTTGTACATCCCCGTTTCCGTGGGTAGTGCTAGGTACTCCCTCACTGCTTCCCTTTTGGTAAAGTCGGGGATGTAGGCGTTGTTCGGCACCTTCTGATCGTTCACTATCACTTGAAGCGAGTTGACGTTGCAATGTTTCAGTTCGCACGGGTTCTTGGTGTAATTTCCATTGAAGGCATCGTGGTCTAGGAAACAAATCATCATGGACCTGTGTTGGAGTGCGTGTAGGTGTGATCTCTGTTGCCCGCAGGGATATCGTAGGTCGTCACCTCCACTCTGTTCACTGGGTAGTCGAAGGGACCCTGTTCTATCACTGCCTTTTCATGCGTTCCCACCACAGCTATGACCACTCGACACACATAGAGCTTAGCTTTGTGGATCTTGAGTTGTTATGTGGTGGTGCCCGCGCTCATCAGATAGAAACCGGGGGCAGCTTGTTTCAGAGTGAGGTTGATTTCTGTCTCTCCAGCTATGAATTTTGGTTGATGAGCTAGGTCAAAGTGGAGTCTCGACATCAGCGAAAAGTGTCCGTTGGAGTTTCTGGCGAGCCTTGAACCCTGGGTTGTCATTGTTCAAGGCGTCGAAGCGACCAGCCCTGTCTTGGTGCCACTTTGAAACCTCCGATGGAGACTTGGACATCCTTGAAGAGCGAGTGAGCCAAGTTGTTCACCGGAGCCACCACGTCAGTGTCGTCCAGTGCGTCGCCTTACGGTTTCAGCACCTCGCATTGCAGATGAAGGTAATTTTTGTTTAGGTCCATGTACTCTTGGGACTTACTGATGGTGAAATTGATGTTGCTCCCGTCTCCCAAAGAGTTTTTTGTTTCTAGCCCGACAAAGGTCGACTTTGGGATAGTATTTTGAGTGTGCGCTACGGCGTGCAGGTCAAGCTCAGAGAGCGCATTCTAGCTGCTGTTTTCGTGTACGTAAGCCATTGTGTTCCCTCTTCACGTTGGTGGTAGACTGACGCCGGTGACTTCTAGTCCTTTTATTTATAGGCTGCCTCCCTAGCAATCGGAAAATGTCCTCCCGCTGTCTCTTGCAAGAACCGCTTCCTGTTTGAGGAGCTCGCCACCGACGTTTGGCCCCCACTTTATTGGGCATCGTTTTTTTCCCAGAGAGATCACTTTACCTGCCAAACTCTTCAGAGCACCTACTCCTCTGTTTTTCATGCTGTTCTTGAAAGTACCTCCCTCTATCATATCCTTGGCCACACCCATGCCAGCGTGGAACAGAGTTTTCCCCACCGTCTTCAAAAGGAGTGTGGCCGAGCGCATGAGTCCTAAGAGGGTGCCACCGAAACCGTGACCGTTCTGGAAAGATCGTCCACATTGTACACGTTGATTCCGTTACCGAACTAAGCATTGTAGTAATCGCTGTATCCTTGTCCGGTGGTACCCTTCGATGAAAAGTACGGCGCTCGTTTAAGTATCATGTTTGCACCTTTAACATCTCAGATGAAGTGTCACCGTCACCTCTCCTCTCATGAATGGTATGGATTGGCTGGTTCTGTCTCTTAAGTAGATGCCGACCTCGTCCAGCCTTTTGGATTATTGCTGTGGTAGAGGAAGGAACAGAGAGGCATATATATAGGAAACGTTATATTCAACATGGACTTCAAGGGAAAATAATCCAGATGTGGAAAACTGATAGCTTGCATTCCCCCTTTCCGCTGTCCGGTTCTGTGTACTGCGACGCGGCGTAACAGAGGGACGTGCATGTCGCCCACTAGTCTGTCTTGAATGGCGTACACAGAGTACACGTCTCCGAAGGGGTCCATGATGTAGACTCCGGTGGTCGTCGTCATGCCGGGGCACGTTGATGGTGACGCGTCTCATCAGCGAGTTGTACGAGAAGACGGCTTTCGAATTTTTCAAAAAGTTCTGACCTTCTGTCAGGAGCAGGTTCAAGCGCTCGATGAACTGAGAGTTGTTTCCCGTGAAAATGGGTGGCACGGGAAATATGTTCGGCAGCATTCGCACGCACGTTTCTCTCTCCATGTCCTGAACCATGGCGTGTGCCATAGTCCTCATTTTTTGCCTCTTGTTGGACGTCGTCAGGTATTGCTTGTACAGGGCAGAATTTTTCTTGTGTCAACGTGACGTACTTTGACTTCTTCCCAGGTTCCAATATCTGCGTCTCCAACTCTTTTTCTAACAGCTCCAGTGTCATTTCTTCAACAAAGTTCTCCATCCTAGTCAGAGGATTAGTGCTTCTGATGATCTTCTGCAGGTTGATCACTATGTCCACCGTCTTCCAGTCCACCTCGGGATTTTTCTTGAAGGTTTTTCTCTCGTTGAAAACTCTTTTCGCCTCGGCCAGCGAGTTCTTTGTGTGCAGAGGAACGATTATGGTCAAGTCGTCGTCTCGCACGTTGCTCCATTCTGTCGGGAGGATGATTTCGCTGAGAGCCGCTTCGTGGTCCTCTGATAGGAGGAGTGGTGAGTCGAAGTGAGTTCGAAAAGAGGTCAGAGTGTTCTGAGGGAAATAGTCCATAGAACTGTTGCTAGGCAGGGTGATGTTCATAGTATCCTACGATATTTTCTTGACAGGAATCCACTTGTTGCACTTGTCGCCATAACCTAGCCAACGCACGAAAGCATGCAGCACCTTGTCTATCAGGTAAGTCTTGCTGTAACGACTCTTGGAGACCTTCTGTACCTCCTCCGGATAAAAAAGCGCTTTATCTCCTCCCTGGTGTCGTCTTTCAGCTCGAGCCTCTGCTACCCAACATTTTAGCGACGTTGAACACTTCCTCCTTTCAGCTTCCCTCGTAACCTTTGTCGAAGGGTCCTTTATCCCTCAACATTCTCACTCTGTAGCCTGGAACAATGATGTCGGTGTCGGAGCGTCGAGGGTCCGTCTTTTTCCATATTTCCTCAATTTGTTTTTTAGTAGGGAGGTCGTATCTGTAGAAAATAGTTTCGCTATTTTCTGCGCTAACGTCAGCAGGTGACATTTTCAACGTCTTGTGGTGAGTGCGATTGTAAGAAGACACCACCTTGTCCAGTACATCTAGGTAGTGATATGTGCGCTTGTGTGTGAAATAGTGCCACAGCTTCTCCTTCAGACTTCGATTCAAACGCACCACTAGACTAGCTTTGATGTCGTCATTTTCGCTAGTGAAAAACTCTTTGCTCTTGTGGTGATCTTGGAAGGTCTTGAGAAATTCTTTTCCCTTGTCTGTTTAAACTGATCGCGGGTGTCTCTCGGCAGTCATTTCCTCGAACGCCTCGGTGACAGCTGCGCCACCTTTGGATTTGACGGGAGCCACCCACGCGTACCTGGAGAAAACGTTGACGGCCATGACCACGTACCGGAACCAGTCACTGTGAGACGCTAAAGCTTGCATTTCCATCAGATCTAACTGCCACTGTTGATCGATTCCCCCGGTTATCGTCTTGTTCCTTGCAAATTTTCTCCGGATGGGCTTATGTTTAGTGTAGGCGTCCAGAGATCCCAAGGCGTCTCGGATGAAAGCCGAGCTTCGGTCGCGGAAATGGTGTTTCTAGAGTTTGGTGACGCTGGTGAAACTAGAGGGTGCTTTGACGTCGGTGTACCTAGCCACCACTTGTCTCTTTTCTTTTTCCTTCTTGGTCAGCTTCTTAGACCTCACCATCTCAGTGAGTCAGAGTCGGAGTAAACTTGGCGACTGCATGCTTTCTTTTCCTTGCTTTGATTACTCGTCCTGACAGAGGATGGGCGAGGTGTAGCAGGCGATCTCCTGCTGGAAGTCAGAGTTTTGTAAACGTCGTCATCATAGTCGTCGTCCTTGTGATGGGAGGTGGCGGTGCCGACAAGGGGAGTGGCGTCCTCGTAGTAGTCGGCTGCGTCGGCGGCGTCTTCCTCTTCCTTGTTGGAACTCGTTTGTTTCCTCCCTCTGCCGGCAGGTTTTCTGTCCGAAGCTTTGTTAGGACCCCCTGCTTTATAGACTTGGTTTCGGATCAAGGAACTGGTGGGATCTTCCATGCTCAGCATGAGCTTGAACGGCGTGTAACCCTCCTGTCTCGACGCTGTCTTCCTCAACCTGCTGGCGTCGTTCAGTAAGTCCACTATGCTAATTCAACTGGCAGGATCCGTTTTTCGACCCATCATCTTGCTCACCGAACTGTCGTCGTTCCACCTGTCTCTTAAACAGCTTGGTGGTGGTGTTGCGTTTCCTCAGTGGAACTTGTCCAAGCAACACCACAAGGAGGGAAGCTTGGGGGGGTCAGCGGTGCTACGAGCGCTTAAGCGTTCAAAGTCTGTATACAAAAACTACAGGGGGTGGTTAACAGTAGGGGGAAAATATAATCTTGGAACAGAGAAGTCAAAGTGTTTTAATTGGATCACTCACTAGCCAAGGTGTGGGGTGCGCAGCAGCAGCAGCGCGCATGGCGCCAAAAAATGGTGGACATGTGCACACCTCCCGCCTACCGTAGTAGCTCGCGTATAAGGTACGCCCCCAACTTGAGGGAATACTATAAAGTGTATCTGCAAGCTTTATTTTTTGGACATTTCAGTAGTGATTTATAGTAACCCCTACCTATAAGGTACACCCTTAAACTTCAGGGGTTGCACCTAGCCTAATACGCGAGGTACTACGGCGCCTACCTACCTACCTGTCTATGCATCACAGGAAAATACCCCAGGGCGCGTGTCTGCCACTCTATCTGTGACTACAAAGGTTCACGTGCGGTAAGTAGATTAAGTCTAACTAAATCAACAAGTTAATCCCCCTTTTTCCTGCTTCTCTTGTCGCCATGAGACAACACTTTGATCATCTAAGTTAAACCCTCCTGCAGTGAACAGTGGGTGACAAACAGATACCCTACCGAGGAAGAATCACTGTGACTATGTGAATCACAGCCTTTAAGTCTTTTATCTTTTCTCTCTGGGACCGACCACACTTAATGATCTAAGGGATCTGTGCCTACAGCAAACGGCAGGTGAAAATCAAGACAGACAGCTACCCTACCGAGCGAAGGTCTCTGTGAAAATGGGATTAAATCTCTTTTAAGATCGATTTAAAACCACAGTTGAGAGGCTTATCTCGGATGGGTACATAAGGGAGAGTGAAATTTTGTTCCCTCACACTTTCTCTGCCACCTTCATCATGGAAAGACCGACCTTTCTACAGACTACTACACCGTCACCATATTCCCCCACGTATATCGAGATCCTTGCCGATCTGTTCACAGGTGACGCTAACAACAAATTTTATATCAATCCATATGGATGGTTGGACGCTGCTGCTGCTGCTGTTGCTCACACCTAAACCCATAGACATCACAGCTCTGGCTAAAGACGCTGAGGCAGGAAACCTCACCGGAGATGGAGGTAAATATCTTGGATGCTGTACAAAATCGCAGGTTATTACCACCACCACCCCGTCGCCCATGGATATAACTCTTCTGGCTGGAACCTCTAACATCCAAGGTACTACCTCACCTACTTGTATATTGTTAAAG
This sequence comes from Acholoe squamosa, assembly GCA_949317995.1. Classification (NCBI taxonomy): domain Eukaryota; kingdom Metazoa; phylum Annelida; class Polychaeta; order Phyllodocida; family Polynoidae; genus Acholoe; species Acholoe squamosa. The sequence goes on from OX439037.1 coordinate 46,669,483, forward strand.
GAGAATATGTGCACTTGCGACCTGTTTTACACATGGGAAATAATCAATGCAACAGATGTGCTGTTCTTTAAAGCACCGTTGTTAAAACAAAATGTTCATAAAGGACTCATTTCTAATCAGACATTCGATTCATTGAAAGAGTGTTTCAAAGATGTTTTCTGGAGAGGGACCAATGTTTTCGCAGACAGATCGATAGGACTATATCAATTTCACAATCAGAAAACCTGTCCTCTCATCAAAAGGTGGTATATGTTAGAATCTACTAACGCTTCAATATTTCTTCTCGAGACAAACTCAGACTTTTTAACGGGATATGTGTTGTCATAACTCTGAGAGAATATTCAACACCTTCTGTCAAGAGTGTTTAGATTGTGTGCTCTGTAGAGAGCTTCATTTTGAAAATATACAGAACGCTCCACTGAATTGCGTCAGGTACGCACAAACTGAATGGCATACTTGGTATTATACTTCAGGGGATTTCTATTGTAATTTAGATGAATTGTGGACAGGGGGTATGACTCACACCATTCCTTCATTTCGAAAGAATCCACAGTGAGTAATATCCTTAGATTAGCTATAGTCCCGTTCTGATACATACTATACTACTAGTGTGTATGGAGTGGTTGGCTCAAGGTCTCATGGTGAAATTGCTATGTTTTAGGAATTAAGTTCTTCACTGAAAGTATCTAATATTTCTGTACTTTTGCTAATGCTACCATATAGTAATGTCCTTTGTCTGTTCCTATAGTCAATATCAGGTACATGTTTTCATTTTTAATGTTGAAAATATGCAACCAAAGTAAAAAAAAGTTGGTCATGATAAAGAACAAGTCAAACAGGGGTACTTTATTGCATCATTATCTCACAATTCTGGCCTCTACAGTGCCATTCTGGTCATAACCCCGTTCCGTTATCAGGGTATAACCGCACTCTGAGACCTTTTCTTCATCTTCAAGAAGGTGCTAGTTTCAACCTGGACATGTTAATGTTGTTGTTGTTGTTGGATAATTTTATTTGGCAAAGACATTCATATAAATATGCTTTTCAAAGTCGCCAAAGAGATTGCTATCGGTACACAAAAAAACAAAACAATATCACCAGACTTGTTAGTGGCTAAGAGAACATACTTGCGCTATAGTTAATCTAGTTGTTTGACATTAAAGTGATCATCACACAACAGGGTCAGTGAATGGAGGATAACTAATAATTACATCCGGTTAAACTCATATCAAATATTACAATATAAGCGCACATTAATTGGTCTGAGAGATCTTCAATCATAGATCAGTGAATTGGCGAAGCATACAAAGTCAACTACGCCATAGTTTTCCAGTTAAAACCGTTCAGGGCTCAACAGGGAATCGATCCCCGGCCGCTGTGACAAGAGACAAGCTCGCTGTCCACCATACCAAGCCGACCGGTGGTAGAAACCAATACGCATGGAGGATATGAAAAAGTTGTCCGACATACCTGATGTTTACAGACCTCGTTAGCATAGAATCCAATGGAGCCTGTTGGAGTTATTAACAGAGAAACATCCTAGATGAACATGCCATGCCTAATTTCTCCATTTTGTTCCACCCGCCATTGCGGCTTGCTGACCTCCTTGCTTCATCAACAAGACACAATGGCCATGTACCAGGCCGTGTGCATTGGATCGCTATGGAAAATCAATGGATTCTTATTTTTTTTTATAAGAAAATGGATACAAAATGTATGCAAACACCAACTAGAGATCGTATATTTGGTGGTGCTAGAAGTACAGGACTTGACATGCTTGGATTCTACACTGTAAAAACAGTGTTTAGGAATTGAACACCAGTGTTTAAGACTTAAAAACTTGTTTAAACACTTATTTGTCCCACTTTTCTAAACGCTTCTTTAGTGCTAAACGCATGTTTAACTACAAAGTGTTTAACCAAGTGTTTAAATGCTAAACACTTAAACACTTCAGTGTTTAGATGTTTGAGTACAAGTAAGCGAAAGCTAAACACCTAAACACTTGAAGTGTTTAGGTGTTTAAATGCGGGTGTTGAGAAAATTTGGTGTGTATCTTTAAACACCTTTTTTGCAGTGTACCCGAAAAGTCGTTGGAAAGATGAGGGTATGACAAGTGGAGTAAAAACAATGGCTATGGTGGCTTGGCAAACCATGCGGATCGTATGCACTTACACAATGTCTTCTCCTGGATTAATTCTGGGGTTATAAGGTAAGAAATGAATATATAATGGATGAATAAGTGCGATAAACGCGTTAATGCATTGATATTCGAGGACCCGGTGAGGTTAGCTTGAAATATTCCCCCTCCTGCTCCGCGGTCGGGCGAATATTTCAAGCAAACCTCACCTCGTCCTCGAATATCAATACATTAATAGCTTACTATACTGCTGTACAGTGTTGTATATGGGTAGCCAAGTCGAAGTGTGGTTGTTAACGATGTATATATATATATATATATATATATATATATATATATATATATATATATATGGACATAGATCTAGTTCGGATAATAACAAGTAACCCAGTTATTATAACTTTGCATTTTATTTCTTACTTATTTCATAGTATATTTCTACAAACCTTTCGCACACAACTCTAAGCATGTCTAATTACACAATACAATGCTAATATCAAAATCCTAGAATGCGTCACATCTAACTGGAGTTGGAGATCTATCCAATATGTTATCGATTTCATCCATAATTAGACCTATGTAACATGTGTCCTCAATAAGGTTTGTTGGGTCTCACACAGACCTTCTTGGTGTCGTCAAATTCGGTGTTTTCTGGGCAATCCAGGTTTAACGGCTTACAGCAGGTGCAGGCCTTACCATTGACGTAGTCTACCCCACACTGGATGAATTTGTGTGGGTCGTCGTGGTTCTTAAAGAGACCGGAGGGATTCTTATGGCAGGCATAGTCACCACACGGGTCTGAAAGGTAAGGTTCGGACAGTTACATTTCCACCTCTATATCTCTGATTACATATATCTTTGTTCGAATTACAGTTGACATTATGTGGAGTGCTGACTAGATTCTCTATATTGAATTGTATAGTTATGAGGAGGGGGCAGTCAAGAAATATTTGATACCAACAGGAACATAAGCAAAATGCACTGTAAGAACAGGAATTGAGCATAACATGGCTAGTCACATAAAACAATACGCATAACAAGGTAATATACAGGTAAACCCTTTAAAACTTACTGTACGGTGGTGTCTGAATGAAGCCTCCATGATGGTCTACTTCATTATCCTCCTCTCCATAGCCGCCCTGTTCATACCTGTTCTGTCCATATCCCTCCTGTCCATATCCCTCCTGGCCATATCCCTCTTGTCCATACCCTTCCTGGTCATACTCTTTCTGTCCATATCCCTTCTGGCCATAACTGACCCACCCTTGTCCATGCTGACTGTAGCCGTCCTGCTGATAACGGTCCTGTCTGTAGATAGGGTCAGCTGGATGCCCCCAGGGCACCAGGCTTAGGGCCACCAGGTGAGCTCCATACTGCTGATGCTGGTGTCCAGCTCCATACTGCTGATGCTGGTGTCCATAGTGATTGTGGCCATAATGAGCATCCTGATACAGCCCATGCTCATCAGATGGGCTGTCGTAGACTTGTAGTGCAGGCTCTGTGGTCTCAGGGACATAGGTAGGAGGCACAGGAGGGCTGCCACAGACATCTTCACTCTCACCTGGCAGCAAAATAGAGAACATGGTTTTACATACCGTGTTATATATCTTGTATCAATGTAGGCCTATATATATCCTAGTGCTTAAAACCGGAGCTTCCCTTTCTAAATACATTAAGGCCTTAAGGGACCAACTGAATTATTGATGCTTCGCCAGACAGAGTCATGGTTAATTAAGAATGGAGGCCAAGCATAAACAAATATCGAAGACCCTGAAGAGCCCTAGAGTTAGGCCTGATTCTAGATGTTAATTTCATTTGGTAGGATATATATCTTATGTATGTACTCACCAAGTTGTGGGTGATTGCATTCATGGCCATCACAGAACCACCAGAGAGCCTTACCAGGACCCTGGTACTTACAGTTGACATCAGCGTTCACGTCCCATGGAAGGTTGGCATCGTCAGCACAACCACGGTACACAACTGTGGTAAAATAAGGATAAATTTCTTTTTGATTATGTATGTATACTCCATATGCTTCCAGCCTATTACTGATAAAATTAAATTTAACATGCAACAGAAGGTCTAGTGTGGCAAAAGGTCACAATCTCACAAAGTTTCAGAGCACTCTCTTGGATGGAGTCGTAAAACTCTGTAGTTTTAGTGATAAAGTCCCATACAGTACTACTTACGCCCATTGTCTTCCTTTCTAATGTAACAGCGGCCTGACCTACAGGGTGTTTTGGAGATATATCCGTCATCATCCAGCTTGGCCAGGCCACACTTTACGTACCCAACTTCAGCTGCTCCATACTGCCATTTGCTGGAACTCTTAATGTAGCCAGAGGGTGCATAGTTACAGTCATAGCAGTCTGTAACGGAAACCAACATTGATTTGTTATAGTAAACAGAAGACTATATGCTTCTCTTTGAACATTTAGAATCGGAAGTAACGGTTGCTGAAATATTTTGTTTTGCTGAAATATTTTGTTTTTATTAGGATCAAATAAGCTGGCCTTTGATCTGACTTTGGTCAAAGATATTAAGTTTGCAATTAATACACCATGTTGCCCCTTTAATCATATCTCTTTTTCTCCCTGTTATTATGTCTATATCTACTTTCTAGCTGCAATGATACAGCCTGGAAGGTAATAGTCTTGTCTAGATACATTTGGCAAGAACTCGTTTGACATGGGACTGCTCCTCAAGTTCATCTGTAGCTATTTTGCAAGAGCAGTCTTTTATCCAATAAGCTGATTAAAATTAACCTAAAAGCATAAAACTGTAAGAAATAATAGCATTCGGCCCTTCCGCACATCTTCAAGCTTGAATTGCTGTTCATGTGAGTGGGGAGGGCTAAGTAAAAGGTCATGAAAACCAGTTTAATCCCGAATTTTCCTCTCGTTACCAGCCAACCAAAAGGTTTCCTGTAGAGGAAACCTTAAAAATAGTTCTCAACTGTCACATAAAGCAGATTTCAGTCAAATTTGCAATCAGGCGATTCACGCCGTTGTTGATACGTAGTGTATATATTTGCACTTGTGAGCACGGCCTCTACTATATAAAATAGACAAGCCACATCGAAATGATTGAGGATAACAGTTTTGACATCCATCGTGATTATTGTAAACTTGATGTCTCAGTGTTAAAGCATGGAATAGTTTGAAGGGCTAGAATTATAGCCCTAGAATGAAATTCGAAACCTCTATAATTCCCAGCAATAGTCTAAGTTCCCCCGGTGGGGGGGGGGGGGGTAGACGTACACAGTGAAGAATTCTGGTAGGGTAAGGCCCAAATAATACATTGGTTGTCCTACCTGCGGTGTATTGTCCTGCATCCTCATCCACACCATGGTAGTCACCAGTAGCCGTGGCGGTCAGTGCTATAATAGCCAGCAGTGTACAGGTAAGGGGCCTCATCATCCTCATCAGTGGCAGTACAAGGTGTGCTGACAACTACTGCCCCTCCTCTCACCTGGCCTGTTTTCTACTTTACCTGCAGACTGTAATGGTGGACAGGGTAACATCTGGTTCTGGATCCTGATCCAAGTTGGATCACCATTACCAAACAACATGTCACTGGTCTGTGCCATGATCCGAACACCAGAAGGGCTAGAGGGTGCCAATGTATGGTTAGTATTATGTGGGTGGGCAGGGTGTGGTCATTTTATATTACATATATGTCATTTTATCAACAGGTTTGAATGTCATAAAAAGAGAGAGAGAGAGAGAGAGAGAGAGAGAGAGAGAGAGAGAGAGAGAGAGAGAGAGAGAGAGAGAGAGAGAGAGAGAGAGAAAAGAGCGGTCACCTTGCAGGTTCACTAACTGTTATACCTTGAAAGCACGGTGTTATATTGGTGCCATGATGGATGAATGTACACCACTGGGGGTATTTCTGAAGATACTACGACTGCACTTTCCAAATCGTGCCAACATTCTCATGGGAATAGCATTAATATTTTAAGTCGTAGGGTTGTTTGTGACTGTAGTACATCGAGAAATGACCTCTTGCTATGCATCCATGCACGATGCTAACCCCTTTGGTGTACATGTATCACAATCAAACAGATCCGCAGAAAGTCGTGGGTCGGGACATCACAATGACCGATGAATATAAAACCTAGAGACATGTCTTCCTTAAATGAGTAAGGCATTCTGAAAATCATTTCCTTCATCACATGATAAAGGAAATGTCAAAAATATATATTACAAAGAAAAGGGAGAGTATTCAATTGCATCTGATTCATGTGATTGACTCATGACCGTTAAGTTCATATATTCTTGAGGTGGAAAGTCAGCCAGCCCATCCATTTAAGTACCAACGCCAGAGACGAACACCATAAAGCAAGCATCAATGGGCATAATTTTCTAATTTTCACAGCGGCTATTCTTCTGAATAGAACATGATCATTATGTTGATGATGGTAAGTGATTTTCCTTAACCGAACCAACTACAAAGTGTGTAATTTCAATTGACATTCCTCAAACCTCATTAAGCCATTTCAGAGCCAGAGGTACCAGATGTGTTCTGAAAACCAAGGGAAGGGTTTGGTTGAGGTGCCTGCCAGACCCGCCCTATGCAACTATGTACAGTGGACAATGAAATGCCATGTTAAACCTTTGTGACCAGCATAGTGCCATAGTGGCAAGAATTTAGGAGGAACGTTGCTTGTGCCGTCTTTTTAGGAGTTTATTAACCCTCTCGTGCTCACAGGATACATGTGCATGCTAGGGCAAATCTTGTTAACGTGGGCATACTGCATAAAAGCCTAATAATGCACCTTCACTTAGAGCGCGAAGGTAAGAATAGACTGACCAATACTAGCTAGGGCCTTGGCCCAGGGATCTATTTTGACAGGTTGAGCAGGCAGTGGAAATAGACACACTGTATGTGGGGTAGACTGACTCACACCTAATGTGTGAAAAATACATTTGTACAGCCCAGCGACATCTGTGGTGATGTATATACATGTATAGGGGTATTTGTTTGTCGTTTTCCCCCTTTTTTCATGTATTCATTCTCTTTTTTTCACTAATGTGGTATCAAGCACACGTACTTCACCTGATCCTTCTCCTCAAATTAAAAAAAGGGACAACTTAATTTCAGTGTTAATTTGATTTCCATTCCAATCCACCCCTTAGAGATCGCCAGGCAGCAAAACTCATAGTAAATCACATCACTTTCGCATCTTGTGCTGATCCTCACATTCGAATTTTGTGGGGGAAAAAACATGGCGCATGAGAAATATAATTAAATAAACATAGCGAATGAGAGAAGTTAAATCCTTGTTGTCTGGTAATTTCTTGAGGTAGGGTCCATTGGTAATGTAGCAGGCCAAGAAATGGGTATTTGTTTGTCATTGGAAGCCACTCCCGCCGACTCATGGATGTAATTTCAACATAGGTGCAACCATGCAAATATAACATGATGTACAGATCATTACATTAAAGATATTATTGAAATGGGAATACTGACCAAAAAACATAGTTAGATAGGATACCTCAATGAGAGATATCTCAAGACATAAGAATTTTATGTCTATTAGATATGAGTATTGCATCCTTCATTGTCATTCTGCACAGGATATACATATGATACCTGTTTAGTGAAAGGTATTTACAGGTATTCTATATCCATAGAGAGGGCACTATGCATTTATCCTAGTCCAGAGGCTGGGGTGTGATGTCTACTTGAAGTCACTATTGGTTCTTATATATATTTTCTTAAGGCCTAAAAGAGGTGTCTATCATGTGCATTGTTTGTTTAGTCATTATTTCTCCTTTGAATGTCAGAGAAACAGCAGATTACATATTGAAGAAGACCTTTCTTTCAGTTTATTCCAATCACTGCAGGCAGTTGGTTCACTTTGATCCAACCTTTTATGTGGAATGTGGGAATGCAGATCAGAAAGTCAGTAAAGTGCTAGATGAGTCCCTTGTGTCTGATACCAGGACTATCTAGGGGATATTCTTACAAGAATAAAACAGCATTAAATTCACATCATAATGACATTAGAGCTGACTGCCATGTTGCTCTCCCAGTGCTGGAGCGGTGAATGACTAAGTATTGACCTATAAACAATAGGTGATGCTAAGCACTGGCGCACTCTGATATCAATTCTGAAATCAATAATATGGATTCTACACATAAATATATCATGTAATATTTACTATGCTTGATTTATTCAATAAACATGTATTTGTAGTATTGCTGGTAACACATAATTTGTTTTCAAGAGCAAAGAGACAAGAAATAGATGTAATTCTGTAATGTCCCAAGTTTAACCAGATTAAGATGTAGTATAGACATTCTCATGTGTCACTATATGACATTGCAGAATAACTACTACAAGATGTTTTATTGATGTCAATTGGCACATATTTTTTTCAACAGCTCTAATATCATAGCATATTAATGACAGCATATGGTATGAATGGTATATTAATGACAGCATATGGTATGAATGATATTCCTACCATAAGGGTCTGTAGACCCTTATGGTAGGAATTCAGTGTATCGTAGGATATCTTAATGAGTGGCCGTAGGCTGAATGATACACTGAATGAGGTGCCCGTTAGCCCATTCCTTACTGTCTTTATTACACGATTAATCAATAAAAAATCAATAAATAATCAATAGAATATCAATAAAAACAAGTTGAAAACAAAAATCCTTCCCCAGAACTCGAAGCCTGCCATAGTGTGTGTACACGATCAGTACACACACCTCGTGGCCCAGCAGCAGTCATCACAGACAGGTAAAGCGAAAAAAAAGATGCGCCTAGACCGGGACTCGTTCCGCCTACCTCTAGCAGCCGAGCGCAATGTGCTAACCACCAGACCACCGCGTCTCGCCCCTTGGTGCCCGTCTCAGCTTGGCTTGCTTTGAATGCGTCCCGCGTCTCGCGGTTATGGCAGCGGACGCACGGCGAAAAAAAGATGCACCCGTCTTGGCTTGGCTTGCTTTGAACGCGTCCTGCAGTCGTCGCAGACAGCTAACCACTAGACCACTGGGTCTCACATGATATTCTAACCTTATTCTAACCAATAGACCATCGATACACACACCTCGGCGCCGGGCTTTGTATAATATCAAGACCTGGTTCTAGCCAGCCATTTCTCGTCAGTTCCTGTGGCACAATGCATGGGGAGTTGGACTAGGGATGAGGAGACTGCAGTTTCGACCCCTACCCTGGCCATGCAAATTTCCTGGGTTTTAACATATGACATGTTAGGACATGTGACATGTGACATAGGACATGTAAGGAGTGCCGATATCCTGGATATCAGCACTCCTAGGAGTGCCGTTATCCAGGCCGTTATCCAAGACCTGCAATATCGACAGGTATCAGAATGGGAATATCCAGAAAAAGCACCCAAAATCACAGAGGTCGTGTAATAACAGGCTATAAGAGATGCCTTTTCTGTATGCAGGTTCACTTGGCCAAACCTGTTTCAGGAGGCGTCAGATACAAATATTTCTTTGATCAAATGATCGATTGAAAGCTTTTATAAACATACCTTTGTATCTCTACTATTTTCAGTGCTCACAAAGTATCTGGGAGACTGGGTGTTGCATATTTCCAACATTCCATAATACAGCATTTCTATGCCAAGATTGAGAAAAATACTACTTTTGATAGAAACAGAGCTCTGTTTCCTACCAAAGGAAGTTAGGCCCAGGTCCATTAACGCCCATTTCGAGCCCATCATGGGACCAACTATAGACCTTTGATACACATATATACTGTATTCTTGAATATAGAAATTGTATACTTCAGTATGTCTTTGCTGTTATTGTCAAGTAAAAATTGAAAGTACAGCTGCAGTACCACCCAGTGCAGTGCTAGTGTGTACACTGAATGACCACAGTTTGTATGGGAAATTCTTTACAGAAAATGCCAGAATTTCCCTCACATTTCTCTCAATATTTCAAAAACTATAGAAGATAACAACATGGGGTTTGCTGCATTCTCTTCCAGAGACTTTAAACCTTACTTTTGGTGGGTTTAGTATGATGTACCGCATTCCAATTAAGGGGTAAACACCCTACTAGCCTAGATTATAATCCAGTACCAGAAGGTATCAGTGTTTCCGAAGGGGCTTCATCACATAGCTTTTACATACCAAATCTGACGAGATGACTTGAAGGGAAGAATGTATGGAGGTTAATTCCAGTAGTACTCGTGTACAATCCATGATATTAAGGCCAAATATAATGAAAAATGACTCGTAATCTTTCCAAGCGAGCGACCAGCTGCGCAGCTCCACCATAGTGTCAACCTCCCCTGCCGGGGCTGCTGCGCCGCACTCCCGCAGTCTGGTGTATAGACAAAGTATTACCCTTCTTCACGGACGGCGAACCCTGACCGATTGTATTATGGCCATTTTGAGGGAATATAGCCTTTAATTCATCTATTGAAACATGGAAGCAGTAAAAAAAGAGGGTCTATTCTTTGTTGTATTAACCTATGGAGGACACAAATAGATGGTGTAAATCGAATGTTTTTCTCGGTGGACCGCACGGCACGTTGGCAAACACAAAATCCAACATGGCTGAAGGTCTCCCTGCTTGTCTGCTTCAACTTGCATCAGAATTCATTGATTTTGTTAAGCATCAATAGTTGATGCGAGTATTGATCACTAGAGGGAGGCCTAGTCCCCACACCTGTACAGGTAGACTCCCAGGTGTGCTGACCTAGTTAGTGCTTCCCCTGCACGCTGCAGGCCTGCTGCTAGCTCCATATTGCTCACACCTAAACATATAGGTTAGTTAGGTGTCTCATTGATTACACATTTAGGGAATGAACACTTTTATTCTAACTACATAAACGTTTACGCTAAACATGTTTAGATGTTTAGAGTTGAAACAGTTGAATAATAGGTGTTTAGATTTAAACATCAATATGTTTAGATGGTTGGATGTTCAATCCACACCAGGTAGCAGCATTACCTTTGAATGGACTATCTGCACACAGTTATAATCAGTTGTTGTGACAAATGTCCCCAAATCCCTTGTTTATCATGGTTTCATTTGATAGAATGTCATGTGAATAGAAAGGGCAATAGAAAATTGACTAGATTCACCTTATACCACCATCATTAGCATAAAATAATCAATAAGCTCCATGACTGACACCTATTTGATGTTATTCTGGAATGGATAAGGCAATTTCCTTCCTGCCAAGCTGTTGTACTTTCTCAAGTCTCTCATTCTGATGCAGTGTGTAATACATGTACACATATATAGCTGTGGCTGACATCTTTGGAGACTTTGACAAGTAAATACCTGCTGATGTCCCCCCCAGTAAATGAGAAAACAAACAAAATATATCTCTTTTTTTTAATGCATACATGTCTGTAAACCTTAACTCTCCATCAAATCATTTAAACATCTAAACACAAAAATTCATAAACACCTAAACACAAAAATTCATAGATATCTAAACACTAAGTTTTAACCTAAACACCTATATTTCTAAACACTTGAGCTAAGCACATTGTTTGGCTAAACATGTTTAGGAAATCAATGTGATTACAAAAACGTTGCAAGAATATGTTTAGAATTGTGTTTAGGATCTAAACACCATTTTTGCAGTGTAGAGATCTATGGGGGGCACCATGGCATAAAGACCATATGTAAGCTTTATTGATCCACTCGTGGATTTCATCCACTGGATACGTCTCGTGGATTGTATCCGTGGATGAAATCCACTCGTGGATCAATAAAGCTTATATATCCTCTAAATAATAACCACTTTAAACCACAGGCTGTATACAATATATAAGAGGTGTGAAATCCATTGTTCTTCGTGCCCACTGTGGTTTAAGGCCTTTATAACTGGCTACGTCGGTGGCGATCCATGTATAAAGCAGACTCACAAATGAAACAGACATGACATGGAAGACTTTATTGAAATAATATACAGTTTTATGTAACAGAACAAAATGTGACCACAGATGGAAATACCTTTTTATACACAATGTCAGACGGATTCCAAGCAGACTGACTATATAAGATAGCCTATACGAAACTAAGGGACGGTGGCAAACGCAGACAACAAAATTATATTGCGTTTTATAAAGAACATGTGAAATTGTAGAAGCGGCAGTGAAATGTACTAAACGATTAACATGAAATAAAATGACATGCTGGAATAAACAGAACAATACAGCAAACTACGTAAATATGCCAGAGGATGACACCTTATCTAAATTTCAATAATAATATAGCAAATTAGTATATCAATGTAGAATAGTAAGTCGAGAAAGTGTAGTATATGGGAGAATTCGTGTATAGAACATAATGACACAATGCTAGGAATATGGACACATTGTGTAATGAAATCAAGGAAGACATTGGATTTAGGTATCAAAGATAATTCTTAAAAAAGGATACTCATCGTATTTGCTATTTGAGAAGGTCTCTACCTATTTTTAGTCAGCATAGAGGTCTAGAGTCTTGTAATCTCTATCCTCTACAATACTGCTGCCGCCTTGGTTGCACACTTTCTGTACATCATCAAATGTGGTGCCGTCAGGACAGATGTGGTAAAACGGCACGCAGCACTCACAGGCCTGCCCTAGCAGGTTTCCGGGTCCGCACTGAATGAAACGATCTGCTCTCATTGGGTCCTTGTAGAGAGGAGTTCCAGGGCTCTTAATTTTAGAGCAATCCCTACCGCATGGATCTGAAAGCAATGAAAAAAAATCAACGTTATTGATTAGTGTCACAAGGTGATAGCTTGACAATATTTGCACACGTGTTACTGATATTTAGAGACTATATTGATTCTTTTCTAACCCACTTATATAATGGACCCCAAAGTCGTTCGGACAAGGCGTGGTTCATGGAAACACAGAATTCTGCATTGGATAATGCTACATAAATGTTTAAGGTCTAAAAGTCTGATTACAAGCACTGATATGCTAGAGGCAGTCTTTAAGGGACATAGAAACAAACATAGCAGGAGGTAATTTCTCAAGACACTGTGAACCCATTTGTTCAAGTCGTATTCAACCTTAGCAAACACCTTGGCATGTGTGGAGTACGTGAGTAGTTACCCGAGAAATAGCCCCCTGTATCCATGATTCAATTAAATTAAAGACATATATGCTATCAAAAGGCTTACTATATTCCATTTCATCGGTGCTCTGGACATGTCCTCGTGCAATACCAGTATTGTGGTGGCTACCCTGGTGTAGGTTGAGGTTGTCGTAGTAGTGGTAGAAGGTTTTCTTACTCAGAGACTTGGCCGTCACTCCTCTATCACCCTCATGTCCGTGTCCAGCAGCATCCCTCTCTGCATGCTTATCTAGAAGCACCTGCAGGGCGTCCGTATCCTGTACAGTGGTCCCTGAGATGTAGTGCACCTGTCCTTGTGGATGTGGATCAGGGTGATCGGCGCCCAATGGTTCAGGAATGACATTGGTGTGCAGTGGTTTGTAGCTCTTGTAGTCCAAAGGATTCACCGTCTTAGCAATATTGGTGGGACGGCCTTCATATGCCTTTGCTGGTTCCTTACTTGTGTCATGTTCATGGGGCTTGGACACTGGCTTCCTGGCCTTCTGACCACCAGCCCAGGACATGGGCAGCCTTGGCCTACTCTTGCTGGTTATCCTAGAGTAATAGATGTTTGACCTGATTGGGGCATAATCACGCTGTCTACCACCAGAGGGGAACGTCTGATAAGACACCTGCTGGACTGCATTGTTCTTTGTGTTCTTGACATCATCGTCTTGGGCGTAGGTTATTCCTTTTGTGGACTTTCCCGTCATCACTCTGCTGTAGAGGTACTGCCTATATGCCTGTTGGGGGTTCATACGCTGAAAAGCCCCAGTGTGCCACCACCACATCCAGAAGGGCTCTCTGTTATGATTGGTGTGGAAGCCATATCTTCCTCTTCTAAATCCACCCCTTCTATTTCCAGATTTCACGCTGTATCCTGCATTGTTTTGTTTCCCAGTCCTAGGCAGCAATCCCCCATGGTCGATGATCCTGAGGTGGCCCTTCCCGTGTTCCTTACCGCTGTAACCATATTCTAGTGCAGCTGATTTAGCTCTAGGAGTACCAGCGTGGCTATGGGGGAAGATAGGGAGCTTTGTCGCTTTTGTAGTCGTCTCATGGTTGTAAGATTCCTCCTCGTGATTTTGTGGAATAGTATATTCTTGAACGTAACCCTGGGATGATTTGACTGTCTTTCCTTGAATCTTTCCATGTCCACGGAAAGCCCCCTGGTGGCTCCTCCAAACTGAATCTCTGGCCCGACCACTAAGAATGAAAGCACGTGGGGGTATGGCAGGAGGTATGTTACCTGCCTCATCCTTTATATCCCGCTGTACCTGCACTACCTGGTGTTGCTGTGGTGGTGGCCTGTGAGGGTGAGCAGTTGGGTGTGCATGTGGAGCAGGGCGGGGAGCAGCTTCAAGATCCAACGTATGTAGGTGTGCTGTAGTTCCATGGTCCTTATGTACGTGTGGAGCAGCTTTGTGGTCCAGTGTGTGTGGGTGTGGGACAGTCTTATGGTCTGGTGTATGTAGATGTGTGACAGTGCTTTGGTCTAGTGTATGTAGGTGTTTGTGAGCCCCCGCTTGGTCGTACAAGGATGGGTGATGCTTGAGATGCCCCACATCCCCATATACCTGATACCCATTTGTGTCATGATGAACCACAGCAGGTACCTGGTGCTCAGTGTAGCTCCCGGAATCCTGCTTGATCTGTGAGTTGACATGGTGGAAATGGGGTCTGGGTGGTTTGGGGTCGTTCTGATACACTGCCTGAGGTTGTAAGGGCATTGTCTCCTCCACATCCTTGAAGTTATCATAGAAGCCTATACCATGCACTGTTTCCTCTTCTATAACATACTCAGAAGGCTCATGTTCCTCCACTGCGTTTCCTGCCGTGTGGCTTGGTTCCTGATAGAATACTGGATTAGGGTATACTGAGGTTGGTGTTGGATCTACCTCATGTTCATAATCATAATAGCCGCCCTCTGGGTCAGGGTGGTCTGCTGAGAACTGAGCCAATGCCAGTGCCTCGTCCTCCTCCTCTACCTGTAGGGAGGGCTCCTCGTCCAGCACCTTGTCGCCACATCGTGCTGAGTCATGCAGGAAGCCATCATTACAAAGATGTCCGTCACAGAACCACCAGATGGCATCCCCCTGCCCCTGTTGGCTACAGTTCAGGTTGGTGTCCACTCCCCATGGGAGGTTCCACTGGTCGGCACACCCCCGGTATATCTCTATAAGGACAACAAATAAAGTCTATTGGTTTGATTAAATCACTACGATTAACGGTATTTCATACCACGTGTATAGCCTAGTCTAGATCTCCTCATATGTTTTCAAACGAAAAATTCATAGCGGAAGTGTCTACATCGTTTTCGGCAGAAGTCTACCCCCATATATATATATATATATATATATATATATATATATATATATATATATATATATATATATATATATATATATATGCACCTTTATCTACATTGCCAATT
Source organism: Acholoe squamosa (assembly GCA_949317995.1). NCBI lineage: Eukaryota > Metazoa > Annelida > Polychaeta > Phyllodocida > Polynoidae > Acholoe > Acholoe squamosa. Next base: position 46,685,118 of record OX439037.1, read on the forward strand.
AACTATAATAGGTTACTTTCAACGTATTCCTAAATAAAATGCAAGTTGTACTCTGCATTAACCAACCCGTAGTATTCAACTCTCACGGACAGCTCTCTAAGTGGCAATATGAATTAGACATTATATAAATTTATGACGTACGTCCATTGGGGTCCTTCCGTATGAAGCATCTCTCTGACTGACATCTCCACTTGTTAACGTAGACCGGATCGCCCTCATGCTCTAACGCACACCTAATGGACGGTGAATTAACGATACATTAGTGTCGAGTTATGAATATGCATACTGATGTAGATGACCATGTACGTCTTTTATACACATGTTTCATATGGGTTACCCTAGTTGCTGATATAAGTACCCCCGCGCTTATAGTTTTAATGCCAGTTTATCCTCGGTGCTTATTCCTGTAAACAGAAGGGACACTTGTTTCAGAAACGGTCTTTACTATACTTAATGTAATTACCAACTATGTATGACGCGATACTTTCACTACACCATGTCTTATCAAATTTGAATTAGCGACAGCAAAAAAAAATCTTGAAGATTATTTCATGTAAATATCACAGTCCCATGAAAGGAATTGCGATTCTTACATCTCTTGATCCCTACCCTTGCGACATCAAGTGAGTTTAATCCCTTTATTATCAAATGGACATGAAATACATACATGAGAAGCATTCCCAAGAATAGATTAACATAGATCTACCCCGGCCTCGGGGAACTGTCTTCCCCTCGGGCTTCGCCCTCGTGGTTCCCTGGCCACCTTTTTATGTCTGTAAGTATAAGTATAAATATAACGGCAGTTGGTAATACCTATGGAAGCCGCTGTAGTTATTGACGACATATGGACCTCTTGGCTCCTTGTGGATGTCATGAGCCGCGTATTGACAGTCGTAGCAGCTGGCACCTACAATGACGAACCATAGACAGGTATACATAATGATACCAACGATTCCTTGGTTCCTCTAGAAGCACGCCCATTGAAAATCATGGGGGGGGGGGGTAATTTATCCCACGCCTGTACTATACTGAACTGAAGCTCACACAGTCTTCAATTTTTATTAAGACTGTGTACGGCAATTGTTATGTGACCAACGACTAACGCATAAGGACTGACGTGATGTGCCTCAAGGAATCAGTTATCTTTATTGGTTTCATGATATATATGCCAATGTATACCTTGTAAATAACGTGATGCGCATCATTGCTGCATCATGATGACAACAAGGTCGTGCATTAATTGATCCCAAAAATAGTTTGCATGATGCATGAATGAAACAGTGGCGAGTCACTCACTAGCATCGGATTAATGGACTGTGAGGACGGAAGGGACTCAAAAGAGTATATATATATATATATATATATATATATATATATATATATATATATATATATATATATATATATATATATATATATGCCAGTTGAGAGTTGCAGGTGGTGAGCCTTGGAGATATGTGACCAATAATGCCGAGGTTAACATGATACTTAAGTGGTATTATACACTAAACATGTCACAGCTGGCATGGCCAATGCCTCAGCATCATTTATCCTGCCCTTCGATATACATTGTATCATGTATACGTACTTATAGAATGGGAAACCAGCGCTGTCCATTTCAATCTGTTTCAATGTGAACCGATGTTATTATAACTTTGTACATATATGAAGGGGAAATATTTGTTCCTGTGATGACCTTTTCAAAGGAGGTACATGGGATTACATTGAAGCTAATAGCAGCCCTTTCATTGAGAATGTACCTCGGTAATCGAATTACAAATTACTTGACCGTGCAACTTTGATGATTTTAAACAACCCGTAATTAGATATCCAATGCCCAAAACTTACATTTCTTCCCATCGGAATAGTTAGTTAAGCATTACATATCCTACTAGGAAATATCGGTAAAACGATGCTCAATAAGGCAAGCATTCAGTATGACCCACCAACAAAACTCAATTACCGAATCAATAAAACAAGACTTCCATATCATGATCATATCATTTGGATGTTTGATACCTGTCACCTACCTGCATTATGAGAATCCACTGCACTGTATGCACATATTGACTGCAGTTTGCATGATATGAGCAAAAGCACCAAAGCAGACGACAATTGCCCCGAGCTCATGTTAGTTCTTGATGTTCACTACAGTAATCCAACTTCTGTGTGCCACCCGCTGCGTTCATGATCCACAACAGGCCTCCTTTCTAAGTTGCCCTCTCTGATTGTCAACTTTTATTGTTTTCCAACTCTCACGCTAACTAGTCGCACAAGGTTTTTTTTAAACAGCCCAGTGGGCGGAGGGACGCCAGGCCCTCCTCCATCCGGACTTTGAAGAATGCCACCACACGGCGACAGGTGGCACCAGTGTCGTCAACAAGCACCAGGTGGTGGGACTTCGCCGATTTTAGCTGGCTCAATGTCCTTGCCAGACAATGACGTACTTAAATAGCGCGCAGGTGACACAGACAGGTGACTAGGGGTCCTTGCGTGTGTTGTGGACATGCAAATGGGCCCTGGGATAAAAAAAGAAATCGGAGAAAGTCCAACCCCATTTATGCTGCCCTCCCAAACTGGGTAGGCCCTAGGTGAGCACATATACAGGTTTATACCACGATTTCGGGACTTCCGGTGGGTTTATATGCAGTTTAGCCATGCATTATTCTGCATATACCACACATGTGCATTTTTGATGTTTTTGGTATATACTTTTTCGAGGTCAAGTTGGACTTAGAATATTTTGGGAAATGTTTGGCGGACATACAAAGTCAGTCTAGCCATTTTCCATTGTGAAAAATCGTCCAAAATCGTAGGAGGATTGAACCTCGGCCGCAGTGGAGGTAGGCGAAGGCCTTAGCCATAGCGCCACACTGAACGGTGATGAAAATCAATGCCAAAGTAAATAAGTTCTAACCTGAGGTCCTAGTGATATGTTTCCAGTCAGTTTTCGTCTTGATTCCAAGCTTGTCATGTTATAATATTAAAATCCCAAGAAGTATTCGATCCATAGACGAGGAATGCGTGCTAATTTTCTCCATTTTCTTCGATATAAATAAGAATCCATTGATTTTTCCATCGTACGCGAGTCGCGGCCCGTGGCCGCTCTGCGCGAAGCCATTGTTTTTGTTCCTTGCCGGGAGAGGTACTGCTGTGTTCACACTCACTTTTCGTATGGAATCCAACCATGACAAGTCTTCAAATTAAAACATACATATCCTTAGACATTCTAGATGAGTACTCCATGCTTGATATGTCAGATATATTCAAAATAAATAAGAATCCATTGATTTTTCCATCGTAAGCGAGTCGCAGTCCAGCCATTCCCACCCGCCTCCTTGTCCGGCGAAAGTGTGTCAGTGGCCCGGATGTAGATATAGGTCAACTGCTCGTCATACGAGGAAGACGCCGAAAATTTCGGACCGGTTTGGAAAATCAATGGATTCTTATTTATTTTGAATGTATCTGACATATCAAGCATGGAGTACTCATCTAGAATGTCTAAGGATATGTATGTATTAATTTGAAGACTTGTCATGGTTGGATTCCATATGAAAAGTGAGTGTGAACACGGCGGTATCTCTCCCAGCAAGGAACAAAAACAATGGCTTCGCGCAGAGCAGACCCGGGCCGTATTGCTTGCACTTACAAAATATCTTCTCCTGGCTATATTCTGTGGATATCAGGTAAGAAATTAATACAAAATGGAGGAAATTGTGGTATAAACCTATTAGGTGATGGATATCCGGGCCCACGGGCTGTATATGCTGTATATACAGCCCTAGGGCCCCGATATCCATCATCTATTAGCTTAATGCACTGCAATAAATGGGATATAGGGCCTAGGAAGGTTGAAGATAGAGCTCTCCAAGTTAATTACCTGTGCCAGATGAACAGATGTAGACATCTATCATCTGCCAAGTCAGGACACATGTAAAAATAGACATTTGATCAATATATCAGCAATCGCTGGGCCTACTTAAAACTGAAAGGCAGTCTTATTTCTGCTACCTCAGCTGGCTATAAGCCATATTTGGCCAGTCGGTATCATTGCAAGCAAAAAAATCATGATCTTTAAGTCCAATACAGGAATAGTGTGGTGAAGGATTGATACTAGGCTCACGCTTGTAATAGGGGGGCCAGACCCTTCAAATGTCAATATTGAAAAATGACCTGGTGTTGAGAGCGAGAGATGATATGAAGGTTTCATAAGGGTAAATTGAGGGTGCTGACTCCGATTCTGGACTGCTTGAGATCATATCTAGGTCGGAACAAGGTCAAATTTAAGGTCAAAGGTCATGATTTGGCATTAAAATCAATTGTAAAAGGATGCATATATCTTCACACAAACACAAAGATTGCTTGTGAGTTATTCCTCTTACAGAGGGCTAGGTACTTATATGGGTGGGCAAATCAATATAGGCATTATGGGACCTACTGTGTCTAAGCTGGCAATCCAAGTTAGTTATGATTTTGCTCCCTGTTGGATTTGCTTCCTACACCCCTGGTGAAAACCTGAACGATATTTGACAAAAAATATTTGATACTGTAGATAAGTTTGATAATTGTAGATAAAGCTTTCACTTTATAACAGTGTGAGTCAATTAAATGTTAAATCCATGTTCTTAATCTAGTATACCATGATCAGTGACAGTGGGTGACCTAGTCCGATGCTGTTAGACAAAGCACTGTGGGAGTTATAGAGATGTATCTGAGATGATTTCTGCAGTTGCTGTTATCATGCAGTGAATCTCAATCATGTTCATCTGCATTTACCTGGCTGCCCTTAATTGGGTCACATCTGTATAATATATATCAAAATAGGTTATTTTCTTTTTTATCTATCAATGTATCACAGCATCCTTTTTACCTTTCACACAGTACCACCAGTGACTGAGCGATATATAGTGCACATACAACACATCTACACATATACTGCTTGTAACACACACTGTGGTATTACCCCGCCCCTTACAATGGCAGACATGGATCCAATGGACCCTAAAAATGACATCAGACAGCTCATTGTAAATCTTACCCAGCAAATTACTAACAACAACACATAACAGCTTGAAAGTAACAAGGAACTGGGAGATAGAATGGAGGCCCTTGTAAAAGACAAAATAGACCCAATGGCAAGTAAAGTTGATAAATTGGAAAGGGACATTAAATCACTCAAACAAGAGAAAGAAGAAAGGGAAAGGGAGACAAGTAGTCTAAACATTATCATTAAGGGAATAGAAGAAAAAGATGGTGAAAAAATGCACCTAGTAATGAAATATCTGCTTGAAAAACTAGGCACTAGTTTTAACTATGCATTAACACAGGGTGCATTCAGAATGGGCAAAAAACAAGAGAAGGGAGGTAACAAACGCCCCGGTCGAGGCTCATGAAATTAAAACTATTGACCAAACAGCAAAAGTCTGAGATCTTTGGACTAAAAAGCCAGCAAAAAGACAATGACGAAATCAAAAAGATTATTATTACCAACGACCTAACTAGCGATGAAATGCTGCAACACAAAGTTGTACAACAAATTCATGCAGTAGCACAAAAACACCCAAACACAACAAGCAAAATGAGAGGCACATCAATTATAGTAGATGGAAAGGCACATAGTGAGAAGAACTTTAAAGACTTGCTCAATGACCTACAGCCTGAGGCAGTGTCTACTATTGAGTCATGGACACGAGTGTATTTCCAAGGGCATGCTAGCCCACTCAGCAGCTTCTACAATTGTAAAATTGTTGATGGCCCTAGAATAGGCAGTAGTGTAGAACAGCTTTACGCTTGGCGACTATGTGAAGCAGCTAATGATATAGAAACACTAGCCAAGGTCAAAGGTGAAAACAATCCATACCTAATTAAAGGTATTATGAGGGAGGTAAAGAAGCCCCAGTATTGGGACGAAAAGAGAGCAGTGAAAGAACTGACAGATCTAAACAACCTCAAATACACTCAAAATAAACCACTACAGGATAGGCTACTAGGTTTCAAAAGCAGGCTATATATAGAATGTACCCGTGAAGAGGCCTGGGGGGCAGGCCTATCGCTGCGGGAGATCGATGACTCTGAGCCCTTACCAAGGAAAGGTTATAAGAATCTAATGGGAGGTATACTCGCAGCACTACGCACCAAATATGAGGCCACAGCAAATTAGATGTGTATCCATGAACAGAACCACTAACAGAAGGGTAAGAAGAGCAAGTTTCACCATATTACTCATAGCAGACTCGAGGGCTAGACCATTTAAGAAGGAGGTCCGTCAACAAATGAGATTTATGAAGATGACTGATATATCATTCGATGTATTATACTTTCCGGGTGCCACCATTACACAGGCAACTACTCGTGCACTGGAAAAAATAGGAAATACCAGATATGACCTAATATACATGATTGCTGGTGTAAATAACCTAACAACCTTGCTGGCCCCACATAACATGGTGCCCAACTTCGATACTTCACAACAGATTACTGATCACCTATTGGCCCAATATCAAGAGGCACGATATAAACTATTACCACATGCCTTACAAGTAGTGATATGTGAAACAAAAGGCCTAAGCATGACATTGTATAACATTAAAGGGGAGCCAATTTGGGACGAACAGAAACAGATCGATGATGCCATGCCTCACACAAACAAAGGTATTAGAGCCATAAATGGCCCAAATGTGTTTACCCCACGCTTTGGATCACATGTACACAAAGTAAGTCATGGAAGATATGGGTCTAGGTATGCTGGTACCATGAGGGATGGACTTCACTTCACAACCTACACTATCACCAAAGATGCATATTACCTTCTCTCCACTTTCTACCACAATATCCATACCACCTGCAACTGAACAATCATAGACACACCAAGCCGAGTTAAATTGAGGAACTATCTGCCATAACATGATAGTTGTGAAAGTACACGCTGGCACTTATATTAGAATTAAACTATGCGACAGTTGTGGAAATACACACTGACACCTACATTAGAATTAAGCCATGTGGCAGATGTGAAAGTACTTATACTTATACCCATACCAATCATGCTTGAAAAACTCACTTGATACTTATTGCTTGGTATAATATACACCACTGCTTATAACCAAGGTAAAAACCCACTATGTGACAGTTGTGAAAGTACACGCTGTTACCTATATCAAAAGTTAGCCAATTGACAGTAGTGAAACTACACGCTGGCACTTATATTAGAATTAAGCTATGTGGCAGTTGTGGAAATACATGCTGACACCTACATTAGAATTAAGCCATGAGGCAGATGTGAAAATACACACTGCATAAACCATTTCTCCTTCGTTTTCCGTTATATATACTCAGTACTACTAACAGTTGGCAGTTATGAAAATACAAACTAACCCTTAACAATGTCATTTATTATCATATTAGAATTAAGCTAACTAAGAAATTGAAACTGTGATTAAAACATGCTGTCTATACAGGATTCTCCAATGTTATATATTGTACTAGTCCATACATGACATCAAAAATCTGATAGTTACTTAGGTAAAATGGAGCATGCAACAACCACTCCAATGACCAACCATAACCGCAAAATCTATAAAAATAAAATAATTTGTAGTAAATATAATCCTGTTCTGAAATCTATGAGTGTGGGCAATGGGGCAAATACTACTGGATGTATAACGTAGATAACACTATCACAGCCATATATGGTAGAGGGATGAGCATTATGCATTTGAATGCACGCAGCATAAAGAGCACGGAACGTTTTGACCTTTTTAGGGAACATGTCTTAGAAACTAAACCCAAGATATATACCGTATCAGAAACATGGTTTGATACATCTGTAACAGATGCTGAATTAAACATAGATGGATACTCACTTTATAGAAAGGATAGATCATGGGCTGAGGAAGCGGGAGGGCCAATTAAAATAGCTGGAGGCATATGCATATATATGTATCCGATGAACTCACAGTTGATAGCACAACCTTGTCAGTTTACAACAAATCTTGTAACTACATTGAATGCATATGGCTAAAATTGATATTTGACTACAGGAAAGATATAATTATATCTAGCATTTACAGGCCACCAGATGGAAATATAGCCTCATTCTTTGAGTCGTTGAACAAAACGCTTGATGATATTGGCCTGATGATACATTAGAATTTGTTTTAATTGGAGATTACAACATAAATTATAATGAACTTGATGAACCTGAGGGTGAAGCACTTCTCCAATTTGAACAAGAAACAGGTATGGTCCAGTACATTGAAGAAAACACACGGGAGAGCAATAGACTCGATCTGGTCCTAACAAATTCTCAAATAGTTAAATCAGCTGCAGTAATGGACGAAAACCTGAGTGATCACCGACCAATTCTTATCATTCTAAAGAAAGCCAAAGAAAAATACTTTAACACGGAATTTGTTGGAAGACAGGTATTATGTCAAAAGGGTTTTCCAACAAGCACTTAAGTCTTATGACTGGCATAACTTCTATTTTAGCAGAGACCCTAATACATGCTGGGATATCATATGCGCAATCATGCACACAGAACTAAATAAGACCTGTCCCATTAAGATCATGAGAATTAGAGATAAGAAACTACCATGGATAAGCCCAGGTATCATAGAACAACTGGCTGATAAGAAAAGAGCTAGAGCATTGGCACGCAGGACACAATTAGATATTGATAAAAGAACAGCCAACAGACTACAAAATAAAACTAAAAATGCTGTCAGGGATGCTAAGGCTCACTTCATACAGGATCAAGAGAATGAGGACAGATGTAAATTTTGGGAAAAAATGGAATTTTTATTCCCGAGTAAATCACAGAAAAAACCTATCAATTTGATATCCCCCAACACAGGTGAAATTGTACCCCAAGAAGAAACTATTGATCCTAGCGAGGGAGAAACAGGAACAAGGTAGCCACTTGGGCCTGCGCGAATACGCCGGCCTATTTATTAACAATTTAACAAAGAAGAAAGAAAGAAAAAAAAACAAAAAAAAAAACAGACAGAGCTGAGGTAACTGAATGTCTGTGCCTGCCTGTGCAGGTGAGTGGAGTGACTGTCTGGGCCTGCCTGTGCAGGTGAGTGGAGTGCAGGTGAGAGGTGTGTGACAGGTAGGGCACTGGGTCACACAGGTGGGAGGTCCCCTAGTTACCAATACCCCGAACAGGGTATGACCGCTGTTCGGTACCATTGATCCTAGCGAGGGAGAAACAGGAACAAGGTAGCCACTTGGGCCTGCGCGAATACGCCGGCAACTCCCAAACTAGGAGTAATAGTTCATAATTGTAGATTGGTACTGAGGCACTTAGACACAATCAAGTCCGTGTCCACGCGGAGGTGATAAGGTTTTGTGAGATAGATAAGGGCAGCCATACTGTTCCAGTTCCCCGCTTGGCGGATGTCCTCCAGGGTGAGCCCAAGGCTATACATATAGAGTGCCCCTGCCCGTCTTAGGGAGTGCATGCCCGTCCTCTGTGGGTTCATGCCTGCTGAGATCATAAGTTTTTTGAGGTACCCCAGCAGCATAGGGTAGGTTACCGGGATGAGGCGATTCCCTTTGGGCACTACAAAGGCTGGGGACATGGCATCGGAGGAAGGAAATTCCTCAAGGTGATCCCGTACAAGGGAGGCTGCACAGAGGGGTGAACCTCGACTAAAAGTTATGGGTATTTTATGGATTGTCTGACCATATTGCACTGTCTTAGATGAGGAGATACTCAGTTCTATGCCCCACGGTGTGAGACCTATCGCTCCACGTCGAAGATAATGGCCCACTGGGTTTGATGCTGAATCAGGGACAATATTTGATTTCCGTAGAAGGGCCCGAAATGATACCGCTATACAAGTCCATAGGACCCTCTCCTCCACCCGATCCCAGTTAACACAGTTTGATAACAATAATAAGTCCCGAAGAGTGAAAGATGGGCGAGTCGGTTCCGGGTCACCAAGCCTACGACGTATACCCGCTAGGGTGGCGATCAACTCGAACTCAGATCTAACATTTTTAATGTCGTAACCGGAATAATTGTTCAGAGATATCACTGCACTGATATAGTTCTGGATTGATCTGTATTTCAGATCTGGAACCAAACTGACTGCATAGCGACACAAGAGGGTTGTGTCCGTGGGTACTGCCGGGCATCGTATTGATGCACAGAACTTGATATATTTGCGCCACTGAGATGCTTTAGTCTTCCAGGTACTCGGCGCCCACGCCTGACTGCGAAGCTCCGCTGCGAGGTAGTCCAGTTCCCGGATTCGCTGACGGGCCTCTGCAACACAAAAAGACCGGTAACTCGTTGATGAGAGTAGCTCTGGAGAGAGTATCCGCTACCAGGTTGTCCTTGCCCGGTAGATACACTCCCACCAGATGGCAGTTGAACATCACTGTCAGCCAAAATATTGAGCGGAGGAGGTGCATTGAGGCTGAATTTCCGCTTTTACCAGTGTTTATGGCCGCCACCACTTGCGTATTGTCCGTGACGCATTCTACCCGGTGGTCCACCCACATGTGGCCCCATCTAGTGAGGGCCTCCAGAATAGGGTACAGTTCTCTAACATTAATATTACAGGGTACATCATGGACCGGTTTGGGGACACAGTGGTTGTGGTGGTCTCCCTTCATCTCGAAGTCCTCCTGCCACCTACCGCACAACCAATCCACGCCAGAGTAAGCACCGAAACCAGTACCAGATGCATCAGTGCACACCATAGAAGTATTAACTGGAGGCTGGATTATTTTCGCTGTGCCGTTGAACCAAGCGGCGAAGTCTCCCCACCAGGCTAGGTCTAGGTGAAAGGACTTGGACAATGTGATGTACCTTTTCTTGGGTGTGAAAGAACTTAACATTGCGATAACGCGATGAGAGAAAGTGCGACCACCCCGAACCAAAGTCGCGCAATGTGCCAGAACTCCGCACAATTTTTGAAGTTGTTTTTTCGTCGTCCTGCGACGACCACTGAAAAAATCCAACTCCATCTGAAGTTTGCGCAATTTGTCTGCGGGTAGTCTCAGTTGCATATTTACTGAATCAATTTCCACTCCCAGGTAAGTCTGAATCTGGCTGGGGGAGCGCACTTTATTGTAGGAAATATAGAAACCTAAGGAGCGCAGTGTCTTGTGGAGGAAGAGCTGGGCTTCCCGACAGGCTTCAAAGCTGTCCGCCATAACCAACATGTCGTCTAAGTAATTGACACAGAAAATACCGTGTGCCATGAGGTACCGTGCTACTGAGTCTGTAATACTGTTGAACACGTACGGTGCAACGCGGGTACCGAAAGACAAGAAGTTGTCGTGAATAAACTTAGACTCCCAAGACAGGCCCTGCCTAGCTCTGTCGCACTCCCGGACCATGATCGAGCGGTAAGCTGCTGTAATGTCAGTCACTGCCATGTATGAGCCGGGTTTTAACTGGTCCGATACAGTATCTACAGATTTGTAACTAAATGACTTGAAAGTTTGACTCATATGGCAGTTGATTGAGCACGAGTCGGGACGGCTAGCGTCGGTTATTGGCCTGGTGCCTCCTGATGGTTTTTTAACTGCGCCTAAAGCGTGAATACACTGAGGCTGGACACTCACTTCCGTTAGCTTTCCCGAGGCTAACACCTCTGAGATGATGTCACTGATGTCCTGGTAGGCTGTAACTGTGACTGAGTCATAGTTTTTACACCAGTAACCTTCTATATGCACACCTGGGTCCGTTAGTTTAAAACCATGGCAGATGCCATCTAGGAGGAAGTGGGCGTTTTGATCCCATATGCCTTTGCCGTATACCTGACTATGGCCCCCCGACAGCATGTTCCTCCAGCCTGCTAAGTTCATTTGAGATTTGACCCCACATAAAAAGTGAGGTGAATTAATGTCCCATAAAGGAGCATAGTCTGTGTATATCTGAAGAAATTCATTTAAATCACTACAACAACAAATGTCATCAAAGGTTAACAGAAAGAGACCACTAAGTTTCATATCATAAGTGCTATTACAGCTGAACTCCGGGACAGTCTTAATTTGTCATGCCTGACCTCGGTTACCACCCTGATTGGCTGACTGGTAGTTGCGGTCTAGACTACAATTTTTCCCCTTGTGGGAACCCCTGCAGTGTTTGCAAATGTGTTTGCGGGGGCATTCGTCATTAGAACAGGCAGTGAAATTCCAATTAATACATACATCCGTATATTCCCATTTCTTATCTTCGTACCGGGTCCCCCTACCGCAGTTGCGTCTACGGTTGCCCTGATTTGCTGTAGGAAAGGGTTTGGGGTCATGAACACAGGACATATGTTCCGAACTGAGACAGGCTTGAATGGATATTTCGTCCCCCGTGACGAAGAATGGGAATTTTTGTTCGAGGACCCTGGTAACTACCTTATAATCATACCTAGCCAACTGTTTGGCTGAGAACGCACCTCCCTGAGCCTTCAGTTTCACAAATCTCATGTGTCCGAGATAAGCTGATGCTGGAAGCTCAGGCAAATTCTTTTGAATAAGGACTTCGTAGACCCCCTGCATGCCATACAATAATTCCGTAACAGACATCTCTTCATACTTTTTGTCTGATTCAATATGAAAATCTGGACGCAGCCAGTTGGTAGAGCGTTTACGCTTGCTAGCCTCTGAGAACAAATTCATATTTTTGAGAAATGGGTCATCAATACCTGAAACACCCCCCTGATTTGAAAATAAACTGTTCAGGTTCCCGTCGATAAGACCTAGTGATGACGCTGTCAGGCCTGCTGATGTCAAGCCTGATTGAAGGGTTTGTAGGTATGGAGATTTTACTTCCGCGGAAAACAGGGGGGCCGGATTGCCCCGGTAATGTTGGTTGGTAGCACTGGTATTGCCCGCGGGACGGGTCTGATACTGAAGTTGTAATTGTTGCAGCTGTTGCTGCATAGCCTGAAGCTGCTGCTGCTGCGCTGAGATGACATCTATATATGATTGTTGTTGCTGCTGTAGACCACCCTGGGTAGTGGTGAAAACTGGAGTATGCTGCTGCTGCTGCTGTTTCCAAGCCAGAAATTGCTGGTACTCATCCAAAGTGGCTTGGGAATAAGTTGAAGATGCCTGTTGTGCACTAGAGTTCACTTCTATACCTCCCTGAACACTGCTGGGAGGGACTGTCATTGCACTCAAGCTAGACCCAGCACCCGCGGTGGTCGAAAGAACCGACCGGGAGCTACCGGGTACCGCGTGGGCACCAAAAAGACTATTTGGGTTGGCATTTTGTAAATGAAGATTGTTCCAACCTGTGACAAGTTGATGAGGGCCTGTAGGGGCCTGTGGGAGGCCAGTCTGGCCTGTATTCATCAATATAGAAGCCGTAGAGCCGTGAACCGGAAGGCATACGCCGCCATTTTGAATGTTGACATCCTCTGGTGCGTTCGGGCCCCTGCCTGCAACCTCAGTCACTAACTGTTTATTGTCAGGACCCGTGGCCTCTTCTGCCCTTCTCCGTAGCATGTAAGCTTGTAAACTGGGCATATTCTGCTCAGTTTTGCCCTCCTTCTGTGCTTGTTCCCTCACCCCTGGCAGCAGATAGCCAGATACCAAAGGAAATTTATGGGGAATGTTACTAGGGTTTGGGTAGTCGAACGCGGCCATCATGCCGCTCCATGCCCGTTCCCCCTGAGCTATGTCTTTCAACGTGTGAGTATTTTGTGCTTGAATTGAAGCTAATTCCAGTTCTAATTCTTTCTGTCTGCCCAACTGCTGGATTTCCTTCTCTCTTGCCTTTTCTATGGCAATTTGTCGTTCTAAATTATGTATATTTACGTCATCAGTCCCAGGGTGTGTTGTAGATTGTTGGCCGAAGGAACCGTCGTTCTGGCCGGGTGCCCTGTCGCTCTCCACGGCCCCCGTGGAGTCATCGTGGTCGTCACGGTCGGTTGACTCAGTGGTAGCCGGTGGTCCTCCCTGGCCTGCTTGTCCTTTCAAAACTCCCAATTGTTGTTGTGGGTCCCATTTAGGGTTAGGGTGCTTGCAGGACGGGCACAACCTGGAGTTCCCATGATATTGCTCCTCGCAAGAGTCACAAATGACTCCCATAGCGAAAAATAAACAGACAGAAACAAAACAGACAGAGCTGAGGTAACTGAATGTCTGTGCCTGCCTGTGCAGGTGAGTGGAGTGACTGTCTGGGCCTGCCTGTGCAGGTGAGTGGAGTGCAGGTGAGAGGTGTGTGACAGGTAGGGCACTGGGTCACACAGGTGGGAGGTCCCCTAGTTACCAATACCCCGAACAGGGTATGACCGCTGTTCGGTACCAAAAATGCTGTCAGGGATGCTAAGGCTCACTTCATACAGGATCAAGAGAATGAGGACAGATATAAATTTTGGGAAAAAATGGAATTTTTATTCCCGAGTAAATCACAGAAAAAACCTATCAATTTGATATCCCCCAACACAGGTGAAATTGTACCCCAAGAAGAAACTGCTGAACTGTTAAACACCTTTTTTGCTACTATTGGACCCAATCTTGCTGACAACTTTGATGAGCCCAGTGAAATAAATTTTGTACAAAACCCCCTCCCACCTTCTAACATGCGAGAGATTGTGACATATGAAGATGAAGTACTTGAAATATGTAAGAAAATCAATGTAAACAAAGCCTCCTCAGTCCCCAACTTATCTGCCAAAATCCTTAAGGATGCCTTTTTAGCTTTAATTCCTCAGTTAACATATCTTATCAATCTCTCATTTGTTGAGAATGTATTCCCTGAAAAATGGAAAAAAGCTACAATTATCCCAATTCCAAAATCCGGGGACCTCACAGACCCTAGTAACTATAGACCAGTTGCACAACTACCGCTTCCAAGTAAAATCATTGAAAGGGTTGCTCACAATAACATTTCAAGTTATCTAGAAAATAACAATATTCTAAATGAAGCACAAGGCGGATTCCGGAAAAACCACTCCACTACCAAGACAATAGCAAAATTTACAGATGATATCTTCCTAGATATTGAAAAGAGTAAAACCACAATAGCAAGCTTTGTTGACCTAACCAAAGCATTTGATACAGTAAACCATAAAATTCTGCTTTTCAAAGTTGAAAACTTAGGACTGAACCCCAAAATAATACTCTGGCTAAATTCATACTTAGAAAATAGAAAACAGACAACTTTTGTAAACAACCATACATCAACGCAGGCAGAGGTAAAGTGTGGGGTCCCACAGGGCTCTATTTTGGGTCGACTGTTATTCTTAGCATATATAAATGACATTGATAAAAACTTAAATTGTAAAGTTAGCTTATATGCTGATGATGCAGTTATCTATGCCTCTCATAAAACACCGGACACTGCAGCCCAGCTATTACAAAATGACCTACACAATTTAGTAGATTGGACAAAATTAAACCACCTCACCATAAATATCAAAAAGACTAAGATTATGTATTTTGGCACCAACTATTCACTCAAGAGAATAGACCCAAATACCCAGATAATTCTGGAAGACCAACCTCTTGAAGTTGTAAATCCATTTAAATATCTAGGGATGATTTTGGATGGGGAACTAAAATATGACTTACATGTGAAAGACTTAAAAGGGAAAATTGGGTATCGAATCATACAATTAGCTAGAAATACATGAGTCAGAAAATACATGAGCCTGAAACAATCTAAGCAAATTTATAAATCAAAGATATTACCCTATTTTGATTATGGTGACATACTGTATGATGGAACAGCAGTGTTACTGACAGACAGATTGCAGAGACTCCAGAATAGAGCCCTTAAGATCTGCCTCAAATTGCCTCGTTTGACTCCAACTGCTACAATACACAAAGAAGCTGAAGTAAACTATCTTGAAGAGAGGAGAACCTCTCATATATTGAAATTTGCGTTTAAAAAGTGTGAAATTTTAGCCAATAGACAAAACCCAACTAGAGCCACTAGGGCAAATGACGGACCGTTGCTCAAATATGTGCGTGCAAACAAACAAATAACAAGGCGTAGTGTTACATATAAGGTTGAAACCCAATGGAATAATCTCCCTGTTGGGAAAAGGCTACTAGACGATTATGAAACCTTTTGCAAAGACCAAAAAACTACCCTCTCAAGTAAAAGGCTGAAATATGAATAACCCTATTGCACAAACTCATAGAAACATATTGTAAACTACTTTGTTCTTTTGTTTATATCTATATATTTCCCCCAAGGCATTCACACCATTGATTATCTACTTTGTAAATCTAAAATTGCTACTTCCAGATATTGATTGTCTAGCTATCTTCATTCCATGTACCTGTTAATTCTGACCAAAATCCCTATAATTGTAACAAAAGTACCGCCATTGTATTACGATAGAAATATATACTGCAAAGCAAATGCCCACTGGTGCCAAGTGAATAGGGGACCACAGGACCCACCTTGTTCAACCAGTATAAATAAAAGACATAAAAAAAAACAAAAAAAAAAAAACCACCTGTATAATATTGTGGTCTTTTAGCTATTAAATGTAGGGTACTGTATCTTTTCATCATTATATGACCTTAACCTTTCTCAAGGTCACATACTAAGAAGAAATGTTCAGCATTTTGTAGTGGTTCGAATATATGTCTTGGATGGTTCGAAGTTAAAACCAGACAAGGGATCTCTGGTTAGTGCAACTGGCACATGTTTATTTCGGTGTATGGTTTACATCTACCTCGATATGAGTTGCCTAATGAAATGTTAAGCTTGGTAAGAAGTGGTCCGACTCCGTCGACAGGCAGAGCCAGACTAACGCCTTCCCTGGCCCCAGGTAGGAGCTGGAGCGAGGCGAACAGTGCTGCCACCACCCCGCAGCGACCAGGGGTCATAAGGACCTCTAGTGACTACCGGTGATGGTCGCACCGCTCGAAACGCCCTCTCGAGGAAGACGCTCACACTATATCACGATCTACGAGCCCCTACACTACCCCCACCAGAATAAGGAAAGGGGTGTGCAAAAAAACATATTAACAGTAGAATGATTTCGTTATTCTACATTAAAGGGCTCGAAGTAAAAAAAACAAGAGTTCGAAGTAGAAAGTGATATGTTATTTGTGTGATGTCTTAGTAGTAGGAGTCGGCCACTTAGAATTATTTAAGGTAAATTAAACATATTAATACACTTATAAACACCATGGGAGAGGGATTGGGACAAGTTCGAAAGAACATGTTCGAATCCGTACATAGAGTATTTAACGTATGTTATTAATGACATACCAAGTTTGTAATTACATATGATAATATATGTTACATAACCCGAAAAGAAAATTTTTATAGTTCATGTATGAACCCTATATAATAGTTTTTTTAACACAGTTTACAGTAACTGTGGGTTTTTTACATATATATATATATATATATATATATATATATATATATATATATATATATATATATATATACCACTATTATCCTCGAACTATAATATGAACATGTTAGGTTGGTACCTGAGAAGTACTTTTAAAGCGAGTATACATACTTCGAGTTACAGATCTCGTAGGTTTATAGCACCAATTAACTTCTTACTAGTGATAAATAGAAAAATATTTATGAAATCGAACCTAGTGGACGATGTTAGGGTCGATATTTCAATAGAGTAAATACTGTATGTGAGGTAGGAAAATAGTGGTTGACTATACAATATATAATACAGTAAAATTCCGTTTTAACGAAGTGCGTGGGACAAGCAAAAAAGTTCGTTATAAACGAATTTCGTTGTAACAAAATTATACAATATAAGAGTATCAAGGGTCACCTACCATACTTCTCAGATCTCCCTTGTCCCTTCTGATTGTCAGGGCCCAATGGGCAAGTGTGAAAAAGCCATATCACACCCCGTGGGAACCCCCCCCACCACGACCTCTCTCACCCCTCCTACCACCCATAGTTCAATATAGACGGGTGAGGAAGTCCCACTACACCCTAATCCCCTCCCCCCGAACTCCCTTACCCCTGCTGCCACCAAGAGTTCAAAACAGACGGGTGAGGAAGTCCTATCACACCCCTCTGAATACCAAACAAAAGCCCTATATCTTTCTTTGAAGTAATTAAAGACCAGGTAATTCCAGTGCATGCGTAAAGAAATTCGTTGTAAACGACTTAAAGTCATACAAAATTCGTTATAAGAGGACTCATTTACTATAGAAATGTATGGGAATGAATTGGGAATGCCAAATTTGTTTGTTGTAAAAGAAAATTCGTTGTAACAGGATTCGTTGTAAAGGGATTTTACTGTATATAACTATATAGCAGCCCACCAGTGTAGTGGGTCTGCTGCACAATAGTAATGTACTTCGGAGATGTCTTCGGGATGTTCACTGCTTGATTGTCGAAGGATGGACTTGGCGGTGGCAAGCCGCGTCGCTGTGTGGTGTGCCCTGATCAAGATGGGAAGATGTAGATTCGTCCATTGGGTTTTCCTGGGTCTGCATCCGTCCGGGATCCTTCGAAGTGGGGCACAGTTCGGGTGTTCGATAGTTCCCTGTAGAGAGTAGGGTCAATAACTGCAAATGCTTACATCGGGAACTTATAAGTCTGTCTCCATTACCGTTTCACCGGGGCTGGTTTCAGGATCGGAGTCCAGACTTATTAAGTTGTGGACCACTGGGGCTGAATCAGACATTACGGCCGCAGTGGCTACTCCAGGGGTGGGGTTCAGGGTTTCGGTTGGCTTGACCGTGGTAGTAGTCGGGGCAGCGATGGCAGCTTCGGGTTCCCTTGGGGGTTCGGCTCGGGCTCCAGGCTCAGTGGCAGAGCGTTTCAGGTTAGACATACTCATGAACCCAAAGGATTCAATGTCCGCCTCGAGCTGTCTGGCCTCCTGAAGTTTGCACTGGAGCTTTTCGAATGCCCGAAGTTGGTCCCTCGCTTGCCCCTGCATGTCCTGCTAGATCCGGGATATTTCCCGTCGTTGTATCTCGTGCAGGCATTCAAAGACACCTTTGGTCACGCCCCGAAGGTATCCCATCGCTTGGCTAATGTGTCTATCTTGCCATGCTTTAAAAACATCGGCCTGGATATCACAGGACTCCTGTGTCCAATTCTTGATATAGTCATCGGGGTCCTCCAGTTCGAGGTTAGACTTCACCAAGTGTAGCACGTTGGTGGTTTTCATGCTCTTAACTGGAGGCGCTGTAACAGGAGTCGTGTGTGAATCTGACCCGCTCTCATAGACAGAGCTCAAAGTGGCAGTAGCATTCGGGGATGGGGTGGCAGTGCCGGATCGTCGAGACGATCCTACCACTGCCCCACTTTCGTCGATGGTGACGCCTCGCCCCCTTCCTTGGGTAACGACTGAGTGGGGTCCTTCATCACCATCTCCCTGCCTGGTCGCTTCGGGTCCACCGGTCGGCTTGTCCACGAGCGGAGGTGGTGGCAGGGCTAGCCGGTGGACCCATAGGCTTCGGTTTCCCACATGGTAGTAGGGTCTGGGATTCGGGGCCTGGTTTCTGGGTGTCAGTCAGTGTGGGGAACTCATCTGGGTCGGGTGCCTCCTTGAGCTTAAGCCTATGGAGTAAGGCATCATCTTCTGGGGTGCCCTGGTAGGGTCGGGTGGACTCCGAGTCACCTCTCATCCAGTCTGAGTGGGACAGGGTGGTCCGCCCCTCGAACCAGGTCTGATGATTACCAGTCGAGGTCCCCGCTGAGGGTCGGTAGCTACTCAAGCCTAGAGGTGAGACATACTCCATACTCGTAAGGTCTGGAGATGCCGTACCCAAGATCGTACTAGGATTTGGGGATCTTTTCTTGTGGTCAAGTGTCGGGGCTGGAGATTGTGACTCGGATCTCGGTCGCTTGGCGTCGTGAGATCGAGGGTCACCACCAGGGTGCGGGCGTGGCCTCCTGTTACGGTCTATTGCTTTAGGGTCCTTTTTCTGCACTTTGACACTCCAGTGCATTTCTGCGGACATGTCAAATCGATGGGAACGTACATTTTTGAGGAAGGAGGCATCCTGCTTCCCCTCGACTGAATGACAGAAGTGGTCTGTTCTCAGTGTAATCGAGTGTCTCTCCTCGGAGGTCATTTGCTCCCACTTCGCCATCAGGTGTTCATGGAGCTTCAGGGCCTTAAGTCGGGTATCGCTGGCTTTGAGGCCATGTACCTGAGCCAAATGCTCAGCCATGCGTCCTTGCCTTGTGGTTTTTAGTCCCTGGCACTTTTGGTTCTGGTTCCTCTCGTTGCTACACCTATACACAGGGGCGTGGTGCATATGGTGCTCAACGAGATGTCGGAAGAATGAGTCCTTGTTGGGCCAGGCTCTCTCTCTCCCTGACTTATTAATGCAGATCTCGAAGGGGCAGGTCGGGTTGGTTGGTGCCCAGTTCGAAGCGGCATACTGCAGCTTCGTGCGGTGCTCGAAGCCATAGTAAGACTTAAGCATCTTTACCATGTCTCCGAGGGAAGCCACCCACACGCGATAAAATTTCTTTTCTTAGGATTTTCATCCATTCCTTGTCATCGCTCTCGCCATCTTGATTGGTGGCGGGAGGGATCAAATAGCTGTCCCTATCTCCATTTCCCTCCTTGGGGTCCTCCTGGAGCTCTTCCTCCTCGGCTGCAGTGCTACTGACGGGCTCGGGGGGTATAGTTGTGACCTTTTGAGAGGGTTTGGTTCTGGTAGACCTAACAGGAGAGGAAGAGTCCTCTCTCTTGGTGGTCTTGCTGCCTCGGGTTCAACTCCGCGAGCTTCGAGACGAAGCCGAGGCTGCAGAGTCGTCGCTGTCTTCGGCCTTCCACCACCTTCTTTTTGCGGCGGCTTGTCTTGGTCTTAGTTTTGGGCTTGTCTTTGGACTCCTTAACAGCTTTTTCGACCTTCCTTCTAATCTTTGTCTTGTGCTTCATAAGTTCCTTGCGCACCTTGTCGATTTCCTCTTGTCGAGCATTAAGCTCTTCGAGGCTCATCTCTTTGGCAGTGGTTACTTTGGTGGAGTAGCAAGCTCCACCCTTCATACTCGAGGCCGCGTCATGGATTTTGCTATCAGCGTCCCCATCGCGAGCTGTCTCGTTCGCCATTCGCTGCTCTTCCTTCTTGAGCTTGGGGTCTGCCAGCAAGGCGTCTTCTTCTTCCCTCACAGGAGAATTCTTCTGTGACTCCGACATGAAGGCATAGGTGCGTTCTCGAGGGGGTCCCTGTGGTAAGAGGACTTCGGTGAGTGGATGCTTGGCAAGTGCTCCTCCAACCCAAATAGGCCATACAGCAGCAGGTATGCTGTTTGTGACCTAGTTCGGTCGTCGTCGCATATAGCATCAACAACGGGGACT
Source organism: Acholoe squamosa (assembly GCA_949317995.1). Classification (NCBI taxonomy): domain Eukaryota; kingdom Metazoa; phylum Annelida; class Polychaeta; order Phyllodocida; family Polynoidae; genus Acholoe; species Acholoe squamosa. Next base: position 46,706,357 of record OX439037.1, read on the forward strand.
AGGCCATCACTGATGCACATAGCGTCAGCTAGTCCGAAGTAATTTTTGAACCAGATGTCGGTAATGTCGCAGACTCCTAAATCGGTGCATCCTCGGCAGATTCTGGATTGCAGATCGTAAGGGATTAGCTGAGGTGGCTCGCCTTTGAGACCCAGGTATTTTGATGGACAATATCGATTTTTACCTGTGGCCGTCCGGATGAACCCTTTGGTCACATTCACGTATCCGATGGCTGGGGGTCGGTCGGGTCACCGGGACTTTGATAATGACCGAAGATGTGGTTCCTTCAGTCGCCCTCGATCGTGGTGTCATGGGCGCGGTTAATTCTGCACCCCTCGGGATGCTCAAGGTATCAGGAGTCGAATCGGGAAGAGACGGCTCCATTTCAGTGGTGTCCATCAGTTCAACTGCTGGACTTCGGGGTGCCTCGTCCTGGGCTCGAAGTGGGGTCGGGTGCCCATCAGGATTGGCCGTTACGGTCGCCACCACCTCCAACTGAGCCATATTTTGGGCTCAGACGGCTCAGGGTTTAGCCCTACTTCGTTCAGAGACCAAAGGAGTGCAAGTTAATCGGTGGTATTGGGATTCCTTTACTATGTAAGCTGGAGTGAAACAGCGGCACGTCTTACCTAAGTAAGATGGTTCGCGTGCTGTGAGCGATATTAGGGTCACAACAAGCGATGCGAGACCAATGCATATGCGCCACTGCACTGCGCCGCTCCGGTCCCCGCTTCGCTAGCGCCCCCTTCCCCCTCGTGGCAGGCGTCCATACTACCCCGGATAACCGAGGTTCGAGGCTTGGTTTTCTCTATAGGCCGTTGGTGGGACTACCCCTTTCTCTGTTCATTTCGGCAGGAGTTTGGCAGAAAAACATGTAGCATCATGCGTACACGCCAGGCTAGCTGTCTACCACCCACAGGAACCATGAACAGGGTGGTAATACGCGTCGTGGTCATATTTCGAATCGTGGCTGAGGTATCTCAACCTCCAAACACATAACAGGATAAGTAGACAGGACTATACACTCATTGTGATTTCGGAACATTAAGTAACGGCAGTCCGCCCAGCAATTCTGGGACTGCGCCTTACCTCTCTATCTTTGTTCTTCAACTGAAAATCTCGAGAAGGTCTAGTGGAAGGTGCCAACGACTTCCTCCTACCTCGGATTCTCCGTTCCGCCGAGACATTTTTATCACGATTGGGTTTTGAATTCGTGTCAGTGTTGACCTTCTTAGGTCGTCCCCTCTTTGGCTTCATCTCGACCGCCTTCTTACAAGGTCGGCCCCTTTTTCGCTTTGGGGCGTTCTCCTTCAGTTCTCTGGCTAACTCGTTGGTCCTCATTAGGACCTCGTCTTTTTGTTCACTTAATTTTCTTGAAATTTCTTCACATTCGAAGTTAGCGGCATCCCGTCCTCTCCATCTTCTCAATCTGCATACATTCGACTTATTCATTCAGCCTGTAGCCAAGCTCATAAGCATAACTGTACTCTCGGATATGATCTAGGTGACCACGTGAGACCCATCCCAGCTCGATGTTAGTTTCTTACACCTCAAAGGTTCATGTATTCTAAATACTCGGTCGCCAACACTAAATTGACGTATCTTCAAGTTAGTATCATACCCAATTTTCTGCCAATTTGCATTCTTTAATAGCTCATATGCATCTCGTATGCTCTCTTAAATTGGTCTCCACAACATCACGGTACATGGGGCTTCAGGGCTTACCCCTATAACACCATATACGAGATCCGCAGGCATTATAATATCTTCACCAAAGACTAATAAGTTGGGGGAACAGTTCATTGCAGAGTGTAGAGTACTATTATAAGCGTGTACTACGAAATCACATTGCTCGTCCCAATCGTCTTGGCAAGAATTTACCAAGGGTTTTAGGACTTGTATCAATGTTTGGTTGAATCTCTCTACTTGACCATCAGACTGGGGTCTGTATGGATTAGTTTGAGTCTTGCAGATGGCCAGATAATGGCACATTTCCTGCCACAGGTTAGACTCGAATTCTCGTCCTTGATCACTGTGCATCATTAATGGTGCTCCTAGATGTAGAACCCATCCTCTCACGAAGGCGCTAGCACAAGTGGCTGCCTTGTGATCGGGTAGAGGGTATGCTCGAGTGTACTTGGTATAGTAGTCGGTAACTACCATCATGCAGGTATTTCCTCGTGGTGTAGGTTCGATTCCGCTGATGATATCGATTGCTACTCGAGCAAATCGGACACCAAAAAGCTCTTGCGTCAGGGGCATTTTCCCCATACCGGGACCAGGTTTATTCTTACCACATTCGGGGCAAGTCATTACCCATCTTGTGATGTCATTGTGCATTCCTGGCCAGTAATACCTCCGGGCTAGGCGTTCTAGGGTTCTCTTTTTTCCGAAGTGTCCACTAGTCTTATGTCCGTGACAGTAGAACATAATGTCTCGCCTTAGTGACATAGGGATCACTATCTGTAGAACCTTATCCTTAGTAGGGCAGGTTTTCCATCGACACAGTAACCCGTCTCGAACCTCTAGCTCAGTCCATTGGGCTAGAAATTTACGAGTTTCTGTGTTTTCGAGGGATAATGCCGGCCGTTCGGGCTTGGCATTCTTATTCAGAAAAGAAATCACTCTCTTGATAGCAGGGTCAGATTGTTGGAAATGTTGGATGGTCTCCGCGGGCCATTCTACAACATTTTCCATACAAGCATGAGATAGCGGTTCGACCTGTCTGTTTTGAACTATAGCAATTACCGCGTTGTGGGCCCCACAATCATCACAATCGATTTTCTGGCATTTTCTAATGGGCCTTCGGGACAGGGCGTCCGCATTAATATGCTTCGAACCCGCTCGGTGTTGGATCCGGCTATGCTCCAACCCAAATTCTAACAGGTGTGCCAGCCAACAGCCAATCATTCCTTCGGCGTCCTTGAAGTTAAGGAGCCACCTCAGGGAGGAGTGGTCCGTTCGAAGTGTAAAATCGGTGCCCCATAGGAAGTGTCGAAACTTTTTGGTATACACCACCACAGCCAGCAACTCACGTTTAGTGGTGCAATAGTTTCGTTGTGCCTTATTCAGTGTATTACTAGCGAAAGCAATACGTACTTCGACCCCGTCCTGGACCTGCGACAGGGCTGCACCGATGCTATCATTGCTAGCGTGTCCAGTATGAAATGATCGTCCACTGTAGGATACTTTAATACTGGCGTGTTAGCAAACAAGTGTTTTATTCGCTCAAAGGCTGCAGTTTGTTCATCTCCCCAGGGAAAACGTTCCTTTGCTCTACCTGGAGTCCAATGTGCTAGTATTTGCAAAGGATAGCTCACTTTAGAATAATTCGGGAGGAAATCTCGATAGTATGAACAGAACCCCAGGAAGGATCTTACTTCATTCGCATTTATGGGTTTCTGCCACTCGGACACTGTCCGGAGTTTTTCAGGGTCGGCTTTTACGCCGTCAGGAGTTATTATACAGCCGAGATAAGTAATAGATGTTTTAAATAGATTACATTTCTTAGCCTTTAGTTTCAGACCGTTAGCTAGTATCCTTGTCAAGACCAACTTGAGGTTGTGAAAACAGTCCTCGGAAGTCTTTCCGAATACTATGACATCGTCGAGGTATACCAAACAACTCTTCCAGAGAAGGTCGCTTAGCATTTCCTCCATCATAGCTTCGAAAGTAGCTGGTGCATTACACAGCCCAAAAAGTAAAACATTGTATTTGAATAAACCCATGTGGCTCGAGAAAGCAGTTTTCTCCATGTCCTTTGGGTCCATCCTGATTTGCCAATACCCGGACTGGAGATCCAGGGTACAAAAATATTTGTTTCCTCCTAAAGAGTCTAAAGTCTCGTCTATCCTTGGTAAGGGATAGGAATTCTTTTTAGTCAGACCATTCAACTTCCGGTAATTTATGCAGAATCGGATAGATCCATCCTTCTTCGTGGTCATACACACGGGGCTGGACCAGGGGCTCGTGCTGGGCACAATAACCCCCTTTTCCAACTGCTTGAGAATTTGCCTGTCTGCTTCCATTTACTTTTTCAGTGGTAATCTCCTATAGGGTATTTTGAATGGCTTCACGTCGCCAGTGTCAATCGTGTGTAACACCTTGCTAGTACGACCTACTGAGCCTCCGGGTTTCCCGAAGGCCTCGTGGAATGTAGCAAGCAAAGCTCAAAGCTTTTCTTTCTCTAAATTGTTTCCCAGGGAAGAATCTTCCACTAATTTTCTAAGGTCGTCTGGTAGCCCTCAGACTATGCCCTCTAGCAGTTCAGTCCGAAATTGAGCTTCTAAGATATGTTCAGTTAGGAACATCTCACCAATTTTCTCATTTTTCTTCAAATAAACAGGGGTTTGTCCTCTGTTCATAATAGGAATTACCGTCCACGATCCATTTCCCACTAGAGTGTTGGCAGATTCTAGCTGCAAGCTAGACAATACTTCTGGGTTAGGTTCGAAAACGGCATCCGAGCCTCGGAAGGCATTGTTCGAAGAACATAGAACGTCGCAAGCCATTCCAGGTGGAATTTTCACAGTCGGTGGCTACCGAGGATACATGTCTCAATATACATGGGATCTCGCAGTTGTATGGTTGCTGAATTTTCAACATCCTGAAGCGGGGGTCCAACACAGCACCATACAACCTTGCGAAATCCAAACCGATTATTCCATTGTCACTTATGTCGGCAATGGTGGGGCTCATCACATACTCATAGCCCCCCATTCTAATCTGTATGAACGTCTTGCCAAAAGTCTGCATCTGGCTACCGTCGGCCGTGCAAGCATTAACACCAACAGGTAGTGCTTCATGGTTGCCGGACACCAGATTGAAGAATTTTCTTGAGACACACAAATGGCTGGCACCAGTGTCAATCAAAAATTCTCCAGTCCGCCCTTTCACCAATACAGCAATGTACCAACGCTTCCCCCCCAAAGGAGAGGAATTCTGTGCAAATCGGAGTTGTTCCTGAGAATCACTGATCTCCCATCCAAAACCCTTCAAAAAGGTTACACATGGATGGTTCGGGGGGAGGTGCCGCACTCACACGCGTCAACTCCTCAGCCCAACCTCCCTCTTCTTTGACGCAGGATCTCTCCCCTGGGTTCTGACCTTCCTCCGTCCCTACCCCGTCGAAGCCCCTGGCTCAGATTGGGGTGGGAGGATCCTTCCCACATACCAGTCCCCCGTAAGGTACTAACTCGGACTCACCAGTGGTGGCATTTTGGCAGATTTTCAGATTACGGATCACATCCTTTGCCACAGATGTGACCCTCTTTAGTTTTCCCCTTCAGGCTTCTCTTCTATATAATTAACTCGGGATAGCACAGGTTTTGGGGCTGTGCACTCATGGGCATAGTGTCCCATTTCTTGACAATGGTAGCAGCGTAGCCTGCTTCGATCCACCCTTTGTCGTTCAGGTCTAGTGTACATAGTCTCAGCGAACGTTTTCATGAAATCTTCCATCATCTTTTTCATGTCTAGTGGCTTAGGTGGAGCAGTCGGCTTACCGCCATTGCGGTAGTTCGACTATCTGTGGTGGGTCTTGTCTCCCCTCAAGCTTCGTTAGCGTTTCGGTTGTATATTCTTCGAGGAATATACTTGTACTTCACATCTTTCTTTACTTGCACAGCGGAGATGCTCCCGTCCTCCTCCTTGATTTCAATGATCTCAAAATCGTTGTCTGTCATTTCTCTGTGTGTCAGTTGGTGTATTCCTGACATGGGGGTCGTACTAGTGCTAGTACTCGCACAAACTTTAGTGTTCGAGGTCTTCATTTCCACTTTCCCTGCCATCAGGGTCTTCTTTACTGTCCAGCACTCAATTCCTTCGAAAAGATCCATCAGGGTAGGGTTTCTACCTTTCCAGGCGCATCCAAGGCTGCATGCTGTTGGTCTTCATCCCGAAGTCCTTGTACGAATTGTGGTTACAAGTCGTTCAGAAAGTATTTGTCCGAGGGGTTGGTTCCTGGGCGAGCCCTCTGTAACAGGGATTACAGCTCGTACCCGTAGGCTAGAAATGATTCTTGAGGTTTCTGTGTTCGCTTCTTGAAGAGCATGAAAAGATCTTCACTCACTAGGTTGTACAGCAAAATGCTGGCAATCTCGACTAGCTGCTGGAATGTACCTCTTTCGAAGTATACTTCATTCCACTTCTCCACAGCTATCCGGCCTGGGCCATGTTTCCAACAGCGAATCAGGTGTGGCAGGGCCTCTTCGGGGGTCCATGCATTGCATCGCATGTCATCAGTAAAGTTTGAGAACCGTTCTTTCCAGGTTTTTACGCCCTGGTAAATCTTTGGGAGGATGGCTTGTCGTCTGGCTGCGTTGTTCGCGCGTACCAACTTTTGACATTGGTTAACACTCCACTCTCTGATGGTCTCTTCACTATGTGCGGTGTTCGAGGTGTTAGCGGATTGGTTTAGCATATCCTCTAGCATGCTGCTTCGGGATCTACGCCTCGAACTTCCCCCCGTGGCACCACTAGCCCCTTGAGGGGGTGTGGTCGGTCTTTGGGTGGCGTCGGATGCACTGCCCCCTGTTGCACCTTGGTTTCCCGTGCCTAAGGGTTCAGGTTCGTTCACTGAGTCGTCTTCATATGATAACTCGAAGTGTCCATCCTCCCCATGCTGAGTGTGGTTGGGTGGTTGGGGCTGTCATCCTCTTTACATGGCACATCATTGGCCAAGCTGAATCTTATTTTGCGCTTCTGGGATTCGTCTTGACTGGGTTTGTGTGTGGGGTCATAGACGCCATCATTCCGGACATGTTTGTCGGCATTCCTATTTACAAATGGATCGTATCGTTCTGGCTTCTTCAAAGCTTCGGCTGGCGTCGAGGTTACTAAAGGTGTAGTTCCTTTTATAAAAGTAGCATCAGAAGGTATGTCCTTGTTAGACATTTACTGGTGATAAAGTATGTCCATTTGTGTTACTGATACTCTCGTGTCGGTTTCGAATGATTCATCTTGCTCCTCAAGACATGTCTTGTCAGGTTGGCAATTATTCTTCCTGACACATACGTATCAAGGGCAGTTTTTCTTTTTGTCAGATTGGCTATTTCGAGGCACAGCTCTTGCTGTTTTAAAAATAGATCTTGGTTGCTATCTTTCATGGACTCCATTATGTCCTCATTTTTTAAGATGCATTCATCTCAAATCTCTAAAAGCTTGTTTGCCTCGTATTTATATTGTTCCATTTCGGCTTTTATCTGGTCAGCCTCTTTTCTCAATTCGATGTTTCGAATGGTGGAAGTAGCTTCCTCTTCCTCCAAATCAACTTCCTGTTTAAGTTTCTCATTTTCCCACTCTGATTTAGCGAGTTCGAGTTTCTTTTGAATGACATACATTTGCCGTTCGAGGTCTTGATTTAATTGTTCTTTCAGTCCAGTTCTTTCTTCTAGTTTCTCGATGTTATCTTTTAGTCGTTGTTGATCACTTTCATACTGATCACATTGCTTTTCCAGATTCTCAAGACTTGTCGTTCAGAGTCTTCTATTCTCGGTAAGCCTTGGTGCAGGCGGAATCTATTTATAGCGTCATCTCTTAACTTGGCTTGCTCGAGCAAGTATTTGGCTGCTGACTCCTTAACGTTTCTCGAACCTCCTATGTCGAATACTGAAACGTTGAGGGCTTCTAAGGTTCATCGGGGGTCCGCTGTTTGGGTTTGTGCTCGGGCCGAAGCTGCTCGTTGAGCGTCTAAAGTCATCATCGTAATTGGTGTCAATTGTTCTGTGGAATCTGTACTTATTCTATATGTAGAATTCGTGGTTGGAGCGGGCATCTCTTCTGACCTGAGGTTTCGGAATACCCTCTCTACTTTTGGTCCGCTTATTGAGGTGTACCCTTTCATTTGGATTCGGCTTGTGTCGTTGGTATGAACATTGTCACTCTTTGTGGATCCCGAGGTACTCGAACTTCTTTCTCGGGATCCATTGTGCGCATGTTCGGCCTCCAGGGCCGCGCAATAACACCAAGAACTGGTCACGGCACCAGTGTAGTGGTTTGAATATATGTCTTGGATGGTTCGAAGTTAAAACCAGACAAGGGATCTCGGGTTAGTGTAACTGGCACGTGTTTATTTCGGTGTATGGTTTACATCTACCTCGATATGAGTTGCCTAATGAAATGTTAAGCTCTGTAAGAAGTGGTCCGACTCCATCGACAGGCAGAGCTCCAGCTACTACCTTCCCCGGCCCCAGGTAGGAGCTGGAGCGAGGCAAACAGTGCTGCCACCACCCCGCAGCGACCAGGGGTCATAAGGACCTCTAATGACTACCGGTGATGGACGCACCGCTCAAAATGCCCTCTCGAGGAAGACGCTCACACTATATCACGATCTACGAGCCCCTACAATTTTATCATAAATGATATCTAACTCAAAAGCATGTGACAGCATAAAGAATTCAAGACACCAAAATTCAGGGAACCACCTAAAGAAAGCTATATCAATTTCAGTTAAAAATTAAATAATCATATAAATACCATGTATAAGCCACTCATAGCCATTAGTTATCGATGCACAGTATGTAGACATTGATTTAGATCAGAAATCATGTCTATTTTCACATAAGCGTCTTAGCTACACAAATTGTAGTGAAGCATATTACACATTTCAGGCAGCTTTCAAAGTTTGACCTTGAGAAAATCACCCTTGTACCCAATCAAGGTCAACCAAATCCACCCAAATAATGACCCATATAAGTACCTGGCCCTCTGTAAGAGGAATAGCCCACATGCATAAAATCGGTGTGTTTGCGTGAAGATATACGCAATACAATTGATTTTGATGCCAAACCATGACTTTTGACCTTTAATTTGACCTTGTTCCGTCCTAGATATGGTCGCAAGCAGTCCAGATTCGAATTCAACAGCCTCATTTTACCCTTATCCATCCTTCACATCTTCTCTAGCTCCCCACAACAGGTCCTCCCCCTAGCTGCATGCTGGCTCCCCAATTATTAGATAATGTTTTTCTTTTGCTGAATTGACGAAAAAGTTTTCTTTTGCCAATTTCTACACGAGTTCGCCAGAAAATAGCTAGGCCTGTATAGAAACCCCAAATATAATGCCATTATTATGATGGATACCAAAACACTTTATATAGGGATTTTGAGGCCCTATCACTTGGACATACCACTACACATGTACACAGGTTCTATTATAGGAAGGACGAATTATTGCACAAGAAAAGAATTGAGGAAAAACAATATTTCTAAATCAAGACACAATTCTAATGCCCTCTTTTGATCCTGAAACATATTTTTCTATATGTTGGTTACATTTTTGAAGAGTATATGATTCGGATGCAGACTTTGCATTAGAGCATGGTAGTCATAGAAGTATTCTTTACTGTCCCCTCTTTCCAATGGTACATAACATCTCAATGGTAAGAATTTATTTTCGACAGCAGGGCATAGTCTGGTGGAAATACGCACCAGTTTTCTGAGAAACCTTCACCAAAGTCCTCAAACTATTGCCTGTGCCGAATTGTCGAATGGCTTGTGCGAGCCTAGGGATTGGAGATATATTAAATGAAATTTCCTATTCATCATAGTCAGAAGGGCATCACAGTCACCCTTTCATAAAAATACATATTCAATCCGTTCATATTCATCATAACATTGTTGGTCATGAGCATATTGGTATAGTCCGTCAAGAGGCTTCGTATCTAAGATAAGTAAGAGGTAAGCAGCTTGTTATTAAAATAGTTTGGGGTAGTCATTCACTTATTGTCTCCAGTTCCAAGAACTGTTTCACAAATAATGTTCTCAGCATCAGTACCTGGTACAGACATAACCAATACCAGTATACCTTCGGCAGACGAGCAGCTGTCATCAATTTGAGAAAGTCCTGAAGCAACATGATTATGATAATTGATATATGTCCACATGTGTTTTTGTTGTCAGAGATGGCATTTATGGATGACTTAAAGGCTAATGGTCAGGATTAATTTAGCAGTTAAGCTAGCGAAAGCTAATTTCGTTAGAGTTAGGATTTAAAGACAATCCCAAACGCTGGTAAAATTAAAAGTAACTCAAATATTGCATTTAATTTTAGGAATATACATGCTCAAGGGGAATAATGTCCCCAACTTTACAATTGGCTTCTTCTGTGAGATAGGACCAGAATCATTCAGGAAAGGAGACTTCAGAATTAATGTATTAAAAATAGGGGTTCTGAAGGGAATGGTCTTGAAACAGATTCTCAGGCCCTAGGGACTTCTCTCAGAAGGAGGTTTCTGAACTCACTGAGGATGATATACCGTATTTCCTTGAATACAAGCCCAGGCTTATAATGATTTCAAGAGACAAATTGACCAGGCTTATATTTGGTATATTCGGGGTAGGCTTATATTTGAGGCAGGCTTATATTCATTTCACTAGAAGATTTGCTCTGTTTCTTTGCCACATTTATAACATTTATTCCATGATTTAACCAATTCTGCACCAATTTTCTGATACTGAAAAATATAATATGACTTAATTTAGATATGTCTACATGGTCGTTTGACGATCAAATTGTACAAAGAATATATAGATATCTAACCTAAAAGTCGAATTATGTCTAAATAATTGGATTTCTGTCCCATACCCAGGCTTATATTCGGGGCCCGGCTTTAATTACACCCAGTGCCCCCTTTGACCAGGCTTATAAACGGGAAAGGCTTATATTCGAGGTCAGGTTTGTATTCGGGGAAATAGGGTATGTAAGACCCTCAGGATTGAAGGATGTGAATGCTAGAACTGCTGGTGGTTTTCTTCTCCATTGTACATATCGCACATCTTTTTAATCATTCTTTCCTAGCAGCCTCGAAGGTGACAAAAGTAACACCTATACCGAAAGATGGTGACTTGGCTTATGTTGATAATTGGTGGCCGCAACCAATAATATTTACATCAATAACCATGCACCTTAAATTATCAAACCGTGTTTGATGATCAATATACAAGAGTAAGTCAATAATCCATGGAATCAGCTTTTGTTAATGGTTCATTACTAGGAGAAAGAGTGTTGCCTAGCAAGGTGAGTTTTCTATAGCAACCAATAACATTTTCATCGCTTTTTCTGACTATAACCCTTTACATTGACCAAATCATGAAGATGATGTTTAGTGATCAAAAGACAGCAGTTGCTTTATATATGGCAACCAGTAGTGTTATTGGTTTACTGTGAGGATAAGTGGTTGTCTAGCAAGGAGGGTTTTCCACATAGAAATCGATATAATTTACCTAGCAACACCCCTAGTCTAGTAGATAGTAGCTTGATCCAAAATGTTGGATTAAGTTATTAGTAGAGCAGCAGATGCTCCTGAAAGGGCCTTAGTTTAGAAGTTTAATCCTCAGAATTACTGAAAGCTACAACATGTGTTTTTTTCATGTTGTCCCATGTCTCTGTGTGTGCAAAATTGATGTTCTAGGTGAAGGCATCTAGAAATCTGCATTTCTATATATGTTATCATCTCCTCCAATTATCGGTCCCATTTTCAGGGTAGGGCACACACAAATCCATCTGTTCTAGCTCTAAATATTGATGACCAGCATAGAAAACGTAGAATAGAAAAATCGCCAAACTGACTGACCTGTCACTGTGTCAGCACTGACCCTGGGGTTTTCTATTTATAAGTTTGTATGGTGCAGGTGGGTCTTGATAAGCCTTCACGTACCACTCCCGAACTGCTATCTGGTAAGGGAGTAATCATTTTTTAACAACAGGGGGGGCTGGTGGGTTTGCGTACAGAGGGTTAGGGTTAGGGGTAAAATTTTTTTCGACCCCCCCCCATAAGGGACAAAAATCGCACACGAACGTCCCCTATTAGCCTATAGTAACGCACGGGGTTTTCCACTGAAAACAGGTGAAATTATTTTGACCCCCCCATCAGAGGAATTGAAAAAATTCTGACCCCCCCTGGTCAAGGGGTTGAAAAAATTCTGACCCCCCCTCAAGCCCACCAGCCCCCCCCCCCTTTGTTAAAAAATGATCACTCCCTAAGTGCGGATAAGCCATGCCAGGAGTTACTCGTTTATGCTTTTTACAAGTCTCAGTATATATACCGTTATAGCCCAATTTGGAGAGGAGTGAAGTTGTTTCTATTTCTTAATGAAGCTGTGGTTTAGCAAAATGAAAAAAACACACACACACACACACACACACACACACACACACACACACACACACACACAAAACACCACAAAAACAACAACAACAACACACAGACTTTTGTTGTTTATTCAAACACCCAAAACTAATACAACCGAATATGTCACACTGAAGTTGTCTACAATTTACAAGTCCTTGACGTACTTCTTGATGTAGTCGAGGAACTTGGAGGTGCGGATGTAGACTGAGGGGTAGTTGTCACAGTTAAGGGGTCCTGTACGGGAGGCGATACCAGCGATCACAAACTTACCGGCCTTGTTCTTACAGCTCAGGGGTCCACCACTGTCACCCTGAAAAAAAGTTAGTTTTGATAGATATTAATTATGAAAGATGTCTATTCCGATGCAGGGATCAACAGCAGAGTGGGAGGTATACACATTACAGGGAGTAAAGAAGAGTCTCCAGGTTATGTCTTATAACATACTACGACTGCACCGATCAAGTCGTTCTAAAGTCCCTATAGGAATAGCGCAAACATTTGCTGTAAACATTTGCAGCCTACTAGGGCAGTGTGGGAGTGTAGCACATTAAGAAATGACCTCCAGGCTGACCCTCATAATTATCCTGCCTCAGGATTGACTCCTAAAGTGACACCGAATGTCAAGGAATCTCTGTCACAAGAAACTTTGCAATTCTGTAAATCCATGCACTCAGGAGAGTATGCCTGTTCTGCTCTACCTCTATGTTTGATATCAATTTCAATTATAAAAACATAACAAATCTATTTCGACATAAAAATTAATTTGCCTAGATGACGTGCTACTGCATTGTACTTAGCATATTCTGCTTTGTTTCATATTGAAGTACTTTCTTAAAAAATCACAGATTGTTGGTCTTAGAACATGCAGGAAATATGGTTCATCATGCTGTTAAACTTAAATAATAAAACAGCACCACAGGATAGACATACGTGACAGGCATGGACATCTTGTTTGCCGGGATCGTTGACACAGATGTGTTTAGGGAGGACGGGGATAAGGTCGGTGAGTTGTTCGTACAGCTTGGCACAATAGTCGTTCTTCAACACTGGGATACTCTTCTCTCTCAGCAGGTCACTGGGGCTGGGCGATTCACGGTCTACATAAAAACACGTGACAAGAGAAAATCAGCAACTTCAGTAGCACATGTAACAGATTCAGATACCCTTTTTACGCAACACAGCTTCTTCCATTTCATAGTCCCCATGGCTAGAAAAACTCCTATTTCATCATTACTGTTAACCAGCGCCTTCGGCGCTGGATAGTGTAAATGGCCCTCGTAATGTGTACAAATTCAGACTACAAAAAATATTCACCTCTTCTTTACTGGTACTGTAAGTTTTAGCCCCCCCACGTTTTCATCTTTCTTACTGCCCTAAGATTTTTCTTTCTCCTTCCCCGTCTCTTTCTGGTCCCTGGCCTTTAAGTTTTAGCCCCTGATCCCTTGTCACCACTGTTGACCCCTTTCTGGGGGTCTCCGATACCATGCGCCATGCAACATGGCACACTTCTCCTTACTTTATTTCAGTATCAATCATTCTGAAAATTTGTCAATGGATAATTCAGAATCCATACTTCAAAACCATGTAATTCTCTTTTTGATAGCTGAAGGAGAACTTATCGAAAATCAATTTTTAAAAGTCCTCATGTTGCAGTTCACTGACAATCTAATAAAAACAAAGATGGCGGCCTGTAAGATCGGCGCATGCATGTCGGCAAATTTAAATCTCATGTAGCTCCTAAAATATACCGAATCCAAGCTCAATTTTTACAGGTTGCTAGAGATTCATGGGAAGAATTACTACCTAGATTATTTAAGCCAAGTGTTATCTCTAAGTTATTAAACGAAGCACTTGCAAACAATGCATGTGCCACTTCCGTTTTTCATCCACTGTCAAGCAAGAGAGTATCAAGTTCTAGGCATACCAAACAGCCTAACTCATAACATGATGCTATGAGTTGGGCAGCGATCAACTACTGATCCCAGGACTGTACATTTTAGCCCCCCCCCTACGTTTTCATCTGTTCCTTTTCTCCCCTAAGTCTAAGATCTCTCTCTCTCTCTCTTTCTCTTCCCCTATTTGCTGCATTATGACGAGTCTGTTGTCATTTTTCGGTCGATTTTGTAACTTTGTTGACGTTTTTTTTGGCCAAGTTTGATGACGTTTTTTTTAGCTCAATTTGTTAGCGTTTTGTAGAAAAAAAAGAGGGGGTGATTCTTTACCCTGTAAAGTCCAGGTTCTTCTGTCTCAAAATCAGAGGAAAAGAGGGTATTTTTTATAGGAGAGGGAATGAGCACAGATATCACTTTTGTATGGGAGTGCAGGAGCCAGGAGAAAAAAAAACTCAATTTCTCCTAATTTATTAGGCCCTATGCATACATACTCAAAGCCTCTGACCCCCTCCCCCACCCTGTATGCATCTGTACGCATTTGGCTTGACCCCCCCCCCACCCGAACCCCCTTGATGCATACATAGATAGAACTAAACGACCGTGGTGTACGAGGTGGCCGATCCACCACGAGGGGGGGAGACCCCCCCGTGGGGTGGATCGGCCACCGAGGGCATCAGGGGAGTTTAGTTCTATATTTATTTTATGTTTTTAGAGTCTTTAATTAACTGAAAATTAGCAAAATCCGTTACCGTAGTTCACCGCACGAGCGCCCATCGCCATTTTGAATGTTTACATGCACCCAGAACGAGGCTGCAGTACTGGATCTGCCGCTGTGGTGGATCGACACACGTTACGCCACTGGGGGTGTGGCGATCGGCCGCGCAATGCTATCTCTACGGGAAGAAGTTATTCACATAAAATAAATAATTAATGGATGTCCCCTTGGCGACTCATGTCAGTGGTCAAGGTGTGTAAGTGTAACCCCACATCTGGCTCATACACCCTCGTACACCCTGTGTCTGCCCCATATTCCGACTGAGTGGGATACAATTATTAACCAATGAAAAAATTCCTTTCATTCACTGCCGACTTTTCAGGGTGCATTACGTAATACCTGGTACCCATCAGCTCGCTGTTATCAGTACTTATCTTGCAAGGTATCGCTTCAGCAGGGGTCGGCCCACTAAGGAACACGCTAAGGCCATATACCCCATCCCCACCTCCATCACGGCACCGCCAGGCTCTGACCACCCCCCCCCCCCCCACACACACACACACCTCTTTGCTACTCTCCGCTCTCCGCGGTAGGATAGACATAGGCTGAGGCTGGGCAATGCTGTCCTGAGCGCGGACCTGGAAGTAAGCATCGTCCCAGGACGCTAAACTGACCTACTTTACCACGCAGAAAATGTCAACAAACTTGGCTAAAAAACGGGAAATATGTTCTAATCAAATTACTCCCAATTGAGCAGTTGGTGATCTAAATTCTTTAAAAACCTTTCTGTCGATTCAGAATTTTGATCAAAGGTCTCAAATCAGAGTAACTTAACAATATATGATGGGAAAACATGGCCTGGTTCCAAACATGGTTGCCTCAAGCCTCCAGCACAATCTTCTCTGGAGTCTTTCACCAGATGCGACTTGGGGCCAGTATACAGGCATATGATGTAACACTCAGCTTGTGGCGTCACACCCCGCACCATAACTTTAAACGTATTTGTAATAATTACAGGCTTATCTTACCGTTACGCCCCCACCCAGATATCCAGCAGTCCTTGTTATCAGAGAAGTCATCCTTGTCGTCCTTAGGCAGGGGGACCAGCTGGACGTTAGCTGTCAGGTTGGCAGGTTCAGATAACTCGATCAGTCCAACATCATCAGGGAGACCAGGCACAGCCAACGAGAAGTCAGGGTGCTGTGGGTGATACATTTTGAGAATTTTTCATGTTTTCATTATTTTTTTTGAGGATTTCTACATTTTTTCATCCATTTTCTCATATAATCTTCATATTTTGCCCTCTTTCACTGTTGGCAATTCTTTCCGTCATTATTTTACAAGGGGTCTAGACCTCTTGATGGTCGAAACCATTGCCTAAATTACAATGCACAAGGGTTATCGAAAAAAACCTGTCTGTCCCAAGGCTAATGTATTTCTGCGATTTTGCGATTTTGGGAAGCAATATAGAGACGCCTAAATCCATTGCAAGTTGAAGAATGGGTTCTACCTTACGACAGATTCCTTTATTACAGAACGTTTGGAGCTTAAAATCGCATTGTTGGAGTCGACCATACTAACTGCTCGTACGCTCTGTCTGAGTATTAAATACGACTTGTGTGGTGTGGACGCAGTCGGAATATCCCTAGCAGAACAGCAAACCAAAGTTTGGAGTAATAGATGAAGGGATGGATAGAGACAACGAGAAGGTGTACGTGTATAGCGAGCCCGGGATAGTGAGACAATTAGAGCAGTTACTTGCAAACAATTAATACATGATGTCCTTGTATCTCTGCAGTGACATCTAGTGGACAAAACATGAAGCACTAATGCAGATGCTTTCAATTTAAGAAATATCACACACACTAGTCAATTTACATCGCCTGTACCTAGTGTGTATGGTACAGTCGATAACAGTGTCCCATACTATCAGTGGGGGCTTGGAAAGTCACTGAGTTTGAGGCATATACATCCTAGTCTTGACCACTAAGGTAGGTTGATATGTTAAGTAATGCCTGATTGTGGTTGTCTGTACCTCTTATAGTTTCATATACTTAACTGTATAATTGTTGTAGCTTCAAAGGTGTCCCAGTTATCAAAATCCTTGATCCAAGTTGGCCATCTTTGGACTGTGTGGTGTGCTGTGGTGCATATTTGTTTGCATTTCTGAACACTTTGGGCAGATGGAGACACCTGATTCACACTAGTAGTGACCTCTATGTATTGGGGTTGAACTTGTTTGCCCACTGTTAACCACCCCATCTCACAATCAGTGAAGTGTCAAGGCAGTACTAGGCCAGTCTAAGGCAATACTACCGCCCCCCCTGTAGGGGAGGGGGGTAAGGCTAGTTGGATCTCAGCTCCACAGAGTGACACCACAACAAAGTGACAGAGGATAGGTTGTGACCAGGGAGCATTTTGCATATGGATATGTAGCAGAGTTTAATTCGACTGACAGGCAACAATGTAAGTGGATTTACAAAGTAAAGTGTATAGATACTTGAACATAGGACATTACTTAAACCCCCCAGTTCCCCATACTGCCTGAAATGATGACTTTTTTCGACCCCCCTGGATTGAGTGGGATCTGTTACCAGCCAAGTCATACCCACTAGACTTGGCTGGCTTGCTAGCTAATCACACACTAGGGTATGTTGCAACCCCCCCCCCCCCAAGCATCCCCTTGTAGGACATTTCTCTCCAGGACATTACCCCACTGACCAACATCCTTTCTTGGGGTTGTATAATATTATAGTATCATTGATAATGTAAACAAATAGATTGAAATGAATCCTATCTGTTCTATGTTTCAATCTCCACATTATATTTATCAGCTAACCGGGCCCTGACATATTCATTCAGAGGCCCAGCAATTGATGTCCACTGAGTCTGCAGAGGGCTCAGCCCAGTCTTCCTGGGCCCCAGATATCAAGTTACAAAAAGCAAAGGCATATGACAATACACAACAAGTAGGTAGGTTCTAGAGTTAAGATATCAAAGACCAACCCCAGTTAAGACTAAGGACCCAGTTTTCATTGGGGGCTTGGGAAACTACTCTGAAAGTTCCACCCCCACAACACCAGTGCCACCGCTCCTTTAGCGATGGTTCCGTCTACATGCAAAGATGGGCAATGACACATTGGCGATGACATAGGAGATTGAATTAGCAAGTAGGTCACTTAATTGTGTGTGTATATATATAAATAAATATATATATATATATATATATATATATATATATATATATATATATATACTTAATCCTTACCAGAATGATTCTCTTCGCCCCAATCACCTGCTCAGCGTCGTCCTTGGACAGTGAGAACATGCCCAGTTTAATGCGGTAGTCCTCAGCATTTCTGAAATGTGTGTTGTAATTCAGAATGTTTGTGTAAAAATACATGTATGTCAATTGTAGTTAGGCTTTCAAGTGCATACTCCTAAATGCAAACTAAGTAACTCTGAAAAGTCAAGTAAGCCACACTTACTCATAGAGCATGAGGCAGTGGCTGGCGGTGAGGATCCAGTTGCGGCTGATGAGTGAGCCTCCACAGGTGTGTCCGAACTTACCTGTGTCTCTCAGTACCTGGATGGATGCCTGGTATGGCCACTTACCCCGGGCTGACACCTCACCTCCAATAATCAAGGGTGCTGGCAGGGCAGCTAAAAAGTAGAAACATGTTTTCGTGCTTTTGAATGTCTTATTTCGATGATACATATACTTCTGGTGGGTCTTGGCAAAAAGTAAATGAGTGAAACGTAGGTAAATGAAGTGGAAATGGGCAAACGGTAATTATCAGTGCTGTGAATGTGCTATGGTGAGTTGCCAGCGCCGACAGCGGGGTTTCCATGCTGATATGAAGTGCTAAAATCAGCAATGGGGGTTTCTCCTTCAGTTTGACTATCGCTGACAAACCCTAATATAATCAGCACTTACTAGGCCCCCACCTGTCAGCCCAGACATTTACTAACCTAAGCGCGCATTTAGGCTAGCCCGGAAGGCCCAGTGTGTTCCCTTCTGGGACCCATGTGGACGTGCTGGCTGGGTGTCTGGGATGGTGCGTGCCTACGATACAGGTTCCATGCGATAGTACACACACCACTGACTGAATTCACACTGTGATGCTAATGAATATCCATGTGTATTTACATCGAACTCACTGTCTTGAAATATTTTGGTGGATTTTCAAACAAATATATATACCTAGCCCTTCCCAGGGGTGGCACATTTATATAAGCCGAAAGCTGATTTCCACCTTTCTTTTCTACATGGCACATCGCGAGTAATACAAAGGAACTGCTTCCATAATATGAGGGGTGTTGCCCAATACATACTTTTCTACACATACAAAAGCTTTTAGTGAGATCCTCCATGATATTAAGTTTAGATTTTAGTGAATGTAACTTAGGTACACTTACCCGCCGCTGCAATGAGCCCCAGGAATATAAGAGCAATCATGTTGAGGCAATAACTTGACACAATATGGGGCCTGTGATCTTTTGGGTCTCTTTATATGAGCCTTGATGACCTATGATAAGGCATGATATCACAGCTGTAGGTTAGATAATAAAGTACACGGCGGGGATCTGTTGAGGACATCTTCAGGGGTCTTTGATTAGGAGGGGGTGCAAGGAGCCAATTTTATCATGTACAAATATCATAACTATTAGGGCCCTCTCCGTTGCTCCATTAGTCTAGTTAATCGATTTCTAGTGAATCTATAGCAGAAGGAGGAGGAGAGGGATGGGGGTATAGTGGCGTTGGGAGGAGGCCTCAGGGAATGTCGCCAGTCTAAAGCTTCACAGATAAAATTGGATGCCGTTTCGAAAAGAATTGGTTCTGTCGGAGGTGCTATTCCTAAGGGAGTGATCATTTTTTAACAAGAGGGGAGGGGGGGGGGCTGGTGGGTTTGCGCGCGGATGCGCGAAAAACATTTTTACCCCCTTATTTTATCGACCCCCTTGTTGTTAAAAGATGATCACTCCCTAAAACGGAACTGACTCACCTCAGGGAATCAATTCCCTGTTGGGTTGCCAAAAGATAATTGGTCATAGAAGTGGTTTAGTTGGTGAATGCTTCCCGATTGAAAAACAATTCCTGGCTAGTTCCTTCTTCCAATTATCATTTCAGCGGCAAAGTGAATATGGAGAGAAAGAGAGAGAGAGAGAGAGAGAGAGAGAGAGAGAGTGAGAATGAGAGAGAGAGAGAGAAAGAGAGAGAGAGAGAGAGAGTTCCAACTAAGTTTAAAAAACTGATTGATTTATAGATATACATAGTCATTCATATTTCTCGATGGTGGCATATAAGGTTCCCCACATATGAGGAAAACACCACCTGCCAAGCAGCAAGCAAAATAAGAGATAGCCCTATCCGTGCAGCAGGTGATGATTACACAGCACCTGGACTATGAACACAATGATGTTAGGAATGAGTGCGCAAGACAGAGAGAGATAGAGAAAGAGAGAGAGAGAGAGAGAGAGAGAGAGAAGTGGGGGGGGGGGTCAATATCATATGAAATGGGTCAATATCATATGAATTTATTAAAGGTCTATTCACTGTACAAACTTTGCCATGGCACAAACTATGCAGGTATGTATTTGGCGACAGAGTCAAGTGCCTTCTCCAGTAGTGCCTAGTTCCATTGGCCATGGATGGAAATTTGAGGAGGTTGGTCATAAACAAGAACTGGTACCAGACTGGATGAGTGGGCAGCATGCTTCCCAAGCTGTTCTGGGCCTTTTCGTATGTTGGTGACCAAAGTCATGCAAAGCATCAGGGTGTGTCTGTATAGAGAATGGATTGAAGTGCATTGACATCTGCAAAATGTCTCACTGTGACAATCAATCTGATGCAGATGAGACTGAATTATTGGCCTGTAGATAGAGAAATGCATTGCTGAGAAAACAACTGGTAAGTAGAACTGAGTAGTTATTAATTCAAATATAACTATATATCATTTATCAATTAGACCTTAGAACATGCAGATATTGATTAGTATCCCATTATTACTCATCAAGTAAAATTAACATTGTATGTTTATATAACCTATTATAGATGAGTTTTGAATGAAATGTTTTCAGTTTCTGACACACTTTCTGGTATTCTATTGTAGGTTAGAAAAAGATGTGAGAGAACATGTACTTATGCGTTGAGATTACACTCATCAACCTATCCTGTGAGGAGTTCATAGCATACTATTAGATTTGTAAGAGTGAGAAGCCATGGGTGTATTCTCTGACAAGCACATAATACTGTTGGAATAATATGAGTAAGAATTCACACACATGTTCTCTGAGGGGCCATTAGATAAATCTATAAAAGCTATAAACATAATTTTCTAGGGGTCTGGAAGTAGTTGTCAGACAGAAATTAATTTGTATCAGGTTTATGTGATGCCTAAGACTCAATCTTTTCATAAAGAATTATACAAAATAGATATCATTATGCTCATTGCCTTGGGATTTATAGAGGGTTATGTGTGTCATTTAGAATAAATAAACAGGTGACATTTTTTTTATCGTTTGACTTGAAATCTATGACATTGACTTTGTGGCCAATGTGAATAAAATTCTGATTACTGTGTTAACTTCATTGAGTAGTCTATTTTATGATTAATAATTGTTTAGAAAGGTGCATTTGATCAAATGTTACAGACAGACAGAGCTGCTTATTTTATTCCAAAATCCTAAAAATGGTAATTGGTTGCCATGGAAACACCCTCAACCTGACCCAAAGGTCACTATAACCTATAGGGCCTTCTTCTACACTCCATGAGCCAGTGTCCCTCACTGTCACAAAAAAACAAACATTCTGAAGGTAGCATATGCCTATTTCCAAGCCATTTTTCATCATTTGACCTTGAGAATCACGACCTTGATCTTGGTCAAGATTAAGCAAATTTATAATCCAGGTTGGTCTCACCATGACTTATATTTTGATATTTGAAATTGTGTAAAAAGGTGGATTTAAACCGAAGTTATGGACAAATATGCATATTTTCCATGAATCTCAATAATTATGGTTACCTGGTTGCCATGAAAATGGGCCAAACTCACCCTGATGGCTACCATGGCCAAAGTTCTAACATACAAAAATTTGATCCCTAGACCCTTACCTTTAAAAACATAGCATGAACCTTGATGCCCCACAACTGGTAAGCTAAATTCTGCTTGCTGGCTCATGAGCTATTCCTAGAATCTAGGTACGGATCAATTAGTATCTCTCCATGTCCGTAGAACACATTGACATCAACCAGAGGGTCCATAATGACTAATCGATCACTCTCTGCGATGGCAGGTAGCAACGCCTGGCTCAGACTGGAATGGTCGAAAACGAAAATAAAAAAAAACACAAAATATTCATTTCTCACCTTATTGAGATACTAAGGTATTCATCTAGGCCTATTAATCCTTTACGGTGAGAGGGACAAGGGATAACGCAGTGATGGACTTGGGCCAGTTTAACAGAACTACCGGCCTATTTATTGAAAAACAAAAGAAAAAACAAAAAAAATTTTCCCAGCTGTGACCAAGCACCAGACCCTCCAGCATGAGGGTTGGTAGCAGCAATGTAGGTCAGCACCTGACAGGTAACACACACCTGTACAGGTAGCACACACCTGTAGTGGGAGCAGTGGCTCCACCTGAGTATCAATACCGGTAACAATATAATCGTTCCCTTACATTAATCCTTTACGCTGAGAGGGACAAGGGAATAACGCAGTGATGGACTTGGGCCAGTTTAACAGAACTACCGGCAAATCCAAGTGAAGGAATAACATAATTATAATTAAACATCATGAAAAGAACATGGCAAGTATATTATGCCTAATAGATAGTCATATCCTAATAGACCACTCTTTCCCCAAACAGCTTGACACTACCATGTCCGTCTCAATACGTGTGTGATAGGGTTTAGTCAGATACAATAAAGCGGCCATACTGGCCCAGTCCCCGGCCTGGCGTATGTCCTCCAATGTGAGACCCATTTGGTACATGTATAGGGCTCCTGCTCTCCTGAGGGAGTGCATACCAGCACGTTCTGAAGGCAGGCCGGACAAGGTCATCAACCTCTTCAGAAATTTCAGCAATTGACCGTAAGTGACTGGTACCAGTTCTGAGTCCTTGGGAAGTACAAAAACTGGAGCTGATGGGTCGGAACTGGGGAATTCATTCAGATGACGTCTGACCAGACTCGCAGCACATAGAGGAGAACCGGGAGCGTAAGTGATAGGCACCTTGTGTACTCTCTGGCCATGCTGAATAGTCTTAGAACTAGACACCGCCAGCTCCATGCCCCAGTCTGTGAAACTAACTGCTCCGCGCCTGAGATAATGAACTCCAACAGCTGCGATAGAATCTGGGACTATATTACATTTCCTGAGTAGTCCTCTAAAGCTTAGTGCCATGCAAGTCCATAGGACTCTGTCACGAGTTTGACTCATGTCAACAAATTTATACATATTGAGTATGTCTTTCAAGGTGAACGATGGGCGCACTGGTTCCGGATCACCTAAGACCCTGCGAACCCCGGCTAGAGTCATAATGAATTCAAAAGAAGAGCGGATAAATTTGACATCATAACCATAGTACATATTCAAAGAGATCACTCCGCTAACGTAATTTTGGATAGTCGAGTACTTAAGACTTCTCGCCATGTCTACGACATAACGGCACATATGTTGGGCATCCGTGGGGAGCGCTGGTCTGAGGATCGAGTTACTGAAGCTTATGTAACGCTTCCACTGGGAAGCCTTTGTCCTCCATGTGCTGGGGGCCCATGCCTTGGACCTATACTCGGCTGCTTCCAAGTCTAATTGGCACACTCGCTGACTAGCGTCTACAACAAAGAAATACGGGTAAGTCTTTAGAGCATGTGGCCCTTGAAATTGCATCTGCTAGAACATTCTGTACACCAGGGATATGAATACTCACTAAGTGACAGTTAAATATAACACATAACCAAAAAATTTTTCTCAACAAAATCATTGAGGCGTCATTGTCACTTCTACCCTTGTTGATGGCATGCATAACTTGAGTATTGTCAGTAACACAATATATTTTGTGATCTCTCCAATATGGACCCCAGCGTTCTAAGGCCTCGTATATGGGATACAGCTCCCTGACATTAATATTGGCTGGTATCTCCGTTGTCGGTGCGTCCCGGCAGTGACCGTGAATGTCACTTCCCATCACTAGCTTGTCACACCAGTGACCGCATAACCAATCATTACCATGAACGGCACCATAACCTATACCAGAAGCGTCAGTGTACACAAGTGAGGTGAATTCAGGCGGAGTGATAATCTTCGCTGAGCCATTGAACCATGACGCGAAGTCGCCCCACCATTTCAGGTCCTCGTGAAACGAATCCGACAATGTAATATAACGTTTCTTTGCAGTAAACGCACGTAACATCGTTATGACCCTGTGGGAGAATGTTCTTCCTCCCCGTACCAGAGTTGAGCAGTGACTTAGCACACCACAGAGGTGTTGTAACTGGCGCTTTGTCGCCCTACGGCGACCAGCAAAAAAGCGCAGCTCTAAGTGAAGCTTGTCCAACTTGTCTTGTGGTAAGCTGAGAGTCATATCAAGCGAGTTCAAGATTACCCCCAAATAACGCTGCACCTGTGAGGGGGATCGAACTTTAGCATAAGCTATATGGAAGCCTAGCGAGCGTATTGTAGCGTGGAGAAACAGTTGGGCGTTCCTGCATTCCTCATAATCACTACCGAGAACGATGAAGTCATCTAAATAATTCCGGCATAAAAAACCGTTGGCGTTGACATAGCGGGCTATGGCATCGGATATACTGTTAAATATATAGGGGGCAGCTCTCGTACCGAAGCTCATGAAATTATCTTGTAAAAAACAATTTTTACCGTCAATATTCCAACATAACCCCTGATGGTTGTGGTCCGTTGGCCTAATTAACACTGTGCGATAAGCACTTTGTAAATCTGTCACCGCCATGAAACAATTTGGTTCCATAAGTTCAGAAATGTCATCGATAGAGTAGTAGCTAAACGAATGGAAAGTGTCTTTGGTGTAATTATTAATGCTGCTGTACAATGGGCGGCTAGCATCGGTAATAGGTCTATAACCACCACCGGACTTCTCCACTGCTCCCATAGCGTGGACACATTTAGGTTGGATATCCACTATTGACAACTTGTCCATACTGAGTTCTTTCAGGATTAATTCATTAATATAATCATAAGCGTCTATCTCTGCCGACGGATAATTTTTACAAAAGTAGCCATCGGATGGGCCCAAAGTATCAACTAATTTGAAACCATGACAAACCCCATCTAACAGGTAATGGGCATTGCAGTCCCAACCACCTTCACCATAAACCTGTGACGGACCTCCTGAAAGCATTTTTCTCCAGCCACAAATATTAAACTGTGTCCTAATACCCGCAACATAATGTGGGAGTGAAGCATCCCAGAGTGGAG
Source organism: Acholoe squamosa (assembly GCA_949317995.1). Taxonomy (NCBI): domain Eukaryota; kingdom Metazoa; phylum Annelida; class Polychaeta; order Phyllodocida; family Polynoidae; genus Acholoe; species Acholoe squamosa. The sequence continues at coordinate 46,731,551 of OX439037.1, forward strand.
CGTAACCAATATAGCAAGACAACAATTCCGTTATATTTGCTGAGCAGTTTACAAAATCATAAGTGTTGGGCCACAGGTCTGACAAACAATCTGCATATGTGGAACCTATGCCCAGACCTATATAAGCATGGTTGCCCAGTCACTGATTTTGCTGGTTGCCGTGCTGAAGGGCGTTCTTATCCGATTGCACGTCGTCACTAATACAGAATCTCTTCTTGTGCGCGCCTCTACAAGTGGCGCAGACATGCTTCTTGTAACACGGGTCATAATCGCATACATTAGAGTTCCATTTCCAACATATGTCTGCGGGCCAATCTGATCCGGGCTGATTACCCCCCCGCTGACGGTTGCGGCGACGTCTGTTGTTACCGCGACTGGAACCCTGATCTTGTCTTGACAGCAGATTCTCCACTACGGTCATGTGTTCCGCACTCAAATAAGCCTCTACGGCTGGGGTGTAACCGGAGACAAAATCCGTTAATTTACCCTCAATGACATCATCAACCACTTTATGATCGTATTTAGCTAGGGCTTTTGCTGGGAAGGCTCCTCCTTAAACTTTGAGGGAAACGAATCTCATGTGTGCCCGATAGCCGTCTAAAGTAACCCGGGGCAAACCAGTAGTGTTAATGAATTCAGCTACACAGTTCATACCATTGGTCAACTCTTGAAAGCTCATGTCCTCAAACTTTTTGTCTGTATCTATGTGACAATCAGGCCTCAATTTATTGGTTGAGCATTTACGTTTTGAGGTGTCGGAAAGCATTTTAAAGTTGTTAAGCCAGTCTAAATCCGGCATACCTGTGGGGGTAGGATTGGTGAGTAGACTGCTTGCGTCGTCCCCCAGAATCCCAAGTGATGCTGAAGACAAGCCGGCACTAGCTAGACCAGCTTGAAGTGTTTGTTGAGTTGATCGCAATTGTTGATTCGGTTGCTGATTGGGAACCACCTCATACACCATGCCTTTATGTAGAATACGCTGAGGCAGGTTAGGAGGGTGCACAGACTGTAAAGGATTTCTACCTTCCCCCAGGGGTGTGGGTCCTTCATTCCCACCAAGCGGACGTAAGCCCTGGAGCGCAGCAGAATTACCCTTATTTGCATCAGTATCAGTGCACAATCCAGACCTACTCTTCCTCCAAGCAAGGTATTCTTGGTATGAGGGGTCTGCGTTGAGCGTGCGGCCACCGGAGGCTTTGTTGACAACCACACCTCCGGTGAGCGATGGATCTCCTGAGCTTATTTTGGCTATATTGGGAATGTTTGGGTTAGAAAATTCATGAAACATACCAGTTGAGTCTCTGTAGTACAATTTCTCCACCCTAAGGGCCTGCGGAAGGCCTTTTTGGCCTGAAATAGCTGCTCCAACTGCCTGCACTTTATCAACAGGAAGGATAGGTCGGCCATCTTGGCCTCCGCAGCAAATATTTAGATTCGCTTGTGCTTGGTCCGACAGAGCGTCCATGCCGGGTACCAGCGGAGGAACAGGTGCGTTCGATTCCCCGCTTTCATAGGTTACCGCACTGTGTTCGGCCGCTTGTGCTTGGTCTGACAAGGCATTATTGCTGGGGACCAGCGGAGGAACAGTAAGTGATGAAGCTTGGGAATCGAACGCACCCATAGCACCTTGCCAAGCACGTATTCCATCGTTGATTTCCCTAATAGAACGGCTATTCTCTGCCCGAAGACTTGCTAATTCCAGCTCTAGCTCCTTCCTCCTAGAAAGTATGTCGATTTTGGCCTTTTTGGCTTTCTCCTGCTTAATCTGCTGTAATAGCTCCAAGTCTGGGTCTTCTGTGGGGGGGGGGCTGTCCTCCATGTCGCTCTCCGTGGGTGCTTGGTCGCTCTCCCCGGCTGTTTTATGTCTAACCATCCGGTCTCCTGTCATCCAGCGAGGGTTGGGGCTTGTGCACTCGGGACAAGCTTTCTTATTGCCATGGTATTCGTACTCGCAAGCCTCACATACCACCATGATGAAAGAATTTTTCCCAGCTGTGACCAAGCACCAGACCCTCCAGCATGAGGGTTGGTAGCAGCAATGTAGGTCAGCACCTGACAGGTAACACACACCTGTACAGGTAGCACACACCTGTAGTGGGAGCAGTGGCTCCACCTGAGTATCAATACCGGTAACAATATAATCGTTCCCTTACATAACAGATCGAAGCTTCCCAATTCGGCGTATGCTAGCACGTGCCAATTTGGGAGAGAAAAGAACCTGCTGGAAAAAGACTTTGAAATATATGGGTTTATTTCAATCTGAAACAAATCTTCCCGCCCTCTCATGGATTAATAGATTAACCTATGTGTCTGAAATCCTTTTTTATCATCAGCACTGGGCAGGCATTTCCTTAAACTGATTTTGTTGATTCCATCTTTTAATTTCAAAGGGGAGCCAACACATAGTTTCCCATCTTTCTGTCATATTTAATGAGGGAAAATGATCCCCGAAAATAATCCTTTCTCACACTGAAAGCACCAAGGTCGTCAGACTGACGATACCCAAAACTACAACCTTAGGTACTCAGATTGAGCACCCAGGGTAGTCAACCTAATGGGTTTAGGTCAAGACACTCACCCAAGGTAGTCAAACTGATTACATAAGGTTGTTAGAGTGACAACCTTGGTGCTGACTACCTTGGGTCCTCAATCTGAGTACCTAAAGCTGTAGATTTGGGTATCGTCAACTTGAGCACCTAAAGTCCTCAGCGGTGAAGACCTTCAGTTGAAGACTGAAGGCCTGATCATCAAACATGAGTGGCACATACCTGCCACCTTGGGAGTATGTTACATATTGTCAACAGAATACCATAGACTCATACTGGGGAGAGGTATACTGAGGGAATTCACTACCTGTAAGGTGCTGCCCCCTGTCTATACCTCTTCGATGACTCTAGGTCCTCAATCTGACGAGTTTAAAATCTGCAGGGTTTTTAGTGCACAATGACAATTGACACCTTAGTTTTTAGGCGTCAGAAAACTTTTTACCCAAAGGTGTTTTTTTTTGTTAGTCTGCCGAACAGAGGCAGTCACGCTGCTGGTTATCAGGACAAGTTAGGGTGCATGGGATGAATTATTAATTAATGTAGGCAACTGCCATGGAACAGGGCTGCATGCAGTCTCAGCTACTGCACTCTGCGGCCTGCATGACATTACTCGAACAGTGACGGATAGATATCTCCTCTAGGATTTGAAGCTGCGAATGGTGGTTTCTCTACCATAGAAGGATGTCATTTATTAAACACAGACTTACACAATGTAGATCTTGACGGTGACAAATTTGAAGGGATCACAATCTACATTGACCAACAGTAGCAAGGTAAGCCTCATTGCTGCTGCACTGCTTTATGGAGAGAGGACTGTTTAAAAAAAGAAACAAAAAAACTCTAAACCATTTGTAGCTGTACCCACGTTTGAGGTACACTGCTGGCGGCTGAAAGGCAATTTGATGGAAGTCAAAGCTCCACCTGAGGCACACGATTTTCTTTGTTATATCCGTTATTGTCTATATTTTGAGGAGATAAGCAGAGAGGATACCCCAACGCAAAGCTTCGCCCCCCTCGTCGCATGTTATTGTTGGATATCAGTCACACGTCATGACATATCCATTAATTACTTGTTCATTATACCATGGTTATCCTGTTTCGGCACTGATTTCCGGTGCCCAACCCTGATAAAGCCATGTATTTAGCACACGCTAAGGCATCAATGTTGACAGTGGCTAGTGACAGCGAGTTGACAGCAAAATAAATGTATCGATATAAAAAAAATAGACATTATTGGGATTAATCAAGAATTGTGGGCAATGTTATAAGTATTTTACATCACTCACCCTTATAATTGAGAAGAATTAAGGCCTATATTCTCTATGATACATTGAAACAAAATCGAATCGAACGACTTCTTCACCATGTTGTGACTGCGTCCCGACCGCACTGCGTCGGACCCCCAAGACACAAATAGATTCAGTCAGATTTGTCCTCAGGTCTTTCCTCGCACTGCTTGTCAGCGGTTCTACTAGGAAAATGCCCCTGGGGAAGACAAAATGGCCGAGGATTGGACCATGTCGACACGCAACAAAAATCAGTGCATTTCATGGCTTTATAAGGTAAAATAATTAATTTAATGGTATAAACGTCATAGTACATGGCTAGGCTTCCACTCGGTCCTTTTATCTCTTAAATGAAGGACCTCGCCCTTCGGGCTCGGTCCTTAATCTGGAATAAAATGACCTAGTGGAAGCCCAGCCATGCATTATGCCCTTAATACAGTTGTACCTAGTGTAGGTATGAACCCACATACCAGAAGTATAGCTGGTTCTACTGCCTACTAAAAGGTTGAATCCCACATGGCGAAAAATGCCCCAAACATCTCTGCGAATTTGGATCTGTTGCGATTTTGGGACCTTCCCCAAATTCGCAAAGATTATAATACACTAGGGTACATAGAACACAAGGACACTGTTGTGCTTTATCATATACTCTTTGGGATATTTTGCCTTTCTTGATGTTTATATTATATATCCCCTAGCCTAAAATCACAAAATATTGCTTGTGTTCTATGCACCCTGCTGTAGTTGAAGCCCTTACGAATTTGGGATAGGTTCCAAAAATGCAACAGATTCAAAATCGCGGAGATATTTGCATCATTTTTCGCCATGTGGGATTCGACCTTATAGGAGTATTTATAGCTCAGTTACAGTTGCAGTTCAGAGTGTACCTTAGATCATAGTGTATTTCAAAATACCCCTGTACCCCCACCGCTCTTTCAAGACCCGGCGACCATAACCAATTAAATAGAAGTGATATGTAAATTGAGGGCCCTGGGTCTGTTACTCCAGTAGATGCGAATAGAGATCGTGTTTCAGCAAGTGTGAAAAAGCAGTTAGTACCATAAACTTACCATTTACAGGTAAAATCCTTTTAGCATGCGCATACTTGCAGAAAAGTATGCTTGTGAAAAAAAGTCCATATCCCCAATCAAAATGTACAAAAAATGTATAACCAATTATATCAGCCCTTTCATATTTTTCCATATTAATAATATTATATCATGTACACAGACAAGTAAAAAGCATTCATACTCTGTTATCATCAATATAGGCATTTCTAGGACAGGTCAGGTAGGTGTCCTACATTTTCCTGCGAGTATGCCTTACTTGCAAGTATGAAACTTGCAAGTATGCTCAAAAGTTGCTAGTATGGTACTTATAGCACCAATTTATACTAGGCAGGTTTGCATACTTACGTTAAAGCATGCTAGTATGAAAAAAGTTGCAAGTATGCTTGAAGCAACACCTAAACAAATCCTACTTGCCGCTTGCTTATAATTCCGCCTTAAAATTGTGTTAACGCTACGTTGTAATCGTCACTATTGGTGGAACAGTTCCCTGGAATTAATGCGCCCCCATTTGCGTACAAAAATGTTTCTTTTTTTTTTGTTTCAATAGGCGTGTGATAGTGCCACCCGAATTGTGCCATCCACCGAATCTGTGTCAAACCCTATGATGCACAAAATGCACGCACATTGGCAGCAGTGGGGTCAACTAAAGGTCACGCTTACTCCCCGCCCCTCCCCCCGGTACTTGCAATGGCCGAATAGGGTAATTTGGCGTTAGTTATAGTTCAAGTTTAAGAAGTATAAGTTGCAGTACATTTAGACATAAAGACTTTCCAACATTTTTGCCTGTTCAACTGTGGTATGTTGACAAAACCATTTTCCTTCTCTGTGGCATTGACATGTGCAAAATGTCTAACTGTGACAATCAAGCTGATGCAGATGAGACTGAATTATTTTCCTTCTCTGTGGCACCTAGGTTGGAAGGTGCGTCAGAAAAGCTTCATTGGTTCCAGCATACAGAAGAACTTTAACACCTTCTTTTGACTACTGCATCCCATGTGACATTGGTGTTCAGGACACAAATACCTGTTTTACTGCCTTTTTATCAAACCAGTTTTAGAAATAGTTCAGGGAACAATTAAAGAAAAAAGTTGTTCCAGGGTCCTTTTATATCATATTCTAATTTCATGTATAAGAATCTTAACGATGTCAAGCATAGCATTTTCAAAAGCAAGTGTGGGGAGCTAGACCTAGATTAAAAATGTTTTAATAGTCAGTGTTGCATCGGCCTTTATTCCAACAATGTAAACAGCTTGAGATCCACTGTCATGGTCATTAGTGGTTTAAGTATGGCCCTAAAACATGCAAAATGGCCGACTCAAATAGTCATACAGTGCTGAAGGGCACAGACCATTCAATTGCGGGGAGATCCTGCTCACATTCCTTTTGAAGCATCATTCCTTGATTGTACTCCTCTTCTTATCTGTTATGTTTATCAGATTTGAAAATTTGAAAAAAATCAGGTTGTCACCAAAGAAACCTGTCAAATTTCCTACTGTTGGACAGTGCACTCCATCTCATACAGTGATGTAAGGTATTGCAAATTCAAAGTGTTGCATTTATAGCAGGTAAACTCATTAGGGGTCTGGGGCTGTTCCGCCAGCAAGGCGATTAATAAAAACTGACGACCATTATATACCTACTATCGTCGTCAGTTTTTATCATGAATCGCCCTCTGGGAATGTTGAAAACTCAAGACAATGTCAGATGTATTTTAATGTCAATTTATTAGTAACTATTTCAAAGTAGCCTTCATGGGGTGTTGAAGGTGATGTTTTTTTTCCAGGATCGATCAAAGCTCGAGCGTTCTGCAATAATTTCTAATCTTGCCTCCAGTATTACAATATGGCTGGATCTATACCCAAGACGTTTGTTAGTGTCATTGCCGTGGTCATTGTGGTGTTCATGGTCTATATGATGCTACCAGACAGAAGGATCAATACGGTATGTTTGAAGTTATACGTGCTTCACTCTGTAATTTAAACCACTGAATGTTATATACTTGTGGCTGATTGTCACAACTATTATTGTGTGAATCCGAAGAAAAAAATAACAACATTTGGGACATAATAGGTCGAATCCCACATGGCGAAAAGTAGCTCAAATATCTCTGCGATTTTGAAACTCTTGCGATTTTTGGACCCACCCCAAATTCGCAAGCATATAACTACAATATGGTGCATGCATTGAACACAAGCACTTTTTTTGTTGTTGCAAATTTAAGCCTGGGAATACATAATGCACAGAGATATAAACATCAACAAAGGCAAAATACCCCAAGGAGTAAATGAATAAACGCAACAGTGCCCTTGTATTCTATATACACCCTACTGTAGTTATATCCTTGCGAATATGGCGTAGGTCCTAAAATTGCAAGAGATTCAAAATCGCAAAGATATTTCAGCCATTTTTCGCCATGTGGGATTCGACCTAGTGAGTTGGCCTGTATAAGGGCCGAGTGCTATTATGTGTTAATATAATGGTGTTAGTATAATACGGGGCCGCTTCCTTCTATGAGACCTATATTATGACAATACTAACACGAAAAGTATCCACTAGGTAGAGGGTGCATCACACACCCAGATTAGTTCTGGTAATCCCCTGCAGGGAGAGTCACTGTGAATGAAGCTCTCCCGGAAGATCTGGCGGTCGGACAGGGTGTAAGTTTTATAGCCAAATATGCAAATGAGGAGGTAGCTGGGAGTGGGCAATCCACTTGCAATATCTCCTGTTTTATACTAGGTTCGCTCAGACCAGCTATTTACCAGGGCTATTTACCGCTCCCGCTCCTCTCACACTCTCCCCGTAGGTACGATAGCCGCTGGCCGAGGCTGGTTTTATACCAGCGTAAATGCCAGCGTTTATTAAAGGGAGTGATCATTTTTTTTAACAACAGGGAGGAGGGCTGGTGGGTTTGAGGGGGGAGGGGTGGTGGGTCAGAATTTTTTTCGACCCCTTGACCGGGAGGGGGGGGGGTCAGAAATTTTCTTATGCAAGTGGACAGGGGAAAGGTGGAGTCGATATGTACACTGTTAGACCGCGGGAAGGGTTTTGAAGTAGATCGCTTCTATTTTTGGAAAAAAAAGTGGCAGTTACTGTTAGTACAAATCAAATGATGGCTTGCCCTGTACCCAGTACAGTGGTCTTTATATAGTCCATTTACAATTGGGGCTCAGAGTGTATGTCAGTTTACAGGTGGAGCTACCGTACGGGGGTAATGTAATCATGTGAATGCCTTAATGGAAACAGCGATTCTAACAATATTAGCAAACCCATATTTTCAGGAACCTAAAGTAGAAACTGATTGTTTTTAAAACCGTTGGCCAAAGTCATGGAAAATCAATTGGAAACTTGCTACATGTAAACCCCTCCCCCAATAAAAACAACAAAAATCAACAACAAAACAGAGAGCATACCTTAATATTTTCTTGCTCTACACGCTCAGCCCGGATTGTAAATAGGCAGTAGATTGCCGTGTTTTGGTACAGGGCAATCTACTGTAGAGTCATTAGATTTGTATTAATAGCAGCTGCCCCTGTAGACTCGAATAATAGCCAACCCACTGTAAAACTGGGTCGCTGGGATCACAGTGTAGTTTCACCTATTGCATTTATCGAATTAGGGTTTTGAGTTTGGGTTTTGAAGGATTTCATGGGCTTAAAAATTCATGACAAGATACCGCATATTCAGACTCATTTTTCATCCATTTGTTGTAGACAAGTAATGAAGTCACTACTTGGTGAAAGTATAATTCCGGCTGTGTAATGCAGTCACTAGGGTAGGGTGGGGTAAGACGCCCTTAATTTACAAATGTGTCATTTATAAGAAATTCCTAGCTGCTTCCAGAATACTTTTTACATTAATCAAAGGATGGAATGATATTTTCTTCATTCGCAAAAGCTTGTCAGCTCTGCCCCATAGATTGTTACAGTAAATCATGTATGAAAAGAAGTGGATGCTGGGGTAAAAGGCCCACAGCTGGGGTAAAATGCCCACAACCTTTGGGATAAAAGGCCCACATACACAATAAAGAGAATCGAATTTGGAATAAATGCTCCATTTAGATTATTGTCATTAAAAAAGAAGCTAAAGTTAATATTCATGAACTACTACTGAAATTTGGACATCCTAAATCACCTAAAGTAGCATTTTCGATAATTCATATTAAAGTCCAAGTGGTGATAGGGCAGGATAAGCTAAAATACCCTAATAGCATGTAACTGAGCTAGTTCTAAGAGAATAATTCCTAATCAATGCATATTTTTCACACCAATCAAGAGATGGAACAATGCATCATACTTGTAAAATAGGTTGTCAGCCTAGCCTTATGGAATATTCCAATAGAATGCTTGATTTAAAAGTGGGGCATTTTGCCCCGTATGTTGAAAGGCTGGGATAAAAGGCCCAAAGCGATGGGGCAAAAGGCCCATGGATCTGATGATAAGATAAGGTTCATCTCAAAAACCCATGTAGGTATTGGAACGAAGTGTAAGGTAAATAAAATGTATCTTTATGACCTACCCTTCACCCCTTTATCTAATAATACCTCACCTAATACTTTTAACCCATTTAAATTGCTACCCAAAAAGCTATGCATATTTCAGGACCTTTTTATTTCTAATTATCTCAAATTGAGCATGATTATCTTAACAGTTATAAAGTATTGAATGTCTGATAAGTAAATTCTTTCTGATCCAACCATAATGAAAACCTACAAAAGAGATCTCCTTGAAGTTATCCTTACTTCCAAGTGTCAAATGGCTGCATACAACTAGTACCTTGGTTATGAGGGCTAAAGGGCCTTTTACCCCAAAGGGCCTCTTACCCCTTCACTGAAAACATGGAAGATCCGAAACTAGTCAGTGGTGACCACTTTAGGTCCTCAAGTTGACGATACCTAAAACTACAACTTTAGGTAGTCAAAATGACGACTTTAGGTCATCATTCTGATGACTCTGTACTGTCAGTATTGACTGGTCTACCCTATGTAATGCAGTGGTTGCAGGCCTGTCCAGAATAGCTAGTCCTGGGATCACTTCACTATTCCATTTCCACCACTAAGATCACTGCAATCTTAGTGACAGAAATGCATAGTGGTTTCACCTGAGTACAAGAGCACTTATAGGGAACACTCCTGATCGAAAGAGTGAATAGCCTGCTGCATACATAAAGAGGGGAGGGAAGACGTTTGCTGAGTGTCCTTGAGGGCTCTTAGGGCTACTCATGCGTTAAGTGCACTGTAAGGTAATTCTTCCCTTCTCTCTCTTTGTCCTGGGGGGAGGGCACAATGCTTCTAATAGGCAAGCATAAATCATACATTAATGGGAACAACTCTTGAATACTGTACGGGGGTCAACTGCACCCTGTGCTCTTTTGTTAGCCCATATGGGGACAGGGAACGATGGTATAAGCACTCTTGTGAAGAAGAGTGACTCCACCGCTATTCCTTTATTTTGGGACTCTTACCCCTGTGCCCAGTCAGTACTTCTCAGAATAGTGTAGGAGGGCTGAGGCTAAGATCGATGCGATCTTAGTGCTGGCTAGGATATGTGAACCCAGTCAACTCTTAAGATCGCTTAATAGGATAAGGCTGATTTATTCCTAAGATCGCTGGGGTCATGATCCCAGGATGTTTTGAATTAAGCTCCAGATTTATGACCTTGTTTCAGGTGAAGAGCTGGTGTGGAGTGATTTATCGGCCATTGGACTTCACGAAGTACCCTGCACATTTGAGCGCCCTGCATTCCTGTGCATGGAAACCTATACTAATTCAGGTAAGACACCACTTTGGACTCCCCAAGGATCTAAATCATTTAACAATATGGAGAATCGCTACTTTACCTTTCAATATAGCTAAACATCTCATCGTCCAAAGTATTGTCTGAATGCCTTAACTCTTTCGGTTGCTTGTGTAATAACCTTTATTATAACGACGACACTATGAATTAGTACTACTTATGCCATATTCAATGGGGGGGGGGGTGGAATACGATCCTCGCATATTCAGCGGTGCCATTTTGAAATTTATACAGAGCTAATTAGTTTTGTATTTAGGTATGGTTATTAGAAGTTTTATGCAAAAAAAGAATGATTGAACTAGTTAAATAATATGTTATGAATTGTTTAAGGTATATCTTTGTATTAGCGCCATGTTAAAAAAGAAGATATTGCCCTGCACAAGGAACATTTATATTGAAAATAAAAGCAGTGGCTAGCTCCGTATCATGTGACCTACTTCGTCGAGCAAGGTGTCATGGTGGATGAAAACAAACCGGGACGACTCGACACATTGAAAAACAGTAAATATGGTTGTGTTTCTTGATTTTAAAGCAAATTCACCCCGTAGGGCCATATAATAAATGCAAATGTCCACGAGCATGGGATAATTTTGGATCATATTCCCAGAGGTGCTTCTCCCCGTATTCAATGAGGCCTTATCCCATGCTCGTGGACATTTGCTCATATAGTTGCACATGTTTTCTTATGAAAAAATCATATCACACGCATATTCTGTACAAATCAACAGGGTCAGAATAATTTAGAATAATCAACCGATATTGATGTAAGGGAACGATCATATTGTTACCGGTATTGATACTCAGGTGGAGCCACTGCTCCCACTACAGGTGTGTGCTACCTGTACAGGTGTGTGTTACCTGTCAGGTGCTGACCTACCTTACTGCTACCAACCCTCATGCTGGAGGGTCTGGTGCTTGGTCACAGTTTCTCCACACTACAATACGCTCGCTAGGCTTCCATATAGCTTATGCTAAAGTTCGATCCCCCTCGCAGATCCAGCGTTATTTGGGTGTGATCTTGAACTCGCTTGATATGACGCTCAGCTTACCACAAGACAAGTTGGACAAGCTTCACTTAGAGCTGCGCTTTTTTGCTGGTCGCCGTAGGGCGACAAAGCGCCAGTTGCAACACCTTTGTGGTGTGCTAAGTCACTGCTCAACTTTGGTACGGGGAGGAAGAACTTTCTCCCACAGGGTCATAACGATGTTATGTGTGTTTACTGCAAAGAAACGTTATATTACATTGTCGGATTCATTCCACGAGGACTTGAAATGGTGGGGCGACTTCGCGTCATGGTTCAATGGCTCAGTGAAGATTATCACTCCGCCGGAATTCATCTCACTTGTATACACTGACGCTTCTGGTATAGGTTATGGTGCCGTTCATGGTAGTGATTGGTTATGCGGTCACTGGTGAGACAAGCTGGTGATGGATAGTGACATTCACGGTCATTGCTGGGACATACCGACAACAGTGATACCAGCCAATATTAATGTCAATATGTTATGTCGTAGACATGGCGAGAAGTCTTAAGTACTCGACTATCCAAAATTACGTTAGCGGAGTGATCTGGTTGAATATGTACTATGGTTATGATGTCAAGTTTATCCGCTCTTCTTTTGAATTCATTATGACTTTAGCCGGGGTTCGCAGGGTCTTAGGTAATCCGGAACCAGTGCGCCCATCGTTCACCTTGAAAGATATACTCAATATGTATAAATTTGTCGACAAGAGTCAAACTCGTGATAGAGTCCTATGGACCTGCCTGGCACTGAGCTTTAGAGGGCTACTCAGGAAATCTAATATTGTCCCAGACTCTATCTCAGCTGTTGGAGTTCATTATCTCAGGCGCGGAGCAGTTAGTTTCACAGACTGGGGGATGGAGCTGGCCGTGTCTAGTTCTAAGACTATTCAGCATGGCCAGAGAGTACACAAGGTGCCAATCACTTATGCCCCCGGATCTCCCCTATAGGTCGAATCCCACTTGGCGAAAAATGACTCAAATATCTCTGCGATTTTGGATGTCTTGCGAATTTGGGACATTCCCCAAATTCGCAAGGATATAACTACAGTAGGGTGAATAGAACACAAGCACTTTTTTGCGATTTTAGGCCAGGAAATACATAATCCACAGAGATATAAACATCAACAAAGGCAAAATAACCCAAGGAGTCCATGAATAAATGCAACAGTGTCCTTGTGTTCTATAAGTTATGACTATCGCTTAGACATAATATATTTGCCATGTTTCGAGAGTATGAACTTTCATTTTCTTGATGTTTAATTATATATTGTTATATTCCTTTACTTGGAGTTGCCGGTAGTTCTGTTTAAACTGGCCCAAGTCCATCACTGCATTACTCCCTTGTCCCTCTCACCGTAAAGGATTAATGTAAGGGAACGATCATATTGTTACCGGTATTGATACTCAGGTGGAGCCACTGCTCCCACTACAGGTGTGTGCTACCTGTACAGGTGTGTGTTACCTGTCAGGTGCTGACCTACATTGCTGCTACCAACCCTCATGCTGGAGGGTCTGGTGCTTGGTCACAGCTGGGAAAAATTCTTTTGTTTTTCTTTTGTTTTTTCAATAAATAGGCCGGTAGTTCTGTTTAAACTGGCCCAAGTCCATCACTGTGTTACTCCCTTGTCCCTCTCACCGTAAAGGATTAATAAACTTATACATGCACTTCTATATATATTTTACTTCAGGAAGTACTACAGGAGAATGACACTATTGTTTGGCTTGATGCTTCAATTAGAATAAAGTGTGACAATTTGTTAAAACAATTAGAACCGACTGTCAAGAAAGGTGGATTCACGACAGTAGACTACTCAGGACACTCCTCTTTAGCTGCGACTCACCCCAACATGTACAACTTTCTATCAGTGAATAGGGACCTGACAAACAAAATGATGGGAGCTGGTTTCATTACGTTGACTAATACTAGGCATATACTTGGTTTGTGATTGCCCCATGGGTGAACTGCCCTTTATGGAAAGAGTGCATCGAACCATCTGGATCCAGCCCTTTGTGCAAGTTTGCAGTGAATAATACAAATAAGGAATATGCCCATTGTCACCGTTGTGACCAGTCTGCTTTAATCCTGCTTCTGGTCGATACGTTCAAAGGTGTTGTAGGAATGTACACAAGCATGGGGGCTTGTATCTCGGTTGAGAGGAATCCAACTTCTTATTTCCAAATCCAACACTGCAAAAGATAGGGATAAGGAAAGCTAACACATATCCAGGACTTTCAAGAAATACATGGAGTGATACTAATTCTGTGCGTAACTTTTAGAGATAAATTAGCAAATAATCATTGCGTCTTTTCATTACATGATAGTTCTAACAGGAATCGAAACAAAGTATATTGTACAAGTTATTTTTATTATTAAACTTCAATACAAAAGAAATGTGTGCTACCTTGAAGGTTTGTTTTCCTTGACTTGCTTGCACAGTAAATTGTAAATGAAATGTTTTATACCAGTGAGGCCTCAGATATTGATTGTCATGACACCATAGGTGGCAGCACAATGAGTGAGTGAGTAATAGATGTTTAATGCCATTTCGACAGCTAAGGTCATATTCATGGCGAGAACGACATTTACACAATTTCACAGAGGAATGTGTCAGTGCCCGCGCATATGTGCACCACACACATCCTGAGGGGATAGGATAGAGGAGATATAGACCCTTTTAAGTGGGCTAGGGAGGCCCGGGCAGCACAATGAAGTTCCCTCCATGTCACCTGAGCCATAACATGTTTGTGTGGCGCTATAGAGAGCGTGCCAGGTTGTGACTCTGCAGCAAGATATCACTCCTTATTACACGACTTTTGTGATTTTGGGTTCTTTTTGTGGATATTCCCATTCTGATCCCAAATCCAACTCCCTATGCAGTGCACCACAGGGACTAACGAGAAACAGAGTGTGTTTGCCTGTATATATACAATATGTCATAGGTTTGGCATGGTTAGTAGCGACCCCTAGCTTTGTCGGATGCGCAAGGTGAGAATGGCATTATGGTTATAAGTCTATCACAGCTCTATGGCACGTTCAAACCAAGGCAGCAGCTGCCAGGTGGCAAGGTGTGTGTACTGATAATATATGGGTTAGCAAGTCGGGCTCCTAACCCTAGGTACAGGCGTTCGCGTCCAGGACTGGTTCATCTTTTTCGCAGTGCAAGCTGTCAAACCTTGTGTGTACACACACTATGGCGGGTTTCGAGTCCCATGGGGAGGTGAAGAATGTTTTTTTTCTCAAATTGAATTTATTGATATTTTTATTCATTATCTATTGATTAGTCGTGTAATAAAATAAGTAGTTAATGGATATGTCATGACTTGTGACTGATATCAAACAATAACATCCCCCTCATTGCATGTTATTGTTTGATATCAGTCACACATCATGACATATCTATTAATTACTTGTTCATTATGGTGTAACCTTTAGCTTGTTCGGTGCTTGCCCATTTTGGCCACTTCCTATCTGTCACAGTGCTAAACAAGGACTTCTGTTATGGTCTTTTTCTGACCCTTCTATCATGACATTCACAATGGTCTTTACACTGTATGAGAGATACATCATTACAATATCTATGTTGCTCTGTTACATCGTTCATAAGGTCGAATCCCACATGGCAAAATATGGCTGAAATATCTCTGCGATTTTGTCTGTTGTGTTGTAAGGCCCTTTTTGAGGCCATTAAATGCAAGGACTACTGCAAACTTTACCCTAAACCACTGTGGGATTTGGAATGAATTGGTCAATCCTTGCGTTTTATGGCCTCCACAAGGGCCATACAACGCAACACACAAAATCGCAGAAATATTTCAGCCATTTTTTACCATGTGGGATTCGACCTAGACTGATTAAATTTACCCATTTACTTCATGGGGTTGGTAGAATTCAGAATGATGTGTGCTGTGCATTTTAGTGAAGAAACCAATGCAGGGAGTCATCTCTTAATGATAAAGTAAACTAAATTTACTTATGCAAGCCACTTGGTGGTCTGATAGTAAAAAAGACAAACTTTCCACCCATGAAAAAATATTTGCATTTTCCCCTACTAAGTACTTTAGATAAAGTGGTATTTTTCTGTTACTTTGATGGCTCACAGCTAAATAACTTATCAGTAATACAACCTGGAACTTCTTATGGTAATTCCTCTATAATATCTTGTGCCACTACCAATGTCTAATTTTCTGCAACATTTCCACTCAAAGACACGATATATATACCCTATATTAATATTTGGGACCAGGGCTGTAGTGCTCAATCAGGCCCAGGACACTGCCTCCCCAGCAAATTGTTGTTATCTGTCGCCATGATTGGTCATCAATGGTGACTCCTTTTTGAGTGATAACTCACTGCGTCATCTTTCGCCACTGTGTGTCAGTCTCACATGACATGGCGATTTATCACAACAGTCGCCAACATGATCTCACTCACTGCATGAGTATGTGCCACCCCTTGTCATCCCTCACAAAGCATGGTGACTTATCACCACCATCACCAACATGGATCTAACTCACTGCGTGAGGATGTGCCACTGCCTGTCAACTCTCACTCAGAATGGTGGCTTATCACAATCATCGCCAACATGGAACTGACTCGGATCTGAGGAAGTGTGGGCATGAAGTATATAAGTCCCATACGTATCAAATGTACTTTGTTTCACACTGATTTCCATGTAATACTTCAGAGTTGAATCAAACAAGATCATATAGAGAAAATATCAATTGAATTTAGATAGAGGTATCTCTAAAATGAAAGCAACTATCCATAAACACTCTAACAAGGTGAGTGATCACCAGCGTCACCATCACTGGTGAGTCTGAGTGATCACCACTCTCGCCATCCATGGTGAACCTGTGCTATGACATGGTGCACGTTTCATCTAGCAAGGTGAGTGATCAACAGCCTTGCCATCCCTGGTGAGTGAGAGTCATCACGATCCTCGCCAACCGTGCTGAATGTGCGCTATGGCATGGTGTGCGTTTCATCTAGCGAGGTGAGTGATCACTCGTGTCGCCATCCCTGGTGAGTGTGGGTGATCAAGATCCTTACCATCTGTGGTGAACCTGTGCTATCACGAGGTATGCGTTTCATCTAGCGAGGTGAGTGATCACCTGAGTGACCATCCCCTGTTAGTGTGAGTGATCATGATCCTTGCTATCCGTGGTAAATGTGCGTTATGATGTGGTGTGCGTCTCATCTAGCGAAGTGAGTGATCACTCATGTCGCCATCCCTGGTGAGGATAAGTGGTCACTCATGTCGCCACCCCTGGTGAGGATGAGTGATCACGATCCTCGCCATCCCTGGTGAACATGCGCTATGACGAGGTGCGTGTTTCATTTAGCGAGGTGAGTGATCACCCGCGTCGTCATCCCTGGTGAGTCTGAGTGATCACCATCCTCGCCATCTGAGGTGAGGCCATGTGATCACCACCATTGCTATTCCTGGTGATCTTGTGCTATAGCGACGTTGTGTTCCATCTAGCGACATGTGTGAGCCACTTCACACAGGTTGACGAGGAGTCACGACAATATGCTGGGTCCTGTCATCTGTGAGTGAGTAGGGCTTCCCTCCCCACATGGGGCTATATAGTACCTCTCATGCCACCCGCTGCAGTGCTAAAACAGACAGAAGTGAAGGGTAGCTAAAATCCACGAAAAATGGCTAAAGCTCCCATAATTTTGGATCTACAACATAGAAGTTGCTTCCATCTTTTCTCCAATATGTATCAAAAGGTATTATGTGTACTAAAAATCCCCCCTGGAAGCACGTTTCCCCCAATTGGCCGGAATAATGCACCAAACTGTCAGGCTGCTATCAGGAATAATGCATTCATCATGAATTATCCGTATCATATTAGATTTGATGGGGGAAATCTGGATTTTTTAAGGCTTTTGAGAGAAAAATCATTCTAAATCCAAGATGGCTGTCACAGAGCATCTCAAAAAGTGGTCACATCAAATTCTATGACCCCAAAATAGTACTCCTAGCATTTTCATTTGTGATTGTAAGTGAACTAGAAGCAAAGATACAGCTTTTTAAAGATTCTGATGGTAGCCATACAGAAACATGGCAGCCATATTGGATTGAGGTGCTGTACTGAGGGCCCAAGTTTCACATGATTCTCCTTGTTATTAAGCATGGCTCTTCCAAGTTTCATTGATTTATTCCCATATCATCATATTTTTTTCAGAATAAAAGTGAAAATATTTAATTATCGTTCTGCATAAATTATGCTTATTAGGCTGAACTGAAAATTTTCAAAAGGGTAAAATCTTATTGCTAGAACTTATTAATAACTGTAGTCATGTGTTGCATCATTCTCAGGCTTAATCAGGAAATTTCGCCTATCTAATTAAATATGCAAATTAGGGGCCTTAATATGCAAATCCAGTTGTTACGATCTGTGAGGGATTGGTCAACCCAATTCACTTAAATTAGCAGACCACTGTTGTTAAGTGTCAATAAAAAGGTATCAGAATCAATTAATCTCTCCATAAATACTGTAAAGATCTCTCCATTGTACTGACGCCTATTGTGGCTATCAAAAGTGTGGTCAGTCTATTCGAATCTTAAGAAACTACTGTGATTAAATCTATAGAAGTGACATGGAATACTCCACATCCATGATGTCTCGTATAATATACAGATGACATTATTGGATAGCATTTCATTATAAAACATTACCTTTTTTCTTTGATGAAACTAAAACTATCAACCGTCTATGGATATAGACAGTACATGCACTTTAAGGAGGAATGTAGGAGAAATAAATAAATAGAAAAGTTTTAGTATGACCCACAATATTGTGTGTGAAAAAAGCAAAGCAAGTTCACCATAATCTTGATATACGACATACTTCGGGGACCCTTTTAGACGGAATAAAAACTACAGTAAACAATAATTCATCACAAGTTAACAAAGAAATTTTACCTACAAATCATACATGCCATTATAGGTCGGACTCGCAGCATGATTTCAACACTGTCTAGGCATTGACGCACTGCATTAATAGAATATATAGGAGGCCCCCAAATGGTTGAACTCTTGTATAATGACGATATAGCTAAGGGCTTAACGGTGAATCTGTCCCAAAAATGCATTGTTTGCAATGTCCCCACACATAGGTGGTGAACTCTGCCCTGCCTAAACTGGTCATTGGGGTGTGTGTCCTCTCTATCTATATATAAATTTGACATTGACATTCAGCGTATGTAGGTCAAGGTGTAGTACAGATAAAGCCATATACAGGGGCATCACAAGGTGTTTGTGTAAAGGTAGATATTAGTGGGGTAGGGGGTTACTCCAAAATAATTGTGTAAACGGCATGGCAGGGGTACTAAAATCAACGTAAATGCAGATACATGTATGTTCTTATTGATGATTGATATCCACAAAATGCTTCAAGCATCATGTCGTCTTGTTTTCATGATACATGGATGCGGCCTGGAGAATAACTCACCATGATACTCAAGGCTGGGCAGCTGTCACAATGTCGCAAAAACGTCCCACAGAGACCTTTGACAATGCAACAGTGACATGGGGGATAAACTCTTCTGTGTAGATTTGAAAGAATTTTGCAAATAATCTAATTAGAACACAAGTTAAGGCGTTTTCAATTTATGCCTCATAATCCCTTGAACTGTATGAATCCAAAGAGAGAATTTCAAATATTTTCTTGGGGCAATTTATCGTACATCCCTCAGATTGAAAACTGACCACAATGATTCAAAGTCACACTCCCCAGATATCCTTGCAACATGTATCTTTAACCACAATATTCTTTTAAGCTTTTTATTTTAGAAAAGCAGTAAAGGTTCCTAGTAAAATGTTCTCAAAACCCTCCA
This sequence comes from Acholoe squamosa, assembly GCA_949317995.1. Classification (NCBI taxonomy): domain Eukaryota; kingdom Metazoa; phylum Annelida; class Polychaeta; order Phyllodocida; family Polynoidae; genus Acholoe; species Acholoe squamosa. Next base: position 46,751,119 of record OX439037.1, read on the forward strand.
AATATACCCTTTTCCAGGAGCGTAGAGCCGGCAACCACCTTTCACAGCTTTTGAAATGGGCTGGGGGTTGGGAGTCCTGTGGCTCCCTCCACGTGCCGCCCAACACCTCTAACAGTTCTTCAAAGGGGTTGGGGGCAGGTAAAGCAGCCATGTGGCTTCCTTGACCAGCCATCACCTTGCACACCCCATCAATGTGGCTCAGAGTTGGATACAGAATCCATGTGGCTTCCTTGAGCATCCATCACCTCACACTCCCCATCAATGTGGCTCAGAGGTGGGTACAGAATCCATGTGGCTTCGTTGACCAGCCATCACCTCACACACCCCATCAATGTGGCTCAGAGGTTGGTACAGAATCCATGTGGCTTCGTTGACCAGCCATCACCTCACACACCCCTTCAATGTGGCTCAGAGGCAGGTACAGAATCCATGTGGCTTCCCAGACCAGCCATCACCTCACACACCCCTTCAATGTGGCTCAGAGTTGGATACAGAATCCATGTGGCTTCCTTGACCAGCCATCACCTCGCACACCCCTTAAGTGGGGCTCAGAGGTGGGTACAGAAACCATGTGGCTTTCTTGATCGACAACCACCTCCTAGCTCTTCAAGGCAGCTAGGAGGAGCATTTTGGGTGGCAACATAGAGAGAGCAAAAGTGACCTTTTAACAGTAAATTAGCGAGCTCAAGGTGAAGTGACTACATTACAGAGGTGACCACAACTAAAAGAGTTTCCTACAAAAGAAATTAAGAGCGAAATAATTCTCTTCTTTCTAAAAGTGACCACATTGTGCAGGTGACCACATCAGAGAGGTGACCGTAAATAGAGATTTGATTGTATGCCCATGTTGAGGTCTATAGCTCATGTTATTATATTGTTTGATGGATGGCATGATCATTTTGTAATTACTGGTATTTATAGTATTTGACCACTATCATAGTTTATATATTTTCAAAGTGCCCCCCCCTCTCATTGACATACAAAGCAGAGTGAGCTATGTCAGGTGGGGCTACCTGGAGACACGGGACAGTGGTTGCAGGGCACGTGTCATAGAAGTCACATGCCCTGTGTCTATGTGGTCTAGAGGAGTAGTCATCAGAATGGGGGGGGGGTAGGGAACCTAAAGGCATCTCCCTAGAAGCGTTCATTATGTATGGCAGGGGGATGACCAAATGAAGGAGGTGTCATTTTTCTTTTAGGCATTCAGAGAGGGAGGTCATTGTTTTTCAACTTATTCTTGGGAGGGGTCATTTTTTATCAACCCATTCCCGAGGGGTAATCTTCTTTTGGGAGCATTTGCCAATGTGATGCAAATTTTATTACAAAGCACAATTTTCTTTCTTGACACGTCCCGAATTTTAACTATTTAGTTTTCAGTAACAATTCTAGCTATAATTCTGCCCAACATTTTGTTACCAGCTAGCTCTAATTCATATCCACTTAATTATGCTATATGATTGGGAGTCTTACTCTTTTGAGTGTTAAAACATGGATGAGGACAGTCACTACCCCTTTGGTATACAGTTTTCCCTTTGGGGTAACATTGTTAGCTCTTGAGATTGAAATAATTTGCCCAATGTTTGACACAATGTTTCATGTTCTTTTGCTGGCCCTGCTAATTGTCTCAAAGGATGTCATCATTATCACATCTGAGGCCTTTACTGCATGAATGGATTTGTAATTCCACGAGACGACCATCTTAATGCTTGAACTTGATTAACAATGGTTCCTAGGCTACTTTAGGATGAGGACTTAATGATGAGGATTACGTTTTACAGATATTCCTTGTAACTTCTGTTTGACTGTAATGCCATCTGATGCTTTATTGTAAAAGCTGCACTGCTTCACTGCATTACAAAACTTTCTTTTAAAGGGGGGGGGGGTGTTGGGATGGGTATACCACAAATAGAACTTTGTGGTACCACCCTATACACATCATTAGAGTGAGTACACAGAGAGAAGAACACTGATTGCTTTGACGCATACTGCACAGGTCACAATTTGTCTCCCACATGATATGTATGAAGGCATGTTGAATGAGGTTGACACTCTCACATTTGGTTTGTCAACTCCACTTGACATGTGTAATGAAGACATGTCACATATTCCTGATCCATGCACCTGAGTGCTAGGTAATACTGTGAGACAATTGTGTAAGGGTCAAGAGCAGTCAAGAGCTCTGTACCAATGGTTCAATCAAGGCAGGCCTATAATAGAAGGCAGGGGATGTCATAGTCCCACAGACCTGCAACAACAAGGCACTTTTTCCTATCTACAAAACTTCTACTTGACTGAGGACCTCTATGCAGTCCATAAGACAAGGGCACAGAGGTGCATGACAATGCCATATTTCTCCATGTACTGTAGATACTGAGATTATAGATTGTGGGTTAGCATACTATCTTTTGGTATTTTCACTGACCCACACATAAGGTGTCTAGCATCTCCTGTTGAAGAATTCAGGATTGTGGGTGTCTATTCTGATGTTCAATAACAAATGCAAATTTAACAATGAAATAGAATTCACTACCATTCATTGATAGTATTTACAAATCTTAGTGATCTATTCTTCATGAAAACAAAATGACACAGATACATCAAATGCCTCAAGTGTTGATAGTACCTCTTGGTAGTGACTAATCCTGCTACCAAAATGGTTGTTTGCCCCATCTAGTGGAATATTCTAGAACAATTATGTATGTCAAACCATTATATGTCAAGTGCCTTCAACATGGCCGTGACCCTAGTCAACTCACAGATGACATGGCATTTTAGGGCATGTCAAATCATATGAGGATTACTGCGTGCTACAGTTGTCATGGTGACATATGGGCACATGTCCTAATGACATGTGCTCTCTGTGTCAAATAAAGTTGACATAGGTATACATGTTACTTTGTCAGGAAGACTTTTTTTCAGTGTAGGGCACCAATAACGTTCTCGGCAGTAAAGACTGTTCTAAATTAACCAATATCCCCACAAAACCTGACAAGTTGAATTAAAGCTGACATTTTCTTTATTGAAAAATTGTACATGTGGAAATCGTAGGGTATGTTGCTAAAGTTTTCGACGTTTCGACTTATTTCATAAGTCTCCTTCAGGCAGGGGTGTCAAATCAGTGTTCTTGGGAGCTTAAGTTTCTTTTAGGATCGTGTTTGTTGTTGTTGCTATGGGTACCATTGTTGGCCTGTTGCCATGGGGGCAGTAAATCTCTTGGTTTGGTGATTAGTTTAGTATATTATCAGTGGATTGTTGTCCTTTGCAGATAATATTGTCATGGAGCAGTTGAGATTTTTGTTGCTTTGTTTTGCTTTGGTTCGGTTTATGTGAATTATTCAGGCTAGTTTGTGTCATAGTTATGTGTCTGCAGAGATTCTTAGGATCTCAGTTGTTTCTTATTTGGTTTGACTTGCTGTGTCCCCATCAATATCACAATAAAGTTTTCCTCTAAAGGTAGTAAGTTTTGTAGTTCAGCACTTGGTGAATCATTAATGATTCTGTTGGACAGGATCCCATGAAGGATACTAGTGACTTAACCACACATTGAATTAATATAAAAACACAAATTTTTAAAAAAGACGCCAGAAGCAAGTGCCTCAATCAGAACATTTCTTCCATTGGTCAGGAGTAGGTCACATGGTATAGTTTGCTAAGACATACCTATTTTTGCTGCATCACTAGTAGCCCATGCTAGCCCCCCTTTAAGGGAGGAGCCTTCAAATTGTTATTTTACCAAGAGATAACTCAATCAGAGATAACAGCAGCGTATTCACAATTTGATTGTTCAAAAGATTAAATGAAAGCCAGCCAACTACCACCCCATCATGACACATATCTGGAATGGTTCAAAAACTGCTAATATCAACTAGTATAATGAATGGCCAGATGTAGATGAGGCAATATAGACTTTGTTGAATGTATAGTTAAAAGTGGTGGGAGTCATTTTCCTTCAATCTATTTTGAACCCCCCGCCCCAAAGGGGGGATCAGTTCTTTTTTTCAACCCATTCCTAAGGGGGGGGGGGAAGGTAATCTTTTTACGTATTCATTCTGCCAGATTGTCGTGCCCACCTGCCATAAATAATGAACACCCCCTTAAGGTGGTGGCGACAGGGTACAACAAATGGGCCTGGATGGGCCTGCATGTGAAGAATTGGAATACTCTTGCATAACCTCTCGTGTTGGGCTTTGGTGGTTGTATGTTGGGGGCATTTTAAAAAGAGGGGCCCCCAAACCTCTACGATATGGGAGGGAGTAAGGTGCAAAGCAAAATATGGTGGACTCAAGTACATATGGTTGTTGCTAGGTGCCAAGGGGACTGGGGTATTCTGCAAAATCAGCTGGAAATAATTGCTGACCCACGAAAATGTACCACACCTCCCCAGTTGCCAATAGATGACCCCTTCCTTAAATCGATCGCTGTGTCACCCTAAGTTTTATGAAATCGACCTAGGTCGCACTCTCTAAGTCCTACTGTCGGAGCAACTGTATTAACCTAGTTTTAGATTCTGATTCAGATATCTAGGTTGGAATGGCTCTGTATTGTAGGAGCTATGCACAAAGGGAAAGTAATACCACGTCCCATGTTCCTGCAAGGGCCCTGAGGGTCTGGCCTAGCTGAGGAGAGTGGGACCATTACTAAAACACCACATTATGGATCACCTGTAATGAATCATCTCCGAAGGCCCCAGACTGGCCGGCATAATACGAGAAAGGGAGGGGAAATATCTAGATCCACATATATACTATAGGGCTCATACGTCGATATGAATAAGAGCCATGCATATGGCCCTTTACAATTTCGTAGTCCAGGCACATCATAAATGAATCCCAATAGTCACCTGCACGCGGCAGACGAAGCAATGCCATAGACTTACACTGAATGACATACTAGATCTTCATGGGTAAAATGCAAAGAGAGCTTAGTAAAGAACCAAGAATGATTTCGGATTTAAAATAGTGCCGAGGAAAATCAACATCCAGAAGTGAAAATGTCAATACCTCCACGTCACTTTAGTAAGTTAGGAGAGACTGAGAGATCTAGGACACCTGACACATGGGGCACACTGGATGGTATTGACCTTACAGGTAAAAATAGAAAAATGAGAAGATTCCTATACTCTTTGGATAAAATGAAATACTTTTTCATTTAGGCTTGGCACAAGCTAGCTGGCCACAAGCTAGACTTCGTGATAATGACGAAAATGATAGAATTGCAAGTCTTTAGCTCTAATTGATTGTTAAAGTTATAATACCTAATGGTTTCTACCTCTACCCAGCAAATCTGTGTAAACTTTTGTCATGTTGCGCCAGCCCTCACCCAATGCGCTCTTATGACTCGACGCATGCGTGATCACAGACCATGACAACATATGACACATGCGTGAACATCCCAGCCAAATTTGTGAAGTTGAATCAACATATGTGAACCTTCACCAACAAGGACACATGATGACACATGTGTCCTCACACATTATCACACACACTGACACAGTATCACATATATTGACCCACAGACTTCTTTGTGGGTGGGGGATAGGCAGGGGTAGGTTGGAGGTGGTTGTGGATTTCTGATATTTCATAACTTTATTAACATCAATTCAGCTGTTCATGCTGGTTCCCATTGAAGATATATCTCCTCTGCATGTCATGTGTTGCCCACTTTGCTTGAAAATGGATAGATATTCTGTCAGCTGTGTGAGTTGAATTTTCCTTGTATTATTTTTGGGAATGCCTGTTGAAATGAAAAGAAAGGGTCATAAACAAACAAACAGCAGTAATCTAATTTTTACCACCCACTCACATCCAAGCTGATAAACAATGACCACTCCCATATGGCAGCCTGAATCCCCCAGAATTTCCATGAGCCTTGCTCACATAGAAAATTCTACATTAATTTGGGGTGTTGAGACAAATACCTGAATTCAGCAACAAGATAAATGTCCAGGGATTGTAGATAATATCAATGTGTTACTGTATAAATGCTTATCACCTAGAATTTCAAGTCAAATCAATCTAGAACTGTGTGACCACCTACCACAAGATCTGTTCTCCATGGCTGCCTCTGCCTGACTGTTTTGAAAGCAGGAGGAGAACAAAGGAAAGGGAGTAAATTTGAAATGGACCAATCAAAACACAGAATAGTACATAGTATGTCATTGTGCGTGAAGTTGTGTCATGGTGGGTGAGATTTGGCGAATCTTGACGCATGCTCACATCTCCTCACATAGGCTGTCATGCTAATGTTGGACAAAGTATCTGCCCCTATTATCACTCAATACAGAGTTTTTTAACCAGCCTATGAAGAATTACTGTATATTTGCTCTAATCAGCTGTGACCTAGCTGATCACTAGACATTAAACCTTCATTTCCTATCAAACCAGGACAAACAGATTGTTAGATATCATGTAAAACATAGGCAATTCCAATTCAGTGCTATGTCCCATAGACAAAACAAATGAGCTATTATGTCTAATGTATACACAAAATCACATATACTTGGCTATCATTATGTTCCTGATTCATATGTGTTTCATGCCATGTAAGAAAGGAACTTGCTCTTTGAAACATAAACTCTCATATTGACATTTACTCAATAGGCCCACTCTGCAAAGTACAAGCCATGAGAATCCGTACAGTTTCCATAGTCTCTTATTGTTGAAGGCTTGGTGAAGAAATGTCATGCTAGGTGAGAGTTGACAAGTATTGACACATGTTGTCATGTGCTCACCCTGTTCCCCTCACATCTTTATTGAAGTAAGTGAAGACATGTGAAGCTGCCTGAGAGTTGACAAGTATTTTTGACACATTCTCACCCAGTTCCCATCACATCTTTATGGAAATGAGTGAAGACATGCGAGGTTGGGTAAGAGTTGACAAGTATTGACACATGTTGACACTTGTTCACCCAGTTCCCCTCACATCTTTATGGAAATGAGCGAACACATGTGAAGCTGTGTGAGAGTTGACAAGTATTGACACATGTTGACACTTGCTCACCCAGTTCCCCTCGCATCTTTATGGAAATGAGTCAATACATGTGTAGCAGTGTGAGAGTTGACAAGTATTGACACATGTTGACACATGCTCTCTCAGGTCTTGCTGAAGTAAGTGAAGGTTTATCAAGCTGAGTGAGAGTTGACATTGTATCACACAAAATGACATTATTCGTTATCACTCAATGTACTCACACATTCCTCACCCAGCATGATTCATGTTCACTTGGATTTGCTGGGTAGGTCCCGGGCCGGGACAGGTCCTCTGTAAAATGTAGCGGTTGGTGGGTATACAGGGCAACCCCCCCTCCCCCCATCTCTTCCTCACTCCACTTGTAGTTTCAGGCAGAATGTGCTTCTTCTACCCGAGGTATAATCCAAGGATTGTCAACCTTTTAATAATAAGATACACGTATATAGGACTCAGTATGGAGGCCTAGTGGAGCCGCCATTTTACATTTTGCTGGTAGAGGTAACACCCACTGATAACACATACCATGCATGATGGGTACCTAATTGTCCCTGGTTAACACCCACTTCCAGGAACATGCTGGTCCCATCTTATCAGTTGTTATCAGTGTGTGTTGCCAGAACCAGCTCAAGAGCAGCTAGTGGCCAATACACCCATACGCCATAATACTGGTACTACCACAGTATGCTGGTGGTAATTTAAACAATTTGGTCATTATTGCATGCTGAAACGGCAGGTAACACATAATGCTCATGCATTTAGGATGATTGAATTTACCCCTTTCTTGGATCAACATGCATGTCAATCACACTAGAGTAGGATATAAAAATGTGTATTAGATTTACATCAGCATCACATCTATCATTAGAACGTTGTAGCTATACATGTACTGTATAGCTACAACGGCATCTGATATAGTAAACCATCTTAGGGAGTGTTCATTTTTTAACAACAGGGGGGAGTTGCTGAGTTTTAGTTTGGACCCCTGAAATCTTTTTCCGCCAACCCTCGAGAGGTACCAAAATCTTTTCCACCACCCCTTCAGGAGGGGGCAAAATCTTTTTCACCAACCCCCAACATTGCCTTGTGTAGTACTCCATTGTATAGCTACAACGGCATCTGATATAGTAAACCATCTTAGGGAGTGTTCATTTTTTAACAACATGGGGGAGTTGCTGAGTTTTAGTTTGGACCCCTGAAATCTTTTTCCGCCACCCCTCGAGAGGTACCAAAATCTTTTCCACCACCGCTTCAGGAGGGGGCAAAATTTTTTTCACCAACCCCCAACATCGCCTTGTGTAGTACTCCATTGTAGAGCATCATGCCACATTCATTTTTAATATCTTTCTGAGGTATGAGTTAAATAGATCACTTCACAGGGTGATTGTCATCTATTGCTTCACTTTAGCTATGTGACACATATTGTCCACATCACATTTCTTCACAATATGTCCACAACGGCCCAGCGCAAGGTGTCCAAAAAATGTACTGTCCACAGTCTATTTTCGCAGAGTGTCCATAAGATACAATTTGTCCACACCCAACAATGACAATGTATCCACAAAATACACTCTGTCCACAACCTATCATCACAAAGTGTTCACAAAACACATTCTGTCCACATACTTTCATCACAAAATGTCCAAAACCACTTTTAGTCCACAAGATTTTATCACAGAGTATCCACAAAAAACACACTGTCCACATTCAACTTGAACAAAGTGTCCACAAATTACAGATTGTCCAAAATCTATCATTCCAAATTGTCGAAAACCACATTTTGACCACAAGTTTTGATCCCAAAGTATGCAGTAATTTTGGAGGGATTTCGGAGGGCACTTTTTTTCTTTTGTTGATACTCCACTTATTAAGGTTTACAGAGCTGTTCAAAGTTGGGTTTCATTCGATCAAAAAGCAAAATGGTACAGATATGAAAGGTATGAAGGAGAAATATATACAAGAGATGAGAACTAGAAGGCAGTAAACTCACTTACGATTAAAGACCTAATGAGTCTTTGCTCTCAAAGCTGAATATTGTATTGTTACTAATTCATGCCCCACACAAAACTGTGATTATTAGTCCAAAAGAGATGAAGAGTGATCCATCAGTACCTCATACATTACCATTTAAAGCGAAACATGTGTTAACCTGTTCATTATCATCAAATGTAAATAATTTCATCCCTGTTCATATTGTTTATAGAAATGTTCTTAAAGTGGCAGGCAGGTAAATTGAAATGACTATATATGTGATTAGAATTATATTGTACTAGAGATTTCTTGAAATCATACACAAACACAAGCTTTGTAAACCATAGAAACACCATTGGATATGCTATATAGTAATTTACTTGAATTACCGACATACCAACATGATGCCAATATGCTTTTTGTGAAACTGTTTCTATATCTATTCCAGGAAACAAATGTATCCAATCTTGTATATCCTGTCTTCATATTGGGACCAGGCAAATAAAAGAACACTTCCTATCCTTTGAAAAGAGTAGGGGAATGAAGCCCTGGTACCGGTTTTCCCCCTCACCCCTCCTCATAGATGGGGTCATTCATCTCATAGATTTGGTCATTCATAGATTAGGTCACTGCTGTCTCGGGCAAGCAGCATATAAATACCTGTCTAGCTGTCTGGACAAGCAGCTTTGAAAAACCTGTCCAAAAAGAAATGATAGTACTCAATGTCCGCAAACCACAGAAACTCTGCTAACTTTTAAATACTATTAGCGCAGAGGTTAAATCAACCAACCAAACCAAAGCATGGGTGTATCAACCAGGAGGTGGTAACTGGTAGATTAAGCTCCTACAGGTCTGAGATCCGGGAGGTGGTTGTATTGGTAGTTAAGATTATACCCCTATGGGTTAAAGCATGTATCCCACTCTAACTGATCCTCGAGAGCAGCAACCAGGGTGAACGACCAAAGGGTGTCCGGTGGAGAAAAGCCAGAACCACCAGTAACTAGTGGGTATATAAGGCTTGAGTAGAGCTGAGGGAGAGGGAATTGTGCTTGAGACATCCGGAATTAACAGTTCGACCTGGAATCAAAGGGGAACATCTTTGTATTCGGCAGCTTCACAAACAGAAACAGTTTGAAACTCTTAAGGACTTTTCTGTGAGAGTGACTACACCTGTAGGAGTGCTCTCTCGTGTCTTCTTTCCAAATTGGCTGTGGGACTTAGATATGGTTGCACCACTTGATGCTAGCTATCGATTCCCCAAGATTAGCGCAATAATCACAGAGTGGAGGTGGAAGGACTAATATTATTTTTATGGGTGAAATCAGGAGTAACGACTATATTTAAGACTTATTTGGGCACAACTTTAGCTCATAAACCCCTCTTTCCCCTCCGCCTGTAATAGCCCAGATGAATGTATTACTGGCACCCCTAACCTTAGCCATTGTAATGCTATTTTATGAGGCACCTGTGTCATAACTACCATAAAAAGGATCTGCCAATCTATTTTTATATCTAGATTGAGATAAAGGTAGTCCAAATATTTTTAAAAACAGTCGCTAAGGCCACACCAAAAAAATAAGTTGGTATACGGATTTCCCTCTCCATATTTTCGGAAATACAAATCTTTTTTTCTTTGAAAAAAATTCTTATCTAGGGATTTCGCTCGCTTCACTTTCTTTAAGTTCTCTCTTTGTGATGTTTGGCAATTTTTTTTTTAAATAAATTGCTTTTCAAGCAAGGAATCCATCTGACGCAAAAAAATTCTAAAAAAAATTTAGTTCACTTGCACCATTTTTTCAAAACCAAAATCCGTAGACCAACTTATTTTTTTGGTGTGGCCTAATGCCATCCAAAGGTATTCGTAGTTGTTGAATATTCTGGAAACTGCCAAGATCAAAATTCATCTTCCTACAACTGATTTCATGAGACCAATGCAAGATACATACATTGAGGCCAATGATCAATTATAGCAGCTTTTGAGTTACATTAATCAGCCTGCATATATATAATGCCCATAATCTCAATCATGAAAGGGGCCTAGATTCTAATACCGAATCAATTGCACACCAACCTGCTCATAGCTGTGTTTATAACATAGCTGCTGGGCATCTATTCAAGAAACCTCCAGGGTGATTTTAAGTACAAATAATACCTTTAGATCTTCTCCTCGGGGATGCCATGTTATAAATAGCACATAGAGAAACGACACTTATCTGCTTAACCTTGCCTATCTTGATGTTGATGTCTATCATGCCTAGATTTAAGAAAGTGCGCTCTAAGCCTCTATATATGTTCAAAAGGCTACCCAGGGTTCCCTAATTGCCAGATTAGGATAATTAAAAAAGTGTTGAACTCAGCACGAGTCAGGCTTTCTAATAGTACCAAATACATTATGGTACTATAAAGTGGTATTAAATGGTAAATCTCTATATGTAATTTAATGGTTTGAATGCAGCACAAAGGTGCACGCTCTTAACATGTAGGAAAACATATTGATTGAAGAAAATCCACAAAACCACACAAAAATTGGTTTTGGTTGTAGCATTGATTATTTCCTACTTCCATGAGAATATTCTCAATTTGAATGTCGGGGTAGCAAGTTTACATGCTACAAATATCCTTTGTTGATAAAAATAATAAACCTCTGTCATCCTATCAAAATCAGACCCTGCTATCCTCCTAGACCCTTATACCTTCATGTCCATAAGTGAATTGTTCTGTCATATCTTTCATATTACATTTTTGAATAGCTACTTCAACCCCACATTCAGTCCCTCTTAATGTCCCATTTAAATCAACATTGAGTAGTATTTATTTTCAATCTGTTACATAAATAGGTCCGCACCCTATAAATAATGTTGAAAAAAATCAGTTTTCTCAAAATATTTCTGGGCACCAAAGAGTTAAACATCAAAAACTTAATGATCCCTCCTTGATGCCAAAATACTGTCACGTTTCCTTCATTACATCTGGATGTTAGGGGTGTGTGTCTAGACTGTGACCCAAATTCTTTGCTTATACACTGTATGCTCTTTCTCTCTCTCTTTAGTTTATGTAAACACAATGTTTGAACATGAAAATAACAGGTGATGTAAGTACTTTCTTTCATCTCGGTATAAGACACGACACACCACTTGTCCACTTATTTTTGGACATCTTAATTATACACCATATTCTGTTTCACTTTCTCTCTCTCTAGTTATATGTAAACATGATGTATAGAATAGTCAAGTATTCTTAAAGTAATCAAATTACTGTTAACCTAGGGTTGACCATTACACATCGGCTAGGCACAAGAAACTGCAGATGTCAGACATGCTCTTTGTTGCTGTCCACTCTCTCACTACCTCCACCTTGGATGGATAAGTGACCTCACCCCTCTCTCTAACTGTGTGCCCAAGAACATCACTCTTCACAATTAGATGGTTTCACCTTTAGCCCTGCTGCAATTAGTTGATATAGGACCTAGGCCCATGGATTTAGCCATGCCAGGCAGATAAATTAAAAGAATGCCTGTTTCTAAGCAAGAAATGACCATAGCATGAGGGGAATAACAGCAAATGAATTTCCCAGACTTGAGTTCGTGGGAGTAGGAAGAGGGCAGCAGAAGCTGCCTCAGAAGTGATTTAATGCAGGGTCATTACTAATGGCTACACCTTGCTTTTCCATGTTTATGCATATCTTAGGATTCAGGAAAGTGCTTTTATACTAATGAAATCATGTCCATATAATATGAGACTTGCACTTTTTGAAACCCAATTATAGTGATGAGAGATGTGGTTGGACAGGGATTTTTCCTTGCCATGCATATATTGGGTTATATAGGCATGGCAGTCCAATGGATGCACAGCTCCTCTAATAGGTCTGCTTTGCAATTATTCATATTGAGGTTTTCTGTCACAATATATCCACAGAATGTGTTACCAGCTAGGTATTTCTCAAACACTACGATCTAAGCCTCCCTGCTACGTATCAACCACCCCCTACGATCCAGTCAAATCGTAGTAAGGGGCAGCCGGTGGACCCTAATTGCCTACGATTGGCTATTCAGATGCATGGTCTTTCCCTCTATATCTGCACCAGTCGTAGTGATTGATCCTGTCATACTAAGAATTCCCTTCCGATCGAGGTGAGGCTAGTACGATTTGGGAGGGCCAGAATCTTTGGGTTTGAGAAATGACTTCCAGATATCCACAGAACACATATTCTTCACACAAACTATCACAATGTCCATATAGATAAATTGTACCTTGTGAACAAAATGTAATTTGTGGACACTTTATTAATATATCTGGTGGACACTTTGTGGACACTTTGTTACCATGCACTGTGGATAAAATATGTTTTGTGGATACTTTGTGATCAATTTGGGTTGATAGATTGTGGACAATTTGTACTTTGTGGACACCTTGCTCAAGTTGAATGTGGACAGGGTGGATTTTGTGGATGCTCTGTGGTAAAATCCTGTGGAGTAATAGTGTTTTTGGACATATTGTGACAAAGGTATGTGGACAAACCATGTTTTGTGGATACTTAGTGATATAGATTGTGGACAGAGTGTATTTTGTGGATTAGATGTTGTTGGTTTTGGACAACATTTATTTTTGTGACACTCTGTAAAAATAGTCTGTGGACAGTACATTTTTTTATGCACTGGGCCTTTGTGGACAAAATGTGAAAAAATGTGATGTGGACAATATGTGTCCCGTGGCTAAAGTGAAGCACAACAGGGGGGCTTCCACTACTCGAAACCAATATTCTGTCAGTAGCTAGTCCGAGTCACACACCACTTTAGCATTTACTCAAGGACACCAGCAGCAGATTTAGCCAGCAGCAAATTTAGCCAGGGATGCAGGGGTACCCCTTCATTTTCCCTGTACCCACTGACATTTCCCATGTGTAAGGCATGTCTTTTACATAAATATGAGGGCCCCTTTACCTTGAAGAATCAGCCCAAAGTCTGGGCATCTTATAGGCTGAGTCCCTTTACTATAAAACAGTACGAAACCTTCAAACATGAAGTCCTAGCTGTGCCTCATAGCATGTCTCTCAACTCAGCACCTTATATTCGGGATGTGCCTTGTACATTATTTTTGGACAAAACAGTATTTTTACCTGTGAGGGGCTGGAAATTTTCCCTCATTTTCTAAGGGCATTGCATACCTGCCAACACTAAATGATAAAAAAAACCTTGAGCCTATAAAACCTAACCCTTTTTGTTTGAAAAGGGGCTTGGAGAATCTAAGCACAGGGGTCTGAGGAGACATCCCACGAGGGGTCTAGACATGTTGCAAAACTAGAGGCCACATTTGTGCATTATGATGGTTTTTGAAAATGACTGACATACTCAGTTTAAAAGTTTACCTATATGGATATAAAATCTATCTCTAGAAAATATCTCTGGTGAAGAAAGGTGATCTCTGGTAGTAGATATATCCACTACTGAGAAAATCAAAGATATATATCTAACCTTCACCCATTGTGTGGCTTATAGTGAGATAGGGAAAAAAAGTCAGGGAGGTCTTCAGTCAGTCTTCAAAGTGTTGTCTATCTAAAGGAACAAATGGGCATCAGCTTGCAAAAGCAGATGATCCAAGATGGTTTGGCTTGGTCCCCCTTGGCCAAAACCCCAATAAAGATTTGATTCATTTCCAGTGCTGCCGAAATCTTTTTCTCAACACAGGCCAAAGTAGACTGTGTCTTGGCAATTTTACACGGACCATTTTTCTCTTTATTGTTAGTGTAATAGAGAATACAAATTTTAATATCCAGAAGCCAACTGCACTGAAAACCCTGCAGATCTTTAAACTCGTCAGATTGAGGACCTAGAGTCGTCGGAAGAGCTATAGACAGGGGGCAGCACCTTACAGGTAGTGAATTCCCTCAGTATACCTCTCCCCAGTATGAGTCTATGGCATTCTGTTGACAATATGTAACATACTCCCAAGGTGGCAGGTATGTGCCACTCATGTTTGATGATCAGGCCTTCAGTCTTCAACTGAAGGTCTTCACCGCTGAGGACTTTAGGTGCTCAAGTTGACGATACCCAAATCTACAGCTTTAGGTAGTCAGATTGAGGACCCAAGGTAGTCAGCACCAAGGTTGTCACTCTAACAACCTTATGTAATCAGTTTGACTACCTTGGGTGAGTGTCTTGACCTTAACCCATTAGGTTGACTACCCTGGGTGCTCAATCTGAGTACCTAAGGTTGTAGTTTTGGGTATCGTCAGTCTGACGACCTTGGTGCTTTCAGTGTGGTGCCGCCTGGTACATTTTCATGATAGCTAAAACCCTCGGATGCAAATTTTGCAAAGACACCCCCAATATATCAATGATGAATCTTATTGGATTTGGACAAATCACATGACTGACCATGGAAGGTCTTGGAATAACTGAAAAAGAAATGAGGAGACTCCAAGTGCTGTAAACCCCCATGTATAAACTGCAGCTTATAGACCATTTCAGATGCCTTCTGTGCCTTATAGTCTTCCTGAACTCAGGATGCAGCTTATACAGTAAAACTTGGTTACTACGAAGCCCTTGTTACAAGCTTAAAAATTTCGTTATTCAGTCATTACCACACATACATAGTGAAATCATACATTAACAATGAAGCCTTTTTGTACCAGGATTCAGATATAACGAAGTAATGTTGACAAAAATGTAACCCTGAATCATCTCATCATCCATATTTTTGGATATCAAGTGGAAGTCAAAACTTTGTCATAACTTCTTGCTCTCCCCACCTGATTTTGCTTGCAACAGTGAGTGGGGGGGGGGGGGGGTAGACATCAGAGGGGTGTTAGGCGGTGTGTGTCAGTGCTTTTTCGCCAGTCACCTTGGCCCTGGCGCATATGCGACAGTTGGGGGGGGGGGAGACATCAGAGGGGTGTTACGCCGTGTGTCAGGGCTTCTTTACCCACCCACCAACATCAATGGGGGTAGAAACCGAAGAATAATTTACGATACCAAACATTTATTTCACATTTTTCTATCATTGTGGGTAGAAATCACTTCGTTTTAAACAGGTCCATGTCAATAGCAGTTCGTTCTAACCAAGGTTTTTTTACTATAGAAATGTATAGGAGAGGTTTGTGATTAGGTATTTAATTTGTTATAACCAAATTTCGTTATAAGGAAGTTTGTTGTAACCAAGTTTCACTGTATGAGGAGTTTTACTCATATAGACTACTGTAAGGAATGACCATTTCGGACCCATTGTGTGGCTTATAGCATTCTCCCAAAGCTGGGGTGCCGCTTATATGTGGGTTTGGCTTATAAGTGGCATTTTACGATATGACTGGATGGTGTGGGGGCCCATACTCCACCTGAGCCAAAGGTTTTATTACCCCATGATCATAAATACATTTATCAATACATTTTCCTCCCCATTCCTTTGAAAATGTTTTGAAATTTAAAAAAGAAGGTACATCCTGATGCATTTATATAAATAGGCCTATATTTTTTTCCTTACACTAGTGGCTTCACCACTAAATAGTTGGGGCAATGGCCAATAGACAAATTCTGCCTGCAGATCATGGCAAATTCTGCTGAGGGGCCTACTGATCACTGCAAATTCTGCCTACTAACCACCAGAGCCACCTGTTGTCTTACAGTAGAAGCGCTTATATTAGCAGCACTTAACTTAGCAACGTTGTGTTTCATAGCAACATCAAACAATTTAACACTCTCCCAGCAGATTCTCTCTGAGGTTTGTTTTGAGTGAATTACTAATTTTTAGTGAAGTACACATCAGATCTTTACATATGCGATATAAAATTAAAGGGAATAGTAAGGGGAAACCAGATCTACTATCGGTGAACAGTTTACTTGATAAATGAAATCGAGATGAGTGCTGATTTCTTTGAATCATGATCCAAGATGGTTGAAATTACAGCTTGACTGCTGATTTTTGAGGCTATAAAACGTCTTACAAAACTCTGAATTAAAGAAAAAACTAAATAGTAAAAAATTATAACCAGTCAGGTTTGTAAACATTTCTAAGTTATGAACACATTTTTGCTGAAATCCCTGTACACCAGGTTGAGTTAGCTGGCTCTTTCCTAATTGCTTCACAGCCTGAAGATTTTGCTTCATCTGGTACCCCAAGGGTACTGTAGGCTGAAGCAGTCATATATTGCATATTTCTAACCAGCGACCTAGGAAGGCATTTTTATATATAGTGTAATTATATAAAGTGTAATAAGTAATATCTTGAGAAGTTGTGCCCACCACTTTATAAATGCAGGTTTCCGCAGCAAGTCGCGACAATTTGCACGTCATAGAGAAGGGTCTAAAAATATTACGCCACCCCCTCAAGAAGGGTTAAAATATTTTTCGCCACCCCCTCAGGAGGGGTCCAAATATTTTATGCCACACCCCCCCCAAAACTCACCAACTCCCCCTGTTGTTAAAAAACGAACACTCCCTTAAGTCTGACGCCTTATCCATTAGGCCACCGGCCATTGTGTAGTGGGCTATGGCATTGGGTGTAATATAGATATGCTTGTCCTGTGACTAACCCTGGAAACATATCCTAAACATGTGTCCCCTGACTAACCTTGTAATGTTGTCCTGTGACCAACCCTGATTTGATGTCCTCTGACCAACCCTTAAAAACTTATATGTGTGTCCTGTGACCAATGCTGAAAACATGTCCTCTCCAACCCTAAACACACGCTGGGGTATGTACTCTGACCAACTCTAAACACACGCTGGGGTTTTCCTCTTACCAACCTTGTAATGTTGTCCTGTGACGAACCCTAACTGTGACCGCTTATATGCACATCATCCGTGTGTGTGAATAAGAACCGCTATATACACGTCGATCTTGTGTATATATCGCCGGCGTCTTTCTGCCTGGGCATTATATATAGAAGGCATTTTATCTAAATCGGTGGGAGTTGTCTGCATGCTCATATATAAATATTGCTTTGCACTTGGGTAGAGGACACCTCCGTATATATCGCCGCCTTAGTGCAACTGCATTTTAAAAGTTATACAATGGAGGCAATTAAAAGAAGTAGTACAATTACAATAGCACCAAACTGACACAACCGTATTGCACTGGGGCCTGGAGGCACACATTGAGAGCTTAAGGGTTTTTTTTATAGAAGGTAGATACGGGTAAATAGATCTTAAAACAAAGAAAAAAACTATAAAGGCCTGTAAGAAATGAACGTACCCAGCAAATTGTCGTCATCTGTCGCCATGATTGGTCATCAATGGTGATCTTTTGCCACTGTGTGTTAGACTCACGTGGCATAGCAATTGCTATTCCTGTGGCGTGTTTCAGAAGCCGGACATGATAATGAACATTAAATATCTGTTTCTAAAACTGCAGGCCTCTAAACTTACAACTGCAACCATTATTATGTCTCTCCAGTCATATCTCAGTTGTAGACTATAACTTCAGGTGTTACAGAACAAGATACAACTGAAGATATAACTACAGTCATAAATACTTACGACCGGTCTGCAACCGGTGGCAGCTGTTTCTAGAGGCTGATCTGTGTGGACCTATTTCAACCACATCAAACAAGAAATATGACTTATTCAGAGGGAAAAAGGGTCCTATCTTTTCTGCATGGTAAGGATATATCATATATCAATTTTTGTTGAAATATATATCCTTTTAGACCTTGAAATGAAGTAAATTCAAAATTTCCACCTATGGTATGTGAGAGGTCACTCTTAAGTCAGTCATAACTTTTACAGTCTACAACAGGTCACCGCTATAGCGCAGTGACTGTAGTGTAATGTTATAGTAGGTGATCTACACTGCAAAAATGGTGTTTAGATCCTAATATAATTCTAATCATAATCTTGTCCCGTTTTTCTGAACATAATATCATCCTAAACACATGAAAAGTGTTTAGAGAAATGACATGTTTAGCTAACTAATGTGTTTATGCTATAAAGTGTTTAGGTTTACAATAGTATTTTTCTGATTTGAAGAATTTTGCTTAGATATTTGATTTGCGTCTCTATGCATACTATGATATTGTATTTGGGGATTGGCTTATGAATGAATATAGGCTGAGGACCCTATGCATCATTCATGCGCACTTTATGAAGGGGATCAATGCACCTTCATCTACAGGGACAGCTATATTGTCCAAGTATTTAATCAGTCATCTATACTGTATTGAACCCATATCACATCACTGCCAGGGCCCCATTGTAAAATACATCAGACACACAGAAAGGATTTTGCCTTATATATTTTCTTAATTCACAAAATGGGTGTCCAAGCACTAGTTGCTTCCCCTGGGGCACTAGTAGCAATGCGATAGGGTGTAATTGCATAGCCTCTTATTGTTAATGTAATATACATACTCTATTAGGTAAAACTGGGATTTAGGAGAATACTGCAATATATTGTAACCACACTGAAAAAAGTGTTCCTGACAAAGTGACATGTATACCAATGTCAACTTGATTTGACACAGAGAGCACATGTCATTGGGACATGTGCACATATGTCACCATGACAACTGTAGCACACAGTAATCCTCATATGATTTGACATGCCTTAAAATGCCATGTCATCTGTGAGTTGACTAGGGTCACGGCCACGTCAAAGGCACTTGACATATGATGGTTTGACATACATAATTGTTCTAGGATATTCCACTAGATGGGGCAAACAACCATTTTAGTACCAGGGTTAATCTCTACCAAGAGGTACTTCCAACACTTGAGGCATTTGATGTATCTGTGTCATTTTGTTTTCATGAAGAATAGATCACTAAGATTTCTAAATACTTTCAATGAATGGTAGTGAATTCTATTTCATTGTTAAATTTGCATTTGTTATTGAACATCAAAATAGATACCCACAATCCTGAATTCTTCAACAGGAGAGGATAGACACCTTATGTGTGAGTCAGTGAAAATACCAAAAGATAGTATGCTAACCCACAATCTATAATCTCAGTATCTACAGTACATGGAGAAATATGGCATTGACATGTACCTCCATGCCCTTGTCTTATGGACTGCATAGAGGTCCTCAGTCAAGTAGAATTTCTGTAGATAGGAAAAAATGCCTTGTTGTTGCAGGTCTGTGGGACTATGATATCCCCTGCCTTCTGTTATAGGCCTGCCTTGATTGAACCATTGGTACATAGCTATTGACTTCTCTTGACCCTTACATAATTGTCACACAGTATTACCTAGCACTCAGGTGCATGGATCAGCAATATGTGACATGGCTTCATTATGCATGTCAAGTGGAGTTGACAAACCAAATGTGAGAGCATCAACTTCATTCGACATGCCTTCATACATGTCATGTGGGAGACAAATTGTGACCTGTGCAGTATGTGTCACAGCGATCAGTGTTCTTCTCTCTGTGCAGGCAATAACAGATGACTGCATGCAGAAGGTCAACTATAGATTAGAGCTGACACCTGGTGTATATTTTATGTCTAAACACCAAGAAATATTAGTGTTTAAAAGCTAAACACCTAGTTTTCTGTCTATTTACAGTCTGCACATGTAAACATGTTTAATGTAACTGTTTAGGTGTTTAGAATTTAAATATTTTAATCCTAAACACATTGTTGGCTAAACACCTATTGAACCAAAATGTCTAGATTTTAAACATGTTTAGACCTTAACACCATTATTGCAGTGTAGTGCAGTTGTAGCTAAACTTACAGCTACAGCTAAACTTACAACTACATATCACTCTATATTTTTAGCCCCCTGTGCTATAGTGGCCAACAGCGGCCTGAGACCTGTTTCACAAGGACAAGTACAAATAAGATTGGTGTACCAGCAAGATCACTCCTATGGTCATCCTAAGATTGAACTTAGGCTTCTTAGGCTTAGGGGAAGTGTTTCAAAAGTAAATGGGGAGTGAAACTTACTAGTAAAGGGTCAATGTAAGAGTGACTTATGACCAACATAAAGTAGCTGATTTATGGGGAAGGTTGAGGGTACACATAAATGTGAAAAGTCCTATCAACAAGTGGAATTCCACAACATTTTCTAATATATGAAGTCAGGCATATATCAAATGGAAATTCCCCCTTTTAATACCATTTTCTATCATGGAACTATTAAGTAAAGCCATATTCTGCGCCTAGGTGATCGATCTTACTGGCTGGATAATTGGCCTGTGAGTGACATTACAACTGATCTTGATTACTGCCCCTATGTCTAATTGACAGCTGTTTCTAAAGGACCAGTCTTATGTTCCAATAGGAGTAACAGCTTGTTCTGAAACACTTGGAGTAATTCCCAAATGACTGATCTTAAGTGGTTACTCATGAATAGAGTGGAAAGATTGATCTCAAATAAAGAATGATTGTGAGACGTGCCAGGTATGAGTGGTCCAATATATCTGCCTCACATGACTTAGATGGTTTTCCCTCTGAACTATGATGTAAGAGGGGGGTTCCCCATGTTATACACTGGTTTCCTGCCATCTGCGATTGAAATTATAACTAACAACCAGAGTTATAGTGGAAGTTACAGTCTACAACTGGTTCAGTCATAAGTCGGGACTTACAACCACTGTCTGTTTCACAACAACTTTAGCTATAGCACTGATGTTTGGTTATAAACTTGGTAAGATAATAATCATCGTTCAGAAACACCTGCAGTTTTAAGCCTATGATCACTATTAAAACTGCAATAATATCTCCCTACAACTGGTTGTAGACATTATTTCCTTCTGAAACACCCTACTGGTGATCTTGTGCTATAACGATGTCGTGTTCTATCTAGCGACATGTGTGAGCCACTTCACACAGGTTGACAAGGACTCACGACAATTTGCTGGGTAGGGTATGTCGTAAGAAAATAAAAAGCACTCTCTTACATTGGAACACCACACACTATGGATGTGGAGATATTCAAGAAGCTTTTTCTTGACGTTCAAAAAATATGATTTCAATTGGAACAATTGTGTGCATATGTGTACAAGACGATGATTCGCATCAGTTCATTTCAAATTTAAAGAAACCTGGACGTTGTCTATAGTCCATAGTCCAAACATCCTTCAACTTTCTGCATTCTGGTTGACGGATCAAATTTCTTTTACTACCTTTAACCTATAGCAACGTGCAGGCTTTTTTCGCTAAAAACTATTATTTTGACCCACTTGTCAAGGGGTCGAAAAAAATTTTTGACCCCCCTCAAAACCACCAGCCTCCCCCCCCCTTGTTGTTAAAAATGTATCACTCCTTTACTAGTTGTAGAATAGTTCATGGAGAACTATCTTTCTTATTGTATTCGGTGCAATCTAGTAACCCACAATTCTTAGACAGATTATTGGCATCGTGCCTGATGTTTAAACCTGGAAAGTGTGTAGGGTAGGGACGAACAAACCTTTTGGATGGTTAAAGCACATCTATTATGATGTTATGTGCATTGGTTATAGTTTGCCCTTTAAAATTTAGATTAACTTATCTGGCGGAAGCTGTAGCAGTGACTACAGTAGCTGCAGACTTTCCTATCTAGCCTCAAGACTTTCCATTGGGACGCACATCCTATAGCCTATATTGCACAGCCTAATTACTACATTTCTTTACGGATAAATAAAGGTACAGGAAGAGCAGGAAGTGTGCCCTGTATCCCAGTTGGTATGTTGTTAAGGAGAGTGGGGTGACAATTTACACATAATTGGTGTAATCAATTGACATAATAACATATTTGTATGCGTGTAGCCACTATTCTGTTAAACTGGGCGTGTTAATGTAAACATAACTTTCTCGACATTCCAGTGGAACGCATAAACAAAATATATCAAAACCCAAAATAGGGGATTACTTGTCTAATTACTTCTCTCTCTTTTTTTTTTTTTTAGAAACTCCTATGCATAGCACTCTCTGGATTTGGCCGCTTTACTTTCTCACCCCGGCAGATATTATATTGGCTAAATACAAAATGGTTCATATGCAGGGCTACGTCCTTAAAAATGGGCTGGTGTAGCATGCCCGACCATTGTTACAACTGTAGTGTCTGTAGTTGGAAATAATGGCTTCAAGTTAAGTTATGCCATAACCAATAGGGCAAAGAAAAAGATCAGAAACCTGTTAGTGAGTTTATTAAGCTTCTGTCTAAATAACGTACTTTTTAACACATTAGTACTTGTTTTTCGGTATCATATTTGTATCCATGGTCTTGACACAAAGCGATGCAGGATCCTTGTCATTCATAATCCACAGAGACCCTCAACCTATTCCCTCATTCTGCATCCCTTTGGAGCACATGTAGGCCTACTGCACAGGCTTAAATGAAGGCATGGCCATGTGTTACAGCTGCAGTAGATGCCTGCATCTGTAGGGAGAAATAATGCCTACAAGTAAATGCCGCAGAAAACATTAGGACCGTGTAAGTTTGAGGACATGGGCTTCAATTTAAACAAAACATTTATAGTGACTTTCGGACTATGCAGGATCAGGTTCCTTAGGGAGTAGTCATTATTTATCAGCGGGGGAAGGGGGGCTGCTGGGGCGCGGGGGGCACAAATAATTTTGACTATTGCCGAGGGGGGGGGCGTATAAAATTTTCGCACGTCCGCGCAAAAACCCACCACACCCCCCCCTTGATAAATAATGACCACTCCCTTAATGGCCATTGATAATCCACAAGGAGCCTTTCTCTATAGAGTACCCCCCATTCCTGTATCTACCCTTTGAGATGCATGTACATGAATTCCACTGGCCAAAAGGCAAGCAATTAAAGATATAATCTATTCAATGTACTTACAATATTATGAAAACCATGGGCCCAATCACATGCCAATCTCGAACTTATTGTCTGATGTCATTGACTTTCTCTCTAACACAGCCTTACACGAAGTACATGGGAATTATTTGAAATCTGAAAGTATGATCTTTTCGAAGTCAACGGGTTTTGATTTGTAATTGAATCATCACATCGCTATATTATAATACAAATCGACCTGGTTCAAGTCAGGACACGGCAGTTGTAAATATATGTAGTGGCTACTTCAGAGAGAATGTCCTACGGCAAGGCACTTTTTGCATTTCCTCATTTCTTTTTCTTCAGGTGTGTAAGTTGCCGTAAGGTATCCATATGTCTAGACGATCCATCTAGCCTAGAATGCAAATGTAGAAACCGCATTTACTTTAAGTTGAGGTAACATCTTTGAGGACGTGCATGAATATGATAAATAACGTGACGCTAGATTCATTTTTTCAAATACATGATCAAAGAGGAAGATCAACTGAAGGGCAATTGGAAAGCAGGGGCGTAGGAAAAGGGGGGGGGGCAGGGGGGCCAATAATGAGGAGGTTCCCTATATAAGCCTATATAAAATATAGCAGGCCCCCCAACCGAGACCCCTCCCCCCAATAAAGATTTGCTTCCTACGCCCCTGGATATTCATGCCAATTTCACAAACATAATAATGACTTTTGCAACATTAGTAATCACTATCAATGTCGCGTTTGGTTGATTAATCCCACAGAATAAATATTATTTAGTTTTGAATGATAAATGCCCTAGTGACTGAATATCGAAACAGACTACACTTAACATCGCCAAATTGACCTCTTTGGGTTATCTTCAAGAAAAAGCGACCCTAAGGTCCTCTACAGAAAAGTCGCCCTAAAACCGTGCAGTGCGGTAGTAGGGTACTGCTCCAGCAGTATTATTAAGAAAGTAACCAACTGGACCATGTCATTTATTTTTATTTTAACATGGGTCAATGTATAACACCGACAGGCAATTATTTGTCACAATGTGACAGTCTTTGGTATGATTATGCCTACACTGTGAAATGGGAAAAAAATCATCACAACCTTCAGAAAACTTTGTTTCACAGCTATGAAATGTACATCTTTAATTTTCTTAAAATTCTCAGAGTGCAGATCTGTCTATAGAGGAGTGACCTTCTAACAACAGGTAGGAGGGGGGCAATTTTTCAACCCCTTGACTAGGGGTCAGGGTGAGGGGCAAAATTTATTTAGGCCCTCTGAGGAGGGCGGGTATTTACGGAGCCCCTAATAGGACATGCCAAAAATAATATTCTTGCAGGTACTGAACAATTCTTGCGGGTACAGAAACAATTCTTGCGGGTACTGAACAATTCTTGCGGGTACAGAAACAATTCTTGCAGGTACTGGAACATTCCTGCGGATACTGGGACATTCCTGCGGATACTGGGACATTCCTGCGGATACTGGGACATTCCTGCGGACACTGGAACATTCCTGCAGATACTAGATCATTCCTGCAGATATAGGAGTATTCCTGCAGGTACAGTAGGATTCCTGCAGGTACAGGAGCTTGCTCATAAACTTCATCATAACTTGTTTTATAATGTGCAAAAACTTAAAAGAAATTAGTTGATATAAAACAATTTTAGAAATATGGCCCTATCTTTGCTTCTAATTGGTCAATTTAGAGAATTCGTTCACCATTGGAAAGCTGAGATCAGGTCCTACCTTCAGTACCTGCAGGAATCTTCCATTATCCGCAGGAATCTTCCAGTACCCGCAGGAATATTTTTTCATGAAAAAATCTTTTTAGTATTGTTCAGTACCCGCAAGAACTTTTTTTTCTGGTGAAAAATTATTTTTGGTGTGTCCTATTAGTGGCTCCGTAGTACGGTACCAACCCCAAGTCCTTTGTCAAATTGAATGTTTTCATTGATAGATATGAAGGGATTAGACAAGACGATACATATTGGATCTGGGCATTGTCATAAAACAAAGTGACCGCCCCTTTATTAATAAGAAAAAAAAAAACCAACAAAACTCACACAACACTAGCAGGCCCCATACCGGTGGCAGTGTTGTTCTTCTGCTGAAGAGGTGAATGGCTGCTGACCTTGAACTACAGTGGGGTCAGCTTAGACAGGTGCTGCCCTCTTACAATCAATACTCGAACCAATTGATGAATTGCTTCTACACATTGATAGATATGAAGGGATTAGACAAGACGATACATATTGGATCTGGGCATTGTCATAAAACAAAGTGACCGCCAGCATCCCAAATATCGAAATAGACACACCTTTTTTTTTTTTTTTTTTTTTATACATTGAAAGAAGCAATAGACTCAGCCATGAACTTGTCAGATTTGATCCTGGCACTCATAGGTTTGGCAAGATAAATCAGGGCTGCCAAACTACGCCAGTCTCCAGCTTGTCGTATGTCCTCTAAGGACATACCTATCTGATACATAAAAGCTGCACCAGCCCTGCGCATACTGTGCATACCAGCTCTATCTTGATCTTCACCAATCTGTCGTAGTAAGTCTTTGAAAAACATTAAAAGTTTGTTATAAGATAAAGGAATGCGTTTCCCTTGATTCTCACACATGAATAAATGATCCTCAGGATCCGAAGTTGGAAAATCAAAAAGATGTGCCTTCAACATGGATACTGCACATAAAGGAGAGTTTGGTATGGAATTTATAGGAATAATGTGTGTGCGTTGACCAAACTGAATTGTCTTTGTACTAGATACCGATACGTACATTCCCCAGTCTGTGAAGGTGATTGAACTCCTTTTAAGTACGTGTAAGTTTAAAGCGTCATTAGTACCGGTAACCACCAAATTTGACTTCCTTAGTAAGGCTCTAAAAGATAAAACTACAGCTGACCACATTGACCTGTGATTTTTGTCTTTTATCAGAACTCTTGTGAACATTTTAAGTAAATGTGAAATGTCCAGTGTCGGTCTTGCTGGTTCTGGATCTCCTAGAAACCGACGTATACCCGACATGGTGATACGAAATTGGAAGTCTCTACGTATTGTTGAGCGTGTCTGTATTCTGGGATGAATGCACATATATTAAGGTCTTATCTGCTTACCTTGTCTCCAGCACCACTGATGTAGTTAGCAGTAATGTCCCCAGAATGATAAGCTAATGCTTGTATGTAATTGACCAATACGCGCTCATCTGTATTAGCCACAGAGCACTCGTGAGAGATAATAAGCTTTTACACTTTATTGCTGATATTCACAACTGGTATGCACAACATCACAATGATCAGAATAGTGGTAAAATGTCCAAGTCAGAGAATGCTCCAATATCCAGTCTCATGGGCCATGGACATCGATAGGTCCTTACTGTCCTACTGAGTGGCAACACTATCCATGGGTAGTCTCACACACAGTAATTCACCCTGATTTCAGCAACAGTTAGCAATCCCAAGTCCAATTGCTCTTCGTCTTCACCAGCACTATGTTCACTTAATTTCCCCCTCCAGATTGGCAGTCTGACCGATCTAATATAGTCCAAGAGGTCATGACCCCATCTATGTCATAGATTTGAGTTCAGGGTTGAATTAGGTTCAGCTCGTGTGAGTTCACCACCCCATGTCATGTCATGGCCCAGTCCCTGGTTTACAGTTCACAGGTTTCTGTGAGTCACACTGAGTTCATCACCAGTACATGGGTTCATACAGTCTTCGAGTCATAAGTTCATCCCAAGCACATAGTTCATCAGAGGCTTTGAGTCACCAGTCCATCACTGACCCATAGTTCATGCCTGTTCATGTGACCCAAGCTCTCTCCTTAATTACCATTTGACC